>CM061748.1:166402699-167002699 GCA_030979885.1 Lolium multiflorum | reverse complement strand
TGGCTTTGCGGGTGTCTGTCTCTCCTACTATAGTGAAGATTCAATTTACTCTTCTATTGACAACACTAGTATCACCGTTGTGGTTCATGTTCGTAGGTAGATTAGATCTCACTCGAAAACCCTAAACCACGTAAAATATGCAAACCAAATTAGAGAACGTCTAACTTGTTTTTGCAGGGTTTGGTGATGTGATATGGCCATAATGTGATGATGAATATGGATGAGATGATCATTATTGTATTGTGGCAACCGGCAGGAGCCTTATGGTTGTCTTTAAATTTCATGTTGAGTAGTATTTCAAAGAAGTTGTAATAGTTGCTACATGGGAGAACAATCATGAAGACGGCGCCATTGACCTTGACGCTACGCCGACGATGATGGAGATCATGCCCGTTGATGATGGAGATCATGTCCGTGCTTTGGAGATGAAGATCAAAGGCGCAAAGACAAAAGGGCCATATCATATCACATATGAATTGCATGTGATGTTAATCCTTTTATGCATCTTGTTTTGCTTAGATCGCGACGGTAGCATTATAAGATGATCCCTCTCACTAAAATATCAAGATAATAAAGTGTTCATCCTTAGTAGCACCGTTGCCAAGACTTGTCGTTTCGAAGCATCTCGTGATGATCGGGTGTGATAGAATCAACAAGTGCATACAACGGGTGCAAGCCAGTTTTGCACATGCGGATACTAAGGTGGCCTTGACGAGCCTAGCATGTACAGACATGGTCTCGGAACACGTGATACCGAAAGGTAGAGCATGAATCATATGATTGATATGATGAACACTTTGAGTGTTCACCATTGAAATTACATCTTGTCTCGTGATGATCGGACTTAGGTGTGATGGATTTGGTTCGTGTGATCACTAAAACAATTCGAGGGATATTGTTTTGAGTGGGAGTTCACCTAGTTTTTAATTTTGTTAAATTAAAATTTGAACTCAATTTGTCATAAACTTAGTCTAAACTATTGCAAATATATGTTGTAGATATGGCGTCCCCAATCAATTTTAACCAGTTCCTAGAGAAAGAAAAGCTTAAGAGCAACGGTAGCAACTTCACCGACTGGTTCCGTCATGTGAGGATCTTCCTCAATGGCGGAAACCTGCAATATGTGCTTGATGCACCGCTAGGTGACCCTCCTGCAGAAACTGAAACCGATGAAGTAAAGAATGTTTACGCGACTCGGAAAACTCGGTACTCTCAAGTTCAGTGTGCCATCCTATGCAGTCTGGAAGCCGATCTTCAAAAACGTTTTGAGCACCACGATCCACATGAGTTAGTCAATGAGTTGAAAACTATCTTTGAAACTCATGCGACCGTGGAATGCTATGAAGCATCGAAACACTTCTTCAGTTGCATGATGGAAGAAGGCAACTCCGTTAGTGAGCACATGCTCGCCATGACCGGGCATGCGAAGAAACTCGGTGACTTGGGAATAGTGATTCCTAACAGACTGGGGATTAATCGTGTCCTTCAATCACTGCCACCTAGTTACAAGAACTTTGTGATGAATTACAATATGCAGAACATGAACAAAGAGTTACCTGAACTCTTCGCCATGCTAAAATCTGCTGAGATTGAAATTAAGAAAGAGCACCAAGTGTTGATGGTCAACAAGACCACCAGTTTCAAGAAACAGGGCAAGTCTAAAGGTAAAAACAAGAAGGGTGGCAAGAAAGCTGCCACGCCTCCTGTGAAACCTAAGACTGGCCCTAAGCCTGATGCTGAGTGCTATTACTGCAAGGAGAAGGGACACTGGAAGCGTAATTGCTCCAAGTATTTGGCGGATCTGAAGAGCGGCCTTGTCAAGAAGAAGAAAGAAGGTATATCTGATATACATGTTATAGATGTTTATCTTACTGGTTCTCGTACTAGTACCTGGGTATTTGATACTGGTTCGGTTGCTCATATTTGTAACTCGAAACAGGAACTAAAGAATAAACGAAGACTACTAAAGGATGAAGTGACGATGCGCGTTGGAAATGGATCCAAAGTCGATGTGATCGCTGTCGGCACACTTCCTCTACATCTACCTTCGGGATTAGTTTTAAGCCTAAATAATTGTTATTTTGTACCCGCGTTGAGCATGAACATCATATCTGGATCTTGTTTAATGCAAGACGGTTATTCATTCAAGTCTGAGAATAATGGTTGTTCTATTTTTATGAATAATATCTTTTATGGTCGAGCACCTGAAAAGAATGGCTTATTTCTGTTAGATCTCGATAGTAGTGATACACATATACATAACATTGATGCTAAGCGAATTAAATTGAATGATAATTCTACTTATATGTGGCACTGTCGTCTTGGTCATATTGGAGTGAAACACATGAAGAAACTCCATACCGATGGATTACTTGAATCACTTGACTTTGAGTCACTTGATAGATGCGAAGCATGTCTAATGGGAAAAATGACTAAGACTCCATTCTCTGGTATGATGGAGCGAGCTACTGACTTATTGGAAATCATACATACAGATGTGTGCGGACCAATGAGTATAGCATCGCGCGGTGGTTATCGTTATGTTCTAACCTTCACAGATGATCTGAGTAGATATGGGTATATCTATTTCATGAAACATAAATCCGAAACTTTTGAGAAGTTTAAGAAATTCCAAAGTGAAGTAGAAAATCAACGTAACAAGAAGATTAAATTTCTACGATCTGATTGCGGAGGTGAATATCTGAGTTATGAGTTTGGCATGCATTTAAAGAAATGCGGAATACTTTCACAATTGACACCGCCGGGAACACCACAACGAAACGGTGTGTCCGAACGTCGTAATCGAACTCTCTTAGATATGGTTCGTTCTATGATGTCTCTTACTGATTTACCGTTATCATTTTGGAGTTATGCATTAGAGACAGCCGCATTCACTTTAAATAGAGCACCATCAAAATCCGTTGAAACGACACCGTATGAATTATGGTTTAATAAGAAACCTAAGCTGTCGTTCCTTAAAGTTTGGGGTTGCGAAGCCTATGTAAAAAAGTTACAACCGGACAAGCTAGAACCCAAAGCGGAGAAATGTGTCTTCATAGGATACCCTAAGGAAACTATAGGGTATACTTTCTATCACAGATCCGAAGGCAAGATCTTTGTAGCTAAGAACGAAACCTTTCTTGAGAAAGAATTTCTCACTAAAGAAGTTACTGGAAGAAAAGTAGAACTCGATGAGATTGAAGAATCTTTGCTCGTTGATCAGAGTAGCGCAGTACCGGTGTGATAACCCCAAATTTTGGAGTATAAATTAGTTTGAGTTGAAAAATAATTAGTTTCTAATCATTGAGTTTTTTTTTGTTGCAAATCTGCAGTGTTTAAATTAAAATGCTAAAGGTTATATATAGTAGAGGATTGAGTAGTTAATCATAGTGAAGTCAGAACTTGATTTGCCTGGGCATGCATGTATACTACTAGCACTACGTATGTCGATGGACTTAAACAGAAGTAGTTTTCATAGAGGAGTGACTGAGTTAGGCAACGTGGCTTGGTTCTAGAGGAATACTAGTTGAGCTGGCAGCACAAGAGAGGTTAGCATATCCATGTTACCTGCGTAGGTTGAAGCATGGTGGACAGGTGAGTTAGCTCTTACGTGCAGCACTGCAGCACTCCAATCTTTTATCGAAGGGTCAAGGGGCGGCAGGCGGCAGGCGGCAACGTTATTGCGGCCAGATATTTTACTCAGCTCCATAGGTTTAAGCGGCGGGATATTTTAGACAACGCTGATGACCATATGTCCTATAAATAGCTGCTGCTCAGCATTCTACACGCACAGCACCATATCGATCAGATTCGGGAGAGAATGGGATGGAGGAGCTGAGTGAGGGAGAGCTGCTGTTATTTCTACATACATGATCTGATGTCGCATAGATAGCCGGAGATGCTGTTAAGATAGCCGAGTAGACGAGTAGCAGCAGATTGATGTTTGGTAGTGCCATCGGTTTTCATATGGTGCATATACGATTGTTTGGCATGGATTCTGCTGGTAGTACCAAGGCAAGTAGACCTCTTCCTGAATCTTTGACTCCTGCAAGTAGTTCCTTTGCTACTTGTTCATATTCTATTGAGGTGCTAGTACTGCTACTTGCACCATATTCTGTTAATCCTGCTTAATCCTAAGGTTGTTGTTCATTCTATTCCTTATTTGATCTATTGATCGTACCTAATATTGTTGCACTGAGATTATTGGTCATGTTTGATCATTGTGTTGTTGTTGGGGAGAGACGGGTAGTCATCTCCACCTTTCCGAGTTGCATTATTTGCGGGAGCTCATGTGGAGCCTTGAGGTTATTGACCTCAAGATAGTGATTTGTACCACTTACCTGCGAATATCCTGGTCTTGTCGTATTGGTATCACGACGGCAAACATATTGTACCGGTCACAGTTCAGGTATGGGACTGTCTGTGTTCTCCGCTGGGGACGGCCTCTGTTCGGGAACGTGTCGGTGATGGATCCGTAGGAGCGACCGACATCAGTAGGTCAGAGTGTCCGGGTCTTAGCGGGTAAAAGGGCACTGCTTGGCTAGCGTCAAGCTAGTCAAGACTGTCGATGTCGGAGTACCCCTCTGCAGAGCGTAAAAGTGTGGATATTCACCCCTGTGACTCCCGGGTTGGGAAGCTTGCTGTCATGTGTGATGCCAATATATTCCTTGTCCATTTCGAGTTCCATTCCTTTGTTGTATTCATGATATCTGGTTCCGACTGACACTTTGTTATTATCCCTTGATTTCCGCTAATCTCTTGATCGTATATTGTTTCCTTGCTGTATCTACTTGCTGAGTATGTCCTCATACTCACCCTTTCCATCTCCATTTTCTTTGCAGAAGTTAGCATGTTTGGAGATGTTGGCAAAGCGTAGGCTTAGCATACGGGAAGGGCAAATAAATATGTAATGTGTTGTGTAATAGAAAAGATAATGAATAAAGTGTTGTTTTATCTTTATATATATGTGTTCTTTTGAGCCTTACATGTTTATAATCGCAAGGTTATAAATATGTGGCGTTGTCACGGCTAGGCCCGGGTTCGGGGCGTGACAATTTAGGGTATCAGAGCTTAGGCTAAACAAAAATAAAATTTTGCAACTAATGTGGGCTAATGGGGTAGGTTTAACGCGTAAGTTAGAAAACGATGAGATCTAGCATTTTCATTCTGCTAGAGTGAGTTTGATTGCAGTATATTACTATCGAGTATTTCAGTATCATGTTGATCTATTTGCTACAATCGTATGGTGATAATATAATTATGGTTTATGTATATGCATATGAATGCACCTTGTACTATAAAGCATGATGCATGTTTTCTGATTCACGACCACTAGTAATTTTCTAGATAGATGTTTGTTGGATTCATGTTTTGCAAGCACGGCAAAATATGTTGATTTAATTTGGTTTGAATAGTCATAATCATGCATATCAATATAACATAAATTAAGTTTTGTTCTGGTGTTGAATTTCGGGGACGAAATTCTAATAAGGTGGGTAGGATGTGATAACCCCAAATTTTGGAGTATAAATTAGTTTGAGTTGAAAAATAATTAGTTTCTAATCATTGAGTTTTTTTTTGTTGCAAATCTGCAGTGTTTAAATTAAAATGCTAAAGGTTATATATAGTAGAGGATTGAGTAGTTAATCATAGTGAAGTCAGAACTTGATTTGCCTGGGCATGCATGTATACTACTAGCACTACGTATGTCGATGGACTTAAACAGAAGTAGTTTTCATAGAGGAGTGACTGAGTTAGGCAACGTGGCTTGGTTCTAGAGGAATACTAGTTGAGCTGGCAGCACAAGAGAGGTTAGCATATCCATGTTACCTGCGTAGGTTGAAGCATGGTGGACAGGTGAGTTAGCTCTTACGTGCAGCACTGCAGCACTCCAATCTTTTATCGAAGGGTCAAGGGGCGGCAGGCGGCAGGCGGCAACGTTATTGCGGCCAGATATTTTACTCAGCTCCATAGGTTTAAGCGGCGGGATATTTTAGACAACGCTGATGACCATATGTCCTATAAATAGCTGCTGCTCAGCATTCTACACGCACAGCACCATATCGATCAGATTCGGGAGAGAATGGGATGGAGGAGCTGAGTGAGGGAGAGCTGCTGTTATTTCTACATACATGATCTGATGTCGCATAGATAGCCGGAGATGCTGTTAAGATAGCCGAGTAGACGAGTAGCAGCAGATTGATGTTTGGTAGTGCCATCGGTTTTCATATGGTGCATATACGATTGTTTGGCATGGATTCTGCTGGTAGTACCAAGGCAAGTAGACCTCTTCCTGAATCTTTGACTCCTGCAAGTAGTTCCTTTGCTACTTGTTCATATTCTATTGAGGTGCTAGTACTGCTACTTGCACCATATTCTGTTAATCCTGCTTAATCCTAAGGTTGTTGTTCATTCTATTCCTTATTTGATCTATTGATCGTACCTAATATTGTTGCACTGAGATTATTGGTCATGTTTGATCATTGTGTTGTTGTTGGGGAGAGACGGGTAGTCATCTCCACCTTTCCGAGTTGCATTATTTGCGGGAGCTCATGTGGAGCCTTGAGGTTATTGACCTCAAGATAGTGATTTGTACCACTTACCTGCGAATATCCTGGTCTTGTCGTATTGGTATCACGACGGCAAACATATTGTACCGGTCACAGTTCAGGTATGGGACTGTCTGTGTTCTCCGCTGGGGACGGCCTCTGTTCGGGAACGTGTCGGTGATGGATCCGTAGGAGCGACCGACATCAGTAGGTCAGAGTGTCCGGGTCTTAGCGGGTAAAAGGGCACTGCTTGGCTAGCGTCGGTGAAGCTAGTCAAGACTGTCGATGTCGGAGTACCCCTCTGCAGAGCGTAAAAGTGTGGATATTCACCCCTGTGACTCCCGGGTTGGGAAGCTTGCTGTCATGTGTGATGCCAATATATTCCTTGTCCATTTCCGAGTTCCATTCCTTTGTTGTATTCATGATATCTGGTTCCGACTGACACTTTGTTATTATCCCTTGATTTCCGCTAATCTCTTGATCGTATATTGTTTCCTTGCTGTATCTACTTGCTGAGTATGTCCTCATACTCACCCTTTCCATCTCCATTTTCTTTGCAGAAGTTAGCATGTTTGGAGATGTTGGCAAAGCGTAGGCTTAGCATACGGGAAGGGCAAATAAATATGTAATGTGTTGTGTAATAGAAAAGATAATGAATAAAGTGTTGTTTTATCTTTATATATATGTGTTCTTTTGAGCCTTACATGTTTATAATCGCAAGGTTATAAATATGTGGCGTTGTCACGGCTAGGCCCGGGTTCGGGGCGTGACAACCGGAAGATGTTCCTGTGCCGCCTGCACCGGCAACAGAGGAAGCTAATGATAATGATCATGAAACTTCAAATGAGATAGCTACGCAGATCGACAAGGGAACATGCCACTCCTGATTGGTATGATCCTTGTCTAAATGTCATGATTGTGGACAACAATGATGAAGACCCTGCGACGTATGAAGAAGCGATGATGAGCCCAGATTCCAACAAATGGCAAGAAGCCATGAAATCCGAAATGGGATCCATGTATGATAACAAAGTATGGAATTTGGTAGACTTACCTGATAGCCGCAAGGCTGTCGAGAATAAATGGATCTTCAAGAGAAAAACAGATGATGATGGTAATATTACTGTCTATAAAGCTCGACTTGTCGCAAAGGGTTTCCGACAAATTCAAGGTGTTGACTACGATGAGACTTTCTCACCTGTAGCGAAGCTAAAATCTGTGAGGATTTTGTTAGCAATAGCTGCATTTTTCGATTATGAGATTTGGCAGATGGATGTCAAAACGGCGTTCCTTAATGGAGACATTGAGGAAGAGTTGTATATGGTACAACCCAAAGGTTTTGTCGATCCTAAAAATGCTGACAAAGTATGCAAACTTCAGCGTTCAATTTATGGACTGAAGCAAGCATCGAGAAGTTGGAACCGACGCTTTGATAAGGTGATCAAATACTTCAGGTTTATACAGTGTCATGGAGAGGCATGTATTTACAAGAAAGTGAGTGGGAGCTCTGTAGCGTTCCTGATATTATATGTAGATGACATATTATTGATTGGGAATGATATAGAACTATTAAGCAGTGTAAAAGGTTATTTGAATAATAGTTTTTCAATGAAAGACCTTGGTGAAGCATCGTATATATTAGGCATCAAGATTTATAGAGATAGATCAAGACGTCTAATAGGGCTATCACAGAGTACATACCTGGACAAGATTCTAAAGAAGTTTAGAATGGACGAAAGTAAGAAAGGATTCTTACCTATGTTACCAGGCAAGGTCTTGAGTAAGACTCAAGGTCCGGCTACGGCAGAAGAAAGAGAAAGGATGAGTCAGATCCCCTATGCCTCGGCGGTAGGCTCTATCATGTATGCCATGCTATGTACTAGACGGGATATAGCACATGCTGTTAGTTTGACTAGCAGATATCAAAGTGATCCAGGAATGGAACAATGGACAGCGGTCAAGAATATCCTGATGTACTTGAAAAGAACTAAGGATATGTTTCTTTGTTATGGAGGTGACCAAGAGCTCGTTGTAACAAGTTACACCGATGCAAGTTGGAACACTGATCCTGATGACTCTAAGTCACAATCTGGGTACGTGTTTATATTGAATGGTGCTGCAGTAAGCTGGGCAAGCTCGAAGCAGGCACTGGCGAAGTCTTCAACAATCGGAGTACATAGCGGCTTCAGAGGCTTCACGAAGCGGTATGGATGAAGAGGTTCATTGTAGAGCTCGGTGTGGTTCCTAGTGCATTGGACCCACTAGTCATCTACTGTGACAACATGGGTGCCATCGCCAATGCACAAGAACCAAGGTCACACAAGAGGCTGAAGCATATCAAGTTGCGTTATCATTCGATTCGCGAGTACATCGAAGATGGAGAAGTAAAGATTTGCAAAGTACACACTGATCTGAATGTAGCAGATCCGTTGACTAAAGCTCTCCCTAGGGCAAAGCATGACCAACACCAGAATGCCATGGGTGTTAGATACCTTACAATGTAATATAGATTATTGACTCTAGTGCAAGTGGGAGACTGTTGGAGATATGCCCAAGAGGCAATAATAAAAGTGGTTATTATATATCTTTATGTTTATGATAAATGTTTATATACCATGCTATAATTGTATTAACCGAAACATTGATACATGTGTGATATGTAAACAACAAAGAGTCCCTAGTAAGCCTCTTAACTAGCTTGTTGATTAATAGATGATTAGTTTCATAATCATGAACATTGGATGTTATTAATAACAAGGTTATATCATTATATGAATGATGTAATGGACACACCCAATTAAGCGTAGCATAAGATCACGTCATTAAGTTATTTGCTATAAGCTTTCGATACATAGTTACCTAGTCCTTATGACCATGAGATCATGTAAATCACTTATATTAGAAAGGTACTTTGATTACATCAAACGCCACTGCGTAAATGGGTGGTTATAAAGGTGGGATTAAGTATCTGGAAAGTATGAGTTGAGGCATATGGATCAACAGTGGGATTTGTCCATCCCGATGACGGATAGATATACTCTGGGCCCTCTCGGTGGAATGTCGTCTAATGTCTTGCAAGCATATGAATAAGTTCATAAGAGACCACATACCACGGTACGAGTAAAGAGTACTTGTCAGGAGACGAGGTTGAACAAGGTATAGAGTGATACCGATGATCAAACCTCGGACAAGTAAAATATCGCGTGACAAAGGGAATTGGTATCGTATGTGAATGGTTCATTCGATCACTAAGTTATCGTTGAATATGTGGGAGCCATTATGGATCTCCAGATCCCGCTATTGGTTATTGGTCGGAGAGAATTCTCAACCATGTCTACATAGTTCGCGAACCGTAGGGTGACACACTTAAGGTTTGATGTTGTAATAGTAGAACTTGAATATGGAATGGAGTTCGAAGTTTTGTTCGAAGTCTCGGATGGGATCCGGACATCACGAGGAGTTCCGGAATGGTCCGGAGAATAAGATTCATATATAGGAAGTCATTTTATATGTTTGAAAATGATCCGGTGCATTCATGGAAGGTTCTAGAAGGTTCTAGAAAAGTCCGGAAGAAATCACTGAGGAAGGAGGAGTCCCGGAGGGACTCCACCTCCCCATGGCCGGCCAACCCTAGAGGGGGAGTCCAAGGTGGACTCCACCAAAGGGCCGGCCACACCCCTTCATGGAAGGGTGGAATCCCACTTTGGTGGGAGTCCCACCTTGGGTAGGTTTCCCTACTACATGGAAGGTTTTGGTTCGGGTCTTATTCGAAGACTTTTAGTCCAACACTTGGGGTTCCACCTATATAATGAGGGGCATAGGGGAGGGGGCCGGCCACCACAACACCACCACCTTGGCCGCACCCAAGGAGGCCGGCCACCCCCCTCTCCCAAACCCTAGCCGCCCCACCTCCTCCACCTCTCCCGCACGCTTAGCGAAGCTCCGCCGGAGTTCTCCATCAACACCGCCACCACGCCGTCGTGCTGCCGGATTCAAGGAGGAGCTACTACTTCCGCTGCCCGCTGGAACGGGGAGAAGGACGTCGTCTTCATCAACACCGAACGTGTGACCGAGTACGGAGGTGCTGCCCGATTGTGGCACCGTGATCAAGATCTTCTACGCGCTTTTGCAAGCGGCAAGTGATCGTCTACCGCAGCAATAAGAGCCTACTCTTATAGGCTTTGGAAATCTTCAAGGGTGAGTCTTGATCATCCCCTCGTTGCTCCCGTCTTCTAGATTGCATCTTGGCTTGGATTGCGTTCTCGCGGTAGGAAAATTTTTGTTTTCTATGCAACGAATCCCTACAGCCGCGCCCTGGCAGGCTTGATCTGGGCCTCACGGGGCCGGTCTGGGCGGACGGCTGCGGCCTTTGGGCGGGGTGGCGCCTACCTGTGGCGCGGGAGTGGCGAGGGGATGGCGCGACGGAGTCTTTGTAGGCACCGTTGAGAGGTGGTTGCAACGGGGGAGCTCCCGCTGCGCATGGGCGGCGCGTCCCGGTGCGCGAGGCCGGAGGCGCGGCGCGTGGTGGGTCTGTCGCGCCCGAGCGGCGCCTCGGATCGGCGCGGTGGTGGACCGAGGTGCGGCGGTTCTAGGCGGGCGGCGAAGGCCGGCAGGTGCGGCGCTGGCGTGCTGCACCACGCCTGGCTGCGCGGGTCCGATTGGGCCGAATCTGGGCCGTGCCGGCCGCGTCCTTCGCGGTGGCACGACGCCCTGCTCCGGCTGCTCTCTAGTCTTGATGTGGCGGCGCTGCTTCCTTTGCTGGCCAGGGCAGCGGACAGCACTAGTAGGAAAAGCCTCATCAGTGGCGCACGAAAATGGGATCCCGGGCGTTTGGAGGTGCGCCACGAAACGTCGCACAAAATAGGTGGCGCACCTGGCCGTGCGCCAGAATTAAGCTGTGGCGCACTAGGTCCGGTGCGCCACGAAATAAGTAGTTCTGCGGCGCATGTGTTATAGCTGCGCCACAAATAGGTGCCCCACAAAATTTTGTTTTGGTGCGCCACGTAACAATCTACATGGTATACTCGATTTTGGGCTCCCTGGTGTATTATACAGGTTTTATACTGGTTTTATACACCGTATACAGGTTATATACTGATATAATATAGATAGATATAATATGGACATATATAATCATCACATCATCATCACATTACTTAGAGCTCGATCGAGTTATACATATAGCTCCATACAACTCATAATCCATGCAAATTAATTAAGTTCTCATCATCTCTAGATACAAACGAAGTGACACCGGCCGCCGCCTACACTAGGATGAAATAGAGTACCGCCGCGACGATGGTGAGCAAGAGCGAGAGCACAAGGAAGGTCTTCATCTTGCTCTTGTTCGCTTGGTGCGCCCTCCACTTGGCAACCGCCTCGTGTCTAGTCGGGTACCCTTTGTAGCAGTTGCCGCTGAACTTGTGCACCTGTTTCTTGCAGTCCTCCCACTCCTCGTACACTCCTGGAACCCGCCCCTCGAACACGACGTAGTACGTCATCTCTATGGACAGAAGGCATATTAGTATATAACAATGGAAAGAGTTAGAGGGTTCACATGCATACATATTCACAAGAATTAAAGCAAAGAAATAATAATAAACCTAGACATATAGCATCGGTATCACATAAGTAATCAAGTTCAACGACAACGACTACAATAGTAATTGAAGTCCAACAACAACGACCACCGTTTCGAGCAAATTAAGCAAGTTTAGTTTACAACACAGTACAAATTGTCCATCGATTCAAAGTAATGCTAAGCACACCGGTCTCGGTCAACGAGACTTCTTCTTGAGCGGCTCCGGGAACGGCTTGTACAAGGCCTTCGTCGTCCACGTCCTTCCATCACCCTACCTATGTAGGCATTCTTCGATATCCCTCTTACACAACCCTCTGAGTTGGTGTAAGAGCCCCGATGCGTTGGATACATCGTGTACTATAATTTCCGAGAGCTTTACTTGGAGGCGATGGAAGTCTTCTCTAAGATCATCATCGTTGATCTCCCCCGACATTTTAATGGGGTCTCGCTTGCTAGGTGGCAGAGACATCATCTCTGCATCCTCGACAAACCCTTTAAGGTGATGGAGGACATAGAAGGCCTCCTTAATGCTGCCAGCTGGCTGCTTGATGCAAGGGAAGTCGATCACGTGCTTGAACCCGAGCTTTTTAGTGTCCGGCCTGACAAATTCCCCTTTCTTGTCGAAGGTGCCTCCATTTTTGGAGTAGCCAAGGATAGCCTCATCGAGAACACCCCTTATTCTCCTGTAGTCTTTCTTCGTCGTCGTATTCGACGAGTCGAAATACTGGGCTAGTGACCACTTCGGGCAAAGGATGATGAGTGTGCAGTATTTGTCCCTGCTCAACACATGCAATTGAAATGGAATGTTGGAAAAGGATCGGCAATGGAAGAAATATATAAGAAAGCATAAGTTACGACGGCCGTGAGCGGATGTGTACTTACTCGGGAAAGACAGGCAGAAGAATGGTGTTCTTCTCTTTGTTCATGAGCATGAAGCTCTCGAGGTACCGCACCGCCTTGGTCCGTGTGCTTGAGCCGTCCTGGAGCTGGCTATCGCGCATGTAGTAGGGATCCGCTACCGCGATGTGGGGGGTCTCTCTCTGTTGATCTTCATCTGAAGATTGATCGCGTATAGGCGGACCAAGTTATAGTCGAGCCGTTTCCAGTGAAACAGATTGAAGACGTCCTCGAACGCTATGAAGAAGATATCCGCGGGGTATTCATGGACGAAGTTCGGGTCTTCTGGCACCTTGACCGAGAACACCGGGTAATTTGGATCCTTCTCTTTAAGAAGGGTGCTCTCTAGATAATGAATAGTGTGCTGCAAAGGGAGCATTAGTCCACTTGCGAGGTGTTCCATGTCCTTAGATAGTATCGGTTTACCAGCTTCATGACACCGGGGCAAGCCATCCGGTGTCGGTGGTACCATGTCGTCGGCCCGGATCCTCTTAGGAGCAGGCTGGCTCGAAGATGCGCCCTTCTTGGCTCCTCTCTTCCTTGCCTTCTTCACCTGACCTACTAGGGGTGCTGGTGGTGCTGATGGTGGTGCTTCGGGTGCTGCTGGGGTCGGTGCTGGTGGTGCTTCTGAGGTTGCTGGGGTTGATTTGGGTGGCTCCCCGATGATCGTCTTACGCAGCGTGTTAGGGCTGAAAACGGTAGCAGGCTTGACTTGAGCTGGATTGCCAGCCTCCGGAGGAGTGTCTTGAGAAAGACCCGTGAAGACCAGGCGCTGCTTCGTCACTGTAGGGGGACGACCAAGTTGATCGCCGTGTGTGCGGAAGGCTTGTTCATCCATAGGAGGCATGTACATATCTTGGCTGCAGGCGCCAGTGTTGATGTAGGCATCGATGTCATCATCATCATCTACATCGTTGCCATCAAGTGGCGCCATGTCCTGGACCTTAGGTGGTGGCGGTTGCGATGCCGCCGCTTGGCGTACCGTGCGTCTAGTAGACGGTCGTTGCGGTAGCGCTCCCAACAACTGTTTGTGGCGTGTGGTGGTGGCGGCGATCGTCGGTTCCTTCCGGGTGGCGGCGGCGACCGCCGGTTCCTTCAGGGTAGTGGGGGCGGCGACCGCCGTTTCCTTAAGGGTGTCGTCGGCGCTGGCGATCTTGGGCCGGATGATAGGGGAGGTGGCGCCGGTGCTTTTCTTAGCACTCGGAAGACCCCCCCAGACGAATCTGGTTCTTCGGCCATTTCATAAGCCATGAGGTGCAATCCCCAAGGGCCAAAACGTCGCCTTCGTCTGTGCCCGGAGGTTGAAAGGGGGGATGGCGTAGCGGTACTCCGGCACTACCACTACCAACTTGACCTTCGCCACGTCTTCCGCCAATCTAGCGCCGTGCATAACGCGGGAAGCCATGACAAGGCCGCTAGCAACTTCCACCAACTTGCCGTCGGGCTCCACCGTTTGCAGAAGTATGCATTGTTCATCCTGAGTCAGGGGCGCCATGTTGGGCATCGTGAGATGGCAGTCACGAAAGGCATATATAGTTAAAGAAGATGACGCGAAGGAGTAACTAATGAGTTTACCTCCTTGATGGCGTCAATCTCGGCTACTGTCGATACAAGGGCGGCGGTTGGGGGCGTCGATGCGACCAGTTGGAGCTGCGGCGGCGGTTGGAGCTGCGGCGTCGGGTGGAGCGGCGGCGTCTGGTGGAGCCCCGACGCCGGCGTCGGGTGGAGCGGCACCGTCGGCGACACGTGGAAGCTTGAGTTGCTGCCGCTGATGCTGGGCACATGTATCGGCCCCACTTGACCTCCCGCATTCCAAGCAGCTAACCCCTCCATCAACCCAGGGGGATGATCTGCCGGATCTTCTCGTCCAATAACTTGTTCATCATCTCCGTGTTCTCCACAGGCTTTTCGGCCACCAGCTTCTCTAGTGACTCCACCTTCTTCTTCAGCTCCTGAACCTCGGATTTATCCTTAGCCAACGACCTCCTCTCCAGCTTTCTCGTCTTGGCATCCGATCCGTAGTACTCGGATAGCTTCATACTTGTGCCAAAGCCGGACACACGGCCACCCGACGTCGGTGGCTTGTCCAGCTCCCTCTCCTTGTATCTGTTCGTCGCCCTGTTGAAAGGCGTGTCCCACGGTTCCGTCGACCCCTGGGACGACGGGCCAGCCGTATCCTTCATCAACTCTTCATCCTTCAGACAAAGGAACTTAAGGTTAGCCCATTTGGCTTCATTGCCTAATAAGATGAGCGAAATAATATAGAACTATCCTTACCAGGTACTTCTCGAAATCCCTCACGTCTTTGTAATCCGTAATAAATTCCCCCGTCTTCCAGTCTAAGTAGTAGCGGGACCGGACAAAGTTCCTAGCCTGTACATCCTGGATTTTGTGCCAGGGGTTTTCTTTCCCCAGACGTACCATCTCGGCATCCTCCTTGTCCCAAGTGGGCTGTTTTCCTCGGTAACCGCCACTTCCGCAATGGTGGGTCCCTAAGTTCAAGTCCCGCATTTTCTTCCCCCAGGCGGTCCATTTTTTAACACCGTCACTCTGTAAGTAAGACTTGAATGCATTAAAGTCTTCTAAGGAGATCGACGGGTCTTTGCTACTTATCCTCTCCCAGCTTTCACCGGCCTCGATCTTTCTCTTCAGCCGGTTCTTCCAGCTGCTCAAGGCGGTGCTCATCTTCGTGAGAGCTAAAGAGTCCACCTTCTTATTGAACGGCTCCGGGAACGTGTATCGTTGGTGAAGCTTCTGGAGGAGGGATTGGGCGATAGCCTCGTTCTCCTTGCTTCTGAGGTCCTGAGTTAGGATCGGCACGGTTTCACGGACGATGCACCCTAGTTGCATGTTGTACCCTTTGGCAACCCACGAAGGCTCCATCGGTAGGCCACTTTCGGAGACTACCGTGACAGCATCGGTGACGTTGGCGAGCACTTGCGGCCTCCGATCCCTCCTTGGCCTCCTCGCCGTCCTCTTCTTCTTACCCTCCTGAGGGTTGCCGCCGCTATCACCTTCCGTGCGGTTGGCCGCGTTCTCTTCACCGGTCGTCTCTTCACCGGTCTCGGCGGCGTCGTCCCAGGTATCGTCATCGTCGCCGGTGTCGGCGGCGGCCCCCCGGCCCTCTCCCTCGGAGGCGGCGTCCCGGCCCTCGTCGGTGTCGTCGGCGGCCCCCCGGCCCTCTCCCTCGGAGGCGGCGTCCCGGCCCTCTTCCTCATCGCCGGGCGACTCGGCGGCGGCCTTCCGGGGCCGCTCGTAGCCCTCCCAGAAGTCCTTGTTGGCCTCTCTCGCTTCTTCGTTCTGGCTCCTGGGCTTAGAAGTGCTGCCCGACATGTTTATTTGCACTTCATTAAAAAGAGGCAAAAAGTTAGTACAAAAGTCAACCAAAAAATTCGGCATGACCTTTGCTATTTTTTCTACGTAGGAGTGCCCATTTCTCAACCGAAACGGAAGTTAATCAACGCTTCGGGAGAAATGGGCAACTCAATGAAATCCCTGCAAAACCTGGAGCCCACATTCATCACCATATTCACAGATTCTAACCATGTTCATCATCATACAAAATTGTATCCAAATACTACTACATCAAAACCTGGAGCATCAAAAACCTGAAGCATCAAAACCTAGAGCATCTACAACAAAACCTGGAGCATCAAAAACCTGAAGCATCAAACCCTGGAGCTACAACTACATCAAAATCTGAAGCATCAAAACCTGAAGCATACAACTACATCAAAACCTGGAGCATCAAAACCTGGAGCATTACACTTATACTTACAGTAGCACTAACCACTTATACTTACAGTAGCACTAACCAAAGTAGCATCATTAGCTTGAACCAAGAATTGCTAACAAATCCTAGCTAGCAGTAGCAATAAAGAACATCAACATATAAAATTCCAGAGATAATTAAATAGCAGAAGCTTGAGCATCATATGGAAATGCTAGTGACTACAAATGAAAATGCTATTACTCATAAATATTCCCCAAAATGAAATGCTAGTGACTTCAAATGAAAATGAAAATGCTTGAACATCAACCATCTATGCATTCTCATCTTGCAACCAGGGAGCATGAGCATGATCATTTCATAAAATTCAAACAGTGGCATTTCATGTACTAGTAGCATTATTATCTTGAAACCCCAAGTAGTAATTCAAAATCAACAAATCCTAGGCAGTAGCATTTCATTTTATTAACCCAAGCATTTTCATTTTCTAAACCTAAATTTTCTACTGCCAACAAATCCTAGCATCAATTCAAAATCAACTAGGCAGTAGCATTTCATTTTATTAAAAAACCTACTGCATTGTATTGAAAAACCTACTGCATTGTTCATTTTATTGAACCATTAGCTATACTGCAAGCAATGAATTAAAAAAACAGCAAGCAATGAATTAAAAATAATTGCAAGAACTTTATTAGCTTTAGTGCAAGCAATGAATTAAAAAAATAGTAACCAATGAATTAAAAAAATAGCAAGCAATAAATTAAATAGCATTTGACTGCATCATTTGCATTTACATTTAAACCAGTAGCATCATTTGCATGAACAAGAGAACCTAAATCAATTTCTAGCTTGTACATTTCATCATAGCATCATAGCATCATTTCATCATTTCCATTTAAACCAGTAGCATCATTAGCTTTCACCAAGAATTGCTAACAAATCCTAGCAGTAGCATTGGAGTCATTATTCTATTTCATGAATGCTTGTTCAATGGAGATGTAGTGTCTGGCCTACATACTACACTACAGCATGCCACCAAAGTAGATATAGGTCATTTGTTTCTACATCTAGCTATGGAGCCCCTGAATTTCATCACATAGAAAGAATATAATGCCATAACCAAGAAATTAGCTACTGCTAGGATCATGGCAATTCTTTGATGGCTTGGATGGCTTGGATCATGGCAATGCAAACAACATATTGTACATTTCCATTAATAGAGAACATTAAAAACCAGAGAATTCAATGCCACAAATAAATGCAATATATGCTTCTATCAAATGGAGCTTCATATTTTCTATCTAGCATATTCACTTCATATATACTGTATAAACAAGCATAAATGAATTCAAACAAGCATATACAAGATAATGAGCATGAGCATGAGCATGATCATTTCATAATTATTCAGACAAACTAGGACACACTAAAACTAGCCATTGAGAATTTCTACTGCATTCAAATAGTAGGCAGTAGCTTTTTATCTCTAAATTTCTACTGCATTCATTTGCTACTGCCAACAAATATGACAACAACTAAATTAGCCACTGCATAAAAGTCAGTAGCAATGTTAATTTTTTAAAGGCAGTAGCAATGTTTTCACTTCATTTTACAAAAGGCAGTAGCAATGCTTTATCTATTTGACTTCAAATGAGAAATTTTTTATAGGCAGTAGCAATGTTTTGACTTCATTTTACAAAAGGAGGACAATGAACTTATCAAATGAGGCAGTACTAAAGGCTTTTTGGTCATATATGTTGCCCAATGAACTTATCAAATGAGGACAATGGCCAGAGACATGAAATGGCCCTATCTCCTTCGAAAATTTACCGATTGAATATTGTGCTATCACATGAATACAAACAAAACATAGATAGAAAATTCATATCAAAATTCAACTACATCACCAACAATAAGTTAAGAAAATTGAGAACCAAATTGAGAGGCATAGGGGAGAGGGAGGGAGGCATAGGGGAGAGGGAGGGGGGCACAGGGGAGAGGGAGGGAGGCACATGGGAGAGGGAGGGATCTCACCGACGGTGGTGCTAGGCGGTGATGGCGAGCGCAGGCGATGGTCCTCCTCCTCCTGCTGCTGCTCGCGGCGCGGGCGGGGTGGTCCTCCTCCTCCTGCTCGCGGCGTGTGGGCGGGGTGGTCCTCCTCCTCCTGCTCGCGGCGTGGGCGGGGTGGTCCTCCTCCTCCTCCTCCTCGGCGGCAGCGGTGCTAGGTGGCGGCGCTTGGCGGTGCTAGGCGGCGGTGGCGAGTGCAGGGAAGCAGCGCTAGGGTTCGTCACGAATGGGGAAGAGAGAGATGGGGGAAGAGCGAACCGTCATTCACCAGTCGCACACCTAGTTGTCCATGCGCCATAGAATTCCTTAATTCTGTGGTGCACCAAGTGTTACATGCGCCACAGAATTTAGAAATTCTATGGCGCATGCACCACTAGGTGCGCCACAGAATTTACTGACTTAGTAAACAAATTGGGCAAATGTGTGTTCTGTCGAAACACAACATTAGCTCACCGATTAAGCCCAGTGTTATGCTTGGTAACCCAGGTTCGAACCCTGGTTGCCCCTACTTTTTTCCCTTTTTAAAAATGTTTTTGTTACATTTTCAAGAAACAACACAACATTTAATAATAATTACTAGGGATTTTCAATTACAAATTACTTGTCTCACACACACATGTTCTTGTCTCTCTCACACACACATGCATGTACTTGTCACACACACACACCAAAAAAAGATCTTCATCCCGGCTTCAATTACAAATTACTTGTCTCACACACACATGTTCTTGTCTCTCTCACACACACATGCATGTACTTGTCACACACACACACCAAAAAAAGATCTTCGTCCCGGCTTCGAGCTCTAGCTAGCGTCTCTTCGCAATCTTCTTGCCCTTTCGGTTGTTGGCGGTTGAATACTTTATGCCGGCCACCTTGAGATTTCTTCGCGTGAACGGACAACCTTTAGAGGGTAGGGAGGTCTTCCTTCTTACTTTACTAGTAGTAGGCATGTCGAAGTGCTTGTCGAATTCCTCCTCAATCTTCGGGTCACCGTTCTTGTCCAAGTCTTCCTCGTTGGCGTCTCCTTGCATTCCTATGATGCTCCTCTTGCCCCTCCTCATGACAACACGGCTAGGCCTCGACGGATCGGTGATGAAGAAGCATTGGTCAACTTGGCTACCGAGTACCCATGGCTCATTTTTCGCGGATGCGTTCTTCGATTTTGCATCGGGTATAACCATGGTTGTGAAATATCGGCCTTCTTTTTCGACCTTCTTGGCCCATCTGACACGAAACATTGGCACCGTCTCTCCACAGTAATTGAGCTCCCATATCTCCTCGATCCTTCCAAAAAATCTTTCCTTGACATTAGTCTCGTCATCGGCGTATGACAGCATAGTTACTCCTGAGTTTTGATTTTCACTATTTCTGTCCTTTTCCTCGGTGTAGAATCTGTAACCGTTGATGTCGTACCCCTGATAGGTCCTTACGTTATGCCCGGGTCCCTGTGATAAGGTGTATATGAGTTTTTCATCTTCGGTAGAAGGCCTTTTTCTCTGTGCTTCAACCAGTTGAGTTTGCTTGAACCAACGCGTGAAGCTGGAGTTGTGCTTTTTGGTTACGTCTCCCATCTTCCTCGGCCGGCCCATATCGATGTAATTCTGCTCGACCATGCTTTTGTGCTCTTGCACGAAAGGTTCGATCAGTTTTAAGTGTTGTAGCGCGACCCGGTGAGCCCTGTCAAAGTCGTCGCGTCGATTGTCAATGCCGACATGGACTGAGCGGTAGCCCTCGCGGTGACCGACTCCAGCGAGCCTCCCGAGGTGCGTCCTGGGGGGTAGACCAACATGATCCTCGTCGTCCTCGGTGCTTAGATAATTCTGGCAGAAGGAGATGCACTCGTAGGTTAGAAACCCCTTGGCCATGCTTGCGTCTGGACGGGCCCTATTGCGAACGTATCCTTTCATGACACCGTTCTGCCTTTCGAAAGGCATCATGTTGTGGAGGAACGTTGGGCCGAGCTGCTTGATGTCTTCAACGACATGGAGAAGGAGATGGACGCATATATCACAGAATGCAGGCGGGAAGTAAATCTCGAGCTCACATAGTATCACCACGATCTCATCCTGTAGCATCTTGAGCTGCCTCACGCCGATCGACTTCCTGGTGATAACGTCAAAAAAGTTGCAAAGGCCAAACAGCGTATCACGGACGTGCTCGTCCATTATGCCTCGGATCGCAACGGGAAGTATCTGCGTCATTAGCACGTGGCAATCATGAGACTTCATCCCGGTGAACCTCTTCTTCGCTACGTCCAGATATCTGCTTATATTCCCCGAGTAACCGTGAGGAACTTTCACTCCTAGGAGGCACCTGAAAAACTGCTCGAGCTCCTCCGGACTCGTTGTGAAGCAGGCAGCGGGAAGCAGCACCGCGTTCTTCTTAGCCCTTTTGCGGAGACGTTGAGTCCCTTCCGTCTGATCATCATCATCATCATCATCGTCGTCGTCAGTATCGGGGGCTTGAAGATCTTTCCTGATGCCAAAATGTTTAAGATCGTATCTTGCTTTCGGTCCATCCTTGGACTTTTCTGAGTTGCAAAGAGTGCCAAGCAGACTCTCGGTAACGTTCTTTGTAATGTGCATGACATCGAGGCTGTGGGGCGTGTGGAGGACCTTCCAGTACTCCAAGTCGTGGAAAACAGACCTCGCTTTCCATACACCGAGCAGCGGCTCTGGCTTCGGTCGCTTCTTTCCCGGCGCTGGGCACTCCTTCCAATTTTTCAGAAGATCATCGATTTCTGCGCCGCTCCTCGGGCGTGGGGGTCCATCGGGCTCATCTTTACCATTGAACAGATCACCGTGTTTTCTCCACGGGTGATCCAAGCGAAGCCACCTTCGAGCACCTGGGTACACGGTTTTCGAGGACCCGGGATCCCTTGGTAGTTGTAGATGCGGGGTCTCGTCCATGCACTTCACACAGCCGTTGAATCCGTGGCCGACCTGGGCAGATACATATGCGTAACCAGGATAGTCCGTGACCGTCGTGATCAACGCGGCTCTCATATCGAAATAAGTTCTAGTGTAGGCATCCCACGTACGGGGTGGCGTCTTCCACAACGTGTCTAACTCCTCTTTCAGCAGCCCGAGATACAAATGCATGTCGACACCTGGTTGTTTCGGCCCCTGAATGAGAATACTCAGGTGTATGTACCTTTGCTTGGTGCACAGCCACGGGGGTAGGTTGTAAGGCCATACAAACACAGGCCAGGTGCTATGCGTGCTACTCTGGTTGCCGAACGGATTGAGTCCATCGGTGCTCATACCCAGCCTGATGTTCCTTGCGTCGCCCCCGAACCTAGGGAAGGCGATGTCCAATGCTTGCCACTGTCCAGCGTCTGAAGGGTGTGTCAGCATATAGCCCATCTCCGGATCTTCTTCGGGCTTCTGCCTTTCCGCGTGCCATTGCATGAGCTTTGCTTCCTTAGGGTCCACGAAATACCGCTGCAGACGGGGAGTGATAGGAAAGTACCATACCACTTTTCGAGGTACCTTCTTGTTCCCAACCTTGTACCGTCTGTGGCCGCACACCGGACATGTGGTTCTGTCCTTGTACTCGCACCTATAAATCACACAATCATTAATGCAGGCGTGGTATTTTTCGTGCGGTAGGTCAAGGGGACACACGACTTTCTTGGCCTCCTCGATACTACTTGGCAATGTGTTCCCCTCCGGGAGACGATCGTGCCAGAATTTTAAGTTCTTGCTGAAGCTGGAATCGGTCCACTTGTTCTGCGTCTTCATCTGCAGGTAATCAAGCGTTACATGCAAGCGCGTATCCTGCGGACGACACCCAGGAAAGATCGGAGTCATCCCGTCTTTCTCCATTTGCGACAGCTTGGCTCTCTCTCTAGCTGCAACTCTATCGTTGCTCGTCTCCTGGAGGAGAAGATCTTGAACATGAGAGTCCCGCAAGGCCGAAATTAGCGGGGTCGCGCCGGAATCTTCTTCTTCATCATGATGATCTTCTCCGCCGGCATCTTCTTCTTCATGATGATCTTCTCCGCCGACTTCTTCTTCATGATGATAGTCCCCGTCGGCATGATGATAGTCTTCTTCATGATGATAGTCATCTCGCTCGACATGGTCTTCATGCGCACCATTTGATGGGGCCGGCCGCGCCTGGTTGTCTTGCATGAAACCGCGCCTCCAGCAGGTAGCAGCAGCAAGTTTCCCTTAAGTGGATTACCCAAGGTTTATCGAACTCGGGGAGGAAGAGGTCAAAGATATCCCTCTCATGCAACCCGCAACCACAAAGCAAGAAGTCTCTTGTGTCCCCAACACACCTAATAGGTGTACTAGTTCGCGAAGAGATAGTGAAATACAAGTGGTATGAATGAATATGAGTAGTATGGCGCAGAAAATAGCTTGTGGCGTGCATTGATGGTAGTAATATTGGAAGTAAACAAGCGTAGTAACTCAGAAAACAAGAAGCAGCGATAGCGTATTTAGGAACAAGGCCTAGGGATTAGACTTTCACTAGTGGACACTCTCAACATTGATCACATAACAGAATAGATAAATGCATACTCTACACTCTCTTGTTGGATGATGAACACATTGCGTAGGATTACACGAACCCTCAATGCCGGAGTTAACAAGCTCCACAATTCAATGTTCATATTTAAATAACCTTAGAGTGCATGAAAGATCGAAACGACTAAACCAAGTACTAACATAGCATGCACACTGTCACCTTCATGCTTATGTAGGAGGAATAATACACATCAATACTATCATAGCAATAGTTAACTTCGCAATCTACAAGAGATCATGATCATAGCATAAACCAAGTACTAACACGGATGCACACACTGTCACCATTACATCGTGTAGGAGGAATAAAACTACTTTAATAACATTGCTAGAGTAGCACATAGATAAATTGTGATACAAAATACATTGCAATCATAAAGAGATATAAATAAGCACTTCACTATGCCATTCATAACAGTGAATAAGTATTCTGTGAAATATAGCCTAAGAGACCCACACGGTGCACACACTGTCACCTTTACACACGTGGAACAAGGAGTCTCCGGAGATCACATAAGTAAAACTCACTTGACTAGCATAATGACATCTAGATTACAAGCATCATCATATGAATCTCAATCATGTAAGGCAGCTCATGAGATTATTGTATTGAAGTACATAGGAGAGAGATGAACCACATAGCTACCGGTACAGCCCCGAGCCTCGATGGAGAACTACTCCCTCCTCATGGGAGCAGCGGTGATGAAGATGGCGGTGGAGATGGCAGCGGTGTCGATGGAGAAGCCTTCCGGGGCACTTCCCCGTCCGCAGGTGCCGGAACAGAGACTCTGTCCCCGGATCTTGGCCGCGATGGCGGCGGCTGGAAGGTTTCGTGGGTTTCGTCCTCCGTAATAGGGTTTTCGCGACGGAGGCTTTAAATAGGCGAAGGGCGTCGGAAGGTCGAAGAGGCGACGACGCCATAGGGCCGCGCGGCCGGGGGTGGGCCGCGCCATCATCCGGGCCCGTGTGGCCCCCTCTCGGCTCTCGGGTGTTGGATGCTTCCGGCAAAATAGGAACCTGGGCGTTGATTTCGTCCAATTCCGAGAATATTTCGTTACTAGGATTTCGAAACCAAAAACAGCAGAAAACAGAACCGGCACTTCGGCATCTCGTCAATAGGTTAGTTCCGAAAAATGCATAAATATGTCATATAATGTGTATAAAACATGTAGGTATCATCAATAAAGTAGCATGGAACATAAGAAATTATCGATACGTTGGAGACGTATCAGCATCCCCAAGCTTAGTTCTGCTCGTCCCGAGCAGGTAAAACGATAACAAAGATAATTTCTTAAGTGACATGCCATCATAACCTTGATCATACTATTGTAAGCATATGAGATGAATGCAGCGATCAAAACAATGGTAATGACATGAGTAAACAACTGAATCATAAAGCAAAGACTTTTCATGAATAGTACTTCAAGACAAGCAGCAATAAGTCTTGCATAAGAGTTAACTCATAAAGCAATAAATCAAAGTAAAGGTGTTGAAGCAACACAAAGGAAGATTAAGTTTCAGCGGTTGCTTTCAACTTATAACATGTATATCTCATGGATATTGTCAACATAAAGTAATATAACAAGTGCAATATGCAAGTATGTAGGAATCAATGCACAGTTCACACAAGTGTTTGCTTCTTAAGGTGGAGGGAGATAGGTAAACTGACTCAACAATAAAAGTAAAAGAATGGTCCTTCAAAGAGGAAAGCATCGATTGCTGTATTTGTGCTAGAGCTTTTATTTTGAAAACATGAAACAATTTTGTCAACGGTAGTAATAAAGCATATGAGTTATGTAAATTATATCTTACAAGTTGCAAGCCTCATGCATAGTATACTAATAGTGCCCGCACCTTGTCCTACTTAGCTTGGACTACCGGATCTTTGCATGCCATGTTTCAACCAAGTGTCACAAAGGGGTACCTCCATGCCGCCTGTACAAAGGTCTAAGGAGAATGCTCACATTTTGGATTTCTCGCTTTTGATTATTCTCAACTTAGACATCCATACCGGGACAACATGGACAACAGATAATGGACTCCTCTTAAATGCATAAGCATGTAGCAACAATTATTATTCTCATATGAGATTGAGGATATATGTCCAAAACTGAAACTTCAACCATGATTCATGGCTTTAGTTAGCGGCCCAATGTTCTTCTCTAACAATTTTGCATGCTCCAACCACTAAGGTGATAGATCCTTCAGACAAGACGGACATGCATAGCAACTCACATGATATTCAACAATAGTTGATGGCGTTCCCCAGAAGCATGGTTATCGCACAACAAGCAACTTAATAAAAGATAAAGTGCATAAGTACATATTCAATACTACGATAGTTTTTAAGGCTATTTTGTCCCATGAGCTACCTTGTAGATTCGATACCGAGACGAGACCGCGATCGATTAGTTCGAGAGGAGGAGAGAGTATGGAGAGCCTTCTCCTCAACTCCAATTAAGTATCAACCAAAGTAAGTGCAATAAATACCCAAGCAAGTGAAAAGTAGAGCCAAAATGGTATGAGAGAGAAGGGGGGACGAGCTAGATGGAGGAAGAAGAATGGCTTGTGTAGTGTGGTAGGTGGGAGGTTGGCTCACTTTTGTAGATCTGGTTCGCTAATTCTGTGGCGCACCGAACACAGTGCGCCACAGAATGCCTTATTTCTGTGGCGCACCAGGCCAACTGCGCCACAAAATAGCTTATTTTTGTGGCGCACTCTCGCCGTGCGCCACTGGATAAGGAATTTTTGTGGCGCACTGGGGTACGTGTGCCACAGAAATAGTAAAACCAATGATTGGGGGTGACAGGTTGTGGGGCCCGCCAAGTTTTTGTGGCGCATGTGCGCCACAAAATTAAGCTATTTCTGTGGCGCACCCTGCCTAGTGCGCCACAAAATAAATTTCTGTGGCGCATTTTTTATGGTGCGCCACAGAACTAAGCTCCGCCTATAAGGGTTTTCCTACTAGTGCAGGCCGAGCGAATGGCCAAGCGGCCTTGCTCCAATTCCGGGGACCTGGCGGCTCGGGTAGTTTGGAGGCTGCCTAGTTGAAGGCTGGAGGGAGGTGGGGTGCACACAGATTCTTGGTGGCCAGCGGGGGTGCTAGTCATGAAGCCTCCCTTGATGTTGCTCCAACGAGGTACGTGTGGAGAGGTTGGGTGTGACTGAGGTGTGCCGGGAACTCAGGTTCCAGCAAAGTGTGCGTTCTCCGGATGAAAATCTTGCTCGACTTCCGTCGATGCCGGTGATGACGTCACTTTGTGTGTCGTTTGCCTTGTTGAAGGCATTACCGAGGAGATCAATCACTTCTCCCGCTCTCGGTTCTTGTCTTTGGGTGAAAACCTAAATCCGCATGTTGGATTGGCGATGGCGGCATCCTCGATGTCGTTACTTCGGTGGAAGCATCGTTTCGGAGACATGGTACTGATGGGAGCACCTGGGTTGTGGTCAAGCGGTTGGTCGGGCACTTTCAATGGTGAGTGTTCTTGGGTCTCGTGTGTTGCCCCGTGGTGGTGGTAGCAGGAGCACTCTCGACATGCAGGCGGCGCCTTCCGTTTGTCTTCTCTCTCCGATGTTGTTGAAGACGGCGAACAAGCTCGTGGCAATGGTGATCGATTCAACATGTTTGGAGTGACCTTGGGGCTGTTGCAATGAAGTCGAAGACGTCCCACCGTAAGCACGCGGGATGATGTTCGGTGACGTTGCTTGCCCCGGTGGTGTGCTTCTATGTTTGTGCCGCTCCTAGCCTCCCCGACGTTCTTTATGTCTAGCGGTGCTCTTGTTGATGGAAAGGTTTTCACCCGGTTTCCTTCAATAAACTGAGCAATTCGGGTCTCCATACTTTTTTCTTCTAATGCAAGCAGTTCTCCTTCTGTTATTCAAAAAAAAACGCCCAGCCCGATGCCAAGCCGAATGTCATGGAGGTGGCCTGTTTTTTTTTTTTTTTTTGGTAGCCAGACAATGAGATGACGTTTCATTGCGTTGTGTACAAACAAGTCTCATGGTCATTCCGCCCAGATCTCAACAATAAAAGGCAAAATCAATTCATACGTATCCATTTTAAGTCAAAACTTTAGATACTTTTACTGGATTTTTTTGAGGGAATTTCAAATTTTGGGATCTATTTGAGGCTGATCTGGTATAAAACTAATTGAAAGTTGTACTCAGTAAAATCAGATGGTTATCCAAGCTGACCAACTTGCTGTGGACAACACAGATGTGACATCCACAGTTCAGTTTAAATATCACAGACACAACACAAGAGCAGAACACAACACTTCTTCTGGTACCTTGTTCTGAAATATAAGGACTTTGGAAAGCTAATTGGCTATCAACCAAATAAGTCGGTCTCAAATATGATTACTATTTCTTTTTCGAAAAAAGTACATTGATACAGATGGTAGTACGCGACGTGTGGCCGAACCGCCGGACATAGCATGGCAGAGGCATCGAGCCCATCGCGGGTGAGGGAAGCAGCATCTGGCTACGCAGTGTCTCCGTAGGGAAGGGAGCAGAACGCATCACGCTCGCCGTCCGTGGCTACTCGTGAGACTTCTGTACAGACGGTTAACGAAGTTGAGTCCGTTTGAGTTGCAGTTTAAAAGTATACTAGTTGCATTTTTTCCTTCCTGCACTGATTACAGTTAATCATTTTGACTACAATCTAAATAACGCAGAATCATCTTCAACCTTCAGGAATCTGACACTTTGCTGTCATTGCTGCATGTCACTAAAACTATTAGCAATAAAAAAGACTATTTAATAGACACGGCCTCAGAGATCTTGGTGGTTGTGGTCATCAGATAGGGCTCTTGCCCCATCAAGAGTAGCAAATATTTTGATAACATCACTGGCCAGGAAAATAAATGACGATCAAAAAGGCGAAGAAAAGATACATGACAGGAACAACCAGATGGATTTAAAGCATGATCATGAGTCAGAAGTAGCTGGTTAGAGATCTCATATTGTAAATCAAAGGGAATCCGAATGATTTCTTCTTCATCCTCATCACGCTATCTAATCCAAACAAGACGAGAAAAGACCAAACAATTTATTTATTTTCCAAAGATCAGAACTAACAGATGGTCAATGGAATGTTCTTGGGTCAGAAGTAGCTGGTTTGAGATCTCATATTTGTTACAAAATCAATGGGAATCCGAACGATTTTCTTCGTCATGCCTAAATACGCCACTGGACCAAATCATCAGCACCAGACAAATCAAAGAGGAAACCATTTGTTTGCAGAAAAATTTAACTACTTTGTCACCGGCAAATCCTGGATAAACAGAGGAAGGCCGGAGCTTAAAAAGCAGGCGGGGAGAACTAGGAAAGTGTCCTCCCCTTTGGTTCGATCTCGCCTAAGGATAGATTCCTCGCCGCATATAAGCAGCGAACAATTGCAATTTTAGGCCAAGAAAAAATGACAAGAAGAGGGCAAATCAACGATATAGATCAAGAAAAAGCAGAAAGGAATGCAGCAATGAACCCTAGTTCTGTAGAAGCGCAGATGTCGAAGGGAGGCGGCGGCGATGGAAGACGAAGGCTTCAGGGTCCTGTATTTGTAGGCGTTCTGGCTGGTTGTGATGGAGTACTGGGTTAGGGTTTGGACATCCCACGCACTGATGGGCCTAGTGTCTACGTTAGATACGGCCCATGGATGAAACGCGGTACTCGTAACTGTTGGAATTTCGCTAAAAATGGAAATTGATGGAATGGGCCATCACTGGACTTCCACTACACAAGTAAAACAGCCAATTATCATTTTACCTCAAACCGCCATCCGGCAAAAATTCTGGTTGGGTGGTTGAATCTTTACCCTAGGCGATCTAGGATTTTACTACTCAATCCGTCTACGGCGTGAGTTTTTCTCCCCAACTTGTAATCTGTCTCAATCTCGTGTTCCCGTCTCAGGATTGTGTTCGGGCTGATAAAGAGGGTAGCTAATCTGCTTGCCCGGCCTTGAAGCTTTCTCTCGATTAGGGTGGAAGGAGGTGCGCGATCGTTGGAGAGGGCGTCATGTTGGTTTCGTGGAAGCTCGAGTTCTGCAAGCGGGAGGATGATGGTGAAGAGGCTTTGGCTCGGGCGTTGGGAAATGTGGAGCCGAGGGAGGGGGAGCTAGAGGACGTATACATTGGGGAGCAAGAACTTGTGAATATGAAGAAGAAGGCTAGATGGCTTGCAGTTGCACGATGTGAACACGAAGAAGCATTTTAGCACGAAAGCCCTCTTTCAGACGATGCGTTTTGTGTGGGGTCTAGCGAGCATTGAGTCGCGGATTTGACGAAAATATGTGCACATTCAAGTTTTTTGTATGGGAGATTGGAACAAGGTCATGAACCAAGGACTATGGATGTTTCGAAAGTTGGTAGTAGTGATTGCTGAGTATGATGGCCTATGTGACCCAGCTGATGTTGTGCTGGATCGAATGACGGTGTGGGCACAAATACATTCTATCGAAGCTGTACAATGTGGTGAAAATTCCTACATATCTCTCGCAGTTTAGACCTATTACCTTGTGCAATGTGGTGTTTAAAATAGTATCCAAAGTACTTACGAACCAACTGAAGAGGATTCTCCTTGGAGTTGTTTCTGAAGAACAGTCCGTGTTTGTTCTTGGTCGCCTCATTAATGATAATGTAATCATGGCATATGAATGCTTGCATTTTATGAAGGCTAATAGGAGTAAGAAGAACTCACAATGTGCTTTAAAATTGGATATGATGAAGGCGTATGATCACCTAGAATGGGATTATCTGGAATCTATCATGAAGAAGCTTGGCTTTGCCCTGAGGTTTGTTGATACGGTGATGAGGGGTTTGATCAATATCTTTCTCGGTTTTATTTAATGGAGCATGTACAGAGAGTTTTAAACCTACAAGGGGCCTTCCTCAGGTGGACTCCATATCTCCTTATTTGTTTCTCTTGGCTGGAGAGTGCCTATCATGTTTACCAAAGCATGCTATGAGTTCAGGTGCTCTCACTAGTATACAAGTGGCAAACACAACTCCAAGGGTTAATCATATCCTTTTTACGGACGATTGTATCCTCTTTTGTAAGGCAAAGGTTGATGATGTCTAATATGAGAGTAGTTTTAGATGCTTATTGTAGTGCCTCCGGACAACGCATTAATAATGAGAAGTCATTTGTTTTCTCTGGGAAAGGGATGCTCTGAAAATGTTAAAAATAACATTAAGAAAGTCCTTCAAGTACCAAATGAATCTCTTAATGACAAGCATCTGGGCTTACCACCTGACGTTGGTCGATCCAAAAATGGGGCATTTGGTTACTTGAAAGATAGAATCTCGAAGTGTGTGCAAGGTTGGATGGAGAAGATGTTATCGGGAGGAGGAAAGGAGATATTAATAAAATCGGTTTTGCAAGCCATTCCCACATATTCAATGGCTCCTTTTAAACTTCCCGGGAGCTTATGCGATCATATAACTTCATGACTCGGAAGTTTTGGTGGGAGCAGGGTAAGAATGGAGAAAGGAAAGCGGCATGGGTTTCTTGGAACACGATGACCATGCCGAAGTATAGAGGTGGCCTTCTTTTTTCGTGACATGGAATTATTCAACCTTGCATTATTGGCTTGACAAGTTTGGAGAATATTGAATGATCCTGAAACTCTCTCAGTGCTAGGATTTTGAGAGCATTGTATTTCCCAAATGAGTGTATCCTTAACGCAGCTATGGGTTCTAATCCGTCCGAAATCGGCGCAGCTTGTGCGAAGGAAGGACATCCTCCGAAATATGGGAGCAAAATTGGATACCTAGAGACTTTACCCTTCGACCTGTGTGTAGCACGTCAAGGGAGCCACCGAGATTGGTTTCATCCTTAATTGACACAGCAACAAGCACATGGAATGTAACCGAATTGGAGAAACATCTTATTCCAATGGATGTGGAAGCAATTGCTCGAATCCCAATCAGTTATGTACCACAAGCAGGCCGGCCTGGCACTATGATCGAAGCGGAGTGTTTTTCAGTTCATTATGCATACAAAATGATATCTGAAACAAAACGACATCGAGAGATGGTCGAGCCGATGTGTCTAACCAGGATCGAGAGGAGGCGCGGTGGAAAATGTTGTGGAAGATGAAGGCAGGGCCGGGTTTGGCCATGGGCAACGCCCATGGGCCACCTCCTCGAGCCCAACACCCCCCCCCCCAAATGCATCTATCCTCTATGCATTCGTTATGCTTTTTTTTTTTAGAAAAGGGCTAATCGCCCATGCGCCCAGCGAAACGAAAAGAGAACAGCCAGGGAGGAGAATCGACGGTGGACGTAGACACGCAGTCACATAACTATGGTAAACAGAGGAAAATAAACAACAGTAGCATCCAGCGATAAACTCGATCGTCCACGTAGGGATGGCAATGGGTACCCATGACCCGCGTACCCGCCGGGTAAAAACCCAATAGAAATACGGGTATGGGATAAAATATTATCCATGGGTTTGTAAACGGGAAAATATAATACCCATCAGGTAGAGCGGGTACGGGTATGGGATTGTACAACCCATACCCATGTACCCATTTACCCATATAGATTTGACAAGTGGGCAGCCGTAATGTTTTGAACTACTTAATTTTCCCCTAACCACGCCTTCACATTGCTTGGTTGAACCTCAAAATTTCTGATCTAACAATCGTTGGTAGGTTAGTGAGGATTAGACCCCTATTTAGGATCGGTTTACCTCATTTTATATTTTTTGAACAACTAGATACGTTGTAAGCGCGGGTATTTTTTACCCGCGGGTACCCATTTACCCTACCGGGTGACGGGTATGGGAAAAACTTGTACCCGTTCACGGGTATGGGTACGGGTGACGGGTACGGGTATGGAATGACTCTACCCGTACCCATACCCTGCGGGTGCCATCCCTACGTCCACGTCTCGCCCAGTCGCTGAACTCCCAGTTTCAGAGATCGCTGGCACAATGCCTTGCAGATTTTAATTTTCTTCGATCGATCTCTCGTGCTCAAGTCCTGCTCGTGCTTCTCACTGTTTAGGTAATTCCGCTGATCCACTCCATCTTATTTGTTTACATGTTATAAATCGTGTGTTCTCTGACTTCACACTCCCTATCATCTTTTGTAAATATTGTGAGAGATGTATTAAATTTTTAGGTGTCCTAATGCTGAAATTCGTCAAGTTATTCAGTCAGCATTTAGAAAGGAAAAAACAGAACAATTCCTACAGTTAGATTGCTAGTGGTTCAGTAGAACTTTCAGTACTTTTTGTAAGACTGGTTTTCTTTTAATAAAGTGACGATGCATCAATTGATGCAGTATTTCCAAAAAAAAGTAGAACTTTCAGTGCTAAATGATGAAATTGTATAAATAGCATGCATTATTAGCTGCATATATATTAACTAAAAGTGAGATACACGATAACGATATCCTTTGATCAAGTTATGGCAAACGGAACTATAATTTTCAGTGATCATGTGTTAGTTAGCTTGGTTTACCTAACACATAGGTAGATGGTTCAGTTGGTACAAAGTCTTTTACACTTTATTCGGTTGTTCCGGACATCTGGTACCATTTTTACTCGTAAGTGTAGAGCTGTGGAAGTGCACCTGTTTCTTTTGTATTAATGTCCCTTTGTTTTCCTTGTTGCATCGCTTGCTCGGGGTGCAGATGGCAACATTCCGACTGTATCTTGTCTGCCGCTGGTCTTCGGATGACTTTGAAGTGTACAAGAAAGGCTTGGCGTAGCTGCAGCTGGTGATGCCGATGAATTCTTAAGGTTCTGGGTGGCAATGTTGAGTTTATGGTGGCACTATAGTTGTCTTTCTGTGTTAAGACAGTTTTCTGATATGCCTTTGTATCCTTGGAATCTCAAATATATGATCTGCCCCAGTTGTGCATTTCGTTTGGTCCTTACATTTGTATGAGCTATTTGTAGTGAAATTTGACGGGCAGTATGTAAGAGTTATTTTTTCCGAGAAAAATAGAGGAGGATGTCAGCATTCTTCTTTTGCTAGAAAGAGTGCCGTGGTACAACAAAAATACAGTGGAGGAGCAGAAAGAAAAACAACTGTTTTTTTTTTGGAGCAACCGGCAGGAGCACTGCCTTTTTATTAAGCAAGAGGGAAAAACAAACCAAACTGTACATAGAAGGGCATATCTAGATTATGGTGGGAATATGCCCCAGAAAACCACCCTAGAAAAACTGACAAAAAAAGAGAAAAACTAGACTGGCTCGGCCGGGATAGCCGGCCCGAAGCCGTTGATAGCACGGTCCCGCTGAAGAATGTCTTCCCTCGTGATATCAGCCACCTCCAGAGAGGTGAGGCGGCGCGCGGTGAAGATGCGCCGGTTTCGTTCCTTCCAAGCATTCCAAAGAACATAGAGGAACCGACCGCTTATACGTTTCTGCTCCTTGTTAGTCTTTCCGATGATCATAGCATCCCACCACTCCGAGATCGAGTGGTATTCATGGCGAATGTCAGTGCTGTCATCGTTGTCCCAGAACTTCATCTGATTCCAAATGGCCATGGTGAAGGGGCAGTCCTTGCAAAGATGTTTGGCAGTCTCAGGACCTCGGAGGCAAAGAGGGCAAAGAGGATTATGGGGCCATCCCCTAATGGCGAGCATATCTGCAGTGAGCAGCGTTCCGTGAAGAGCAAGCCAGCCAAAAAGTTTGCATTTGGGCTCGGCGTGGGCTTCCCAGATTTTCTCGGCGACGAATCTGGCATGTCCACCGAAGAACTGAGCATTGTAAGCAGAGCTGGCCGTGTACGTCCCGTCGGTAGTGAGAGTCCAGGAGATGGAGTCCGTTTGCTCAGGGACAAGGGTGATGGTGTGGATGATGTCCCAAAGCTCCAAGTATTGTGCCAGCTGGGTAGGTGTGCTAATGTTGATGACGGAGCGGATCCAATTGTAGTCGCTAAGCTCTTTGGCAACCGTGTTTTTCCGGGATGCAATATTGAAGAGGTCAGGCGCCCAAAGAGAAAGGGGCCCCCGCCCGCACCCGTTATCATGCCGAAGGATGTCAGCTTCCCATTGCCCACGGTGATCTTGGTGGAAGCCCCGAAAAGCGCCATGTCGGCATCGTCACAGGGAAGCTTCGATCCAGCCCACGTGTGCTCGTGGTCAGTCCATTGCAGCCAAGGCCAACGCAGCCTCGAGCGCGTCTAGATCGCTCAATGTCTGGCATTCCCAGCCCCCAAGGGTCTTCGGTCTGCACACCATTTTCCAGTTAACGAGGGCTTTCCCCTGGGCCGCGTGCTCGCCCTCCTCCCCCGCCCAAACGAAGGTCCTAGCAATCTTGTTGATCCTGTCCCGAGCCCATTTAGGCAGCGGAATGACCGCGTGGTAGATACCGGTAGCCATGAGCACTGTTTTAGCGAGGATGACCCTTCCAGGCCGCGCAAGATTCTTCCCAATCCACCCCGGCAGCTTTCCAGCGATCTTGTCAAGAGGGGCTGCAGATTTACCTTCCGAAGGCGTCGAAAGTGGAGAGGTAGACCCAGGTACTTGCCAGGGAAGCTGGCAATCTTTGCCGGAAAGTCCGCGAGGATGTCGACTAGGTAAGTATCGTCACATCGAACCGGGAAGATCTCCGTCTTCGTCATGTTGGTGACAAGCCCACTAGCTTTTCCGAAACAGTCCAGGATGGAAGCGATGGCTCTGAGGTCTTCCTTGCGGGGGTTCACGAAGATCCTAGCGTCGTCAGCATAGAGTGAGATATGGCATCTAGTGGTCTGATACGTCTCCAACGTATCTATAATTTCTTATGTTCCATGCTAGTTTTATGACAATACCAACATGTTTTAGTCATACTTTATAATGTTTTTATGCATTTTCCGAGACTAACCTATTAACAAGATGCCGCAGTTCCTGTTTTCTGCTATTTTTTATTTCAGAAAAGTTAGTTTACAAATATTCTCGGAATTGTACGAAACAAAAGCCCACGGTCTTATTTTCCATGGAGTGTTCCAGAACACCGAAGGAGAGACGAAGAGGGGCCACGAGGTGGCCACACCATAGGGCGGCGCGCCCCACCTCTGGCCGCGCCGGCCATGGGGTGGGCCCTCCGGCGCTGCCCCTTCGCTTATTTATTCCTTCCGTCGCGAAAACCCTAGTACCGAAAGCCACGATACGAGAAAAGTTTCGGAGACGCTGCCGTCAACCCCTACTCGGGGGTTAAGAAGATCGCCTCCGCACCCTGCCGGAGAGGGGAATCATCAGGAGGGCTCTACATCACCATGCCCGCCTCCGGACAGATGCGTGAGTAGTTCATCCTTGGACTACGGGTCCATAGCAGTAGCTAGATGGTTGTCTTCTCCTCTTGTGCTATCATGTTTAGATCTTGTGAGCTGCCTATCATGATCAAGATCATCTATTTGTAATGCTACATGTTATGTTTGTTGGGATCCGATGAATATGGAATACTATGTCAAGTTGATTATTGATCTATCATATATGTAATTTATGATCTTGCATGCTCTCCGTTGCTAGTAGAGGCTCTGGCCAAGTTGATACTTGTGACTCCAAGAGGGAGTATTTATGCTAGATAGTGGGTTCATGTCTCCATTGAATCTGGGGAGTGACAGCAACCTCTAAGGTTGTGGATGTGTTGTTGCCACTAGGGATAAAACAGCAATGCTTTGTCTAAGGATATTTGTATTGTTTACATTACGCACAGTACTTAATGCAATTGTCTGTTGTTTGCAACTTAATACTGGAAGGGGTGCGGATGCTAACCTGAAGGTGGACTTTTTAGTCATAGATGCATGTTGGATGGCGGTCTATGTTCTTTGTCGTAATGCCCTAAGTAAATCCCATAGTAGTCATCATGATATGTATATGCTTCTCTATTTGTCAATTGCCCAACTGTAATTTGTTCACCCAACATGCTGATATGTCTCAAACGTATCTATAATTTCTGATGTTCCATGCTAGTTTTATGACAATACCTACATGTTTTGTTCACACTTTATGATGTTTTGATGCATTTTCTGGAACTAACCTATTAACAAGATGCCGAAGTGCCAGTTCCTGTTTTCTGCTGTTTTTGGTTTCAGAAATCCTACAAAGGAAATATTCTTGGAATTGGACGAAATCAACGCACAATATCTTATAATTCCACGAAGCTTCCAGAACACCGGAGAGGGGCCAGAGGAGAGGCCCAGGGCCACCACACATGGTGGCGGCGCGGCCCAAGGGGGGCGCCCCCCCTAGTGTGTGGGTCCCCCAGACCCCTTCCGACTCTGACTCTTCGCCTATAAGATGCCCCGTGACCTAAATCTTCGACACGAATAAGCCACGATACGAGAAAAGGTCCAGAGCCACCGCCATCGCGAAGCCAAGATTCGGGGACAGAAGTCTCTGTTCCGGCACGCCGCCGGACGGAATTGCCCGGAAGGCATCTCCATCGACACCACCGCCATCTCCATCAACGCCGCTGTCTCCTATGATGAGGAGGGAGTAGTTCTCCCCGAGGCTAAGGGCTGTACCGGTAGCTATGTGGTTAATCTCTCTCGTACTCCAATACAATGATCTCATGAATTGCTTTGCATGATTGAGATCCATATGATGAGCTTTGTATCACTATTAGTCTATGTGCTACTCTTGTGATGTTATTAAAGTAGTCTATTCCTCCTTCATGGTGTAATGGTGACAGTGTGTGCATCGTGAAGTACTTGGCGTAGGTTATGATCATAATCTCTTGTAGGTTATGGAGTTAATTATTACTATGATAGTATTGATGTGATCTATTCCCCCTTCATAGTGTAATGGTGACAGTGTGTATGCTATGTTAGTACTCGGTTTAAATTGCAAAGATCTATTATGCTCTAAGGTTACTTAATATGAATGCTGAATGTTGTGGCGCTTGTTTACTCCGGCTTGAGGGAGCTCTTGTAGCAACAATGAATGGTGTTTGTCATCCAACAAGAGTATATGTAGCACAAATGAGGAGAAGCTATTTATTTATTATGTGATCAATGTTGAGAGTGTCCACTTGTGAAAGTATGATCCCTAGGCCTTGTTTCCAATACTGCAAACACCGCTTACTTACTGTTCTACTGCATGTTTACTCGCTGCCATATTTATTTCAGATTGTTATTACCACTCATATTCATCTATACCACCTGCGTTTTACTATCTCTTCGCCGAACTAGTGCACCTATACATCTGACAAGTGTATTAGGTGTGTTGGGGACACAAGAGACTTCTTGTATCTTAATTGCAGGGTTGCTTGAGAGGACTATCTTTTACCTCTACCTCCCTGAGTTCGATAAACCTGGGGTGATTCACTTAAGGGAAACTTGCTGCTGTTCTACAAACCTCTGCTCTTGGAGGCCCAACACTGTCTACAAGAATAGAAGCACCCGTAGACATCAAGCTATTTTCTGGCGCCGTTGCCGGGGAGGTAAGGTAAAAGGCACTCACACTCCGGACCCGGCAACTAAGCTATTTTCTGGCGCCGTTGCCGGGGAGGTAAGGTAAAAGGTATTCACATCCTCCGACTACTAAGCTATTTCCTAGCATTGTTGCCGGTGTGTGAGTGCTCGAAGGTATCTCCTTTAGATTCTGCAATTATATCTTTTTGTTTCTTGTTTTTATTTTCACTAGTTAGGCTTAATGGAAAACAACAAAAAAATTAGAGATCTTTATGAACTATATCTTGAATTAGGACATGATGTGTGATGGCGTGTAACTCACACGTTCGTTGGGAACCCCAAGAGGAAGGTATGATGCGCACAGTAGCAAGTTTTCCCTCAGAAAGAAACCAAGGTTTAATCGAACCAGTAGGAGCCAAGAAGCACGTTGAAGGTTGATGGTCGCGAAATGTGATGCGGCGCAACACCAGGGATTCCGGCGCCAACGCGGAACCTGCACAACACAACCCAAGTACTTTGTCCCAACGAAACAGTGAGGTTGTCAATCTCACCGGCTTGCTGTAACAAAGGATTAAACGTATCGAGTGGAAGATGTTTGCAAAGAAAACAGAAAACACAATTGTAGATTGTATGCTATGTAAAGAATAGGACCGGGGTCCACAGTTCACTAGAGGTGTCTCTCCCATAAGATAAAAGCATGTTGGGTGAACAAATTACAGTCGGGCAATTTACAAATAGAGAAAGGCATAACAATGCATATACATGATATGATAAATATAGTGAGATTTAATTGGGAATTACGACAAAGTACATAGACCGCCATCCAACTGCATCTATGCCTAAAAAGTCCACCTTCAGGTTCATCCGAACCCCCTCCAGTATTAAGTTGCAAAGCAACAGACAATTGCATTAAGTATGGTGCGTAATGTAATCAACAACTACATCCTTAGACATAGCATCAATGTTTTATCCCTAGTGGCAACAGCACATCCACAACCTTAGAACTTTCTGTCACTGTCCCAGATTCAATGGAGGCATGAACCCACTATCGAGCATAAATACTCCCTCTTGGAGTTAAGAGCAAAAACTTGGCCAGAGCCTCTACTAATAACGGAGAGCATGCAAGATCATAAACAACACATGAACAATAGATTGATAATCACCATAATCATAGTACTCTCTATCCATCGGATCCCGACAAACACAACATATAGAATTACATATAGATGATCTTGATCATGTTAGGCAGCTCACAAGATCCAACAATGAAGCACAACAAGGAGAAGACGACCATCTAGCTACTGCTATGGACCCATGGTCCAGGGGTGGACTACTCACTCATCACTCCGGAGGCGACCATGGCGGTGTAGAGTCCTCCGGGAGATGAATCCCTCTCCCAGGGTGCGGAGGCGATCTCCAATCCCCGAGATGGGATTCGCGGCGGCGGCGTCTCTGTAAGGTTTTCCGTATCGTGGCTCTCGGTACTGGGGGTTTCGCGACGGAAGCTTTAAGTAGGCGGAGGGTCAACGCGGGGGCCACACGAGGGGCCCAGGTAGGTCGGCGCGGCCAGGGCTTGGCCGCGCCGGCCTCCCCTCTGGCCGCCTCGTGGCCCCACTTCGTTAGGTCTTCGGTCTGGAAGCTTCGTGCAAAAATAGGACCCCGGGCGAAAGTTTCGTCCAATTCCGAGAATATTTCTTACTAGGATTTGAAACCAAAACAGCAGAAAACAGCAACTGGCTCTTCGGCATCTTGTTAATAGGTTAGTTCCAGAAAATGCATAAATATGACATATAATGTGCATAAAACATGTAGGTATCATCAATAAAGTAGCATGGAACATAAGAAATTATCGATACGTTGGAGACGTATCAGCATCCCCAAGCTTAGTTCTGCTCGTCCCGAGCAGGTAAAACGATAACAAAGATAATTTCTGAAGTGACATGCCATCATAATCTTGATCATACTATTTGTAAACATATGTAATGAATGCAGCGATCAAAGCAAAGGTAATGACATGAGTAAACAACTGAATCATAAAGCAAAGACTTTTCATGAATAGTACTTCAAGACAAGCATCAATAAGTCTTGCATAAGAGTTAACTCATAAAGCAATAAATCAGAGTAAAGGTGTTGAAGCAACACATAGGAAGATTAAGTTTCAGCGGTTGCTTTCAACTTATAACATGTATATCTCATGGATATTGTCAACATAAAGTAATATAACAAGTGCAATATGCAAGTATGTAGGAATCAATGCACAGTTCACACAAGTGTTTGCTTCTTAAGGTGGAAGGAGATAGGTAAACTGACTCAACAATAAAAGTAAAAGAATGGTCCTTCAATGAGGAAAGCATCGATTGCTGTATTTGTGCTAGAGCTTTTATTTTGAAAACATGAAACAATTTTGTCAACGGTAGTAATAAAGCATATGAGTTATGAAAATTATATCTTACAAGTTGCAAGCCTCATGCATAGTATACCCGCACCTCGTCCTACTTAACTTGGACTACCGGATCTTCGCATGCCATGTTTCAACCAAGTGTCACAAAGGGGTACCTCCATGCCGCCTGTACAAAGGTCTAAGGAGAATGCTCGCATTTTGGATTTCTCGCTTTTGATTATTCTCAACTTAGACATCCATACCGGGACAACATGGACAACAGATAATGGACTCCTCTTAAATGCATAAGCATGTAGCAAAGTTATTATTCTCATATGAGATTGAGGATATATGTCCAAAACTGAAACTTCCACCATGATTCATGGCTTTAGTTAGCGGCCCAATGTTCTTCTCTAACAATTTTGCATGCTCCAACCACTAAAATGATAGACCTTCAGACAAGACGGACATGCATAGCAACTCACATGATATTCAACAATAGTTGATGGCGTTCCCCAGAAGCATGGTTATCGCACAACAGGCAACTTAATAAAATATAAAGTGCATAAGTACATATTCAATACTACGATAGTTTTTAAGGCTATTTTGTCCCATGAGCTATATATTGCAAAGGTGAATGATGGAATTTTAAAGGTAGCACTCAAGCAATTTACTTTGGAATGGCGGAGAAATACCATGTAGTAGGTAGGTATGGTGGACACAAATGGCATAGTAGTTGGCTCAAGGATTTTGGATGCATGAGAAGTATTCCCTCTCGATACAAGGTTTAGGATAGCAAGGTTATTTGAAGCAAACTCAAGGATGAACAAGTGCAGCAAAACTCACATAAAAGACATATTGTAAACATTATAAGACTCTACACTGTCTTCCTTGTTGTTCAAAACTCAATACTAGATATTATCTAGACCTTAGAGAAACCAAATATGCAAATCAAATTTTAGCAAGCTCTATGTATTTCTTCATTAATGGGTGCAAAGCATATGATGCAAGAGCTTAAACATGAGCACAACAATTGCCAAGTATCACATTATCCAAGACATTTTAGAATTACTACATGTAGCATTTTCCAATTCCAACCATATAACAATTTAACGAAGAAGAAACTTCGCCTTGAACATTATGAGTAAAGCCTAAGGACACATGTGTCCATATGCAACAGCGGAGCGTGTCTCTCTCCCACAAAGTGAATGCTAGGATCCATCTTATTCAAACAAAAACAAAAACGAAAACAAACCGACGCTCCAAGTAAAGAACACAAGATGTGATTGAATAAAAATATAGTTTCAGGGGAGGAACCTGATGATGTTGTCGATGAAGAAGGGGATGCCTTGGGCATCCCCAAGCTTAGACGCTTAAGTCTTCTTAAAATATGCAGGGGTGAACCACGGGGCATCCCCAAGCTTAGAGCTTTCACTCCTCTTGATCATAGTATATCATACTCCTCTCTTGACCCTTGAAAACTTCCTTCACACCAAACTTCAAGCAAACTCATTAGAGGGTTAGTGCATCATTAATAATTCACTCATTCAGAGGTGACACAATCATTATTTTCACTTCTGGACATTGCATAATGCTACTGGACATTAGTGGATCAAAGAAATAAATCCAACATAGCAAAAGAGGCAATGCGAAATAAAATGCAGAATCTGTCAAAAACAGAACAGTCCGTAAAGACGAATTTAGAAATGGCACCAGACTTGCTCAAATGGAAAAACTCAAAACTAATGAAAGTTGCGTACATATCTGAGGATCACGCTCGTAAATTGGCAGATTTTTTCGAATTTTCTACAGAGAATTGTGCCCAGATTCGTGACAGACAGCAATGCTGTTTCTGCGCAGCAATCCCAAATATAACATCAACTTTGACATAGAAACTTTACTTGGCACAAAAACATGATAAGGAGAGGTTGCTACAGTAGTAAACAACTTCCAAGACTCAACAAAACAAAAAATTGCTGTAGGTAAAAACATGGGTTGTCTCCCATAAGCGCTTTTCTTTAACGCCTTTCAGCTAGGCGCAGAAAGTGCAAATCAAGTAACATCGAGAGTAGAAGCATCAACATCATAGCTTGTTCTAATAATAGAATCAAAAGGCAACTTCATTCTCTTTCTAGGGAAGTGTTCCATACCTTTCTTGAGAGGAAATTGATATTTAATATTACCTTCCCTCATATCAATAACAGCACCAACAGTTCGAAGAAAAGGTCTTCCCAACACAATTGGACAAGATGCATTGCATTCGATATCCAAGACAACAAAATCAACGGGGACAAGGTTATTGTTAACCGTAATGTGCACATTATCAATCCTCCCCAAAGGTTTCTTTTTGACATTATCGGCAAGATTAACATCCAAATAACAATTCTTCAATGGTGGCAAGTCAAGCATATCATAAATCTTTTTAGGCATAACAGAAATACTTGCACCAAGATCACATAAGGCATTACATTCAAAGTCATTGAATTTCATTTTAATGATGGGCTCCCAACCATCTTCTAACTTTCTAGGAATAGAAGTTTCAAGTTTTAGTTTCTCTTCTCTAGCTTTTATGAGAGCATTTGTAATATGTTTTGTAAAGGCTAAATTTATAGCACTAGCATTAGGACTTTTAGCAAGTTTTTGCAAGAACTTTATAACTTCAGAGATGTGGCAATCATCAAAATCTAAATCATTATGAGCTACAGCAATGGGATCATTATTCCCAAGGTTGGAAAAAATTTCAGCAGTTTTATCACAAGCAGTTTCAGCAGTTTTAGCAATTTCAGGCAGTTTTGTACGCTTTGCACTAGGAGTAGAAACATTGCCAACACCAATTATTTTACCATTCATAGTAGGAGGTGCAGCAACATGTGAAGAATTAGCATTACTAGTGGTGGTAATAGTCCAAACTTTAGCTACATTATTCTCTTTAGCTAGTTTTTCATTTTCTTCTCTATCCCACCTAGCACGCAGTTCAGCCATTAATCTTATATTCTCATTAATTCTAACTTGGATGGCATTTGCTGTAGTAGTAATCTTATTATCAATATCATTATTAGGCATAACTTTCAACTTTAAAAGATTAACATCGGAGGCAAGTCTATCAACTCTAGAAGTGATAGTATCAATTTTATCAAGCTTTTCCTCAACAGATTTGTTAAAAGCAGTTTGTGTACTAATAAATTCTTTAAGCATGGCTTCAAGACCAGAGGGTACATTCCTATTATTGTTGTAAGAATTCCCATAAGAATTACCATAACCATTACCATTAGCAGAAGGATATGGCCTATAGTTATTACCAGAGTTGTTCCTATAAGCATTGTTGTTGAAATTATTATTTTTAATGAAATTCACATCAACATTTTCTTCTTGAGCAACCAATGAAGCTAAAGGAACATTATTTGGATCTACATTAGATCTACCATTCACAAGCATAGACATAATCACATCAATCTTATCACTCAAGGAAGAGGTTTCTTCAACAGAATTTACCTTCTTACCTTGTGGAGCTCTTTCCGTGTGCCATTCAGAGTAATTTATCATCATATCATCAAGAAGTTTTGTAGCCGCCCCCAATGTGATGGACATAAAAGTACCTCCAGCAGCTGAATCCAATAAATTCCGCGAAGAAAAATTTAGTCCTGCATAGAAGGTTTGGATAATCATCCAAGTAGTCAGTCCATGGGTTGGGCAATTCTTTACCAAAGTTTTCATTCTCTCCCAAGCTTGAGCAACATGTTCAGTATCTAATTGTTTAAAATTCATTATGCTACTTCTCAAAGATATAATTTTAGCGGGAGGATAATATCTACCAATAAAAGCATCCTTGCATTTAGTCCATGAATCAATACTATTCTTAGGCAAAGATAGCAACCAATCTTTAGCTCTTCCTCTTAATGAGAAAGGAAACACTTTCAATTTAATAATATCACCATCTACATCTTTATACTTTTGCATTTCACAAAGTTCAACAAAATTATTGAGATGGGCAGCAGCATCATCAGAACTAACACCAGAAAATTGTTCTCTCATAACAAATTCAGTAAAGCAGGTTTAATTTCAAAGAATTCTACTGTAGTAGCAGGTGGAGCAATAGGTGTGCATAGGAAATCATTATTATTTGCATTTGTGAAGTCACACAATTTGGTATTTTCAGGGGTATTCATTTTAGCAACGGTAAATAAAACAAACTAGATGAAGTAAATGCAAGTAACTAATTTTTTTGTGTTTTCGATATAGAGAGCAAGACGGTAAATAAAGTAAAACTAGCAACTAATTTTTTTGTATTTTGATTTAGTGCAGCAAACAAAGTAGTAAATAAAATAAAGCAAGACAAAAACAAAGTAAAGAGATTGAGAAGTGGAGACTCCCCTTGCAGCGTGTCTTGATCCCCGGCAACGGCGCCAGAAAAAGAGCTTGATGGCGTGTAACTCACACGTTCGTTGGGAACCCCAAGAGGAAGGTATGATGCGTAGCAAGTTTTCCCTCAGAAAGAAACCAAGGTTTAATCGAACCAGTAGGAGCCAAGAAGCACGTTGAAGGTTGATGGTCGCGAAATGTGATGGCGCAACACGGGATTCCGGCGCCAACGCGGAACCTGCACAACACAACCCAAGTACTTTGTCCCAACGAAAACAGTGAAGGTTGTCAATCTCACCGGCTTGCTGTAACAAAGGATTAAACGTATCGAGTGGAAGATGTTTGCAAAGAAAACAGTAAAACACAATTGCATAGATTGTATGCTATGTAAAGAATAGGACCGGGGTCCACAGTTCACTAGAGGTGTCTCTCCCATAAGATAAAAGCATGTTGGGTGAACAAATTACAGTCGGGCAATTTACAAATAGAGAAAGGCATAACAATGCATATACATGATATGATAAATATAGTGAGATTTAATTGGGCATTACGACAAAGTACATAGACCGCCATCCAACTGCATCTATGCCTAAAAAGTCCACCTTCAGGTTATCATCCGAACCCCCTCCAGTATTAAGTTGCAAAGCAACAGACAATTGCATTAAGTATGGTGCGTAATGTAATCAAAAACTACATCCTTAGACATAGCATCAATGTTTTATCCCTAGTGGCAACAGCACATCCACAACCTTAGAACTTTCTGTCACTGTCCCAGATTCAATGGAGGCATGAACCCACTATCGAGCATAAATACTCCCTCTTGGAGTTAAGAGCAAAAACTTGGCCAGAGCCTCTACTAATAACGGAGAGCATGCAAGATCATAAACAACACATGAACAATAGATTGATAATCACCATAATCATAGTACTCTCTATCCATCGGATCCCGACAAACACAACATATAGAATTACATATAGATGATCTTGATCATGTTAGGCAGCTCACAAGATCCAACAATGAAGCACAACAAGGAGAAGACGACCATCTAGCTACTGCTATGGACCCATGGTCCAGGGGTGGACTACTCACTCATCACTCCGGAGGCGACCATGGCGGTGTAGAGTCCTCCGGGAGATGAATCCCCTCCCAGGGTGCGGAGGCGATCTCCGAATCCCGAGATGGGATTCGCGGCGGCGGCGTCTCTATAAGGTTTTCCGTATCGTGGCTCTCGTACCGGGGTTTCGCGACGAAGCTTTAAGTAGGCGGAGGGTCAACGCGGGGCCACACGAGGGCCCAGGGGGTAGGTCGGCCGGGGCTGGGCCGCGCCGCCTCCTCCTGGCCGCCTCGTGGCCCCTTCGTTAGGTCTTCGGTCTTCTGGAAGCTTCGTGCAAAAATAGGACCCTGGGCGAAAGTTTCCAATTCCGAGAATATTTCTTTACTAGGATTTCTGAAACCAAAACAGCAGAAAACAGCAACTGGCTCTTCGGCATCTTGTTAATAGGTTAGTTCCAGAAAATGCATAAATATGACATATAATGTGCATAAAACATGTAGGTATCATCAATAAAGTAGCATGGAACATAAGAAATTATCGATACGTTGGAGACGTATCAATGTGTTTGAAGAGAAAATTTAAAAACCCATGGAACTTTGTTTGCAAAATAGTTGTAGCAATGTTATTAGCATGAACTCTTTGAACACCATTATTGCTAAAGCTATGGAAGAATTTAAGCTTGGGGAAGCTGGTTGTGATATTTTTAGTCCCCCAAGCATGGAGGAGAAAATTTACATTGATGATACTTTACCTCCTATATATGATGCTTGCAATGATGAATATGATATTTTCAGTCCACCTACTATTGAGGAGAAAGTTAATTATGATTACAATATGCCTCCTATATATGATGATTATGGTGATGAGAATAATAATGATAGTTATTTTATTGAATTTGCTCCCACTACAACTAATAAAATTGATTATGCTTATGTGGAGAGTAAAAAATTTATGCATGTAGCTCATGACAAGAATGTTGTATGTGATAGTTATATTGTTGAGTTTGTTCATGATGCTACTGAAAGTTATTATGAGAGAGGGAAACATGGTTATATGCATCTTAATAATATTAAGTTTCCCCTCTTTATGTTGAGAATCTTGAAGTTGCACTTGTGTTGCCTTTCTACGCTTGTTACTTTGTGCTTTCAGTACTTGTTCCCTTACAAGATTCCTTTTCATAGGAAGTGGGTTAGGCTTAAATGTGTTTTGAACTTGCTTTTTGATGCTCTCTTTTGCTTCAACTCTTATTTCTTGCGAGAGTATCATTAAAATTACTGAGCCCATCTTAATGGCTATAAAGAAAGAACTTCTTGGGAGATAACCCATGTTTTATTTTATTTACTATATTGTTGAGTATTGGAAGTTGTTACTACTGTAGCAACCTCTCCTTATCATGTTTTTGTGCCAAGTAAAGTCTCTATGGTAAAGTTGATGCTACATTTGGATTGCTGCGCAGAAACAGAATTGCTGCCTGTCACGAATTTGCGCAGAACTCTCTGTAAAAAAATCAAAAAAATCTGCCAATTTACGTGTGTGATCCTCAGATATGTACGCAACTTTCATTAGATTTGAGTTTTTCCGTTTGAGCAAGTTAAGTGCCTCTGTAAAATTCGTCTTTACGGACTGTTCTGTTTTGACATATTCTGCATTTTATTTCGCATTGCCTCTTTTTGATATGTTGGATGGATATCTTTGTTCCATTAACTTTCAGTACCTTTGTGCAATGTCCAGAAGTGTTAAGAATGATTGTGTCACCTCTGAATATGTGAATTTTTGATTATGCACTAACCCTCTAATGAGTTTGCTTTAAGTTTGGTGTGGAGGAAGTTTTCAAGGGTCAAGAGAAGAGGATGATATACTATGATCAAGAAGAGTGAAAAGTCTAAGCTTGGGGATGCCCCCGTGGTTCATCCCTGCATATTTCAAGAAGACTCAAGCATCTAAGCTTGGGGATGCCCAAAGCATCCCCTTCTTCATCGACAACTTATCAGGTCACTTCTAGTGAAACTATATTTTTATTTCGTCACATCTTATGTACTTTACTTGGAGCGTATGTGTGCTTTTATTTTCGTTTTGTTATTTTCATTCTATAAATAAATTCATGCTCATGTGGGAGAGAGACAAGCTCCGCTTTTTCATATGAACACTAGTGTTCTTCATTCTTACTTTTAATGTTCAAGGGCGAAAGTTGATCGCTTCACTTGTTGCTATTTGGTTGGAATCAGAAAATGCTTCATATGGTCTTGAATAATTTGATACTTGGCAATTGTTTTGAGCTCTCATAAATCATGTTTAAGCTCTTGCATCATGTAGTTTAAATCTAGTAGTGGAGAACTACCGTAGAGCTTGTTGAAATTTGGTTTGCATGATTGGTCTCTCTAAGGTCTAGATATTTTCTGGTAAAAGTGTTTGAGCAACAAGGAAGATAGTGTAGAGTCTTATAATGCTTGCAATATGTTCTTATGTAAGTTTTGTTGTACCGGTTCATACTTGTGTTTGCTTCAAACAACCTTGCTAGCCAAAGCCTTGTACTGAGAGGAAATGCTTCTCGTGCATCCAAAACCTTGAGCCAAAACCTATGCCATTTGTGTCCACCATATCTACCTACTATGTGGTATTTCCTGCCATTCCAAGTAAATACTTCATGTGCTAATTGAAAGGATCGTATGCCGCACCTAGAGGGGGGTGAATAGGTGCTAACCAATTTTTAGTTCTTTTTCAATTTAGGTTTGACACAAAGGTAAATTCTCTAGATATGCAACTAAGTGAATTTACCTATATGACAAGGTTATCAACTAAGCAAGATATAGCTACGCAATATATAGGAGATAGAGTGGGATAGAGGTAACCGAGAGTGTAGCACGCGTTGACACGGAGATGATTCCCGTAGTTCCCTTCCTTTGCAAGAAGGTACGTCTACGTTTGGAGGAGTGTGGTTGCTACGCAAGCCAAACCAACAGCCACGAAGGCTTCACTCAGATCTCCTGTGAGCAACGCCACGAAGGCCTAGCCCACTTCCACTAAGGGATTTCCTCGAGGCGGAAACCGGGCCTTTACAAGGTTCTTGGGGCACACATCCACAACTGAATTGGAGGCTCCCAAATCTGTAACAATACAACAATCAACAACAACACATCAACACAAATCAACTAGGGAACCAAATAGGAACACTAGCATGAGATCCCTCAAACAAATGAGGGGGAAATGAAAAACGCTTCGGTGAGGATGTAGATCGGTGGCTTCTCCTTCGAATCTCCAAAGATCAAGAGATTTGGTTGGGGGAGGAAGGAGATCTTGCAAATCTTGTGTTTCTTGAGGTGGCTCTAATGGTGGTGTAGCTTGGCAGAATTCTTGAGCAATGATTGAGCAAAGGGGTAAGGAAGAAGAAGAGGGGTATAAATACCCCTCCCCAAAATCCAACCGTTGAGCCTTCCGGGGGGCCGGATAATCCGGCCTCCAGGTACAAAACCAGGACAATGTCCGGTCAAATGTCCGGCCCCATCCGAGCCACTTTTCTTCAGGTCCTTAGCCGTTTTCGAGGGGGCGGATATTCTTGAAATGTCCGGCCCGGATAATCCGGCCCTGGGACAAAACCAGGACAATATCCGGGCAAATGTCCGGCCCCTATACTGAGCTGATTTCCCTCAAGTCCTTAGCCGAAATTCTGGGGGCCGGATATTTTGGAAATATCCGGCCCGGATTATCCGGCCTGATGAACTTTTTCTGATTCTCTTTGACAGCACTGACCACATCCAACACACACACAAATGTATCTATATAATCCCTGTACCACTTAACCAAACATTAGTATATCACGTACATTGACATCAAACACTCAAAACATAATATGAGAGATGTTCTTTCAATCTCCCCCTTTTTGGTGTTTGATGACAATATACGGATTTGCAAGAGAATCACTATAGAGACAAGCATAATGGCAAAACATAGAGGCACTCCCCCTACATGTGTGCATATAAGTAATTTGCATTTGAATACAAATACACAACACATAGGAGCGAGGTGCCTCAACACAAGAGGTATCCATCATGAGCTCTAACAAGAGACATAAACAAATATGAAGTTGAGATAGGATGCTAGAAATCATACCCATGTGTAGATATATGATACGGAGATATAGCATCACACATAATATAATAGTCTTGATCTCAACATATAGAAATCCGAAAACCATAACAATGTCTCACACCACATAGCACATAGTTTTAAACGGAACACAACCAAAGCAAATAGTTCAAATAAAATGGAACACAAGCAATAAAGGAATGGTAAACGCATATGCTTGTGCCCAAACCATGCAAATCCCCGAGAGAGTTCCTAATAGAACACTTCTCCCCCTTTGGCATCGAAACGCCAAAAAGGGGACAAGCGCGATGCTACTCGCCCCATGGGGATCACTCGGAGACATCTTCATCATCGGACGCGGATGGCACTTCTTCTTCTTCTTCTTCATCGTGTCATCAGGAGAGCGGCGAGTGAGACTGGACCTCTGAATGCAACTATCAAGATCACTCCACGGAACCTGTGCAGAATGCCACCCACTGTAACCTGGGTGAGCAGGAGGCTGAGGAGGGGGTCCTTGCTCACCACTGAGCTTGTGCAGAATAACCGCCTGAGTATGCTTAATCTCAGCCCGCTCCCGGCTGGCCGCAAAGTTCTCCTTATGAATCTCAATGTTCATGCAAAGGATGTAACGCTGAAACCAACTGAGCCTGTTCACTTGTTTCTTCATAGCAGGGAGGTCAGGATGGCGAGCAGGAGCAAATCCACTAGAACGAGCATCACCCATGAAGGAGTCAGGTGGAGGTACAGCAGAAGAGACAGGCTTAAGCTTGTAGGCCTTCTTGATAGAGTGTGTCATCAAAGGGTACCCGCTCAAGTCTTCACCACGCCCGCCCGCAATGTTGTTGATGAGGAGCTGGATGTAGGGCGCATAAGGTATAGTATTGCGGGAGACCATGGTATCATGAATCTCATGGAAGATGTAGTCCATGATATCAATAGAGAAGTTATGTTCCTCATTCTCATCACGAGCACACCGAAGGCTGAGGCACATGAGATCCACAAGAGATCCCCGGATTGCATCATTGTTACCACCACTAGGAGCGATGGTGGACCGAAAGAACCGGAGTAACTGACCATAGATGGGAAGCAGCCCCTTTGTCGTTCCCACTTTTCCAGCAGATGTATAGAGATCAAACATTGCATTCTTATCTGCCCTCTGAGGTCCATGGAGACGACGGCCTTCTTCTACAGGAACTCCAAGAATAGCACCAAAACGACGCAAGGTGGCACTACAGTGAGTGGAGCCAGACATCCATTCCATAGTACGGTCCTCATCTTTCTTGATGGCCAACGTAGCAAAGAACTGCTTTACCAACTCTGGACTATAGTCACATCGAATCTTCATCAAATCCTGCAAGCCCATCCTACCAGTCACCCAGATGGCATCCTCAAAGTGATTGTTGACTGCCAGAACGTCCACATCGATAGCTTGCATGGGACGTAATTTCTTCATGGGCTCATAGATATCCTTATAGATGAACTCCTGTTCCATGCACCAGTATTTTCTGCCCTCTGTCTCTTCATCCCTTGGGAGGTCTTCATACCAGTTCTTCAGGCGGATAGCAGAATAAGAAATAGGGTCCATAGTCTTGTAGTTTTCCCTTGATGCCTTGTTCTTGTGCCTAGATGAGGTTGACTTGCGAGGAGCGTTGGACACGAACTCATCACTTGAACGATCAGCCCTTGGGCGTCTCCGAGAGGTACCCCGAGAAGTACGACCTGAGACTAGCAAAGATGAATAGCAAAGAGAGGATGATGCTCATCAGTCATGTAAGATACAGTAATGTACTCGAGAAACATACTATAAGTTGGTACAAGTCTAGACATGGTAGATTGAATCAAAACTGCATAGGCGATGAAGCTCCAGGCCGGATAATCCGGTGCCCCAAGGGGGCGGATAATCCGGCCGGACCGGATAATCCGGTCCTCGCGGGGGCCGGATAATCCGGCCCTGCGAATCTAGCAGAAATTGCAATCAACAACATGTCTATGAACAGATCGGCCTTATAGCATGCAAGAGGAGTACACTACAAACAATTTGGAACAACTAGACACCAAATCCACCAAGAAAATAGCACATACAAATCACAACACCTAGGGTTAGGGATTGTGAGTCATACCCGCATCCATTGCGAAAGCCGCTTGGAGGAGAAGGTAGCTAGGAGGGAGGAGCACCCGATCCACCCAAAAACTCCGGGAGGGAGTGGACGGGGCGGCTCCGGCGAGGAGGAGAGTCTCCGGCGCGAGAGAGAGGAGAGAGAGGCGCGTGGGGGTGGTGTGAACCGTTTGCCCCCCGCGGCCTCGTCCTCAGCCCTTTCAAGATCTGCCCAGGCCGGATAATCCGGCCCTAGTTTAGGGCGGATAATCCGGCCGGGCCGGATTTTCCGGGTCGCCTGGGGGGCGGATTATCCGGTGTTCTGGAGAATTTCAGAACACCGCCAATCCCGCCTATCTTTCGTTGGTTATTTGCGGACCCATATGTGGTGCAATAAACTATCACCTCACATATAAGATGCATATTTACCAATAAGATGGGGCAACCTAGATCATCCGACCGAGAAACCTCAAACTCCAAGTTTTTTATCAAACATGACAAATGAGCAAGATGGAAATGGCTTATAGATGAGTGTAGGCTTAGGTTTAGAGGAAACAAACTGTTAATGGTACATGATCACTCAAGTTTGCAAGAGATGAGCAAATAAGGCCAAACTAGAGTGATTTCCCATAAGAACATGGAGTTGTCAAATAAAAGGCGATAAGATCCAAATAACTCCAACTCTTCTCAAAGAAGAGTGTGGTGGCCTAGGCCACCATATATGAGTGTTATGGCATGGCACCGCGAAGATATATCTTGGGCCCAAAACCACTACTCATCATTGAAGCTCACATATCATTATATGATATAAAGAGAATGATTTTATTTAATGTTGGCATTATGGGGGGAGGGATAGCTCAATAGTTTAAACCGCACTCCCCCTATTTCCATGCCCACATCTAAACCAAATAAAGTTTTGAGACAAAGGTGTGTTTGCAAGATGGTCAAGCTATACTCCTTGAATCAATGATATTTAGCTCATTCCTCAAATAAGAGAACCTTGCTTCATCAAGAGGCTTCGTGAATATATCGGCAAGTTGATCTTTGGTAGGAACATAGATGAGCTCAATATCACCACGGGCAACATGATCCCTAATGAAGTGATTCCGGATCTCAATATGCTTCGTTCTTGAATGTTGCACCGGATTATAGGCAATCTTGATAGCACTTTCATTGTCACATAATAGAGGCACTTTGTCACAAATGACACCGTATTCCTTTAAAGTTTGCCTCATCCATAACAATTGAGTGCATCCACTTGCGGCGGCAACATATTCGGCTTCGGCGGTGGAGAGAGATATGCAATTTTGCTTCTTAGAAGACCAACACACCAAGGACCTACCAAGGAATTGGCAAGCCCCGGAAGTTGATTTCCTATCATCCTTGTCACCCGCCCAATCCGCATCGGTATATCCATTGAGAATAAAGCTTGAGCCTTTGGGGTACCAAATACCATATCTTGGGGTATCAACCAAATATCTAAAGATTCTTTTGAGAGCCATCATGTGGCTCTCCTTAGGAGAAGCTTGATACCTTGCACACACACCAACACTCAACACTATGTCCGGTCTAGATGCACAAAGGTAAAGCAAGGATCCAATCATGGAGCGATATACCTTTTGATCCACCTCTTTACCATTGGGATCTAGTGCAAGATGACATTTGGTAACCATAGGAGTGGCCACACCCTTCAACTCGGTCATCTTGAACCTCTTGAGCATGTCTTGGAGATATTTTGCTTGATTGATGAAGGTTCCTTCTCTCAATTGCTTGATCTCAAAACCAAGGAAGAACTTCATCTCTCCCATCATAGACATCTCAAACCTATCGGTCATAAGCTTTGAAAATTCATCATTGAAAGCTTTGTTAGTAGAGCCAAAGATAATATCATCAACATATAATTGGCAAACGAAAAGCTCCCCATTAACCCTCTTAGTAAAAAGAGTGGGATCGATTAGCCCAACATCAAACCCACGGTCTACCAACAATTCTTTAAGGTGCTCGTACCAAGCTCTAGGAGCTTGTTTGAGACCATAAAGTGCTTTATCAAGCTTGTAGACATGGTTAGGAAAGTTGAGATCCTCAAACCCCGGGGGTTGCTTAACATAAACCTCTTCATGCAAAGGACCATTAAGAAATGCACTTTTAACATCCATTTGTTGCAACTTAAAGTTATGATGCGATGCATAAGCAAGAAGGATACGGATGGACTCAAGGCGAGCCACGGGAGCATAGGTCTCTCCAAAGTCAATTCCTTCAACTTGAGAGAAACCTTGAGCCACCAATCTTGCCTTGTTCCTCACAATATTTCCAAACTCATCTTGCTTGTTCTTGAATATCCACTTAGTGCCTATAACATTGCGGCACTCCTTTGGCTTCTCTACTAAGGTCCACACTTTGTTGCGCTTGAAGTTGTTGAGTTCCTCGTGCATGGCTTCCACCCAATCCGAATCTTCAAGAGCTTCAAATACTTTCTTGGGTTCCACAACGGAGATATAAGCATGATGATTGCTAAAGTTAGCCAATTGCCTTCTTGTGGAGACCTTTGCTCGAACATCACCAAGGACCTTGTCATGAGTGTGTCCACGAATTTCAAGGGTCCTATCTCTTCTTGCTAGACGACGGGCCTCGATCTCCTCCTTGGTTTTTCTAGGCCTTGGAGGTGTCACTTGATCAACTTGATCATTTGGGTCCCCGTCTTGACCTTCAATTTGAGCTTCCTCAATTTCTTGAGAATGCTCATCCTCATGTGCTTGATCTTGGACAATGTTTGGTGAAGTGCAAATATCAAATGGTTGATCTTGAATTCTTGGTTGATCTTGTCCTTGATCTTGTTCATGAGAGGGAGGGTTTTCTTCTTGTTCTTGGGTTGGTGCATCATTAGCTTCAAGAGATGGGGTTTGTTGATGTTGAGAGGATGAGGGCTCCACCGTGGTAGAGCATAGTTCTTCCCGAGACGCCACACCGTGTCCCTCAATGGGGCGGAAAAATCCCACACCCATTCTTACTATGGCATCTTGAGGTATTTCATCACCTGCACATACATCAACTTGCCCCACTTGGGAGCCATCATTTTCTTCGAACCTCACACTACAAGATTCGATGATAATCCCGGAGGCTATATCAAAGATTCTATAAGTGTGAGATTCGGCACCGTAACCAACAAATATACCCTCCAAAGCTTTAGGAGCGAATTTAGACAAACGAACTCCTTTGATTTTGTAGAAACACTTACAACCGAACACCTTGAAGTATGAGATATTAGGCTTGTTGCCGGTGAGTATTTCATATGGAGTCTTGTTCAATCCCTTGCGGAGATAGAGCCGGTTAGAAGAGTGGCAAGCGGTGGAGATGGCTTCGGCCCAAAAGTTATAGCGGGATTTATACTCCGCCATCATAGATCTTGCCATATCCATAAGAGTCCGGTTCTTCCTCTCCGCAACACCATTTTGTTGAGGGGTGTAAGCAGCGGAATATTGATGACGAATCCCCTCATCACTAAGGAAATCATTGAGTGTGTAGTTCTTGAACTCGGAGCCGTTGTCACTTCTTATTGCCATAATGAGGAGGTTGTGTTGACGTTGCACCTCGGTAGCAAAGTCAATGAATATTTGTTGAGTCTCATCTTTCGTCTTGAGAAAGTAGACCCAAGTGTATCTTGAGTAATCATCAACAATCACCAAGCAATGTTTCTTCGCACCAAGACTTGCATGAGTAACGGGACCAAAGAGATCCACATGAAGGAGCTCCAAGATCCTCTTGGAAGAGATGATAGTCTTGCTTGGATGCGGAGAGTCATGCATTTTGCCTTCAACACAAGCCCTACAAACACGATCTTTGGCAAAAGAAACATTTTCCATTAGTCCCACAATATGGTTCCCCTTGTGAAGACTTTGCAAAGTTCTCATGTTGACATGGGCTAGGCGGCGATGCCACAACCAACCCACATCCGCCTTTCCGAATAGGCACATCGCACTTGAAGTGGTGGTCCCCGAAAAGTCCACCACATACAAGTTATGTTCGCGATACCCAACGAAAGCGACTTTTAGAGTCTTGCTCCACAAGAGGACCACAATATCATTATCAATAAAGACGGCGAAACCCATCTTGCCAAGGGCGGAAACGGAAAGCAAATTGTAACCAAGGGTTTTGACAAGCATGACATCCACAAGTGTTATGTTGTGTGCAACCACAACCTTGCCAAAACCCATTACCTCGGATGTAGAATTATCGCCAAAGGAGACGGTGATATTGTTTATGTTGGGCCTCAACTCCTTGACGAGATTCTTGCCGCCGGTCATATGACTTGTACATCCACTATCAAGTACCCATTTTGAACCTCCGGCGGCATAGTCCTACATGAGATCAATTCTTGGATTTAGGTACCCATTTCTCAATGGGTCCTCTTTTGTTAGCAACAAGGGTCTTTGGGACCCAAATAGACCAAGCAACATAACCATCATATGGGCCAACATATTTAGCATAGACATCACCATAATAATCTTTAAATAGAACATAGTTAGGGTTAGCATTTCCCGCATCATCATTATTGATGGTGTTTCCCTTAGGAGCTTCACCATTGGTGATAGCTTTCTTCTTCTCTTGTGCGGGCTTGGCTTTTTGCTTGTTTGCCTTCTTTGCCTTGGCATTATAACCTAGGCCCTCCTTCCCATTGTTTGATCTTTGCTTACTCAAAAGATCATCCAAAGAAAGTTTACTTTGGGGAGAGGAGGCCTTAGCAAGTTCATCCTTCAACCTAGCATTTTCCTCAATAATATTTGCATGATCACATGAAGGGGTAGAGGAACTAGGCACATCATATGAAGCAAGCCTAATTTGAAGTTGCTCATTTGACTTGGATAGGAGAGAGTATTCACTCTTCAAAGCTTTGTGAGCTTTGTCTAGTTCATCTAGATCCTTCACAAGTTTCTCATGATCAACACCAAATTGGGCCTTTTCCTTTTTAAGCAATTTAGTCTTAGCCCTAGCATGATCTCTAGCTTTAGTGAGCTTGTTAATTTCATCTTGAGGCTCTTCAAGATTTTCTAGCCTCTCCTCAAGAGAAGCTATAGTTTCTTGACTTTCCTCAAGGGCATTTTTAAGAGCATGGATTTCAAGAGAGTCTTCTCTCTCTATTTGACCCTTTTTCTCAAGCATATCATTTTGTTGAGCTAAACGAGCCATGAGATTTGAAACATGCTTTTTGTTGATACCTTGTAGGTTAAACATGAATTCATCAAATTCTAGCATTTCTTGTTTCACTTTTAGACTAGCATCATCAACCCCTAGATCACTTGATATGTTAGGCATAGAGGGGCTAGGAGATGATACCTCGGAGGATTTGGCCATGAGACAACTTTCTTCCTCCACATGAATGATCTCATTGGGGGATTCACTTGGTGATGAAGAGTTAGTGGAGAGGGAGGCAAGAGCGACCAATCCATTAGAGGTTGCATCTTCTTCATCATCAACATCATCATCTCCGGAGGAATATTCTTCTTGAGTTGATAGCACAATAGATGTGTCCAAGGAGGACGTTGCCATGAAGCAATGTGCATTCTTGATATGAGGATTCTCATTGGGGGATTCAAAGAGAGATGAAGAGGGAATGTTGGTAGTGACAATGGCGGCCACTTCCTTTGAGCTTTCTCCTTCATCATCACTAGAGCTTTCAACTTCATCGGAAGAATATTCTTCCCTAGTCACTAGCACAACTCTTGGGGGCCTCTTGCCCTTCTTGGTCTTGTTGTTGTAGAACTTCTTGTTGGGGGCTTTTGAATATTTGCCCTTTGATTCTTTGCTCTTGTCCTTGGGAATGAGCCTTCCATTATGAAGCTCTCTATTCTCATAGGGGCATTCGGCAATGAAGTGGCGCTTGTCATCACAATTGTAGCATGATCTTGTCTTTGGACCAAAGCTAGTGAACCCACTCTTGTGGTTTCTCTTGATGTTGTCTTCCTTGGCCTTGGAGGGATCAACCCAAAATGACTTTGCATGGAAGGCCATGTGATCATGATAGTGGCATTCCAAATCTTCCGGATAGGACATACTCCAAGATGCCCTATATTGTTCTTGAGGGTGCACTTCTTCTACGGAGTTGACCGTCAAGGCAAGATTGTTCCCTTTTGCCATACCAATGGCACGATTGCGAGAGTCATGAGAGTTTTGCTCGAGCACCTTGAGGGCTTGCATCTCGTGCACGACATCTTGAGATGAGAGAGAGGAATAGCATTCTCTCCCAACAAGGGTCTTGACATCAATGGGTACAAAAGGCATCATGCATTCAATGTACTTCTCCTTGATCCAAGAGTCATTGATGTGGGTGGCACCACTAAGCCGGAAGGCATCGGCAACAATGAGGAGTCTTCCATACATGACTTGATGATCTTCATCCGGTAGCCTCATGAATCCTTCGGCTTGATTCCGAAGAGCATTATACTTGTTCCTTCTCGTGCTCTCACTTCCAATGCAACTAGCGGCCAAACCATCCCAAGCTTCCTTGGCGGTGGTGTAGTTCCGAACACGAGGAAGCTCTTGTGTCCCCACACTAGTTTGAATCATGTGCAAGGCGGTGTTGTTGAGTTGACTATCAACCGCTTCTCTTCTAGTCAACTTGTCGGGGTTGTAGGGCTTGAAGCCTTCCAAGATGATTCTCCAAAGTTCATTGGAGGCACTGCAAACATGAGAGCGAAACTCAAATTGCCAAGTATCGAAATTCTCAACGGAAAACTTAGGTGGGTCGCCTCGAATGTTCAAATGGGGATGTGGAACCGGTATATCGGGAGATTGAAAAGGTGGAGCTACTCGATTGTAGCTCTCACCTCCACTAGTTCCACTAGGAGATGCAATGGGAGATTTGATAGTGTTTAAGTTATCACCTTCCACGGGTTTGGTAGAGGAGGGTAGTGCCGAAGCACCTCCCTCTTCTAACACACCCGTGTCCTTTACCTCTAAGACGGGAGCCTTAGGAGGGACCGGAGTCAAAAGCTCGGAAATCAATTTTCTCATGCTTTCCATTTGAGCGTCCATGGAGGATCTCAACGAATTGATTTCCTCCATGATGACCAACTTATCGGACTCTTCCATAGGCGTCTCGTCCGGCATACTCTTAGGCGGTTAAGCCCGAAATAAGAGCCGAGGCTCTGATACCAATTGAAAGGATCGTATGCCGCACCTAGAGGGGGGGTGAATAGGTGCTAACCAATTTTTAGTTCTTTTTCAATTTAGGTTTGACACAAAGGTAAATTCTCTAGATATGCAACTAAGTGAATTTACCTATATGACAAGGTTATCAACTAAGCAAGATATAGCTACGCAATATATAGGAGATAGAGTGGGATAGAGGTAACCGAGAGTGTAGCACGCGTTGACACGGAGATGATTCCCGTAGTTCCCTTCCTTTGCAAGAAGGTACGTCTACGTTTGGAGGAGTGTGGTTGCTACGCAAGCCAAACCAACAGCCACGAAGGCTTCACTCAGATCTCCTGTGAGCAACGCCACGAAGGCCTAGCCCACTTCCACTAAGGGATTTCCTCGAGGCGGAAACCGGGCCTTTACAAGGTTCTTGGGGCACACATCCACAACTGAATTGGAGGCTCCCAAATCTGTAACAATACAACAATCAACAACAACACATCAACACAAATCAACTAGGGAACCAAATAGGAACACTAGCATGAGATCCCTCAAACAAATGAGGGGGAAATGAAAAACGCTTCGGTGAGGATGTAGATCGGTGGCTTCTCCTTCGAATCTCCAAAGATCAAGAGATTTGGTTGGGGGAGGAAGGAGATCTTGCAAATCTTGTGTTTCTTGAGGTGGCTCTAATGGTGGTGTAGCTTGGCAGAATTCTTGAGCAATGATTGAGCAAAGGGGTAAGGAAGAAGAAGAGGGGTATAAATACCCCTCCCCAAAATCCAACCGTTGAGCCTTCCGGGGGGCCGGATAATCCGGCCTAAGTTAGGGCCGGATAATCCGCCCCCGGATAATCCGGCCTCCAGGTACAAAACCAGGACAATGTCCGGTCAAATGTCCGGCCCCATACCAGAGCCACTTTTCTTCAGGTCCTTAGCCGTTTTCGAGGGGGCCGGATATTCTTGAAATGTCCGGCCCGGATAATCCGGCCCTGGGACAAAACCAGGACAATATCCGGGCAAATGTCCGGCCCCTATACTGAGCTGATTTCCCTCAAGTCCTTAGCCGAAATTCTGGGGGCCGGATATTTTGGAAATATCCGGCCCGGATTATCCGGCCTGATGAACTTTTTCTGATTCTCTTTGACAGCACTGACCACATCCAACACACACACAAATGTATCTATATAATCCCTGTACCACTTAACCAAACATTAGTATATCACGTACATTGACATCAAACACTCAAAACATAATATGAGAGATGTTCTTTCACTACCTTTAAACAATTCAAAAGCTATTATCTCTTATTTGTGTTAATGTTTTATAGCTCATGAGGAAGTATGTGGTGTTTTATCTTTCGATCTTGTCATTTACTTCTGACAGACTTTCACAATGGACTAGTGGCTCATCCGCTTATCCAATAATTTTGCAAAAAGAGCTGGCAATGGGGTTCCCATCCCCAATTAATTAACTTGCATTAATAATTCTCTTCACATGTTTTGCCCTGATCTATCAGTAAGCAACTTAAATTTGCAAATAGACACTCCCCCATGGTATGTGAATGTTGGAAGGCACCCGAGGATTCGGTTAGCCATGGCTTGTGTAAGCAAAGGTTGGGGGAGTGTCATCTAATAAATAAAACTAAAGTACATGTGTAAACAAAAGAGTAGAGAGATGATCTACCTTGCTGGTAGAGATAACATCCTTCATGGGAGCCGCTCTTGAAAGTCTGGTTGATAAGGTAGTTAGAGTACCCATTACCATTCGTTGACAACAACAAACACCTCTCAAAACTTTACTTTTATGCTCTCTATATGATTTCAAAACTTGAAAAGCTCTAGCACATGATTTAATCCCTGCTTCCCTCTGCGAAGGTGATGCGCGTAAATATACACGTCCGTTGGGAACCCCAAGAGGAAGGTATGATGCGCACAGCAGCAAGTTTTCCCTCAGAAAGAAACCAAGGTTATCGAACCACTAGGAGCCAAGAAGCACGTGAAGGTTGTTGGTGGAGGAATGTAGTGCGGCGCAACACCAGTGAAACCGGCGCCAACGTGGAACCTGCACAACACAATCAAAATACTTTGCCCCAACATAACAGTGAGGTTGTCAATCTCACCGGCTTGCTGAAAACAAAGGATTAAGCGTATCGAGTGGAAGATGGTGTTTGTTTGCAAAGAAGTAAAAGCAGTAGAATGTATTCAGATGTAAAGAATGGACCGGGGTCCACAGTTCACTAGAGGTGTCTCTCCAATAAGATAACTAACATGCTGGGTGAACAAATTACAGGTGAGCAATTGACAAATAAAGATTCAATACATATCAACGATGATTACTATGTGATTTAATCAGGGCATTACGACAAAGTACATAGACCGCTATCCAGCATGCATCTATGCCTAAATAATCCACCTTCAGGTTATCATCCGAACCCCTTCCAGTATTAAACAACAGATAATTGCATTAAGTATGGTGCGTAATGTAATCAACACAAATATCCTTAGACAAAGCATCAATGTTTTATCCCTAGTAGCAACAGCACATCCACAACCTTAGAACCTACTGTCATGATCCCAGATTTAATGGAGGCATGAACCCACTATTGAGCATAATTACTCCCTCTTGGAGTTACAAGTATCAACTTGGTCAGAGCCTCTACTAGCAACGGAGAGCATGCAAGAACATAAACAACACATATATGATAGATTGATAATCAACTATTCATCGGATCTCACCAAACACAACATGTAGCATTACAAATAGATGATCTTAATCATGTTAGGCAGCTCACAAGATCTATAACAATGAAAGCACAAGCGGAGAAGACAACCATCTAGCTACTGCTATGGACCCATAGTCCAAGGATGAACTACTCACGCATCAATCCCGGGCGGGCATGATGATGTAGAGCCCCTCCGGTGATGATTCCCTCTCTGCAGGGTGGAGGCGATCTCCGAATCCCCAGAGATGGACGGCGGCGGCCTCTCGTAATGTTTTTCGTATCGTGGCTCTCGGTAGGGGTTTCGCGACGGAGGCTTTAAGTAGGCGGAAGGGTAGGTCAAGGCGACACGAGGGCCCACACCACGGCCGGCGCGGCCGGGCTTGGGCCGCGCCGGGTGTGTCGCCACCTCGTGGCCCCATTTCGTCTCCTCTTCGGACTTGGAAGCTTCGTGCAAAAATAGGACCCTGGGCGTTGATTTCGTCCAATTCCGAGAATATTTCCTTACTAGGATTTCTGAAACCAAAAACAGCAGAAAAAACAACTGGCACTTTGGCATCTTGTTAATAGGTTAGTGCCGGAAAATGTAAAATAATGCTGTAAAGTATGTATAAAACATTCAAGTATTGTAATAAAAGTAGCATGGAACATAAGAAATTATAGATACGTTTGAGACGTATCAAGCATCCCCAAGCTTAGTTCCTACTCGTCCTCGAGTAGGTAAACGATAACACAAATAATTTCTGAAGTGACATGCTACCAACATAATCTTGATCAACATTATTGTAAAGCATATGAGATGAATGGAGTGATCTGAACAAAAGATTGCTAACAAAGATAATGACTAAACAAATGAATCATATAGCAAAACTTTTCATGAATAATACTTTCAAACAAGTATCAATAAGACTTGCATAAGAGATAACTCATAAGCAATAAATTCATAGTAGAATGCATTGAAGCAACACAAAGGATGATTAAGTTTCAGCGGATGCTTTCAACTTGTAACATGTATATCTCATGGATATTTGTCAACATAGAGTAATATAACAGGTGCAATAAGTAAACATGTAAGAATCAATGCACACAGTTAACACAAGTGTTTGCTTCTAAGATAGAAGGGAATGGGTAAACTGACTCAACAATAAAGTAAAAGATTGGCCCTTCGCAGAGGGAAGCATTGATTACTATTTTTGTGCTAGAGCTTTTTGTTTTGAAAACATAGAAACAATTTTGTCAACGGTAGTAATAATTCATATGTGCTATGCATAATACTTCCTACAAGTTGCATGCCTCATGCATAGAGTACCAATAGTGCTCGCACCTTGTCCTACTATCTCGGAAAACACGGATTCTCATCGCATACATATGCTTCAACCAAGTGTCACAAAGGGGTACCTCTATGCCGCATGTACAAGTGTCTAAGGAGAAAGCACGCATTGGATTTCTCGCTTTTGATTATTCTCAACTTAGACATCCATACCGGGACAACATAGACAACAGATAATGGACTCCTCTTTTTAATGCTTAAGCATTCAACAATAGTTAATATTCTCATAAGAGATTGAGGTTGTATGTCCAAACTGAAACTTCCACCATGATACATGGCTTTAGTTAGCGGCCCAATGTTCTTCTCTAACATATGCATACTCAAACCATTTGATCGCGAAGTCCACTACTTCAGACAAGACGAACATGCATAGCATCTCACATGATATCCAACAAAGGTAAAGTTGATGGCGTCCCCAGAAAACATGGTTACCGCTCAACAAGCAACTTATAAGAATTAAAACACATAACTACATATTCATCACCACAATAGTTTTTAAGCTATTTGTCCCATGAGCTATATATTGTAAATGATGAGGCCTAAGGCCACGTGTGTTGCCCGATCTCACGAATTGACCGAGGGAAAGGCGGGGGAGAGGAAGAACACGAAGAACACGGCGAAGAACACGATGAACACACGCGAACGCACGCAACACAACCCGATACAATTCGGTTTACTCCCGATAGCCCGAACCACTATCCCGATAGAATCCCTCAAGGAGAGACACGAGGTAGAATCCCCGAGAGAAAGACCGATATACGATCTATGGAGTCACACGAGTGAGAGACCGCGGTAGAATCACAAGTGCGAAAGATAAATCATATAAGGAGTGCCTTGATACAACTCATAGATTTGTGTCTAAGAGAGGAGGGGGTTTCCCTAATCCCAAAGGGATGGTGGAGGCATAAGCCAAGTTCTCACTCAAGTTATGTCTTTCCTAATGAAGGGGGAGGTGGGAGCCTATATATAGGGAGCCACCAAAGGAGGGGTAGTTTAGGCATACAAAGGGATAAAGGGTTCAGATTTGATGCTCTTTGCAGTGGGGCGTCAGGGCCAGCACAGGTAGGGCGATAGGGCCGGCGCAGGTAGGGCGGCAGTGCCGTCATCCTCAGGCGTAGTGGCGGTGCGGCAGTGCCGGTCTTCCTGGCGCGTCTCCTTATCCTCGACGTTCTCTTCCATGCTTCCACGACCTCGGCCTTGAGTCCTCGAGCCTCCATGGTGTCGTCCACTTCCTCCGTACTTGGCGATGTGTTCCTATCATGGTCATATGAAGGAGGATGAAGTAGCATACCATTCATGAGAGACAATTGTAGGCACGCATAAAGGAGAAGATTCACCTTTGCGTGACGTGTCGGCGTTGACGCACATGATGCGGTGGAGACCGAAGGTCGCCCCGTATCATCTCCCCCCACTTGAAAAAGAGTCGTCCTCGACGATAGCTCTTCATGAACGTGTATAGGAGGTAGATGACAACCACGCTTGAATGTCACTTCACTTGTCAAGAGCCCTATCAATAGCACAAGAAAAGCCAAGCAACACTCAAAGCATAGCCAATGTTCCACGGGTTTAGCAAAAGAGCGCAAGTAGAAGGAGGTCACCTTAGCAAGATGTCGATGTGCTCTCATGGAGAGATCTTGTGTAGTGGAAGTGTGCGGGCAAAACCACTCATTGGAGCTCACTTGTATCATGCTCTCAAGAGCTCTTTTTGTCAACTCGTGCTCAATCGAGGTTGACATTGGAGTTTGGGTACCTACACACATGTTAGACAACAAGAACAACGTGTGTGCATGGTATATGAACACATCATCCATCATGATGCGCCATTTCTTTTGCACATCACCATTAGCGGTAAGCAAGATATTATAGTACACATGGTGAATATGCGGGGAAAACTTAGGAACATGCTCAACATGGATATATGCAAAGTCTCCAAAATTTGAGAGAGCTATGGGGGCAATCTCATTTACAAGCATATTAACATCATTGCAAACCAAGCATTGGAAAGTGATGGGGTTCGTTGCATAGAAAACAAAAAATTTCCTACCGCAAAGCGAATAAAACCAACAGATCTAATCTATGGAACACCCAAGATCCAATCTACTAGATCTAAGCAACGAGATGGAGATGAGACTAACCCTCGAAGATTCCAAAGCCTACGAGATTAATCTCGTTGTTGGTGTAGACGATCGTCCCCGGTGCTGCAATCCGGCAGCACTTCCGTACTCGGTCGCGCGTACGGTGTCGATGAAGCTCCTTCCTCTCCCGTTCCAGCGGGCAGCGGAGGTGTGGTAGATCTCCTCCAACGTCCAGCAGCACGACGGCGTGGTGGTGGTGGTGGAGGAAGAAAACTGCAGGGCTTCGCCTAAGCCCGCAGCGTATGGTGGAGGGAGAGGCGGCCAGAGGAGGAGGCAATGGGGGGATGGTGTGGCCGGCCACCCCCTCCCCTCTTTATATAGGGGGCTGGCCGGCCAAGGTGGCCCCCCTTCCCATCTAGGGGGGGCGGCGGCCAAGGGGGGAGAGGGGCTTTCCCCTCCCCCAAGTTGATCCCCCCCAGGGAAACCCTAGGGGGTTGGCCGGCCTGGGCCTTGGGGGCCAAGTGCCCCTGGCCCATTAGGCCAGGGAGCATCCCCTCGGCCCACGGTGGGCCTCCCGGGTCGTGGGCCCCATGGTGGACCCTTCCGGAACCTTCTAGAACCTTCCAGTCAACACCGGAACAATCCCGAACATTTCCGAAAACCCAGAAATCAACTTCCCTTATATGAATCTTATTCTCCGGACTCTTCCGGACCTCCTCGTGACATCCTGGATCACATCCGAGACTCCGAACAAACTTCGTCTCCATACCATATTCAAATCTACTTATGCGACATCGAACCTTAAGCGCGTCACCCTACGGTTCGCGAACTATGCAGACATGGTCGAGACTCCTCTCCGAGCAATAACCAATAGCGGGATCTGGAGATCCATAATGGCTCCCACATATTCAACGATGACTTAGTGATCGATTGAACCATTTACATACGATGCCAATTCCCTTTGTCTCGCGATATTTTACTTGTCCGAGGTTTGATCATCGGTATCTCCATACCTTGTTCAACCTCGTTACCGACAAGTACTCTTTACTCGTACCGTGGTATGTGATCTCTTATGAACTATTCATATGCTTGCAAGCTAATCAGATGACATTCCACCGAGAGGGCCCAGAGTATATCTATCCGTCATCGGGATGGACAAATCCCACTGTTGATCCATATGCCTCAACTCACACTTTCCAAATACTTAATCCCACCTTTATTGTCACCCATTTACGCAATGACGTTTGATGTAATCAAAGTACCCTTTCGGTGTAAGTGATTTACATGATCTCATGGTCGAAGGATTAAGACAACTATGTATTGAAAGCTTATAGCAAATGAACTTAATGACTTGATCTTATGCTACGCTCATTTGGGTGTGTGTCCATTATATCATTCAACTAATGACATAACCTTGTTATTAATAACATCCAATGTTCATGATCACGAAACCATGATCATCTATTAATCAACAAGCTAGTTATACAAGAGGCTTACTAGGGACTCCTTGTTGTTTACATAACACACATGTATCAATGTTTCGGTTAATACAATTATAGCATGGTATATAAACATTTATCATAAACACAAAGATATTATAATAACCACTTTATTATTGCCTCTTGGGCATATCTCCAACAGTCTCCCACTTGCACTAGAGTCAATAATCTAGATTACATTGTAAGGTACCTAACACCCATGGCATTCTGGTGTTGGTCATGCTTTGCCCTTGGGAGAGCTTTAGTCAACGGATCTGCAACATTCAGATCCGTGTGTACTTTGCAAATCTCTACTTCACCATCTTCGATGTACTCGCGAATCGAATGAAAACGCAGCTTGATATGCTTCAGCTTCTTGTGTGACCTTGGTTCCTTTGCATTGGCGATGGCACCCGTGTTGTCACAGTAAATGACTAGCGGGTCCAATGCACTAGGAACCACACCAAGCTCAACAATGAACCTCTTCATCCATACCGCTTCCGATGAAGCCTCTGAAGCCGCTATATATTCAGATTCTGTTGAAGATTTCGCCACCGTGCATTGCTTGGAACTGCTCCAGCTTACTGCCGCACCATTCAATATAAACACGTACCCAGACTGAGACTTAGAGTCATCAGTGTTCCAACTTGCATCGGTGTAACTGGTTACAACGAGCTCTTGGTCACCGCCATAACAAAGAAACATATCCTTAGTCCTTTTCAAGTACTTCAGGATATTCTTGACCGCTGTCCAGTGTTCCATCCCTGGATCACTTTGATATCTGCTGGTCAAACTAACAACATGTGCGATATCCGGTCTAGTACACAGCATGGCGTACATGATAGAGCCTACTGCCGAAGCATAGGGGATCTTGCTCATCCTCTCTCTTTCATCTGCCGTAGCCGGACCTTGAGTCTTACTCAAGACCTTACCTGGCAACATAGGCAAGAACCCTTTCTTGCTTTCATCCATTCTAAACTTCTTTAGAATCTTGTCCAGATATGTACTTTGTGAAAGGCCTATTAGGCGTCTTGATCTATCTCTATAAATCTTGATGCCTAAAATGTATGCTGCTTCACCAAGGTCTTTCATTGAAAAAGACTTATTCAAATAACCTTTAACGCTGCTTAATAGTTCTATATCATTCCCAATCAATAATATGTCATCTACATATAATATCAGGAACGCTACAGAGCTCCCACTCACTTTCTTGTAAATACAGGCCTCACCATGAGTCCGTATAAAACCAAAGTCTTTGATCACTCTATCAAAGCGTAGGTTCCAACTCCGGGATGCTTGCTTCAGTCCATAAATGGAACGCTGAAGTTTGCATACCTTGTCAGCATTTTTAGGATCGACAAAACCTTTGGGTTGTACCATATACAACTCTTCCTCAATGTCACCATTAAGGAACGCCGTTTTGACATCCATCTGCCAAATCTCATAATCGAAAAATGCAGCTATTGCTAACAAAATCCTCACAGACTTTAGCTTCGCTACAGGTGAGAAAGTCTCATCGTAGTCAACTCCTTGAATTTGTCGGAAACCCTTTGCGACAAGTCGAGCTTTATAGACAGTAATATTACCATCAGCATCTGTTTTTCTCTTGAAGATCCATTTATTCTCGACAGCCTTGCGGCTATCAGGTAAGTCTACCAAAGTCCATACTTTGTTATCATACATGGATCCCATTTCGGATTTCATGGCTTCTTGCCATTTGTTGGAATCTGGGCTCATCATCGCTTCTTCATACGTCGCAGGGTCCTCATCATTGTCGTCCACAATCATGACATTTAGACAGGGATCATACCAATCAGGAGTGGTACGTTCCCTCGTCGATCTGCGAGGTTCAGTAGCTTCCTCGTTCGAAGTTTCATGATCTTCATCATTTGCTTCCTCTCCTATCGGTGCAGGCTGCACAGGAATTTCTTCCGGCACTGCGCTACTCTGATCTATGAGAGAAGGTTCATCAACCTCGTCGAGTTCTACTTTTCTTCCAGTCACTTCTTTAGTGAGAAACTCCTTCTCAAGAAAGGATCCGTTCTTGGCAACAAAGATTTTGCCTTCGGATCTGTGATAGAAAGTATACCCAATTGTTTCTTTAGGGTATCCTATGAAGACGCATTTCTCCGCTTTGGGTTCTAGCTTGTCAGGTTGTAACTTCTTTACATAAGCATCGCAACCCCAAACTTTAAGGAACGACAGCTTAGGTTTCTTCCCAAACCATAATTCATACGGTGTCGTTTCAACGGATTTAGATGGTGCCCTATTTAAAGTGAATGCGGCTGTCTCTAAAGCATAACCCCAAAACGATAATGGCAAATCGGTAAGAGACATCATAGAACGAACCATATCTAAGAGAGTTCGATTACGACGTTCGGACACACCATTGCGCTGTGGTGTTCCCGGCGGTGTCAATTGTGAAAGTATTCCGCATTTCTTTAAATGCATGCCAAACTCATAACTCAGATATTCGCCTCCGCGATCAGAACGCAGAAACTTAATCTTCTTGTTACGTTGATTTTCTACTTCACTTTGGAATTCCTTGAACTTCTCAAAAGTCTCGGACTTGTGTTTCATAAAGTAAATATACCCATATCTACTCAGATCATCCGTGAAGGTTAGAACATAACGATAACCACCGCGCGATGCTACACTCATTGGTCCGCACACATCGGTATGTATGATTTCCAATAAGTCTGTAGCTCGCTCCATTGTGCCAGAAAATGGAGTCTTAGTCATTTTTCCCATTAGACATGCTTCGCATCTGTCAAGTGACTCAAAGTCAAGTGACTCAAGAAGTCCATCGGAATGGAGTTTCTTCATGCGCTTCACTCCAATATGACCAAGACGACAGTGCCACATATAAGTAGAATTATCATTCAATTTAATTCGCTTAGCATCAATGTTATGAACATGTGTATCACTACTATCGAGATTTAACAAGAATAAACCATTCATCTCAGGTGCATGGCCATAAAAGACATTACTCATATAAATCGAACAACCATTATTCTCAGACTTAAACGAATAACCGTCTTGCATCAAACAAGATCCAGATATAATGTTCATGCTCAACGCAGGTACCAAATAACAATTATTAAGGTTTAAAACTAATCCCGAAGGTAGATGTAGGGGGAGCGTGCCGACGGCGATCACATCGACCTTGGATCCATTTCCAACGCGCATCGTCACCTCGTCCCTTGCCAGGCTTCGTTTATTCCGCAGTTCCTGTTTCGAGTTACAAATGTGAGCAACCGAACCAGTATCAAATACCCAGGCACTACTACGAGAACCAGTAAGATAGACATCTATAACATGTATATCAAATATACCTTTCTTCTTGGCATGGCCGCTCTTCAGATCGGCCAAGTATTTGGTGCAGTTCCGCTTCCAGTGCCCCTTCCCCTGGCAGTAGTAGCACACAGTCTCAGGCTTGGGACCAGCCTTAGGCTTCTCAGGAGGCGCGCAACTTTCTTGCCGCCCTTCTTGAAGTTGCCCTTGTTAGGCTTGCCCTGCTTCTTGAAACTGGTGGTCTTGTTGACCATCAACACTTGGTTCTCCTTCTTAATTTCTACTTCAGCAGACTTCAGCATGGAGAAGAGTTCAGGTAACTCTTTGTTCATGTTCTGCATGTTGTAGTTCATCACGAAGTTCTTGTAACTTGGTGGCAGTGATTGGAGGACACGATGAATACCCAGCTTGTTAGGGATCACAATCCCCAAGTCACTGAGCTTCTTCGCATGTCCGGACATGGCGAACATGTGCTCACTAACGGAGCTGCCCTCTTCCATCATGCAGTTAAAGAACTGTTTCGAGGCCTCATAGCTCTCCACGGCTGCATGAGTCTCAAAGATAAGTTTGAGCTCACGCATCATCTCACATGGGTCGTGGTGCTCAAAACGCTTTTGGAGCTCTGCCTCTAAACTGCACAAGATGGCACACTGAATTTCGGAGTACCGAGTTACCCGAGTCTCATAAACATTCTTTATGTCCTCGGACACTGCAGGAGGTGGTGGGGGACCTAGCGGTGCTTCGAGCACATATTGCATGCTCACGCCAGTGAGGAAAATCCTCACATGACGGGACCAGTCAGTGAAGTTGCTACCATTGCCCTTAAGCTTTTCTTTCTCTAGGAACTGGTTAAAATTGATGGAGGGGGCGCCATGATCTACAACATATTTGCAAAGAGTTTAGACTAAGTTTATGATAAAATGAGTTCAGTTTTAATTCTTAAATTAACTAGGTGAACTCCCACTCAAAACAACATCCCTCGCATTGTCTTAGTGATTACACGAACCAAATCCACTACACCAAGTCCGATCTTCACGAGAAAAGATGTAGTTTCAAAGGCGAACACTCAAAGTGTTCATCATATCATTCATATGACTCATGCTCTACCTTTCGGTATCCCGTGTTCCGAGACCATGTCTGTACATGCTAGGCTCGTCAAGGCAACCTTAGTATCCGCGTGTGCAAATCTGGCTTGCACCCGTTGTATGCACATGTAGAGTCTATCACACCCGATCATCACGAGATGCTTCGAAACGACAAGTCTTAGCAACGGTGCATACTAAGGATGAACACTTTATTATCTTGATATTTAGTGAGAGGGATCATCTTATAATGCTACCGTCGCGATCTAAGCAAAATAAGATGCATAAAAGGATTAACATCACATGCAATTCATAATGTGTGATATGATATGGCCTTTCTTCTTGTGCTTTTGATCTCCATCTCCAAAGCACGGACATGATCTCCATCATCACCAGCATGGCGTCAAGGTCAGTGGCGCCGCTTCATGGTTGTCCATCACTTATAGCTACTATAACAACTACTTGGAATAAAGCTATTACATGATGAATAGACACGCAAGTCTTTAACAAAAATTAAAGACAACCATTAGGCTCCTGCCGGTTGCCATAATACATCAATGAACATCTCATACATCGAATATAATCATCATCACATTATGGCCATATCACATCACCAAACCCTGCAAAAACAAGTTAGACGCCTCTAATTTGGTTTGCATCTTTTACGTGGTTTAGGGTTTTCGAGTAAGATCCAATCTACCTACGAACATGAACCACAATGGTGATACTAGTGTTGACAATAGAAGTGCAAATTACAATCTTCACTATGGTGGGAGAGACAGACACCCGCAAAGCCACTTATGCAATACAAGTTGCATGTCAAGCGTGGAGCAAGTCTCATGAGACGCGGTCATGTAAAGTTAGCCCGGGCCGCTTCATCCCACCATCCCGCAAGAAGCAAAGTACACAAACTAAAGCAACAAAAGCATCACCGCCCACAAACCATTGTGTTCTACTCGTGCAACAGATCTATGCATAGACGTGGCTCTGATACCACTGATGGGGTTCGTTGCATAGAAAACAAAAATTTTCCTACCGCAAAGCGAATAAAACCAACAGATCTAATCTATGGAACACCCAAGATCCAATCTACTAGATCTAAGCAACGAGATGGAGATGAGACTAACCCTCGAAGATTCCAAAGCCTACGAGATTAATCTCGTTGTTGGTGTAGACGATCGTCCCCGGTGCTGCAATCCGGCAGCACTTCCGTACTCGGTCGCGCGTACGGTGTCGATGAAGCTCCTTCCTCTCCCGTTCCAGCGGGCAGCGGAGGTGTGGTAGATCTCCTCCAACGTCCAGCAGCACGACGGCGTGGTGGTGGTGGTGGAGGAAGAAAACTGCAGGGCTTCGCCTAAGCCGGACAGCGTATGGTGGAGGGAGAGGCGGCCAGAGGAGGAGGCAATGGGGGGATGGTGTGGCCGGCCACCCCCTCCCCTCTTTATATAGGGGGCTGGCCGGCCAAGGTGGCCCCCCTTCCCATCTAGGGTTGGGGGGCGGCGGCCAGGGGGGAGAGGGGCTTTCCCCTCCCCCAAGTTGATCCCCCCCAGGGAAACCCTAGGGGGTTGGCCGGCCTGGGCCTTGGGGGCCAAGTGCCCCTGGCCCATTAGGCCAGGGAGCATCCCCTCGGCCCACGGTGGGCCTCCCGGGTCGTGGGCCCCATGGTGGACCCTTCCGGAACCTTCTAGAACCTTCCAGTCAACACCGGAACAATCCCGAACATTTCCGAAAACCCAGAAATCAACTTCCCTTATATGAATCTTATTCTCCGGACCTCCTCGTGACATCCTGGATCACATCCGAGACTCCGAACAAACTTCGTCTCCATACCATATTCAAATCTACTTATGCGACATCGAACCTTAAGCGCGTCACCCTACGGTTCGCGAACTATGCAGACATGGTCGAGACTCCTCTCCGAGCAATAACCAATAGCGGGATCTGGAGATCCATAATGGCTCCCACATATTCAACGATGACTTAGTGATCGATTGAACCATTTACATACGATGCCAATTCCCTTTGTCTCGCGATATTTTACTTGTCCGAGGTTTGATCATCGGTATCTCCATACCTTGTTCAACCTCGTTACCGACAAGTACTCTTTACTCGTACCGTGGTATGTGATCTCTTATGAACTACTCATATGCTTGCAAGCTAATCAGATGACATTCCACCGAGAGGGCCCAGAGTATATCTATCCGTCATCGGATGGACAAATCCCACTGTTGATCCATATGCCTCAACTCACACTTTCCAAATACTTAATCCCACCTTTATTGTCACCCATTTACGCAATGACGTTTGATGTAATCAAAGTACCCTTTCGGTGTAAGTGATTTACATGATCTCATGGTCGAAGGATTAAGACAACTATGTATTGAAAGCTTATAGCAAATGAACTTAATGACTTGATCTTATGCTACGCTCATTTGGGTGTGTGTCCATTATATCATTCAACTAATGACATAACCTTGTTATTAATAACATCCAATGTTCATGATCACGAAACCATGATCATCTATTAATCAACAAGCTAGTTATACAAGAGGCTTACTAGGGACTCCTTGTTGTTTACATAACACACATGTATCAATGTTTCGGTTAATACAATTATAGCATGGTATATAAACATTTATCATAAACACAAAGATATTATAATAACCACTTTATTATTGCCTCTTGGGCATATCTCCAACAGAAAGAGAAAGTGTTCAACATTTTGGTTGCATTAATGGGAGAGTATTGCAAGCATGTAGCACAAAACATGTTCAACATTTTATCATTGTTGTCGACAAACCTAGGGAAAGAGCAATTGTTCATCAAGGTTGTCACAACACAAGCATTATCATTTTCATTGCAAGCAATACATGGGAAAGAGCAATTGTTCGACATATTGCAAGCAATAGGAGAGGAAGTGAAACTCTCATAGCATGGCATGGACATATTATCATAAGCAACTAATTCCACATGATCAACAATAGTGGTATCACAAGTATCACAAGGGAAAGTGAAAGAAGCATATGACATAGCAATAGGATCATCCAACTCATGCAAGCACTCACAAATCGTCATGTCCACTAGTGGGATCATGGCATCATCAACACCCATATATGTACCTTTGTAGTCCCACTCATATGAGGTAGGTGTTGTGGAAGTGGTAGGCTTCATGCGGCCTCCATGTTCATCTTCAAGAAAGCATGGTGTGATATCATCATCTTCATGCACCATGTACATCTTCTCCATGATCGGTGTCTCGTCATCCATGGAACCTAAGGAAACATAAGAGAACACACTAGAGGTAGAGGGTAAGTTGTGAGAAATCGAAATGGCCTCGCATGACCTATCAACTACCACTCTCATCTCACTCGGTGTATCACTCATGTCCTCAAGGTGGAGGCACTCAAGCTCATGTATAGTGGATTCACTCATCTCACATATAGTGGAGTCGCTCATCTCACATATAGTGGAGTCCCTCATCTCCATGTCAATGGCGTCGTCGATGTCCGAGCAACCTAGCAAAGAGGAAGACAACACAAGAGGAGTAGATGTTAAGTTGTTAGAAATCCAAGTGTCCTCACTCAACTCATGGGGTGTGTCACTCTTGCTCTCAAGGTGTTTGAAGTATGTGTCGCACTCGGCTTTATCTTGGGAGGTCATCTTGGCTTCTCGAGCTTCTAGCTCGGCAAAGTATGCTCTCATTTCGGCTTGTTCTTGTGGGGTCATATTGTATATCACTCACTAGGTAAGGTGTATGTGTATGTGGTGGAAGGAAAGCTACACAAGTATCCCACCTTTCAAGAAAGTATCGGAAAATGGTTCAAGTCAAGAGCAAAGCCAAAATGTATCGGGGTTACTCACACACACACTCAAAGCACACGCAAAAGGCTAAGAACTCTATATGTGGTGGGTAAGGGGTGGATAGCAAACGAAAAAGATCAACGGAAAAGTCTATTGTCAAATGTGGGTAAGATCCAAAGTCAAATGTCAAAAGTGGTGATCTATGTCAAGGAAACACGGAAACACACACAAGGAAGAACAATGGGGTTAGCGCGACCAAGGAAGTGAGCAAGCGGTAAAGATGGTCCTAACGAAGACTATATGCTCGGTGTCACGCCAACACAAGAGAGACCGTAGCTTGGTTGCACAAGATAGAAGCAACAAGATTTGCACAAGGGCCACTCTTCTCTTATCTCTCTTAGTGCTCACAAACTTTGCACTTCTCGATATCGGTGGACACACTCTTTTTCTATTTATTTTTCTTTTTCTCTTTTTTTTTCTATGCTTAGAAGCTTTATTTTTCTCTATGTATATGTCACACTTTTCTTCTTTTGTGTATCTTTCTCACCGAGCTTGCTTCGGAGCTTTGCTCAACACAACACACACACACCCTCTCACGGTCGTGACACTTGTGCAATGCTTCGCAACACTCGGAAAGCCACTCTCAATGGGATAGGTACACAAAGAAAGAAACGGGGCTACAAGGGGTGAGGGGTGCAAGTTATACCTATTGACGTTAGGCGGTGTCAAGCACACGAACTTGCGATGGCGAAGTGGTGGTGACGATGGTGTCGAAGATGCGCCGGAATCCGGGGTGCCGAAGGTGTCGCCGCGGTGTTGATGTAGACGCGGAAGCTTGGTAGACAATCCTTGCACTCCAAAACGGAAACCGAGCAAATTAAGTCAATGCCCGAAAAGTAGGGTCAAAACGAGCGGTCAAAAGTTGGTGTCCAAAAATCGTCAAAAATTAGAGTAGGACTATGTAGAGTATGTGGAGAATGTTGTTAAAGTTTGGAGTCAAACGGGCTCCGGAAAGTAAAGTGGAGTCAAATGAGCTCGGGAAAATTGTCCAAATTTAGAGTCAAGATGATGGAATTATGGTCAAAATTTGAGGTCAAACGGGCTTCGAAAAGTTGTCAAAAGTTGGGTCAAAGTTGAGGTCAAAACTGGACGAAATCTGAGTCAAAAGTTGCGCCGGGCGGAAGTTCCGGCCTACTTCCGGCCAACTTCCGAAAATACGTGAAATCTGTCCAGGGGCTACTGCAAGGAAATTTGCTGGTTTCGGAGCAAAGCCGGAACTTGGGCGGATGTTCCGGCCGACCGGAAGTACCGCTCGAAATACCCAGAAGTACCGGTCCTGGGAAAAAGTTTCTGCTAATGCGAATTGGAAACAGAATTTGATGGGGTTTGCAAGGGAATTGGGGATCAAGCTGCGTGCTGGAGCTGATTTCACGCGAGCAGGGGCGGGTGTAGGCGTGCGAGCGCTGCGCGTGGTGGTTTGGCGCGTGCGCCAGGGAGCGGGCCAGGCGGCCGTTGCGACTCGGGGCGGATGGAGCTTGGCCGCGATGGGCGCTTGCGGGCGAGCTGGGCGTGGGCGTGGGCCGGCGGGCCGTTGCGTGGAGGCAGGCACGCGCGTGGTGCTGGCGTGGGGCGAGCGCGGCTCGAAGGCCGGAGCGAGGTTGGGCGCTGGTGGTGGCGTGCGTGCAGGGGCCACGGTGGAGCAGGGAGTGGGGCGAGCGCGGGCGTTCAGCCGACGCTTGGTGCGCGTGCGGGCCAGGCGAGAGCGGGGACGGGCCAAGCGGGAGCGGGGCGCGTGGTGGCGGTTTGCCCGGGGCGGCGGTTTGCGCGTTTGGGAGCTGGTGTGCTCGATCGGAGCTAGGCGGGTGGTGGCTTGGCGCAGGGAAGAAGAAGATGGGGAAAAATTTTGCTCGCGAGCGGAAGTTCCGCTGGGTGGGACCGGTAGTTCCGAAAATGCCACGATTTTCCAGATCTGGATATGGGACGAAGAACAGCACGAACTCGGGGCCGAAAACGGAGCAAGAATCGATGGATTTCGTGGGAAATAGGTGGAATCGAGCGGGGAAAAGTTGGGGAATGATAGATCAACACCAATAACACAAGATCTGTGGACCAAAACCACAAAAAACGCAACAAATTCGCAGATCAAATTTCGAGCTATTTTTTGGGGCAATTTTTTTTTGGAATTTTTTTTGGGCGAAATTGGAGAGATTCGAGGGTCAAATTCGTGGCAACCTTTGCTCTGGTACCATATGATGAGGCCTAAGGCCACGTGTGTTGCCCGATCTCACGAATTGACCGAGGGAAAGGCGGGGGAGAGGAAGAACACGAAGAACACGGCGAAGAACACGATGAACACACGCGAACGCACGCAACACAACCCGATACAATTCGGTTTACTCCCGATAGCCCGAACCACTATCCCGATAGAATCCCTCAAGGAGAGACACGAGGTAGAATCCCCGAGAGAAAGACCGATATACGATCTATGGAGTCACACGAGTGAGAGACCGCGGTAGAATCACAAGTGCGAAAGATAAATCATATAAGGAGTGCCTTGATACAACTCATAGATTTGTGTCTAAGAGAGGAGGGGGTTTCCCTAATCCCAAAGGGATGGTGGAGGCATAAGCCAAGTTCTCACTCAAGTTATGTCTTTCCTAATGAAGGGGGAGGTGGGAGCCTATATATAGGGAGCCACCAAAGGAGGGGTAGTTTAGGCATACAAAGGGATAAAGGGTTCAGATTTGATGCTCTTTGCAGTGGGGCGTCAGGGCCAGCACAGGTAGGGCGATAGGGCCGGCGCAGGTAGGGCGGCAGTGCCGTCATCCTCAGGCGTAGTGGCGGTGCGGCAGTGCCGGTCTTCCTGGCGCGTCTCCTTATCCTCGACGTTCTCTTCCATGCTTCCACGACCTCGGCCTTGAGTCCTCGAGCCTCCATGGTGTCGTCCACTTCCTCCGTACTTGGCGATGTGTTCCTATCATGGTCATATGAAGGAGGATGAAGTAGCATACCATTCATGAGAGACAATTGTAGGCACGCATAAAGGAGAAGATTCACCTTTGCGTGACGTGTCGGCGTTGACGCACATGATGCGGTGGAGACCGAAGGTCGCCCCGTATCATAAAGGTAGAGGAAAGAAATTTAAAGGTAGCACTCAAGTAATTTACTTTGGAATGGCAGAAAAATACCACATAGTAGGTAGATATGGTGGACACAAATGGCATGGATTTTGGCTCAAGGTATTTGGATGCACGAGAAGCATTTCCTCTCAGTACAAGGTTTGGGCTAGCAAGGTTGTTTGAAGCAAACACAAGTATGAACAGGTACAGCAAAACTCACACAAGAACATATTGCAAGCATTATAAGGCTCTACACTGTCTTCCTTGTTGTTCAAACACTTTACCCGAAAATATCTAGACTTAGAGAGATCAATCATGCAAACCAAATTAAACAAGCTCTACAATAGTTCTTCATTAATGGATTAAACTACATGATGCAAGGGCTTAAACATGATCTATGAGAGCTCAAACAATTGCCAAATTGCCAAACCATATGCATCATTTTCCAATTCCAACCAAATAGCAATTTAACGAAGCAATAAGCCTTCGCCATGAACATTAAAGCACAATTAGGAACACAAGTGTTCCATATGAAAAAGCAGAGCGTAATATCTCCAATATAAGGATGGTGAGATCCAACTTTATTCAAAACAAAACAAAAACAAAAACAAACCGACGCTCTAAGTAAAGAACATAAGAATGTGACGGAATAAAAATATAGTTTCACTAGAAGTGACCCGATAATGTTGTCGATGAAGAAGGGGATGCCTTGGGCATCCCAAGCTTAGATGCTTGAGTCTTCTTAAAATATGCAGGGATGAACCACCGGGGCATCCCCAAGCTTAGACCTTTCGCTCTTCTTGATCATAGTATATCATCCTCTTCTCTTGACCCTTGAAAACTTCCTTCACACAAACTTCAAGCAAACTCATGAGAGGGTTAGTGCTTAACCACAAATTCACATATTCAGAGGTGACAATCATTGTTAACACTTCTGGACATTGCACAAAGCTTCTGAAAGTTAATGGAACAAAGAAACTCATTCAATATAGCAAAAGCGGCAATGCAAAATAAAAGACAGAATCTGTCAAAAACAGAACAGTCCGTAAAGATGCTTCTCGACTGGGAACTTAACTTGCTCAAATGGAAAAACTCAAAACTAATGAAAGTTGCGTACATATCTGAGGATCACGCTCGTAAATTTGCAGATTTTTTCGATTTTTTTGCAGAGACTTGTGCCAGAATTCGTGACAGACAGCAATGCTGTTTCTGCGCAGCGATCCCAAATATAACACCAACTTTAACATAGAAACTTTACTTGGCACAAAAACATGATAAGGAGAGGTTGCTACAGTAGTAAACAACTTCCAAGACTCAACAAAACAAAAATTGCTGTAGTAAAATAAATACATGGGTTATCTCCCAAGAAGTGCTTTTCTTTAACGCCTTTCAGCTAGGCGCAAAGTGCAAATCAAGTAACATCAAGAGTAGAAGCATCAACATCATAACTTGTTCTAATAATAGAATCAAAAGGCAACTTAATTCTCTTTTTAGGGAAGTGTTCCATATCTTTCTTGAGAGGAAATTGATATTTAATATTACCTCCCTTCATATCAATAACAGCACCAACGGTTCGAAGAAAAGGCCTTCCCAACACAATAGGACAAGATGCATTGCATTCGATATCCAAGACAACAAAATCAACGGGGACAAGGTTATTGTTAACCGTAATGCACATTATCAATCCTCCCCAAAGGTTTCTTTTTAACATTATCAGCAAGATTAACATCTAAATAACAATTCTTCAATGGTGGCAAGTCAAGCATATCATAAATCTTTTTAGGCATAACAGAAATACTTGCACCAAGATCACATAAAGCATTACACTCAAAATCATTGAATTTCATCTTAATGATGGACTCCCAACCATCTTCTAACTTCCTAGGAATAGAAGCTTCAAGTTTTAATTTCTCTTCCCTAGCTTTAATGAGAGCATTTGTAATGTGTTTTGTAAAGGCTAAATTTATAGCACTAGCATTGGGACTTCTAGCAAGTTTTTGTAAGAACTTTATAACTTCAGTAATATGACAATCATCAAAGTCTAAACCATTATGTTCTACAGCAATGGAATCATTGTTACCAATATTTTGAAAAATTTCAGCAGTTTTATATCAGCAATTTCAGGCAGTTTTGTGCGCTTTGCACTAGGAGTAGAAACATTGCCAACACCAATTATTTTACCATTAATAGTAGGAGGTGCAGCAACATGTGAAGAATTAACATTACTAGTGGTGGTAATAGTCCATACTTTAGCTACATTATTCTCTTTAGCAAGTTTTTCTTTTTCTTCTCTATCCCACCTAGCATGCAATTCAGCCAACAATCTAATATTATCATTAATTCTAACTTGGATGGCATTTGTTGTAGCAGAAAATTTTGTATCATTATCCTCAGGTTTAGCAGCCATTTTATTAATTAAAGAAGATTGTGATTCAGACATATATGAGATTCGCTTTTCAGCGCTTGTAAGTTTAGTTTGCAAACCAGAAATTTTCACATTCAAATTTTCAAGTTGATTTCCTATATTTTTCAACAAGGCAGATTGTTCATTCATAGTTTTAGTAAACAATTGATTTTGCTCATATTGAGATTGCATAAAGCTCTTAGTAGTTCTTTCAATTTCCAATATCTTTTCCTCATTAGGCAAAACAGATCTACCATAAGAATTACCATAACCACTACTATTATTAAAAGGATATGGCCTATAGTTGTTGTTGAAATTATTGTTCTTAATGAAATTCACATCAACATTTTCTTCTTGAGCAACCAATGAAGCTAAAGGAACATTATTAGGATCAATATGAGATCTACCATTTGCAAGCATAGACATAATAGCATCAATCTTATCACCCAAAGAAGAGGTTTCTTCAACAGAATTTACCTTCTTACCTTGAGGAGTTCTTTCAGTGTGCCATTCAGAGTAATTGATCATCATATCATCAAGTAATTTAGTTGCGGCGCCCAGGGTGATGGACATAAAAGTACCTCCAGCAGCTGAATCCAATAGGTTCCTTGAGGAAAAATTCAATCTGCATAAAAGGTTTGGATGATCATCCAAGTAGTCAGTCCATGGGTTGGGGCAATTCTTTACCAAAGATTTCATTCTCTCCCATGCTTGAGCAACATGTTCATTATCAAATTGTTTAAAATTCATTATGCTACTTCTCAAAGATATAATCTTAGCAGGAGGATAATATTTACTAATAAAAGCATCTTTGCATTTAGTCCATGAATCAATACAATTCTTAGGCAAAGATAGCAACCAATCTTTAGCTCTTCCTCTTAATGAGAAAGGAAACAATTTCAGTTTTATAATATCACCATGTATATCCTTATACTTTTGCATTTCACAAAGTTCAACAAAATTATTAAGATGGGCAGCACATCATCAACACCAGAAAATTGCTCTCTCATAACAAGATTCAGTAAAGCAGGTTTAATTTCATAGAATTCTGCTGTAGTAGCAGGTGGAGCAATAGGAGTACATATAAAATCATTATTATTTGTGCTAGTGAAATCACACAACTTAGTATTTTCAGGAGTACCCATTATAACAGTAGTAAAGTAAACTAGGCAAATAAAGTAAAGACAAGTAACTAATTTTTTTGTGTTTTTGATATAGAGAACAAGATAGTAAATAAAGTAAAGCTAGCAACTAATTTTTGTGTGTTTTGTTTAAGTGCAGCAAACAAAGTAGTAAATAAAATAAAGCAAGACAAAAACAAAGTAAAGAGATTGGAAGTGGAGACTCCCCTTGCAGCGTGTCTTGATCTCCCCGGCAACGGCGCCAGAAAAAATGGCTTGATGCGCGTAAATATACACGTCCGTTGGGAACCCCAAGAGGAAGGTATGATGCGCACAGCAAGTTTTCCCTCAGAAAGAAACCAAGGTTATCGAACCAGTAGGAGCCAAGAAGCACGTGAAGGTTGTTGGTGGAGGAATGTAGTGCGGCGCAACACCAGTAAAACCGGCGCCAACGTGGAACTGCACAACACAATCAAAGTACTTTGCCCCAACGTAACAGTGAGGTTGTCAATCTCACGGCTTTCTGAAAACAAAGGATTAAGCGTATCGAGTGGAAGATGGTGTTTGTTTGCAAATAACAGTAAAATCAGTAGAATGTATTCAGATGTAAAGAATGGACCGGGGTCCACAGTTCACTAGAGGTGTCTCTCCAATAAGATAACTAACATGTGGGTGAACAAATTACAGGTGAGCAATTGACAAATAAAGATTCAATACATATCAACGATGATTACTATGTGATTTAATCAGGGCATTACGACAAAGTACATAGACCGCTATCCAGCATGCATCTATGCCTAAATAATCCACCTTCGGGTTATCATCCGAACCCCTTCCGGTATTAAGTTGCGAACAACAGATAATTGCATTAAGTATGGTGCGTAATGTAATCAACACAAATATCCTTAGACAAAGCATCAATGTTTTATCCCTAGTAGCAACAGCACATCCACAACCTTAGAACCTTCTGTCACTGATCCCATATTTAATGGAGGCATGAACCCACTATCGAGCATAATTACTCCCTCTTGGAGTTACAAGTATCAACTTGGCCAGAGCCTCTACTAGCAACGGAGAGCATGCAAGAACATAAACAACACATATATGATAGATTGATAATCAACTTAACATAGTATTCTCTATTCATCGGATCTCACCAAACACAACATGTAGCATTACAAATAGATGATCTTGATCATGTTAGGCAGCTCACAAGATCTATAACAATGAAAGCACAAGCGGAGAAGACAACCATCTAGCTACTGCTATGGACCCATAGTCCAAGGATGAACTACTCACGCATCAATCCGGAGGCGGGCATGATGATGTAGAGCCCCTCCGGTGATGATTCCCCTCTCCCGCAGGGTGCCGGAGGCGATCTCCTGAATCCCCGAGATGGGATTAGGCGGCGGCGGCCTCTCGGTAATGTTTTCCGTATCGTGGCTCTCGGTACGGGGTTTCGCGACGGAGGCTTTAAGTAGGCGGAAGGGTAGGTCAAAGGGCGACACGAGGGCCCACACCATAGCCGGCGCGGCCGGGCTTGGGCCGCGCCGCCTGGTGTGTCGCCACCTCGTGGCCCCACTTCGTCTCTCTTTGGACTTCGGAAGCTTCGTGCAAAAATAGGACCCTGGACGTTGATTTCGTCCAATTGAGAATATTTCCTTACTAGGATTTCTGAAACCAAAAACAGCAGAAAAACAGCAACTGGCACTTCGGCATCTTGTTAATAGGTTAGTGCCGGAAAATGTAAAATAATGCTGCAAAGTATGTATAAAACATTCAAGTATTGTAATAAAAGTAGCATGTAACATAAGAAATTATAGATACGTTTGCGACGTATCAGAAGGGCCTATCTTTTACTTTATGTTGAGTCAGTTTACCTACTTCTTTCTATCTTAGAAGCAAACACTTGTCAACTGTGCATTGATTCTTACATACTTGCTTATTTGCATTCATCATATTACTGTGTTGACAATTATCCATGAGATATGCATGTTGAAAGTTGAAAGCAACTGCTGAAACTTATATCTTCCTTTGTGTTGCTTCGATGCCTTTACTTTGAATTTATTTCTTTATGAGTTAACTCTTATGCAAGACTTTTTTATGCTTGTCTTGAAAGTACTATTCATGAAAAGTTTTGCTATATGTTATCTATTTGTTAGAAAACTATAGATCATTGCTTTGAATCACTTCATTCATGTCATATGCTTTACAATAATGATGATCAAGATTGTGTTGGTAGCATGTCACTTCAGAAATTATTTGTTGTTATCGTTTACCTACTCGAGGGCGAGTAGGAACTAAGCTGGGGATGCTTGATACGTCTCAAACGTATCTATAATTTCTGATGTTCCATGCTAGTTTTATGACAATACCTACATGTTTTGTTCACACTTTATATCGTTTTGATGCGTTTTTCGGAACTAACCTATTAACAAGATGCCGAAGTGCCAGTTCCTGTTTTCTGCTGTTTTTGGTTTCATAAATCCTACAAAGGAAATATTCTCGGAATTGGACGAAATCAACGCCCAGTATCTTATAATTCCACGAAGCTTCCAGAACACCGAGGGGAGAGGAGAGGCCCAGGGCCACCACACATGGTGGCGGCGCGGCCCAAGGGGCGCCCCCGGTGTGTGGGTCCCCAGACCCCTTCCGACTCCGACTCTTCGCCTATAAGATGCCCGTGACCTAAATCTTCGACACGAATAAGCCACGATACGAGAAAAGGTCCAGAGCCGCCGCCATCGCGAAGCCAAGATTCGACGAAGTCTCTGTTCCCGCGCGCCGCGGGACGGGGAAGTGCCCCCGGAAGGCATCTCCATCGACACCACCGCCATCTCCATCAACGTTGCTGTCTCCTATGATGAGGAGGGAGTAGTTCTCCCCGGGCTGTACCGGTAGCTATGTGGTTAATCTCTCTCTGTACTCCAATACAATGATCTCATGAATTGCTTTGCATGATTGAGATCCATATGATGAGCTTTGTATCACTATTAGTCTATGTGCTACTCTTGTGATGTTATTAAAGTAGTATATTCCTCCTTCATGGTGTAATGGTGACAGTGTGTGCATCGTGAAGTACTTGGCGTAGGTTATGATCATAATCTCTTGTAGGTTATGGAGTTAATTATTACTATGATAGTATTGATGTGATCTATTCCCCCTTCATAGTGTAATGGTGACAGTGTGTATGCTATGTTAGTACTCGGTTTAAATTGCAAAGATCTATTATGCTCTAAGGTTACTTAAATATGAATGCCGAATGTTGTGGCGCTTGTTTACTCCGGCTTGAGGGAGCTCTTGTAGTCCTACACAATGAATGGTGTTTGTCATCCAACAAGAGTATATGTAGCACAAATGAGGAGAAGCAATTTATTTATTATGTGATCAATGTTGAGAGTGTCCACTAGTGAAAGTATGATCCCTAGGCCTTGTTTCCAACACCGCTTACTTACTGTTCTACTGCATGTTTACTCGCTGCCATATTTATTTCAGATTGTTATTACCACTCATATTCATCTATACCACCTGCGTTTTACTATCTCTTCGCCGAACTAGTGCACCTATACATCTGACAAGTGTCTTAGGTGTGTTGGGGACACAAGAGACTTCTTGTATCTTAATTGCAGGGTTGCTTGAGAGGACTATCTTTTACCTCTACCTCCCTGAGTTCGATAAACCTTGGGTGATTCACTTAAGGGAAACTTGCTGCTGTTTGATGCGCGTAGATGTACACGTCCGTTGGGAACCCCAAGAGGAAGGTATGATGCGCACAGCGGCAAGTTTTCCCTCAGAAAGAAACCAAGGTTATCGAACCAGTAGGAGCCAAGAAGCACGTGAAGGTTGTTGGTGGAGGAATGTAGTGCGACGCAACACCAGTGAAACCGGCGCCAACGTGGAACCTGCACAACACAATCAAAGTACTTTGCCCCAACGTAACGTGAGGTTGTCAATCTCACCGGCTGCTGAAAACAAAGGATTAAACGTATCGAGTGGAAGATGGTGTTTGTTTGCAAACAACAGTAAAAAAAACAGTAGAATGTATTCAGATGTAAAAGAATGGACCGGGGTCCACAGTTCACTAGTGGTGTCTCTCCAATAAGATAACTAACATGTGGGTGAACAAATTACAGGCGGCAATTGACAAATAAAGATTCAATACATATCAACGATGATTACTATGTGATTTAATCAGGGCATTACGACAAAGTACATAGACCGCTATCCAGCATGCATCTATGCCTAAATAATCCACCTTCAGGTTATCATCGAACCCCTTATTAAGTTGTAAACAACGATAATTGCATTAAGTATGGTGCGTAATGTAATCAACACAAATATCCTTAGACAAAGCATCGATGTTTTATCCTAGTAGCAACAACACATCCACAACCTTAGAACTTCACTGTCCCAGATTAAATGGAGGCATGAACCCACTATCGAGCATAAATACTCCCTCTTGGAGTTACAAGTATCAACTTGGCCAGAGCCTCTACTAGCAACGGAGAGCATGCAAGAACATAAACAACACATATATGATAGATTGATAATCAACTTGACATAATATTCTATATTCATCGGATCCCGCCAAACACAACATGTAGCATTACAAATAGAAGATCTTGATCATGTTAGGCAGCTCACAAGATCTAAACAATGATAGCACAAGCGGAGAAGACAACCATCTAGCTACGCTATGGACCCATAGTCCAAGGATGAACTACTCACGCATCAATCCGGAGGCGGGCATGATGATGTAGAGCCCCTCCGGTGATGATTCCCCTCTCCGGCAGGGTGCCGGAGGCGATCTCCTGAATCCCCCGAGATGGGATTGGCGGCAGCGGCCTCTCAGTAATGTTCTCGTCAATAGGTTAGTTCCGGAAAACGCATCAAAACGATATAAAGTGTGAACAAAACATGTAGGTATTGTCATAAAACAAGCATGGAACATCAGAAATTATAGATACGTTGGAGACGTATCACTGTTCTACAAACCTCTGCTCTTGGAGGACCAACACTGTCTACAAGAATAGAAGCACCCGTAGACATCACATGCTATTTATCTTATTGGAGAGACACCACTAGTGAACTGTGGACCCGGTCCATTCTTTTACATCTGAAATACAACCTACTGCAATCATTGTTCTCTTTTGTTTTCTGCAAGCAAACATAATTCTCCACACCATACGTTTAATCCTTTGTTTTCAGCAAGCCGGTGAGATTGACAACCTCACTGTTAAGTTGGGGCAAAGTAGTTTGATTGTGTTGTGCAGGTTCCACGTTGGCGCGGAATCACTGGTGTTGCGCCGCACTACACTCCTTCACCAACAACCTTCACGTGGCCTTCATCTCTCCTACTGGTTCGATAACCTTGGTTTCTTACTGAGGGAAAACTCACTGCTGTACTCATCATACCTTCCTCTTGGGGTTCCCAACGGACGTGTGCTTTACCGTCACAAGCGCTACTTTTCGGCGCTGTTACACCCCAGGGATTTCTAACTCCCTACACGCCAGCAGCTACTTTTCTGGCGCCGTTGCCGGGGAGATCAAGATACGCTGCAAGGGGAGTCTCTCACACCCAATCTCTTTACTTTGTTTATTGTCTTGCTTTATTTTATTTTCTGTCTTGTTTGCTTTCTTTATATCAAAAACACAAAAAAATTAATTACTTGTTTTACTTTATTTAATTCGGTTTGCTTTATTATTGCTAAAATGAATACTCCTGAGAACACTAAGTTGTGTGACTTCACTAGCACAAATAATAATGATTTTATATGCACTCCTATTGCTCCACCTGCTACTACAGCAGAATTTTATGAAATTAAACCTGTTTTACTAAATCTTGTTATGAGAGAGCAATTTTCTGGTGTTAGTACTGATGATGCTGCTGCCCATCTTAATAATTTTGTTGAACTTTGTGAAATGCAAAAGTATAAGGATATAGATGGGGGTATTATAAAACTGAAATTGTTTCCTTTCTCCTTAAGAGGAAGAGCTAAAGATTGGTTGCTATCTTTGCCTAAAAATAGTATTGATTCATGGACTAAATGTAAAGATGCTTTTATTGAAAAATATTATCCTCCTGCTAAAATTATATCTTTGAGAAGTAGCATTATGAATTTTAAGCAATTGGATAATGAACATGTTGCCCAAGCATGGGAGAGAATGAAATCTTTGGTAAAGAATTGCCCTACCCATGGACTAACTACTTGGATGATCATCCAAACCTTTTATGCAGGATTGAATTTTTCTTCAAGGAACCTATTGGATTCAGCTGCTGGAGGTACTTTTATGTCCATCACTTTGGGTGCTGCAACAAAGCTTCTTGATGATATGATGATCAACTACTCTGAATGGCACACTGAAAGGACTCCTCAAGGTAAGAAGGTAAATTATGTTGAAGAAACCTCTTCCTTGAGTGATAAGATTGTGTTACCTGCCAAAACCCACCGGCGAGCACTGGTTAAGCCACACGAAGAGCCGGGAGGCTTCCAAGGCTGCAGAGGGCCCTGGTCCCTCGACGTCGTCCCGCAAATGCTCGGCACACGACCTAGCGGTTTGGGCGTGCCACCTGACCTATACCTGGTCGGGAAGGTGTTGGATTGCTTCGATTAGTTTCTGCATGGCAGACACGTAAACATTAAATACGAGCCCGATCGGCTCTCAGGTTGCCCTGTGGATCGGCTCAAAGAGCCGATCGCCCCATGGTTTGTGTCGGGTTGACGATGGCATGGGGCTCCTGCTTGATCAGTATAAAGCTAAACCAATCTACGACAGCTTAGGGTTTTCACCGTATGATCGGAACATCCTACGCGTAGTTGAGCCTAATAGACACACAAGATAATGGAAAACTAACCCTAAAAGAGGCCTAAAAACCAACGTTAAGTTAATTCCCGGAACATCCCTCTTAGGGCTAACAAACCATACCTAGCGCACTACCGGATCGTTCAACCCGTTTGTAAGGCCTAATCATACAGATATTAAACCAATCCTTGAAGAATCAAGGAGCAGCTATAACGGATCGGATCTACTAAACAACGAACATTTAAGACGCTGCCCTTACACCTGGATAGGTGTAAGGGCAGCTAGATATCGAGGGACGGCACAGCTAAGCAGATATGCGTAAGAAAAGCATCAATGCAAGCCCCAAAACATCTATGATAAGTAGTGCTACTCGCCATCAACAACGCTTCAGTACGAGCAGCACAAGGTAAACGAATAAACGTGTTGCCTAGATCGCAAGATGCGATCTAGGCAGCATGATGCTTACCCGGAGAAACCCTCGAAAGAAGGGGTGGCGATGCGCCTGATTTGTTTGTTGTGAACGTGATTGTCCTCCTTTTCCGATAACCCTAGATACATATTTATAGTCCAAGGGACTTTCTAATTTAGACGTGCACCTAACCGTGCATGGGTTAAACTCTATCTAATCTACTATATTACAGATACATGGGCAATCTAGCCCAAACTCCTCGCGCAAGGCCGCTTCAAAGACGCTCCACGTGTATGTCCTTCAAGCCCATCTTCACTTACGGCCCATCTCCTGATTTGGCCAAAATCTGGTGATAACACATGCCCCCCTGGTTTTGGCAATGATAATTTCAAAACCACTGTTTTTCCTTCGAAGGGTCATGTCGTGGCAGAGCAGAACCGTCGCAGTATTCTTCATCATGATGCCTTGCCTTCTCAACTTCCCTGCACGATTTGACAGTTGTGGCACCATATCCTCGAAAACTGCTTAAGCATTAAATCTCTGCTATATCCCCTTTTATTTAGCCACTTCTTGCAGTTCCCTTCTTCATCCCCTTCGCATTAGTACTCCAAAAGCCCTCCTCTGCCACCATGTCTTCCTCTTCTTCCTCCTCTTCTTCGTCGGGTCTTTCTGTCCAGTCCTCCCCCCTCCGGGAGCCGACGCCGGAGTGGGACCCGATGGCGGCCCACGAGGCCCACATTCGCCGCGCCATAGAAGACGGCGACGAGTCAAGCCATGACTTCTCCGTCTGGTCTGAGGACGACCAGTCCTCGACCGACGGGCGACCTCCGCTTCCTCGCCGACGGGAAGACGGAGGAGGAGAGCGACGACGATCGCTACTCCTGGGATGACGTCACCTCCTTCGAGGAGGAGGAGAGGGAAGAGGAGGAGGAGGACGACACCTCCTCCGACGAGCCGCCGGCCAAGCGCTTCTGTCCTTGGCCGGGCAACCTCAGCGACTTCGACAGCGACGAAGACGACGCTGAAGAGGAAGACGAGGACAACGAGGGCCCTGCCGGCGTCCGCGGCAGCGGGCGAGTCCGCGAGAAGGCGCGACGCCGGCGACGGCGATGACGAGGGCAGCGACGGCCCCTAGAAAGGATCTCTAGCATAGGATCCATAGTAGTAGATGGGGCAATGTACCCCTAGTTCTTCCTTTTGAGGGCAATCAGCTCTTCTATGTAAGAAATCTTATTATCAATGAAGAATTTCCTCTAATTTGACTTTGTCGATTTCCTTCAAATTGATTTAGCCGATTTTCCCTCAACTGATTTTGCCGATTTATCCACTTAGCCAATGCTTAATGAGCCAATAGCAACGCATCGGTCCTACATAATCCATCCTTCAATTCCTCAACTGATGACTTTGAGATCTGGTGGATAATGTGAAGTCTTCAAGAAAGCCCTTAAACTCCTCCCACCAGGTCCAGTGATCCTCAAGAATTCACCATTTTTTGAAGAAGGTTGCGACGAAGGATCAGCCGATGACATCCCAATCGGCTTCTAAAACAGAGCATCTACCAGACCAGCTGCCCCCCGAGCCTCAGTCAAGGCGAGACTAGCGGTGAGGATGCACATATCAAACAAAGGGCTTTGAACTCAGGTAATTTGAGGCGCCACTATGCAGAGCCAGCCAAACTTGCCCCCATTGCTCACCTTCCTTCCGCTGAAAGCCGATGTTGTAGACGAAACACCAACAGCTTAATGAGAAAAAGGCTACCTTGCACGCCAAAACTAATGCTTCTGACAGTACTGCTGAACTGGCGCAAAGAGTTGGAAGTCCTCGAAGAGAAGACCCAGGCACCAAAATCGACTCATTGTTTATTCCTTCGAGGAAGCAGAAAACCTCACAGCTGAACTGAAAACCGACCTGGTCGAAATCCGCGTCTTGAACACGCAGCTGGTAGATCTTGTGTAATCGTACTAGAGTCGATGTCCAAGCATCAGCTGTGCTTAAATTTTTTGTATTTTCGATTTTTTTTATCAGCCGATCGATTTCATGAATCGGCTCCTCTTGGGTACACACTTCGCGGCCTTGTACGCCTTGTACCTTCTCTGTGTGTATGCCCCCGAGCCGAATCCTTCAAGTGATTGAAGATATCGGCTTTTCAGCTAATTCAAACTTGTCTCACAAGTTACCATGCTAAATAACACAGTGACTAGCAAATGTAGTGAGACTGATTTTAGCCGATTGCTGGAATCGGCTTCCCTTGCAGTTGTTGATCCGACTATTTGCTGATAAATGTTGGTCGTGGCTTATCCCCAGGACCAATGTCGATCTCTTCTAGTTCATCAGCTGTTGTAAACCCATACCCCAGCTTTCCGTCGCCTGCTAAATCCATGCTGAACACAGGCAGAAGGCATGGTGAGATTGATTTTGGCCGATTGCTAGAATCGGCCTCCTTTCCCATCGCAATGTTTACTGAGGGTTTACAACTTCTTGGTTCTCTGCTATAGCTACGTGGCCTGCTTGAGGTGGAATCCTTACTTTTATTTTTTGGGGCCGATCACAGGGATCGGCCTTGCCACGTACGTCCATAGACTCGGATTTTGCTACTCTGTCAGGCCAGTGGATAAGACCAGCCTCACCCCGTTTTTGTAGCTTCGATGCGCTCACAGTCCGATTGATTCCCGAGAGCGGCTCTTGGTCGTTTGCTTCCCAGATGTTCATGGCAGCCAAAGAGATGTCGATCGAATCATCTGCATAAACAACCTCCACTTCATCTCCATCCCATTGTATGAAACAACGTAGCTCTGATCAGATCTAGCAATCGGCCAAAATCAACCTCACCATGCCTTCTGCCGGTGTTCATCATTGATTTGGTAGGCGATAGAAAGCTGGGGTATGGGTTTACAGCAGCTGATGGGCTAGAAGAGATCGACATTGGTCCTGGGGATAAGCCACGACCAACATTTATCAGCAAATAGTTGGATCAACAACTGCAAGGGAAGCCGATTCCAGCAATCGGCTAAAATCAGTCTCACCACATTTGCTAGTCGCCGTGTTATTTAGCATGGTGAGTTGCGTGACATGCTTCGAATTGGCTGAAAAGCCGATATCTTCAATCACTTGAAGGATTCGGCTCGGGGCATACACACAGAGAAGGTACAAGGCCACGAAGTATGTACTCAGGGGAGCCGATTCATGAAATCTATCGGCGGATAAAAAATCGAAAATACAAAAAAATTTAAGCGCAGCCGATGCTCGGACATCGACTCAAGAATAAACAGCCGATGCGTAGCCATCGACTTTAGAAGCACAGAAATCCATGTCTGTGATCCCGGCCTCATCATCATCATCCTTGGCCTGAAGGAGGACAACGTCATGACTGACCAGAGCTTCAATTGCAGCGTCAAGAAAGCAGAGCTTTGAAGCATTGGAGTTCATCACAACCCTGACAAACAACAAGAGCAGCGTAAGCATGCAGATCGGGGTAAGGATGAGCCCAATAAAGGAGCATGCTTCTCCTAGGACCATGGGAACAACCGATGACGACGCTATCGGCTGTGGCGTTTCTGCCTGGGGTTTGGCCAGGCGGTAACCTGGTCAATGTCGCAGATTAATATGGAGGGCATCAGAGCTTCGTCAGTATCCCCACTAGAAGTTCCTTGCCCAGATGGCGCCCTGTTTTGATGAGCTAGAGGGATAGCAAGTCAGGGGCTGATCTTATCTGGGAAGCCGATGGTGGCTCATCTGGCTGGTTTCGCATAGCAGTGCCCTCAGAGGAGCCCGAGCGTGAGCCTCGTCGACTCGACTGCGTCTCCTCTCTGGTATTATCTTCAGTAAAGGACTCCAAGAGTAGGATTAATGGGCTAACATGCTACTGAAGCCTAGAGGGACTTTGCCCTTCAAAGTTCCTGGTGGCCACCTGTCTCCCTGCTGTTCTCGCCTTGACTGAGGCTCGGGGGGCAGTGGCCTTAAAGATCCGTGACCAGGTTTCATGATCCTGTTTGAAATAGTCGTACTGGCCGGGAGGAAACAGGGACGGATCATGAGTAGAACTGCCAAGGGTTGTTGTCATCGGCAAGATTGTCTAACCTGAAGGAGACCAGATTTTCAAATTAACCCGTCTCGCAAATTTATCTAGAAGGATTGATGCGTTGCCATCGTCTCATTAAGGCGTTGACCATCTTTGACAATCAGAAAACGGCAAGAGCTGAAATCAGATGATTGGAAGTTGAATTGGAAGAACATATTCATCTTCATGGATTAAAAAGGTGATTTCTTACAAAGAGAAGCTGATTGCTCAACAAAAGGGGAACAGATTGCTACTGCTAATCTTATGCTAGTAAGTTCCTACTCTAAGGGCTGTTGCTGTCTTCGCCGTCGCTGGGGTAGCTGCCGTCATTGCTACTGTCGACGAGTTCCTCGTCGCTGCTACTGTAACCTTCAGCAGAGGCTTCTTCCTCTTCATCATCGTCGTCATTATCGGACCAAGCCCAGCCACTGATGCGCTTTGGCGGCGGTTCATCGGAGGAGGTGTCATCCTCTTGTTCCTTCTTCGTGTCGGAGGAGGTGTCTTCGTCTTCGTCATCCTCTTCTTCTTCATCTTCTTCTTTGGTGGAGGAGGTGAGTTTACCCCGAAAGGGAGGGTCGTCGTCGTCGCTCTCCGCCTCCAGTTCTCCGTCAATCAGGAACCGGAGGTCATCTTCCCCGTCGGGCATGTCGCCATCCGACCAGACGAGGTCCTCGGGTCGGCCCTCGGCACGAAGTCGAAGTCAAACTCCTGCTCGTCCCAATGCTTGGGAGCGCGCCTATTGTACGCTTCCATCTGATTGACCTCTGGATCCAGCTCACTCGAGGAAGAGGATTGGGAGGAGGAAGAGGAAGACATGGTGGCAGAGGAGGGCTTTTGGAGTGCTAATGCGAAGGGGACGAAGAACAGAACTGCAAGAAGTGGCTAAATAAAAGGGGATATAGCAGAGATTTAATGCTTAAGCAGTTTTCGAGGATGTGGTGCCAAAACTGTCAAATCGTGCAGAAGTTGAGAAGGCAAGGCATCATGATGAAGACTCTGCGACGGTTCTGCTCTGCCACGACATGACCCTTCGAAGAAAAACAGAGTGGTTTTGAAATTATCATTACCAAAACCAGGGGCATGTGTTATCACCGGATTTTGGCCAAATCAGGAGATGGGCCGTAAGTGAAGATGAGCTTGAAGGACATACACGTGGAGCGTCTTTGAAGCGGCCTTGCGCGAGGAGTTTGGGCTAGAATGCCCATGTATCTGTAATATAGTAGATTAGATAGAGTTTAACCCGTGCACGGTTAGGTGCACGTCTAAATTAGAAAGTCCCTTGGACTAAAATATGTATCTAGGGTTACCGGAAAAAGAGGACAATCACGTTCACAACAAACACAAATCAGGCGCATCGCCACCCCTTCTTTCGAGGGTTTCTTATTCGTTTACCTTGTGCTGCTCGTACTGAAGCGTTGTTGATGGCGAGTAGCACTACTTACCATAGATATTTTGGGGCTTGCATGGATGCTTTTCTTACGCATATCTGCTTAGCTGTGCCGTCCCTCGATATCTAGCCCTTACACCTATCCAGGTGTAAAGGGCAGCTTGCTTGTTCGTTGTTTAGTAGATCTGATCCGTTATAGCTGCTCCTTGATTCTTCAAGGATTGGTTTAATATCCGTATGGTTAGGCCTTGCAAACGGGTTGAATCCGGTAGTGCGTTAGGTATGGTTTGTTAGCCTTAAGAGGGATGTTCCGGGAATTAACTTAATGTTGGTTTTTAGGCCTCTTTTAGGGTTAGTTTTCCATTATCTTTCGTGTCTATTAGGCTCAACTACGCGTAGGATGTTCCGATCATACGGTGAAAACCCTAAGCTGTCGTAGATTGGTTTAGCTTTATACTGATCAAGCAGGAGCCCCATGCCATCGTCGAACCGACATAAGCCATGGGGCGATCGGCTCTTTGAGCCGATCCACGGGCAACCTGAGAGCCGATCGGGCTCGTATTTAATGTTTACGTGTCTGCCATGCATGAACTAATCGAAGCAATCCAACACCTTCCCGACCGGTATAGGTCGTGGCACGCCCTGCAACCGCTAGGTCGTGTGCCGAGCATTTGCGGGACGACGTCGAGGGACCAGGGCCCTGCAGCCTTGAAGCCTCCCGGCTCTTCGTGTTGCTTAACCACTCGCCGGTGGGTTTTGGCAACACATTCGCACGCCCGGTGGGACAATCTTCGCAACAACCACGTCAACATCCGAGATGGCGGAAGAACCGATCAAGTACGAAGATCTGCCTCCTGAGCATAAGAAGAAATATGATGAGCTCAAGGCTACCTTCGAGGTCGATCTCATCGGCTCTTTCGAGAAGACCCGTTCGCACGGGATCAAGTTCAAAGGGTTCCAACCCGAAGGTGCGTTAGAGGGGCTAGATTTATCTCTCCCTTCGGACGAGCGTACCAGAGCCCTGCGACGAAATTAACTATGCCGTTGCTCACTCTCTTCATCGGCATTCTGAGAGCCTGGTGAATACTCTGGAGCGTGTCGCGCTCAATGTGGTGCAAGAAATCATGAAGCACAAGTACTCTCCGTCAAGACCTGCTCTAGGGACTCACCAAGGGGAGATACCGCTCTACACAAGGACACCACTGCAATACACGTTTGCCGCTCCACAACAACAAGGTTCACCGGCTGATGACCCACAAGTATAGGGGATCGCAACAGTCGTCGAGGGAAGTATTACCCAATTTATTGATTCGACACAAGGGGAGACAAAGAATACTTGTAAGCCTTAACGTGAGTTGTCAATTCAGCGCACCTGGAAACAGACTTGCTCGCAAGAGTTTATCAGTAGTAACAGTTTGATGGCGTAGGAATAGTGAAATAACGCAGCAGTGAAATAAAGACAGCAATAGTGATTATAGTAAACAGCAGGATTAAAATACTGTAGGCACATGGACGGATTAACGGGCGTTGCATGGATGAGAGAAACTCATATAACAATCAAAGCAAGGGCATTTGCAGATAATAATAAAACGGTATCCAAGTACTAATCAATCAATAGGCATGTGTTCCATATATAGTCGTACGTGCTCGCAATGAGAAACTTGCACAACATCTTTTGTCCTACCAGCCGGTGGCAGCCGGGCTCTAGGGAAACTACTAGAAATTAAGGTACTCCTTTTAATAGAGTACCGGAGCAAAGCATTAACACTCCGTGAACACATGTGATCCTCACATAACTACCATCTCCTCCGGTTGTCCCGATTTCTGTCACTTCGGGGCCATTGGTTCCGGACAGCGATGTGTGTATACAACTTGGTAAGATCATAAACAACGAATATCTTCATGAATCAATAACATGTTCAGATCTGAGATCATGGCACTCGGCCCTAGTGACAAGCATTAAGCATAACAAGTTGGAACAATATCATAAAAGTGCATCTACGGATACTAGGCACTATGCCCTAACAATCTTATGACTATTACATGACCAATCTCATCCAATCCCTACCATCCCCTTCAGCCTACAGCGGGGGAATTACTCACACATGGATGGGGGAAACATGGCTGGTCGATGGAGAGGCGTTGGCGGTGATGGCGGTGAAGATCTCCTCCAATTCCCCGTCCGGCGGAGTGCCGAACGGAGACTTCGGCTCCCGAGACGAAGTTTCGCGATGTGGCGGCTCTCTGGAGGGTTTCGGCGACTTCGACTTCTCTCCGTGCGTTTTTAGGTCGAGGCCGATAAGTAGTCCGAAGGGGGCGTCGGAGGCCGGCCGAGGGGGCCACACCATAGGGCCGCGCGGCCCCCCTAGGCCGCGCCGCCTTATGGTGTGGGGCCTCGGGCCTCCACCTCACTTGTCCTTTCTCTCCGTCAGTATTTTGGGAAAATAGGGCCTTCCGCATAAATTCCGAGGATTTTCCCGAAAGTTGGATTTCGCACAAAAACGAGACACCGAAGTTCTAAAACAGCGTTAGTCCGTGTTAGTTGTATCCAAAATACACAAATTAGAGGCAAAACAATAGCAAAAGTGTTCGGGAAAGTAGATACGTTTTGGACGTATCAACTCCCCCAAGCTTAGCTTATTGCTTGTCCTCAAGCAATTCAGTTAACAACTGAGCGATAAAAGAACTTTCACGAACACATTTGCTCATATGATGTATATATTCTCATGCTATGGCTAATACTTAAGCAGTTCATAATGAGATACATGCAAATAAGATCATCCAACAGCTATGTCAATCATGGAGAGGTACCAACAATTAATAATAAGCACCATGAATCATGTATATAAGCAGGATTGCAATGTTCATAAAAGAATATGATAAGGTGGTATCTCGCTTGCCCTTATTTGATCGGCAAAACATAAATGCCGAGGCACCTCTGGAGTTCATAGAAAGGCTAGAAGTAGTGATTGTGTAACACTCCAACTTTTGTAACCTTGTCTATGTGTCGAGTGTGCAAAAATCAGGGGGAACAAAAACTTTTTTTTGGGTACTTGTGTGTCATGATATTGACTAAATTGTTTGTCTGATTTGAGTGGCTTGAGTGATTGTACTGCATAGTAATCATGTAGTAACTGAACCAACCATCTAAAAGTCTCTGGAAAACTTTGGTGCTATGCACCCCAATAATCCATCACATATATCACCCCTGCATTCTTCGCCTCCTCCCGCTCTAAGGTCAGCTTGGTGTGTATACCTTTTATCTTGATGCCTGGCTATCAATATGGTGTTTGCCAATCATTCCCTATCACAGGCCTTTCCTCAATCTTTTGTTTGTCGATTGCATGGTTAATTGCTTGTGTATGGCTTGTGTGTATCCGATTGTCTTAAGCTAATAAGTTGGATACTTTTTGTGTTTCTTGCACATCATTGATAAATTGTCATGACTTTCATTAGTGTGCACTAAATGGATTGCTTGGGTGTATGCACCTTCTTAGATTTGCTAGCTTGATAGGTAGGAGTTACTAAATTCTTGCTTTAGGGCACATTAGTGCTTTTTGCGTGACTTAGGTATATTGTGTTGTTTTGCATCTTTAGCAAATGACTTGATAATCAAATTTGTTTTGCAAAGCTTCACTTTTCATTTTGACTTCTCTATCTTAACTTAAACTTTTGCAAGCTTCACTTTTCTCCAAAACAACCACATTTGCAAAACCCCATTTATGAAAACCTCAAGTGGACAATGTGGGATTTAGTAATCCAATACAAACATTTCTATATTAATGACTCTACTAGTATTACTTAATATTCTTTGTGATTTTTAATTGAGGGATTTAATAAATCACTTAAGGTGAGTGAGAATTACCTTTTCTCAAATCGAAAATCACAATCTTCTCTTGGTTTAAAAACTATGTTTTCTCCATTTTAATTCTTCCATTTGAGTACATATTTGTGTGAATTAGTCAAGCCCTTTAAATTCAATTCTAGTTGAATTTAAATTCAGTCCGTATTGGACTTGTGACCTTGTGCATATGCACTTCTAGAACCAGAACCCTAGACCTCCTCCACCTCCTCTTAAACCCTAAGGGCATGTGTACAACCTTTGCTGAATCAACGTTGAAAATCTGAAGGTGTTTGTATATTCAGAAAAGGGACCTGCAGAATTGTATTTTCGTCCATTTTGGCTACATCATATTTCCGTGATCCTTGCTCTATTAAATTAGCAGGAAAAATCCTCTTAAAGCTGAGTGTTTTCTCTTAAACTTACGTGTTGAAATTTTTCCCAAAATCTATCTGGATTGCTCGGTAGAAAATCACCAAATGATGTTCGCCAGCTTTTTAACTTAGGCATTCTGTCAGAATCTTCTGTCCAGTATATTTTCCCTTGACTTTGCCCCTCTCCCGTTTTCTCTCTGTGGCGCTTTAAAATCATATGAAAATTTCCCAGTAATCTTGGTACAATCCTCTATAAAACGCATAAAGTTTCATCCTATTTAGAGCTCTGATCTGTTCGCAGTAAATCAGCCAATTCGATTCAACGAGTCTGTCAACCCTGAATTCAGTTAAGTGTCTGCGTGTTAGTATTTCTAACTGAATTTGCACCTCTCTCCTTTCCTCACCTTGGCACCATAAAATCAGATGTAAAATTCCTAGGAATGCTGGTACTCCCCTCTTTTGAATTCAACAAACCTCATCTAGTTTGGATCCCTGAGCTTCTTACAGAAAAACGGCCAAAACGGCTCGGTGTCATCTCTGCCGGGAGGACCCATCTCCGATGCATTTCATCCTCTCGTCGTTCCTTCACCTCCAGCAGCCCTACTCTTCACTCTCGTCAACCTTGGCTGCTGCTACAGTGCATCATTTGTCTGTTTTCTCTTGGAAGGAAGGAGAGGGAGATGCATATGCGTTTATGTCAAGGATCATGGAAGAGATCTGGTGCCACCCTCCCTTCTCTCCCACACATCTTGCTTGGCCAGTGAGACACCACGGCCAGAACCGCACCAGATTCTCCCCCACGAACATGCCAACCAGATGGTCACCGTCCCTAAAAACGCACCCGGCGTTCCCGTCAGCCGTAGGCTCTTCTGTCGCATCCAATACCGTAGGCCTGTAGGGAGAGTTGTCATAGCCCATAGTATTACCCTACATCGCTCTCTAGTCCCCTCCTACAAGACTATATTTCTGTCGAACACCTGCGTCTCCTCTGGAAAACCGAATCAGTACGACCGTTCCAGCACGTGAATTTCTTTTCCATCGGAGACAGGACACCCAGCACTTCACGCCATGCCTAACTCCACCGCCATCCTTGCCCAATCGTTTCTGCGCACCTCAACATCATGAGCTCGTGCTCGATCAGGGTCCGCACAGTCGCCCTGTTCTTCTTTTTATTCGACCCCGTCGCCTCTCAGACCCTCTCCTCTCCATATTACTCCTCCCTCTTCCCTCTCTATCCTCCCAGAACACCACCAGCGAGAAGCCCTGCGCATTCCTTCCTCTCCCGGAAATGCATCTGTGCATGTGAAATGGGGCCAAATCGAAATCACAACCGTTGCATGTTAAATGGACGGTCATCAGTGGGGTCCCCATATGTACCCACTCATATGAGAAGATTCCCTTCTCTAAATGCACTACTAATTGAAAAACGAGCACAACTTTCACATAACAAATGCAAACTCGTTTTTAATTGCATATTTGACTTCCTGACGACGAACTCTTCGAAATGAATCTAATATTTAATATTTAAAAATATATTTCGTGAACTGGATCTATAGAGTCCTCTATTATTTACGCACGTAGTACATATGACAGGTTCATGTAGTCCTGCGAAATGACGTGCTGAATTTATAAAGTCCTTGTTAATTATTTGGATGGTACATGCAGTACTGCCAAGAGTACTATTGATTTACACATATGACAGCTGTAGATTCTCTTTTTGTGTGGGGTCATGCTGAACCGAATCTCGAGAAACATGAGTAATAGCAACGGTTGTGATATCAACTTCGCCCCATTTCGCATGCACAATCTGCGGGTCGTTCCTCTCCTAAGGAAGAGACCGAGCCAAAGCTCGTTTGCCTGCCATTTGTTGCCGACAAGGCCGACGCACATCTCCTCTCTCACTCCCTCCGTCTCATTATCCTTATATGCTGGCGTTCGAGTCCTGACCCCTCCCTCCGTACCCTGCAGCTCGCCGGGAGGTAGCCACCGTCGAGTCCGACATCGTCGTCGCAGGTGCCGCATCGTACGGGTCGACGTTTGCGAGCCAGTATGAGCGCCTGCGGCATCCGACGGGATCTGCCGTGCTCCTCGCCACGTCCTCGCCACGTCCATGCCGTCGGACGGGACAGGGCAACCGTGACGGACGGCCCAGCATCTGCAGCGCGGCGCCCTCCATGTACTCCTTCAAGACAATCCCACGGGAGCGCCGTCGACGTCACCGTCGCATCGTCTCGGTAGCGTCGCGTATGCGCCGCGGCTGTCGCCAACGACCTCGTCCGCGCGCAGCCGGCGGCCCCGCCGGCGCATGCACGACGCCATGGAAGTCTATGTCGACTCCGTGTTTTCCGCCACTTCACGCGCGTCGCCGTCCTCGCCTCAGAGACAACCACGGTGAGCATCCGCCCCTCCGATGTGGTTCTATCACGGCAACGCCGCCGTTCTGGTCGCTGTCGGCCATGCTCTGGACGTAGACCGGCCAAATACACCACTGGATCGTCGGATCCTGATCCGTCGGCCGCGTGCTGGCTACTCCTGCATGCATGCACGCCTGCGTGGCTGCGGCCCCTGCCTCCGCACCATCCCCGTCGTCTCCGTCGAGCGCGAGCCCCGCGGCGAGCCTCCGTTTTCTTCCGTCGCGCCGCTCGTTTCGATCGTCACGGACGGGAATCGTCCCGACCCGTCTGCTTCCCGATCGACGGCTGCATGCAGCCCATCCCGTGCATGATGGCAGGCCGGCGGGCCCCGCCCCGGGCCATTTGAACGCCGCCCGTCTCCCGCGCGTCGGCTGTCGGGTTCTTGGATCGGCCCAACACGGATCGGCTGAATTCGTTGCTTCCGGCCCGTTTTGATCTTTATTCTTTTCAGCTAATTAATTCCCTGTTAGATCTAATCCAGGTTTAAATGCGCCAAATATTCGGAGATGCTCCAAATATGATGATTCGAAATTGTGCATATTCCAGACCAAATTCTTAACCACATGGAACTGCATGCATGTATTTTACTGCTATATTGATTTAGCAGTATTTATGCTTCTGAAATGTTATTGTTTTGGTATAAAATTGTTTGTGAGAGTTCTGTAGATCCTTTTTGTATAAAACCAATTTTGTTGGTTTGTGTTACTGTATAGCCTAAGTTTGGCATAGGTTGAGCATGCAGGAGCTTCATAGATTTTGTGTGGTTTAAATAGTTATGTCTGGCCAGTATGGCATTGTGTGATTTTTATTTCGAAAAATAAAAAGGTTTTTGCACCAAAAACAAGTTCCTCTGGTAGATATAATGTTAGGGTATATCTAGGTCAGAGGAAATATTTTTGTGAACTATATTTTATTTGTGGGGATTTTAGAAACAAAACAGAGTACTTTTTAGTATAAAAATGTTTCAGAAAAATACCAAACCAATTTTGGTAGATCACATTTTTCAGTACCTATCCAGTGATATGTTTGTTACTGGTTGTGTATGCTCTGATGACTGTTTGCTTTGAATATGGTTGGCTCTAGTTTCTGCCTTGTAAAAATATTTAAAAGCTTATTTTTGAGAACTTCCCGTGCATGTGAGTTCCACATGTTAATATCTTCCATTAGATATGCTGCATGTATTTTTGTGAGCAACATAAATATTTAGGTCATTTATTTAGTTCCTAAGGCATTTCTGGTTTAAAAAAAAATCATATCTATTATTTGAAAAACCCAATTTGGGTAAATCCAATTCCTGTAGCTTTATAAAATCAGTCTTTACTCTCTGTGATTTTACCAAAATTTTGTGTGCATTGTTGTGGAGTACCTTGTTATTTTGGTATTGTAGATTATTTCACCTCAAGGAAAATTGAGTTGTTTTTGTTGAAAATGTTTTGTAATGAACTCTGGCACCAAACCCTTTATGATGGTTTCCAAGATTCATTACCTACCAATACTTGAGCGGATTATATCTTGGAGTGAGATAGAGTCCTTTTAGGTGATAGGTGTTATGTTAAGGCCTTTTCTAGTAGCGGTAAAATCAGCCCTTTTATACATAAGATGACCAGCTTGCCTTAGATGCTATTTAATTGATTTGTTTAGTGCCTCTGATTGAGTAGTTTACTACTAGGTTGAATGTATGTGGTTGATGTTATGGCTATGTGTTGATTGTTCGCCTTTTATTTTGCGACGTTAGAAATGCGAACGCTATCGGAGAAGGAGAAGGAGAGGATCTTGGTGAGGAATTCGAAGAGGAAGGAAGAGCAGATGATTCATGAAGATGAAGTCCAGGGACACATAGCCAACCAAGGCAAGCCACCTCTTGATGCATCTCTGATCCTATATATCTTACTCTTGCATTATTGCAGGTTTTATAAAGTGCATGTTTTTATTTTATTCTCATTTCGGTGGTTAGTGCCACCCGGAGTTTTATTAATCCACCCTTAGGGTGCAGCCCTTGTTGGTACCTACCGATCACACCTCTATTAGTGATATGGTGCTTACCACCTCATCACACTTGTCGCCTCTTTTCAAAGGGAAATTGGACTATAGGTTGGGAGCCCTGGAAAAATATTTGTGAAAATTGTTTTCAAGCAAAAAGGTTTTTCTGGAAAACCTTGGAATGGGGTTACCCTGCCCAAGTGTGGTTTTTTTTGTGAAACACAAAATTTTTATGAAAGATATTGCTGGAGGAAAATGGAGATGAAAAGTTGTTTTCGAAAAACCTTGGTGACCATAGTACGAAACCGGACCTAGCCAGTACAACCACATTACCCTTTAGTGGGATGGGCGTAGTGTAGTAGTTTGTCTCGCCTTAGTTTGGGTCCTGCAAATGTAAGGGGTAGTCCGAGCATGGACACCTATCGACCGGGCCTTCCCGATGTACTGGGGACGCCTTTCCTTCTTTTCAGATGGCAGGGGTACAACCTATGAGCTCCCATTGAATAATGCCCCGCAGTTGGTCGCGGCATTCCGGAGGGTCGAGCTGGTCGGGGAATTTGCTACTCCTGGGTAAACGACCCCTCGGACTCTGGTGTTGGGAGGTACAACTCTAGGCGGCATGTCTTAGGCTAAGGCGAGCAGGCGAAAAACTACGATCGGGTACTTGTCGTGGCATATGTTATTATGCAGGGATGATGCCCACACGATGAGTATTCGGATCTTGTGGGGAAAGTGTACAACCTCTGCAGAGTGTAAATATATTCGAATAGCCGTGTCCGCGGTTATGGACATGGGAATGGCGGTACGTGGCATTAAAGGAAGGTTTTGGTTTATAAAAGTGTTTTCTCAAAAATGTTTTGGGAAAGGAGTACCAGTGGGATTGGTGGAAATGTACCTAGGAGGTACGGTGGAAAGTTATAAAAGTTGTGTTGGCCATATGAGATGGCCGGAAAGAAAATTGGGTCACCCTTACCTATTAGTCTGCAAACAAAATGGTTTACAAAAAGTTTTTAACAAAGATATAGAGATGTCATACTCTCGAGAGGAACCACCTCTCGCTCCTTGTCGCCCTAGTTTAGTGCCTGATCCTTGCTACTGCCAAATATGCATATCCTTTACTTCTCTCTAAGGTGGTTTGCGAGTACAATTCATAATGTACTCATGGCTTTGTCCCTGGCTATTTACTTGGCCAGACTTGGTGGAATCCGACAGATGAAGAAGGAGTCGACGACGTCTATGCGAGCTAGGAACGTCTTCCCAGTCAGTTGCCTGTAGGGTTATGGCATGACTTGGGCCATGCAAACGCTTTCGTGAAGTATTTCCGCTGTGTGATTGTTGATCTCCTGCCATTGCGGCTCTTATGTAAGTATTGGTCATATGACCTGTTGTAATATTTTTATTCGGTATTGTAATGGATGATGTATTTGGTACCAGTTTGGTTATGCTTTCACGACACACTGATCATGGGATCGTGAATGTGTATGCATAACGGGTGTTTCGGACAGCTAGTCCGGGGCACCACAGATTGTCAAAGATAAAAGCATCAAAGTTATACCACAATCAATCATATTTTGAGACAAGCATATTATACTAAGAATGACAGTTGTGCTCTCAAGATAGTGCTCAAAGAAAGAATGGAGACACAACATAAAAGTAAAAGATTGACCCTTCGCAGAGGGAAGCAGGGATTAACATGCGCTAGAGCTTTTCATTTGTAAAGCAGGAGTAAAATTATTTTGAGAGGTGTTTGTTGTTGTCAACGAATGGTAATGGGTACACTAACTACCTTATCAACCGGACTCCCAAGAGCGGCTCCCATGAATTATTTATTTTTGAGTGGCACTCCTTTTCCAACCTTTCTTTCACAGACCATGGCTAACCGAATCCTCGGGTGCCTGCCAACAATCACATACCATGAAGGAGTGCCTTTTTATTTAAGTTTTATTATGATGATGACACTCCCCCAACCTTTGCTTACACAAGCCATGGCTAACCGAATCCTTCGGGTGCCGTCCCAGCAATCACAAACCATGGAGGAGTGTCTATTTAAGTTAATTAATTTGGGACTGGGAATCCCATTGCCAGCTCTTTTTGCAAAATTATTGAATAAGCGGGTGTGCCACTAGTCCATATGAGAGTCCGTCAAAAGTAAATGACAAGGTTGAAAGCTAAACACCACATACTTCCTCATGAGCTATGAAACATTAACACAAATTGAGAAGCATTTTGAAGGTTTTAAAGGTAGCGCATGAGAATTTACTTGGAATGGTTTGAAATGCCATGCATAGGTATTTATGGTGGACACTTTTGGAACAACTTGGTTTTCAGGTGTTTGGAAGCACGAGCGGCGATCCCGCTCAGTACAAGTGAAGGCTAGCAAAAGACTAGGGAGCGACAAATCAAGAGAGCAATAACTGTCATAATCATGCTTGCGGCAAAATAAATTAATGGAGGCATAAAAGTGATACAATAACTCTGAAGCAATATAAATCATCGAGGCTTAATTGACTTTTTTGTTCAGTCATATGCATGCGTGAGCATGTGCCAAGTCGATATAAATGAATTATTCAGAGGAGGATACCACAATGCCATACTTACTTATGAATAAAACAATGCACGCAAACATCCATGACATGCTACTCATATTAATAAATTTGAGCTAAACATGAGAGATCATGAACTACTAGACTTTCTCAAATAACATATACCTCACATGAACCAACTAAGCATGCTCACATGGATGAGTATATGTACAAAAATGAAAACAAATAGAGTTCATACCAGCCTCTCACCAATCAGATTGTCGTAGATCGTCATTATTGCCTTTCACTTGTGTAGCTTGGATAATATGAAATGAAAACCACGCTCCAGCCACCGAAGACCATTGAACTCATGATGAACTTTACAAACCAAAGAAGAACAACAAATATTTTTGGTGTTTTCGAATTGGAAACAAGAACAAAAGAAAACAAGCAAACAAAGCAAAATCTTTTTGGGTTTTCTCATAGCAAACCAACGATAGCAAATAAAGTAAACTAAGAGCAAAGAACCAAATAAACAAATGGTGAAGAGAAACAACAGAAATATTTTTGGTCTTTTTGTGTTTTAGGAAAAGAAACAAAGTAGAAACAAAAGAATGCAAACTAAAAGAAACACAGAAAAGCAGGATGACAGAAATCTGCCAAATCCTGACAGCAGTACAGAAATCGAAATTAACAAAAATCTTCCATTGCTCAGACCAAAAGTGTTCAACTAATGAAAGTTAGATAACAACCTGGGGAACATGCTCAAAAATTGGAAACTCAAAATAACGTTCTGGCTGTGCGTACAATTTTTTGGTAACAGCCCAGAATCTGTTTTTGGACAGCACTTCCCCAAATATCATCTCCTTCTCATTAGAAAACCACTCTAAGAAACTAAACAAGTATGTACAAGTATCCAGAAACCATAATATGCAAAGAATGAGTGATGCCGGTATACCTCCCCCCAAGCTTAGGCTTTTGGCCTAAGTGGAGTTCATTCCCACGGTCCCCATGAAGTGGTGTCTCCGTAGTACGACGAAGAACGACCCGGTTCCAGGTATGTGCTGGAGGAAACATCGGGGTATGTGACGGTGCAGTCGTAGGAGGGCTCGGCGTTCTCGGAGTCATGTTGCTGGTGGAATTCTTGTATCTTCATATGTTCCTCCACCTCCTCCTTAGTGAGCGACCATGATTGCCTGTCAATATTGAACAAACCTAGCTGGGAAGAGGGATTTCCTTCTCATTCCCATCAGCAAACAACATTCTATAGACCATATTATCTATAGTGGAGTCAGTAGTAACAAAATGATGGCTCTTCATAGCAGCAATATCTAGTCTCCTAGGGGTTAATGGCACATCATTAGAATCAAGAGGAATCCTTAAATGTGTTAAAATGCGCAATGCAATAGTTCCTCCAAAAATAGGCCCCCCTGCTAGACAGGCGGCGAGCAATAAGAGAACCAAGATGATAAGATGTCTGTCCAGTAAGCGCAGCATTCAAGAAAGCAAGATGGCAGCTAGAGATATTGCTAGTATTTTCTCTACCCAGAATGCTAGTAGCAATGTAATATGCAAAATATTTAATAGCGGGGAGTTGAATGTTTCTTATCTTCCGCTTGGATGGGTGCGGCAATCATCCCGGTGATCCCCGGTAGAGCTCCAACAGGTCCCGGGGTTGTCATCAATCCTCCGGCTGTACCTACGGGCAATATCCAATGCACGACAAAATTCTTCCAATTCCATAGTACAGGATTATCATAGATCTTGAATGCAACTGTCGGCTCATATTGTGTGTTGTGGAACTTGAAGCTCTCAACGAAAATTTTGGTGAGCATGTAGTATTGCTCCCTTTCATCTCCACGTAGGTGGCTAAGCCTGCCCTGTTGACAAGGGTGAAGAAGTCATCCAATATCCCTGCATTTGTCAGAAAATCATAACATGGGAAGGATGAAGCATTAGGAGCCCCATTGTCCTCCTCGGGCGCGAAGCTAGGCGCGATGACATCCTCATTGTAGGATCGCCTAATCTGAGTGGATGCCCTCGAGGGCCTACCGGTGCTGGTTGTTCCTTTCTTGAAAACACAACCAGCACAACTATCCAGGTATGCCCTAGACTCAATGGTTAATCCACTATAAAATATATCAAGTAAATCATGCTTTTCCAAATCATGGTCAGGCTGAGCTCTAATAAGAGAGCAAAATCTCGCCCAAGCCTCAGGCAATTTCTCTCCATCTTCCTGGTCAAAATTATAAATTCTCTGCAAAGCAGCATGTTGAGCACTAGCAGGAAAGTATTTCCGGAAGAAAACATCAAGCAATTCTTTTGGACTTTTAATAGAACCAGGAGGCAAATTATTATACCAAGTTTTAGCATCATCCTTTAATGAGAAAGGAAAAATTTTAGCGACAAAATAAGTACGCATCTTAACATCATCAGAAAACAAGCCACTAAGAGTAGATAACTCAGTCATGTGTTCAACACACTCTCTTTTTCAGTACCACAAAAGGGTGTTTTCTCAACAATAGCTATATGAGATAGATCAAGAGAAAAATCATAATCTTTATCCCTAATGTTTATAGGAGATGTGGCAAATTTAGGATCGGAGATAGTTTATATCTAACAGCATGTTCGCAAGCAACTTTTTAATTTTTCTTGCATCAGTAGTAGCATTGCATTTTTCAATAAAATCATCATCAAGCTCCACATAATCTTCATCAAGATCATCACTAGAATATTCAACAGACTCAGGTGAATTAACAGGTGTAGCAGCATTTTCATTAGGAGTTTCAGTATTTTCAATTTGTCTAGACCTAGCAATTGTAGCATCTAGAAAAGATCCTAACGAACCATCATTATCAAGCACAGCAGAAGCATCATCACAATTATGAGAGGAATTTTCAGATTCAGCAGAAGTACCAGCATTTGAAGCTTGTGGTGGTGAAACAAGTTTACTTATCACAGATGGTGAATCAAGAGCAGCAGAGGTACTAAGAGTTGTACCTTTTCTTGTAGTGGATGGTAATATGGCGATCTTAGTATCGCGAGGTTTACCCATGATGGAGAATTTGCAGCGAACAATATCAATCCAAGTGAACTTCCAAATAAAGCTATGCTCCCGGCAACGGCGCCGAAAATAGTCTTGATGACCCACAAGTATAGGGGATCGCAACAGTCTTCGAGGGAAGTATTACCCAATTTATTGATTCGACACAAGGGGAGACAAAGAATACTTGTAAGCCTTAACAGCGGAGTTGTCAATTCAGCTGCACTGAAACAGACTTGCTCGCAAGAGTTTATCAGTAGTAACAGTTTTGATGGCGTAGGAATAGTGAAATAACGAGGTGAAATAAAGACAGCGTAGTGATTATAGTAAACAAGAGGATTAAAATACTGTAGGGGGACGGATTAACGGGCGTTGCATGGATGAGAGAAACTCATATAACAATCAAAGCAAGGGCATTTGCAGATAATAATAAAACGGTATCCAAGTACTAATCAATCAATAGGCATGTGTTCCATATATAGTCATACGTGCTCGCAATGAGAAACTTGCGCAACATCTTTTGTCCTACCAGCCGGTGGCAGCCGGGCCTCTAGGGAAACTACTGGAAATTAAGGTACTCATTTTAATAGAGTACCGGAGCAAAGCATTAACACTCCGTGAACACATGTGATCCTCACATCACTACCATCCCCTCCGGTTGTCCCGATTTCTGTCACTTCGGGGCCATTGGTTCCGGACAGCGATGTGTGTATACAACTTGCAGTAAGATCATAAACAACGAATATCTTCATGAATCAATAACATGTTCAGATCTAAGATCATGGCACTCGGGCCCTAGTGACAAGCATTAAGCATAACAAGTTGCAACAATATCATAAAAGTGACATCTACGGATACTAGGCACTATGCCCTAACAATCTTATGACTATTACATGACCAATCTCATCCAATCCCTACCATCCCCTTCAGCCTACAGCGGGGGAATTACTCACACATGGATGGGGAAACATGGCTGGTCGATGGAGAGGCGTTGGCGGTGATGGCGGTGAAGATCTCCTCCAATTCCCCGTCCGGAGTGCCAGAACGGAGACTTCTGGCTCCCGAGACGGAGTTTCGCGATGTGGCGGCTCTCTGGAGGGACTTCGACTTCTCCGTGCGTTTTAGGTCGAGGCCGATAAGTAGTCCGAAGGGGGCATCGGAGGCCGACCAAGGGGGCCACACCATAGGGTCACGCGCGCCCTAGGCCGCGCCGCCATGGTGTGGGGCCCTCGGGCCTCCACCTCACTTGTCCTTCCGCTCCGTGTATTTTGGGAAAATAGGGCCTTCGCATAAATTCCGAGGATTTTCCCGAAAGTTGGATTTCTGCACAAAAACGAGACACCAGAACGTTCTGCTGAAAAAAGCGTTAGTCCGTGTTAGTTGTATCCAAAATACACAAATTAGAGGCAAAACAATAGCAAAAGTGTTCGGGAAAGTAGATACGTTTTGGACGTATCACCGGCATACGTCGTTTACAAGGTTGGAGGTGATCCGGGCGACTACCAATTCCTGTATGAGCCGCCCAAGGAGATTCCACATGGATACGTGTGCACATAGAGATTGCGAGAAGAACCTCACACGTAGCTCGTCTGAAGCTGAGACCATACCCAACTGTGCCAAGTATCGGCTCACGTGCTCAATTGAGCTGGTTCCTTCTAACCCACTGAATTTGGTGAAGTCAGGAGCCGATACTTAGGCGGTAGCGGGATCAGGTCGTACTCGTTGGGATACGGCTTGGAGTAGTCGATCATTCTCTTCTTCGGGATGCCGAACTGATCTCTCATGATTGCGGTGATCTCATCCACCGTAGGAGCAGAAGTTGATCGTTCATGACTTGTACCGGTGGCATATTTAGCTAGCCACGCTTGTTTCTCAACATCTGCTCCGATCGCTCCCCGCTCCAGCGACTCCTCCTGTGGGGCCTCTTCCTGCCATAACCGGGGTCATCCAGTTGTTGCGGTCGGCACGTATGTGCACACGTATCCATGTGGAATCTCCTTGGGCGGCTCATACAGGAATTGGTAGTCGCCCGGATCACCTCCAACCTTGTAAACGACGTATGCCGGTGAACCTTGTTGTTGTGGAGCGGCAAACGTGTATTGCAGTGGTGGCCTTGTGTAGAGCGGTATCTCCCCTTGGTGAGTCCCTAGAGCAGGTCCTGACGGAGAGTACTTGGGCTTCATGATTTCTTGCACCACATTGAGCGCGACACGCTCCAGAGTGTTCACCAGGCTCTCAGAATGCCGATGAAGAGAGTGAGCAACGGCATAGTTAATTTCCTGTTGCAGGGCTCTGGTACGCTCGTCCGAAGGGAGAGATAAATCTAGCCCCTCTAACGCACCTTCGGGTTGGAACCCTTTGAACTTGATCCCGTGCGAACGAGTCTTCTCGAAAGAGCCGATGAGATCGGCCTCGAAGGTAGCCTTGAGCTCATCATATTTCTTCTTATGCTCAGGAGGCAGATCTTCGTACTTGATCGGTTCTTCCGCCATCTCGGATGTTGACGTGGTTGTTGCGAAGATGGTCCCACCGGCGTGCCGAATGTGTTGCTGCCAAAACCCACCGCGAGCTGGCAACACGAAGAGCCGGAGGCTTCCAAGGCTGCAGAGGGCCCTGGTCCCTCGACGTCGTCCCGCAATGCTCCGCACACGACCTAGCGGTTGCAAGGCGTGCCACCCGACCTATACCGTCGAAGGTGTTGGATTGCTTCGATTAGTTTCCTGCATGGCAGACACGTAAACATTAAATACGAGCCCGATCGGCTCTCAGGTTGCCCTGTGGATCGGCTCAAAGAGCCGATCGCCCCATGGTTTGTGTCGGGTTGACGATGGCATGGGGCTCCTGCTTGATCAGTATAAAGCTAAACCAATCTACGACAGCTTAGGGTTTTCACCGTATGATCGGAACATCCTACGCGTAGTTGAGCCTAATAGACACGCAAGATAATGGAAAACTAACCCTAAAAGAGGCCTAAAAACCAACGTTAAGTTAATTCCCGAACATCCCTCTTAGGGCTAACAAACCATACCTAGCGCACTACCGGATCGTTCAACCCGTTTGTAAGGCCTAATCATACAGATATTAAACCAATCCTTGAAGAATCAAGGAGCAGCTATAACGGATCGGATCTGCTAAACAACGAACAAGCAAGACGCTGCCCTTACACCTGGATAGGTGTAAGGGCAACTAGATATCGAGGGACGACACAGCTAAGCAGATATGCGTAAGAAAAGCATCTATGCAAGCCCCAAAACATCTATGATAAGTAGTGCTACTCGCCATCAACAACGCTTCAGTACGAGCAACACAAGGTAAACGAATAAACGTGTGTGCCTAGATCGCAAGATGCGATCTAGGCAGCATGATGCTTACCCGGGAGAAACCCTCGAAAGAAGGGGTGGCGATGCGCCTGATTTGTTTGTTGTGAACGTGATTGTCCTCCTTTTCCGATAACCCTAGATACATATTTATAGTCCAAGGGACTTTCTAATTTAGACGTGCACCTAACCGTGCACGGGTTAAACTCTATCTAATCTACTATATTACAGATACATGGGCAATCTAGCCCAAACTCCTCGCAAGGCCGCTTCAAAGACGCTCCACGTGTATGTCCTTCAAACCCATCTTCACTTACGGCCCATCTCCTGATTTGGCCAAAATCTGGTGATAACTGATTGATGTTATTATGTCTATGCTTGTTAATGGTAGATCTCATGTTGATCCTAATAATGTTCCTTTAGCTTCATTGGTTGCTCAAGAAGAGCATGTTGATGTGAATTTCATTAAAAATAATAATTTCAACAATGCTTATAGGAATAATTTTGGTAACAACAACTATAGGCCATCTCCTTCTAATAGTAGTAATGGTTATGGTAATTCTTACAACAATAGTAGAAGTGTACCCTCTGATCTTGAAGTCATGCTTAAAGAATTTATTAGTACACAAACTGCTTTTAATAAATCTGTTGAGGAAAAGTTTGGTAAAATTGATGTTCTTGCTTCTAAGGTTGATAGTCTTGCTCTTGATGTTGATCTTTTGAAACTGAAAGTTATGCCTGATGAAGTTAAAGATACTAAGTCATTTGCTAAAACAAATGCTATTCAAGTTCGAATTAATGACAATATTAGAATGATGGCTGAATTGCATGCTAGGTGGGAAAGAGAAGAAAAACTTGCTAAAGATAATAATATAGCTAGAGTTTGGACTATTACCACCACTAGTAATGTTGATGCTTCACATGTTGCTAAACCTCCTACCATCAATGGTAAAATAATTGGTGTTGGCAATGTTTCTACTTCTACTACAAAGTGTGCAAAACTGCCTGAAACTGCTGAAACTGTTTGTGATAAAAGCGCTGAAATTTTTCAGTGTGTTGGGGACAATATTCTCATTGCTGTAGATCATAATGGTTTTTATTTTGATAATTGTCATATTTCTTAAGTTATTAAGTTCTTGCAAAAACTTGCTAGAAGTCCTAATGCTAGTACTATAAACTTAGCCTTTACAAAACATATTACAAATGCTCTCATTAAAGCTAGGGAAGAGGAATTAAAACTTGAAGCTTCTATCCCTAGGAAGTTGGAAGATGGTTGGGAGCCCATCATTAAAATGAAGGTCAATGATTTTGATTGTAATGCTTTATGTGATCTTGGTGCAAGTATTTCTGTTATGCCTAAGAAACTTTATGATATGCTTGACTTGCCACCTTTGGAATGTTGTTATTTGGATGTTAATCTTGCTGATAATTCTATAAAGAGACCTTTGGGGAGAATTGACAATGTTCATATTACGGTTAACAATAACCTTGTCCCCGTTGATTTTGTTGTTCTGGATATTGAATTCAATGCATCGTGTCCTATTGTTTTGGGAAGACCCTTTCTTCGAACCGTTGGTGCTATTATTGATATGAAAGAAGGAAATATTAGATATCAATTCCCTCTTAAGAAAGGTATGGAACACTTCCCTAGAAAGAGAATGAAGATGCCTTTTGATTCTATTATTAGAAAAAATTATGATGTTGATGCTTCTTCTTTTGATGTTACTTGATTTTCACTTTCTGCGCTGAAGGCGTAAAGAAAAGCGCTTATGGGAGACAACCCATTGTTTTATTTCTGCAAATTTTGTTTTATATTTGAGTCAAGGTGCTTGTTAATACTGTAGCAATACCTTTGTATCTTTATTTTCATGCATTGTTGTGCCAAGTAAAGTCTCTGATAGAAAGTTGATACTAGATTTGGATTTCTGCGCAGAAACAGATTTTTAGCTGTCACGAATTTGCGTTTTTCTCTCTGTAGAAGAATCTAAAAATTCTGAAACAATTCATGCGTGATCCTCACATATGTACGCAACTTTCATTAGTTTTGAGTTTTCTGATTTGAGCAAGTTAAGTGCTTCGAAAAAATTCGTCTTTACGGACTGTTCTGTTTTGACAGATTCTGCCTTTTATTTCGCATTAATTGCCTCTTTTACTGTGTTTGAGTGGATTTCTTTGCTCCATTAAATTTCAGTAGCCTTGGGTAATGTCCAGAAGTGTTGGGAATGATTGTGTCCTTGCTGAACATGTGAATTTTTGATTATGCACTAACCCTCTAATGAGATTGTTTTGAGTTTGGAGTGGAGGAAGTTTTCAATGATCAAGAGAGGAGGATGATATAATATGATCAAGAAGAGTGAAAAGTCTAAGCTTGGGGATGCCCCCATGGTTCATCCCTGCATATTTCAAGAAGACTCAAGCGTCTAAGCTTGGGGATGCCCAAGGCATCCCCTTCTTCATCAAAACTTATCAGGTCACCTCTAGTGAAACTATATTTTAATTTTGTCACATCTTATGTGCTTTACTTGGAGCGTATGTGTGTTTTTTATTTTTGTTTATGTTTGAATAAATTTGGATCCTAGCAATCCTTGTGTTGGAGAGAGACACGCTCCGTTTTTTCATTTGAACGCTAGTGTTCTTCGTTTTATCTTTCATGTTCATGGCGAAAGCTGAAAGCCGCATCACTTATACTTATTGTTATTTGGTTGGAAACAGAAAATGCTTCATATTGTCTTGAATAATTTGATACTTTGCAATTGTTTTGAGCTCTCAAGTAGATCATGTTTAAGCTCTTGCATCATGTAGTTTAAATCTAATAGTGGAGAACTACCGTAGAGCTTGTTGAAATTTGGTTTGCATGATTGGTCTCTCTAAGGTCTAGATATTTTCTGGTAAAAGTGTTTGAACAACAAGGAAGACAGTGTAGAGTCTTATAATGCTTGCAATATGTTCTTGTGTAAGTTTTGCTGTACCGGTTTATACTTGTGTTTGCTTCAAACAACCTTGCTAGCCAAAGCCTTGTACTGAGAGGGAATGCTTCTCGTGCATCCAAAAACCTTGAGCCAAAACCTATGCCATTTGTGTCCACCATAACTACCTATCATGTGGTATTTTTCTGCCATTCCAAAGTAAATTTCTTGCGTGCTACCTTTAAAAAATTCATTCCTTGTTTTTTGCAATACATAGCTCATGGGAAAGTAGCCTAAAAAACTATTGTGGTAATGAATATGTCGCTTATGTATCTTAGTTCTTATAAGTTACTTGTTGAGCGGTAACCATGTTTCTGGGGACGCCATCAACCTGTCACACCTTTGTTGAATATCATGTGAGTTGCTATGCATGTTCGTCTTGTCTGAAGTAAAGGAGATTTGCCATGAGTTTAAATGGTTTGAGTATGCATGTTGTTAGAGAAGAACATTGGGCCGCAACCAAAGCCATGTATCATGGTGGAAGTTTCAGCTTGGACATTAATCTTCAGAATCTCTTATGAGAATATTATTGTTGTTGAATGCTTAAAGCATAAAAGAGGAGTCCATTATCTGTTTTCTATGTTGTCCCGGTATATGGATGTCCTCAAGTTGAGATCTATCACAATTGAGAAATTAAATGCGATTTATCTCCTTGGATCTTTGTACAGGTGGCATAGAGGTACCCCTTTGTGACACTTGGTTGAAACATATGTAATGCGATGATAATCCATGGAAATCCGAGCTAATTAGGACAAGGTGCGGGCACTATTAGTATTCGATGCATGAGGCTTGCAACTTATAGGAAGTTTTATGCATAACCCATATGAATTATTACTACCGTTGACACAATTGTTTCCATGTTTTCAAAATAAAAATCTCTAGCACATGAGTAATCCCTGCTTCTCTCTGCGAAGGGCCTTTCTTTTACTTTATGTTGAGTCAGTTTACCTACTTCTTTCTATCTTAGAAGCAAACACTTGAGTCAACTGTGTGCGTTGATTCTTACATGCTTACTTATTGCACTTATTATATTACTTTGTGTTGATAATTATCCATGAGATATACATGTTGAAAGTTGAAAGGAATTGCTGAAACTTAAATCTTCCTTTGTGTTGCTTCAAAACCTCTTATTAAGAATCTATTGCTTTATGAGTTAACTCTTATGCAAGACTTTTTGATGCTTGTCTTGAAAGTACTATTCATGAAAAGTTTTGCTATATGATTCAGTTGTTTAGTCATTATCTTTTTGTTAGCAAACTATATACCATTGCTTTGAGTCACTTCATTCATCTCATATGCTTTACAATAGTATTGATCAAGATTATGTTGGTAGCATGTCACTTGAAGTTATTCTTTTTATCGTTTACCTACTCGAGGGCGAGTAGGAACTAAGCTTGGGGATGCTTGATACGTCTCCAACGTATCTATAATTTCTTATGTTCCATGCTAGTTTTATGACAATACCAACATGTTTTAGTCATACTTTATAATGTTTTTATGCATTTTCCGAGACTAACCTATTAACAAGATGCCGCAGTGCAGTTCCTGTTTTCTTTTTGATTTCAGAAAAGTTAGTTTACAAATATTCTCGAATTGGACGAAACAAAGCCCACGGTCTTATTTTCCACGAGTGTTCCAGAACATCGAAGGAGAGACGAAGAGGGGCCACGAGGTGGCCACACCATAGGCGGCGCGGCCCCACCTCCGGTCGTGCGGCCTATGGGGTGGGCCCCCCCCCGACGCTGCCCCTTCGCCTATTTATTCCTTCCGTCGCGAAAACCCTAGTACCGAGAGCCACGATACGAGAAAAGTTCCGGAGACACGCCGCCATCAACCCTACCTCGGGGGTTCAGAAGATCGCCTCCGGCACCTGCCGGAGAGGGGAATCATCACCGGAGGGCTCTACATCACCATGCTCGCCTCCGGACTGATGCGTGAGTAGTTCATCCTTGGACTACGGGTCCATAGCAGTAGCTAGATGGTTGTCTTCTCCTCTTGTGCTATCATGTTTAGATCTTGTGAGCTGCCTATCATGATCAAGATCATCTATTTGTAATGCTACATGTTGTATTTGTTGGGATCCGATGAATATGGAATACTATGTCAAGTTGATTATTGATCTATCATATATGTAATTTATGATCTTTCATGCTCTCAGTTGCTAGTAGAGGCTCTGGCCTAGTTGATACTTGTGGCTCCAAGAGGGAGTATTTATGCTAGATAGTGGGTTCATGTCTCCATTGAATCTGGGGGAGTGACAGCAACCTCTAAGGTTGTGGATGTCTTTGTTGCCACTAGGGATAAAACATCAATGCTTTGTCTAAGGATATTTGTATTGTTTACATTACGCACAGTACTTAATGCAATTGTATGTTGTTTGCAACTTAATACTGGAAGGGGTGCGGATGCTATCCTGAAGGTGGAATTTTTAGGCATAGATGCATGCTAGATGGCGGTCTATGTTCTTTGTCGTAATGCCCTAAGTAAATCTCATAGTAGTCTTCATGATATGTATATGCTTCTCTATTTGTCAATTGCCCAACTGTAATTTGTTCACCCAACATGCTATTTATCTTATTAGAGAGACACCACTAGTGAACTGTGGACCCGGTCCATTCTTTTACATCTGAAATACAACCTACCGCAATCATTGTTCTCTTTTGTTTTCTGCAAGCAAACATAATTCTCCACACCATACGTTTAATCCTTTGTTTTCAGCAAGCCGGTGAGATTGACAACCTCACTGTTAAGTTGGGGCAAAGTAGTTTGATTGTGTTGTGCGGGTTCCACGTTGGCGCCGAATCACGGTGTTGCGCCGCACTACACTCCTTCACCAACAACCTTCACGTGGCCTTCATCTCCTACCGGTTCGATAACCTTGGTTTCTTGAGGGAAAACTCGCTGCTGTACTCATCATACCTTCCTCTTGGGGTTCCCAACGGACGTGTGCTTTACCGTCAGAAGCATCTACTTTTCTGGCGCTGTTACACCCCAGGGATTTCTAACTCCCTACACGCCAGCATGGTCCTAGAACGTATGGGAGTCAGGATGCCCTGTTGCGTGGCAAGGGAGAGGGTGCGCTGAAGGGGGTCAATCGCTAGGATGAAGAGCATGGGGGAGAGCGGGTCCCCCTGTCGAAGACCACGGGCGTGCCAAAAGGGGGTGCCAGGCTCGCCGTTGAGAAGCACCCTGGACGTGGCAGAAGACAAGGACAGACATATCCAATCCCTCCAGATTTGGCCGAAACCCAGAGCCGCAAGGACCTCGAGGAGATAAGCCCAGCCCACAGAGTCAAAGGCCTTCGAGATATCCAACTTTAGGAAAAGGCTCGAGGTCTTGGTAGAATGTAGCTCCCTGATGAGGTTCTGGACGTGCAGGAAGTTATCGTGGATGCTTCGCTTCTTCACAAAGGCGCTGTGACATTTGGAGACAATGTCCGGGAGACATGGCGCAAGGCGATTGGCCAGCAGCTTGGAGAAGATCTTGGAGAGGCTATGAATAAGACTTATGGGTCTGTAATCACCCACCGCCAAAGCTTCAGATTTCTTCAGGATGAGGATGATGTTGGCGGAATACACAAGGCAGGCGCATCCGTCCCGGAGATGAGACATATGGATAATAGCTGCGATGATGTCTTGTTTAATGATCTCCCAACAGTTTTGGAAGAGCAAGATCTCCGAACTCTTGTGTCTTTTGTGCAGACACCAATTTGCGGACTTTTTTTATTAAAATTTGGCAAGTCCACATGTTACAACACAAAATATGTTCATAAGAAAAATATAATATCCTCATTTTTTAGTGAACTTATAATGTGCCACATCCGATCCATGGTGAGCACCTGTGTTCATGATCACAGAACACATGATTTGATGTTATAACGTATAAGCTGCTTCTAAATTTGGAGGAACTTTGACCCAAAAAATAAATTAAGGCCATATCTATCGTTTTGACTTTGCACAAGATATAGAAGTTGGTAAAGCAGCCATAGACGATTGGGCGAGGCGCAACTGCTTCGTCATAGTCTGCTAAAAAAAAACTGCTTCGTCATAGTCTCCATCGACCTCGTATACTCGGCGTAGCCCTCGGCGTAATACTGATATGTTTGTAGTCACTGACTAGCATGGCCCATAGGGCAGCTGCAGTTCTTTTTTGTTTCTGATTGTTTTGTCGCTGTTGGCCACCGCATAGCTTCTCACTCGTTTGCCCACCGAGCTAATCGAGAAGCAACGACGACTTGAGGGCAGTGTGTGAGGACCCGAGGATGGATCGCTCACAGGGATCGATAGATTTCGTGGGATACAAGGGAAAGAGGATGAGAGAAAAGAGAAGGGGATGAGATTCAGATCACTCTATTCAATTCCACGATAGTTTCTTCATTACAGACACGAGGCTTATAACACGCCTCCCTCTCTAGCCAAGCGAGACTAATACACACATATAGAACGGGCCAACCTACTGGGCCTTGCCTTTCCGGCCTGTACCGGATTCAGCCTATGTCAACTCCCGTGTCCGTCACCATATTGACAGCATATGGGGACGCGACACCTTCCCCTCCTTGTGACGAAGCTTCCTTCCAAATTGCGGCATCAGGAAAACGGGAACGTAGCACATAGTAGTCCTCCCAAGTAGCACATTCTGGAGGTAGGGTAGACCAGAGTACCTTGATCTGAGGCATCACTGAATTTCCTTTCTTGACCATTCGACGCTCCAGTATTTGCTGCGGTAGAAAGCCGCCTGTCGAGAGATCCACTGAAACAGGAAGTTCAGAGAACACTGGGCTATAGTTAGGAGTAAAAGGTTTTAACTGGGAAACATGAAAAACATCATGAATCTTGCTCTCATCTGGCAATTGCAGCCTGTAAGCCGTTGCTCCCACTCGAGCCAACACTTTGTATGGTCCATAATATTTTAGGGCAATCTTGGCGGACGGTCGGACAACAACCGACGATTGAACATATGGTTGAAGTTTCAGCAGAACCTCCTCTCCAACCTCAAACTGACGATCAGAGCGATGCTTATCCGCCTGGTTTTTCATACGCAACTGAGCTCGGAGCAAATGTTCACGCAACAGGTCCAAATGTGCTTGACGTTCAGCTGGCACATTGCCCAGAACCTCATCCTGGACTGAACCCAAATTAGGCATCGCTCCAAAGTTGGGTTCAATACCATAAAGTGCCTTGAAGGGAGAGCAGCCCAGCGAAGTGTGAAATGACGAATTGTACCAAAATTCAGCCATTGGTAACCACTTGCGCCACTGCTTAGGACTCTCATGCGTAGCACAACGCAGATACTGCTCCAGGCACTGGTTTACCCTCTCGGACTGCCCATCCGTTTGAGGATGATAAGCAGAAGAGTAGGACAGCTTTGTCCCCACTGCTTTGAATAGCTGGCGCCAGAATTTGCTTGTAAAAATTGCATCTCGATCCGAGACAATAGAAACCGGCACACCATGCAACTTTACCACATTATCCAGGAATAGATTGACCACGTTCAGGGCAGAGTAGGGATGCCGCAGTGCAATGAAGTGACTGTATTTAGTAAAACGATCAACCACAACCAGTATTACCTCATGTCCATCTGATTTAGGGAGTCCAGTAATGAAATCCATCGTGATGTGAGACCAAGGACGAGTAGGGACTGGCAATGGTTGCAGCAGCCCAGCTGGAAGAATGTTTTCATGCTTTGCTTGTTGACAAAGTTGACATTGCTTCACCCAATCTTCCACTTGTTGTTTAATGCCAGGCCAGTAATACTGCTTACGCACCCTTTGATAAGTAGCCCGAACACCTGAATGACCTCCAATTGCACTTGAGTGCATAGCACTAATTAGCTTTGTCTGCAGTGCTGAGTTGTTGCCAATCCACAGCCTGCCCTTGTATCTGATCAAACCATCATGTAGGTAATGGCCCTTTTTGTCGGGACTGATGATAGCCAATTGAGTCAAAAGCTCTTGTGCTTTACTATCTGTTGCATACGAATTAATCACCTCCTGCGCCCATTCGGGACGACAGTAAGAGACAGCAGATGCAGCCATCAGATGAGCTACTCTGGACAATGAATCAGCAGCTCCATTCTCGCTTCCTTTCTTGTACTTAATGTGAAATTGTAGGCCAACCATCTTTGCCATTGCCTTGCGCTGCAATTCAGTAGTCAATTGTTGATCTTGCAGGTTAACTAGACTCTTATGATCTGTAAGGATTGTAAAAGGGCCCCGCTGCAAGTATGGTCTCCACTTGTCGACGGCCATCATCACGGCTAAAAACTCTTTCTCATATACAGACAGTTTCCTATTGTTCACTCCCAACGCTTTGCTCAGGTAAGCAATAGGGTGCCCATTCTGGGACAGGACAGCTCCCACGCCTGTGTCGCAAGCATCAGTTTCAACCGTAAAAGGAAGATCGAAATCTGGCAAGGCAAGAACCGGAGTAGAAGTCATGGCAAGTTTCAACTGCTGGAATGCTTGTTCTGCATGTTCTGACCACATAAACCCCTTTTTTGTTAGAAGGTTTGTGAGAGGTTTTGCTAAAATGCCATACCCCTGCACAAATTTGCGGTAATATCCAGTTAGTCCGAGGAAACCCCGTAATTCAGTTGCTGATGTTGGAGAAGGCCATGCCAACATGGCCTGTGTCTTTTCGGCATCTGTTGCAACACCATTTCTGGAAATAATGTGCCCCAGGTAAGAAATGTTGTCCTGCGCAAACGAGCACTTTGACATCTTGGCGTATAACTGATGGTTGCGGAGGGTTTGTAACACCAAACGCAAATGAGACAGATGTTCTGGCAATGAGCGACTGTACACCAGGATGTCATCAAGGAAGACGATCACGAAACGACGAATTTCAGCTGAGAAAATTGAATTCATCAAGCACTGAAACGTTGCTGAAGCATTCGTCAGTCCGAAGGGCAGGACACGGAATTGGAAGTGTCCAGAGTGTGTTTTAAACGCCGTTTTCTCCTCATCCGCCTCACGCATGCGAATCTGGTGGTAACCGGCGCGTAAGTCCAGTTTTGAGAAGAATTGTGCGCCGGCCAATTCATCTAGTAGCTCGTCCACCACTGGAAGTGGAAATTTGTTCTTAATAGTACTGGAATTGAGGCGACGGTAATCCACACAGAACCTCCACTCGCCGTCCTTCTTCTTCACCAATAATACAGGAGAGGCATACGGGCTCATGCTGGGTACAATTAACCCTGCCTTTATCATCTCTGCTACTTGACGTTCAATTTCATCCTTCTGGAACGGCGAGTAGCGATAGGGACGACAGTTAATGGGAGAATGATGTGCCTCAAGCGAGATGGCATGGTCGTATGCTCGATGAGGCGGTAGAGAGGTAGGAGCAGCAAACACATCTTCAAACTCCTGAAGCAGGACTGTCAATTCTGGAGATGTAGTGTCAGATACCATTGCTTCTTCAGAAACTGAATTCAGTTCCACCACTGCGAGTGCCCAAATGTCATTACCCGCGTATGCCTTGCGCACTTGTTCGACTGTGATGGAATTGAGTGCCACATGTGTGGAACTAGAAGGCTGTATCCCCACCAGATGTGCTTCAGAACCATTGTGGGGAATTCTCAGTGTTTTCCCAATCCAGTCCACAGTCATTGGACTATAACTTTTTAACCAATCCATCCCCAGCACTGCATCATATCCACCCAACTCTAACACTCGCATTGTAGTGGAGAAAGTGTAATCTTGAGTCATCCACTCTAATTGTTGTACTTGTTGATCACAAGGCACCAGACTGCCATTAGCCAACTTTACTTGAGCGGCAGGAGCAGTTGTGATCTGACAATTGGCTGCAATAGCAAAGGCCTTGTTAATAAAGCTATGACTACTGCCAGAATCAATCAGTGTTATCATCACTTGATTTCCAACTTGAGCTCTGAGACGAATAGTTTCATTAGCTTCACCTCCAGATACTGCCTGCAATGAAATATGGCAACATTGGGCATGGGTGCTTGGTGGTGTAGGTTCATCCAGGAGCTCTAGTGCATGCACCGTGTCATCAGTAAAAACCTCTCCATATTCCCCCAATTGTATTGTGAGTAGCTGCAAGGGTTTCTTGCACTGGTGCTCTTTACTGTATTTATCCCCACAGCGAAAACAAAGATTGTTTGCCCTCCTGAAATCCCTCAGTTGTCTTTCTCGACTGTAATCGTCGCTTGAGGCTCGCTTAAAGTTGGGAGCCGGCAACTGACTTGTGGTGGTACTCCCCTGAGGTTGAAGCGGTGGTTTGCTGACAGAGAACACCCTGCCTTTTGGTTTATGAATTTCCAGCTCCTCTTCCTGAATACGAGCCAAAGACACTGCACGAGTAACACTGCTAGGTGCTTGCAATCGAACTGCTGCACGAAGCTCATCCTTCAGGCCCATAACGAATTGTGATACAAAAAAATTTGTGTTCAGGGTGGGGTCCAAGGAAATCAACTGGTACATCACTGTTTCAAATGTTGTGCGATACTCCAATACTGATCCGGTCTGACGTAACTGATGAAGCTTGGACATCAAAACATCATAATCATCCTGACCAAACTCTTCAGCAATTGCAGTACAGAGTGTTTCCCAGTTCATCACCGAGTGACAGCGCTTGTAGGCCTGCCACCAGAGCGCCGCGTGACCACCAAAATACAGAGAAGCAACTGACAACCACTGATGTCTCGGAACTGAATACATCTCAAAGTAAGTGGCACAGAGATCGAACCACATGTGCGGGTTTGTCCCATCAAATCTCGGAAAATCATGTTTAGGTGGTTTGGCAAAAAATTCACTGGGCGAGCTAGGGGCTGAATGATATGCACGGCGAGAATTTCCTAACGATGGCCGCTCCTCCGGGCCAGCGAACACCACCTCACGCACACCCGCCGGTGGAATCAGGATGGGTTGCGTACCATTGGTGAGACGTGGCATTCCCAGCGGAGCGCTCGCTCCCCCTTGCGACCCATCAGGAACTGGTGGAATTGGTGGTTGTACCACGTCCTTCATCTTCTCCAGCTCCTGTTGCTTCATTCGCACCTCGTCCACGCTCTCCTGCGTGGTCTCGAGCTGCTTGCCCAGGTGGTTGATCTCCAACGCCATGGAATCAAATCGGGCCAACATTGAGTCCAATTTCCCCTGGATCTGTTCGGAGCTTTCTCCCATCGCGCTCAAGATCTGACGAGTGGCGGCCGAGGGCTTGGACGGCGCCGTGGCTCAACTCTGATTTGATCGAACCCTGCTCAGGATTTTGCGCTATCCAACCGAAGTCGGACGGCACCTTTCGCAGTGGATGTTACCGATCAAACTCGAGGATGACGAGCGCAACAAGCGGATCCCAAAGCTCTGATACCAAGATGTGAGGACCCGAGGATGGATCGCTCACAGGGATCGATAGATTTCGTGGGATACAAGGGAAAGAGGATGAGAGAAAAGAGAAGGGGATGAGATTCAGATCACTCTATTCAATTCCACGATAGTTTCTTCATTACAGACAGGAGGCTTATAACACGCCTCCCTCTCTAGCCAAGCGAGACTAATACACACATATAGAACGGGCCAACCTACTGGGCCTTGCCTTTCCGGCCTGTACCGGATTCAGCCTATGTCAACTCCCGTGTCCGTCACCATATTGACAGCATATGGGGACGCGACACAGTGGCGGTGGGCTGTCGGCCGGAGCCTCGCCGGCGAGGGGCGGGTGGCCGCCCGGAGCGCTGCTACGTCGTCTAGCTCGCCGACGAGCTCGCAATGCCTGATTCTATCAGGTCGGGTTCAGGTAAATTTCCCCACTTCTCTCCCCCGGCTGGTCCTTTGCTTGTCTGTTCCCCTTCCACACGAGGAAAGTAGAAATCGAGTGATGAATGCCTAATCGTAGGAACTAGGTTTGTATTTGGTGATGCGTCCTGGTTTCGTGAGCTATTTCGTCGTCAATCCAGTGAGAATCACCAAATCTGTATGGACTTAGTTTAATGTAGAGGGGACGAGGGGGTCGTGTGTAGTTCCCGTTCGAATCGCTGAACCAGAGCGCTTAGTGCTAATGCTTGCTGGGGTGAAGCTGGCCGCCATCGCTGTGCTCTAGCTCTGGCTCTGTCACTGAATCCCTTCAACCCTGGGGCTGGGGTGGAGAAGTTTCAGGTTGTTGTCCAAGTTTGCAGCATACAGATGGCCTTGGAGGTAGAGCGTGTGAGGTGGTGCAGCACACACTGCATGATGTGAAGACAAGGACATGTGATGTGCCCTACTGAATCCTACGTTGTGTGCATCTGCAGTAGATATAGATTTTGTGTTCTAGGATAACATAGTTTCAGTTTGTTTAGAAATTGGAATACATGGGTACATATGTGCTAACTTGACCTGCCCCAAAATTAGATGACTTTGAATTTACATGTCAATGCCTCAAAGTTGCAAACAATTAGCAGCTTAAAGTGAGCGAAGCTCAAGTAAAACAAGCTATATGGTTTAAGTTCCATCCAGTGGCGGACACAGAAAAAATCTATCGGGTGGGCATAACCCCCCCCCCCCTTTTTTTCACTGCCCACGTGTGATAATTTTTCCCCAAATGACTAAATACCAAACATTTTTCAATGTTTTAGGGTGGGCCACGGACCACCCAGCCTCGTCCGCCCCTCCGCCCCTGGTTTCGTCTCCACTCCACCATCTGCGCTAGTGGCGCAATGGGTCATCTATTATTAACACCAAAAAATGCACATACCCACAAGGCCACCGCTTCATCGCTCCCGCTGTGAACCAAGGCATAGCCTGGTGGTAGTGACCTGCTGATAGCTCTCAGCCCGTCTGAGTTTGAGTGTCCCTACTCGCATTCTCGGTGTTGTGCACACAATTACCGCTATCAATAACCAGCGCTGCTGGGTTTCTTTCCCAGTACGGACAATCATTTTTTTCATCGCTCCCACTCTCAAGCGTCCTCATTCTCTCATTGTCTCGGTGCAACAACACAAGACGTGACGACTGCCCCTTCCACTGACTCCCCTAGCCCCAACTACGGCGAGGATCTTCTCCGACCCTGCCTCCCGGACGCCACCTCGACAATCGTCCATTCCGCCCAGGCCCATTCCCCTGCCTCCCTGTCGATGGAGGTAGAGGCATGTATACAGATATCATCTCTCTCGAATCCTCGGCAGCGGCCAACGCGCATACCTTGAATGGGTTCGCAAAGGCTCCCGGCCGGAGTGGATGTTTGATTCCTATCCCCACCTCGCCTATGGCTTGAGGAAGCAATCGACGACGCCATGGCTTGGAGCTCCGAGCCCGAGTGGGCGCCATTCCAGCCCGGGACCTCCTACTTTGCGCCCTCAGCCCGCAAGCGTCGCCATGTGCCTCCTCGAGCTCGACATGGAGGGATTGGGGTGCTGCCGCCCCACGGCTCACCTCTCCACCAAATAGGCGCCGACAGGTGTGCCGACAATGCACTATGGGGGTGCTGACACTTGCTTCCCAATTTGGGGAGAGATTGCACATACTAGCGACCCTCATAAGAGCCTCTAAAAAAAGCTTTGAACATGCAAATGTAAACAAACTACGAAATCTTATTTATATTTCATTCAAATTTAAACACTAGAGTCTTTTGCTGGCCCCCATTCTTCGCTGCGAAGGAAAAAACATCCACAAACCTACACTAGATGCTCCTACTGGCCCCGCCTTCTTCGCTGCAAAGGAAGAACATCCGTAAACCTATACTAGAGGCTTTTGTTAGCCTCACCATCTTCGCTGCAAAGTAAGAACATCTAAAAACTTAAACTTCGCCATCCTCGCCATCGTCGGTGTTAGTGACGTGGTAGTGCATGCGGCAACATGTGTCGTCGATCACCTTCACCCTGAGCTCGTCGTCTCCTTCGGACTTGAAGTTTAGCAAGCAACTAACCTCTAGGTTGTGGGTAGGAGCGAACCTCTCCTAGCCGGTGTGGAGGAACATCTGACCTTGTCCTTCGAATAGGGCCTCGAGATGCCATCGGCAAAAGCCGTAGCTGACTTTCCACAGGTGAACCCCGGCCGACAAGAAATAGTGAGAACTTTTCCGGGAGCCTCTTTGGGCCGAAAGGGTCTTCCGTGATGTGGACGACGAACTCGAAGAACTTGTCGTGGAAGCAGTCTCTCTCCTCCTCCTCTGGCGATGGTGAGCGTTTAGGCGATGGGTCGGGATCCTACATGGGTCGGGATCCTGCACCGCAGCGCCTGCCCTTGGCAGGGCGACCGTGACCGTGACCGCGGCCCCTAGAACCTACCATGGATCACATGGGGAGACGGTGGAGGTCGACGCTAGGGTTTGTGTGAAGAGGAGCCGGTGCCCGACCACCTCATTTTATACCCGGAGGCAGGAGTGGGGCGCATTAGGCCCGACACGCATGGCTAGGCCATTTATGTTACTTGGTCAAAGGTAGGTGGGTGGAGTGGAGTGGTGGCGTCATTAATCTCCGACACGCATGGTTAGATCATTTACGCTGAACGGTCATTTAGTGGCTGCCAGGTGGGCCCGAAGGAATGCATCCAACTTCGTCCGAGACATCGGCTCACTCGCTGGAAGGTCCCGACGTATTATTGGGCGCCAGTGTAACCAAAAACAGCCCTGAAGCCACTATTGGGATCGCAACCAAAAAAAAAAAACACGTGTCCATATGAGCACAAACAGTCAGAAACAGTGCCAAACAAAAACGTGGCGAACCAAGTTATAAAAAAAAAAACGTGACGAACCAATTCAGAAAAAAAACGATGTCGCTTGGAGCGTCAACGCGACCGACATCTGAATCTCGCGTAGAGTCAACGCGACCGACATCTGAATCCCGCGTAGAGTCTACGCAGTCTGAGTTCGAATTCATGTCGGAGACGGAGGAGCCGCCTTCCGGTGGATTTAAGCCCGCGATTCGCCCGCCGGATCGAAACCCTAGCTCCCCCCTCCCGAGATCTCGATTCGATCCAGCTCTCGACAACCATTCTGCTCCGCTTCCCAGCGCCCCGTTTCCCGGCGATCGTGCGCGCGTGCTTCCCCTCCGCGGCGGACGACGATGTCGAGCGGGGCGGCGCCGTGGGCTCAGGCGCCTCACCTGCTGCAAGAGTTCGAGTTCTTCCTGGTCTTGGATTTCGAGGCGACCTGCGAGAAGGACAAGCGCATCTACCCGCAAGAAATCATCGAATTCCCCTCAGGGTTCCCTTCCAGGCGGTGATCGGGGGCGGAGGGCGGTTCAATCTGCAGGAGGCCGTCCGGGCTGCGGGGTTACAGTGGGAGGGCCGCCTGCACTGTGGGCTCGATGACGCTCGCAATACCGCTCTTCTTCTTGTCGAGATCATGCGGAGAGGCGCCAAGATCGCCATTACTGGCTCCTTGGCGCCGCTGCCGATCCAGCACAAGGAGGAGCAGCAGCAGCAGCCTCACACAAGTCTGTGCGGTGGCGCCGCCGGGGCGTGCTACTGCGGAGTGGCCAGCAGAGGGGGCGTTGTAGCGATGCCAGGGCCCATGCATGGGAGGTGCTACTGGGGGTGCGGCAACTGGACGCCCACCATGGGAGCCGTCTGCCCCTACTTCCTCTGGAGCAATTGAATCAGTTGCGCCTCCGATTGAGATTTCAGGCTCAGTCTAGATGAATGCTTGTAGTCAGAATCGAGTAGCCTAGTAGACTCTTGGTGTGATTTGGCACTGGAGTCAAATGTGACCCAGCTACTATTAGGCTTAGTTCATGTGTACTGTGAACGGGTCACCCAAACCTATGGCCCAGGGGAGTAGCTACCCTATGTAATCGGTGTCTGAATTATGAATATTAATAAAAGTTTTGATTTCATTATGACCCTTCATCTCTGCGAAATTCTTCAACATGGAGCAACATTTGTCTTCTAATTTTCACCAGTTTGTGATTAAAATTAAATAATTGCTGACCAAAGTTAAAGGTGGGATCACTTGTATATATGCTACCTCCGATGGTCTTGGATGAACATATCGATGCTCAAATCAGGTGGATCCAAAGCACATTTATCCTTTTTCTGTTAATTGATATCTAAATGCTACCTCTAATTGGCGAAAAGAATCTAAAGATATTTCTGCAGTTGGTATTATGTGCTTGATTATGTTTGTAGATGGGTAATTCCAATGGATTTGTAACCCCCTATGTTAATATTTAAATGCTTCCAGCAGGTATCTTTAATTAGTGAAGAAGTCTTATGCACTAATTTCTTTGCATATTTCTGCAGTTTAGTCATTTCTTGTACATACAGAACTCTAAGCTTTATTTCTTTTTCTTTGCTATGACTTTGTTGTGCTTCGATATGTGCAGTTTACAGTCACTTTACAAGCTGGCTGGCCATGGAAGCAAGGCCACGCGATAAAGACCTGATGAGTGCGCTTGCAAGATCAATAATCCTATAGTTTAATACACAGATTTGTACCTTGATGAGTGCGCTTGCAGATGCACAACTTGTTTTCTTCCGAAGCTGCTCATATAAGGTGTTTTTCTCTAGCTATCATAGATCTGATCATATATGCTTCCTGCTCATGATTAATTACAACTGAAAACATTTGTTGCAGCTGAAAATCAGTTGTTTTGTACCCTTGCATTGTGATAATTATTTACACATGAATTATATTGATCTAAGAATCCGACCACTGGATATATAAAGATGAGTAGTACGATTATTATTTTTAATTAATAAAAGAACTTCTTTTACTCTGATTGGGCTTAATGTCACAGTAATATACTTGTTTCGCTTCTTAGCAATCACTCTAGCTATATTTAATAGTGTTATCATTTTAAGCACCTCATAAGTTATACATCCTAATTTGTCCTTAATCACTGGTACTATTTTGATTTTCCTTCCAACTTTCTGAAATCTGTTTCATCTTGAATAAAAAGTGCGACGTACAGTGCTCTCAAATAAAAAGGTAGAAGTAGAAGCATAGAACTGCAAAGTAGCACACTGCTCTCAAAGAATCTCTGACTCAGTGTTTTGATTCAGTAGAATGCTTTTTAGATAATATAGGAGATTGGGAGGTTCCATTCCTTGGTTTCTCAGTGGCATTTTCTAGGGAGTTATCCGCTGTAAATTTCACATATTTATCCAGAGGCCACAATCTCTCCAATTTGATCATGCGCTGTTACGACATGTGATTAGTTATGAAAGTTCCTACATACTTCTCAGTCATGCCATTTGCTTGAAATTAATTATAGCTGGGAACTCGATTTGAAAAACAGTATGATTAGTTCTTGCTTCTCTATATCTAGTATCTCTTTCAATTTTATTTTTCTCTCACTTGCTGTACTATAGCAAGAGGTTCATGCCGCCTTTGCGTTTTTCTAGGAGATGGTGCCACACTGGAATCTGTTCCAGATCTTGTGAAGGCAATGTATGTAAACATTGAGAGCTTCCCTTGTGTGAGGCTGCTGAATCTTTCTGGTGAAATCGGCTTCTCTAGCGAGTATCTTGGTCTGCCCTTATGAGTAGACTGAAATTGTGTTTCGTCAAAAGAAACTGTGATTTCTCGAAAGAAATAGTGAGGGTATTTCTATGACTGAATCAGATGGCTCCATTGGAATGCCGTAGTGTTTTGTCTGAACAATGCTCATCTGCTTGGTATTGTATTGTCTTCACGATACTACGATAGTGGATTGGTGCTTGTCAACTACAGTAACAATCTTGAAAACTGGAGATGTGACATTGCAGGACTCAGTTGGCATGAATCCAAGTTTGCTAGGTTCTCTAGTACCCCCCTTTCAAATAGAACTCAATTTATTCCTGTAAAAGAGCTGGATGTTTAAGTAAAAGAGAAGTGGATTTTGTTTGAATAATGTTTGTCTCTTTCCTTCTATGTAACATCAACTGTTTGCATGTCCTTTGTTCTTTCCTTGTCTATATATCGCTAGGACTTGGGAGAAGAGCTTGATGTCAAGTTTAATGTGGATATTTAGGTGCTATTGTCTTTACTTAACCAGATTAGGTTACCTATAATGCACATAGTAATGGCTAATAAGATGCAAAATATTTATGTAATGTTAATGTGGCCTTGATCCTTCCTTCTATGTAGCATGCTAGAAAAGTTAATCCATTTTGTTGGGTCAACATTTATTACAATTTCTCAGTTCTCCTTCGCTTTCCCGCAATAACATTTTCATTTTCAGGTTTGACACCGTCTATTTGGATGATGAAATCCGTGTGGTGAAGTACATAAGAGGGTACTACTTAGTAGTTGAGCGTGCTCCATATTCTTGGAATGGATAGTTTGCGAAATTTAGAAGTTGCTCAGTGTCCACATACTTTATACTCTCTGACAGGAAGATGTGCAGTATCTTATGGTTTTCCAGCAAAGTATTTACCATCTTGCTAGCTAGGCCCTCATTTTTACTATGGAACTAGCTGAACTCCTCATGCAGCTATGCGGCTAGATGTACATGGAACACCATTTGTAAAAATTACAGGTTGCAACAAGAAAGTTCTGGTTACATCTCAATGGCAATTAACTGTATCATATTCTTGCAAATAAAGAGGTACCATTCCTACTGTTACAGAATCAAATAAAGACTTTTGTTTTCTTACTATTTACTTCCTGCTAACCGTTTAACGATGACGCATCTGAATGTAAATTCGAGAAACAAAACTTTGACTGTTAAGCATAAGAAAGGCTTGACATCGTCTTGCTCAGGTCTCATGTTGGTTCATGTCTTAAATAGGGCATCACCAGGCCTCTTGTGTGGTTAGGGACCTGTTGTGAGGTTAGAGTAGGCAGAAAATTCAGATTAGTAGCTGGACATACACATTGTTAGTGACCCTGGTTGGAATATAGGCCACTGGCTGAGAGTAGCAGGTGATCCATGGAACGACACTTGAATGCACAGCTACTAGTTCTCACATGGAATATCAATTCATCACCTCGACGAACTGTTGCATCATCCAACAGGAGATGGATTGTGTCCTGGTTGAGTTCTTCCAAAGTTGTGGTTAGCATTCAGCAGCTGATGTGCATGGGCCTGAAGGAAGGGTGGTGTCTGGTACAACCTTGGTGTCCTTGATTTCCGGTTGGTCCTGGTTTTGGGGGACCTTGGTTAGGTGGCTTCTTCAGATCCTGGTAAGTTGGATATTCAGCTAAGTTTTAACTTTGCATTTCTTCCAGCCAATTCGTCAATTCATTCTGTCAACATTTCGGAAGGAAAAAACAGAGCAATTCCTACAGTTAGATTGTTAGTGGATCAGTAAAACTTTCAGTGCTAAATGATGAAAATGCAATTTGCAAGGGATGAAGCATGCACTAGTGGTTTAGCCTTTTTCTCTTATTTGACGGATCCCTCTAATTATCTAAAACTGAACAAATGCTTCTTGTGCAGCTTGCCAGCTTCTACCTCCTCCAGTCCTCCTCATCTGCTGCTGCTGCCTGCTCATTGTACCAGGAAGACGCTAGAGAAGTCCATGTGGATGCAAGATGGACGAGACACCTCGGGCGAACACTCTCTGGCAATGCAATCACCCAGTTCACTGAGATTTGGACTCTGCTGGAGAACATATCTGCCGAACGCTGACGTCCCTGACTTGGTGACTTGGAAGTTGGACGGATGATGGATCCTTTTTGGTTGCATTCGCGTACGCAATTCAGTTCGAAGGTGCAACCTGCTGCAGCTCAGTCCCTGGCTGGGAAATCGGATTCCAGATTTTCTCATGGCTCGCTCTCCGTGGCAAGTGTGATAGCAGATAACCCGCTGAAGCATGCTGGACTTGCAATCTCATGTGCTTGCTTTGCAGAATTATGCCCGAGATTTCAGTGCACATCTGACTCAGCCTATTCCAGAGCCTCATTGTCGGGCTTGGAGGTCTCTCCTTCTGTTGGTTTAGTGGTCAACATGGAAGGAGGGTAATGAGAGGGTGTTCAGAAGCAAGGCTAGTTCATTCTAGGTGTTGCCCAAAATCATAGAGGAGCTATCAATGTGATGTCAGGCCGGACGCAACAGAAGCAGGAAGCTGATAGACACATCCCGATTCCCGAGAGCGGGACTGTAGTTTTCACCGCGATTTTTCCTGATTGCATGGAGTAGGTGTTTCTGTCTCCATTTTTTTTGACAACTAGTAGCTGCTTGTATCTTCGTTAAGCAATGTACCTGTCGTTGCCTAATCGACGATACCTCGGAGGAGGGATCCTCACGAGGGGGAGAAGAAGTAGGGGTCATAAGGCGGAGTGCACACGGGGTGGTGGTACGCGAGTTACCCAGCTTCGGAACACCTGCTCGATGACGGGCCACTGCCATGCGGGCGCTGCGCGTTGTTACAATGGTTGTGGTTGTGCCTCTAGGGCTCCAGGATCCGGCTTATAAAGGCGCACGGATCTAGGGTTCACATGGAGAGTCCTAGCCGGAATACAAGTTGCCTAACTACGGTACAATATCTTGCCGTGTACGTCAAGGATCCGCCTTCCTTATGGCCGTGGATCCGGATACTTTATGGGCCTCCACGGATCCGGCCTCCTTCGTAGGTCGGTTAGGATCCGGCTCCAGGTTCCTGGGCTGGACTTCATCCTTCTTGATCATCAGCAACTGGGCCGCCCGATGGGCCCCATGCCGTCTATGGGCCACCCGGGCTTGCCGGATCTAGGCCATGTCGTTGATATACCCACAAAGTATACCCACAACAGTAGCCCCGAAGTTCTCCGAGATTCATCATTCTTCCGTCTTCAAATAACTCGGAACCGAAGAGAATCTTGAAGAGCTTCCAAACTTTCCTGTTTCCGATATCATTCAACCGGAAATCCTCATGTCCTTCAGTATCGATAATGTAACGGAGCTTGCATTTTTCCCGCGCACAACTTCCTATCTTCCCGCGCTAAATTTTCGGAGATGCGAATCTTTAGCCGGAAATTTCGGGAGTGCACGGTTAAATCACCTCCACGTCATTTACCGTTTTAACCTAAGACACGTGTCATGCATCCAACGGTGAGACCGTTCAGTTTCCGCCGTCGGATCCGGAACGCGAATCTCCGCACGTGGTCTATAAATACCCCAACACGCGGTGATTTCTCATTCTTTTCACCCGGTTACCACTTCGTCTTCCTCCTCCGCCGCGCCGCCAGCCAGATCTGAACCCCGACGAGCTCCGCCGCAGAGACCTTCGCGCCCGGTCGCTTCAAGCCTCCCTTCGCTCCAAGATCGCCGCGGTTGATCGGGAAATCTTCCCCGCCGCCGATTCGTGGTCATGCGGGCCAGTTTTCAGCAAGTTCGACGTCCGTCGTCCTCGCCGGAGCCGTCGGTTCGCCGCGCCATTGACGGTACGTGCACCGGACTTGTAGAAGAAGAAGTAGAGTAGAGTAGATTCCGGTTACTCAAACACTTTGCATGGGTGCAGCCGGAAGCATGCCAATCGACTCTCATTGTACTGGTAGTTCTCCGAACAGCCCGGATCCCAGTTCATTAGAGCCTATCTGTCCGGATCCCATAGCATATCTACCACCATATGTTTCCGACATCCGGCTGGCTCAACCTTTTTCCGCATCTTCCAGCACCAAGTTAGGCCGGATCCCAACCGCACAAGAAATCGAAGAAGAACTTCAAGGGCAAGCTAGAATGGCCGCCAAGGTGCAAGAAACGGAGAACAAGAAAGCCTCTAAGGCCCGGAACCGCGAAGGAGAGCGGGGTCAATGGTGGCCCTGCGAAACCACGATACGGAGCTTAGAGAGCTCCAGAGCGAAGGTATGATCTCCGCACATTGGAGTTTCATACGCGACACCGTCGTCCCCAAGCCAGGAGCCGGAGAAGTGGTCATGACCAAGGCTTGGGTGGAACGCGGATTATCGCTCCCTTGCTCGGAATTTTTCCTCTCCATCCTCACAACATACGGGCTTCAGCCCCACAACATCTGCCCCAACTCCTACCTTCTGCTTTCCAACTTCGCAACTCTCTGCGAAGGGCATCTCGGAATCCGGCCAGACGTCAAGTTATGGCAGTTTTTCTTCCGAGTGAAGAAAGAAACAAAAGACAAAGCTATGCTGAACTGCGGGAGCATGACATTCATGCTCCGACCTGGTCGTATGTACCCTCCACATGACTCGCACGAATCCGTCCGGTACTGGAACGCCGGATGGTTTTACGAGAAGAATGTGCCAGTTCCGGAGATCCATGATGGTCTCCCCAAGTTCAACAACGAGCCTCCGGAAGAGCTCGCAAGCTGGAGCTTCATCCCGTCGCTTTCCCTAACTCCCATTCTGGAGAAGGCAGCGCGGAGAATCTCCTGGTTAGTCCACGACGGGCTAACCGGAACCCAGCTTACAGAGCTGGTTCACTCGGCGGATCCAACCTCTACGATATAACGCGCGATTAATCTGCGCATACACCGGGGCGGATGACCAGCTCCGAGCTACCCGCCACGATCTTCCGGCTGATTCTCTCAAAAGGAGATTCAAGACGCTGGTGAAGGTGGGCCGGGGTCAACCGATCCCGGAACTGATCAAAGATATTTACACGAACGACCAGTGTCCTCCGGTAAGCTTCGATCCTTTCGTCACTTCAAACTTCACAAGTTTTTGGTTATTGACTAACACTTGATATCTTTCCCTCCAGCTCGCTACATTGGCGGAGGAAAACTTACGCACCATTCTTCGCGTCCCCGTCAGCGGCGACACGGCGGAGGAGGTTCCGAAGACGAGGAAGAGGAAGAGGAACTGCAGCCCGCAAGGTAGCTCCTCGACCTACGAAACGTCCCCGCGCCAAAGCTTCTCCGGCCGGGCCGGAGCGTGAGGCCTCCGCCAAGAAGCCCAAGGTCATCAAGCCCCCTCCGCTCGATTCAAGGAAGGCGGAGCGGGAACGTTTGAAAATGCTTTCAACAGGCAAACGCTCACGCCCCAACATCCCCGGCGCCCTGTAAGTTTCCGGGCATGGTACATATTTACTTTGATGCATCTGTTACTTATGCGATCTTCTTTTATTTGTTCACAGGACTCCGACTATCACCGCCACTCGGACCGCCAGCCAAAAACCCATCACGGAATTCATGAAGAAATCTCCGGCTGTTGGTCCGCTACCAGCCCGCCAAGTGCTTCCCACACTCCCCCGTCGTCCCCTCCTCAGCGGATCAATCTCCCCTCCTGCCGCAAACACTCCACCGAGATAATTCCTCAGCGAGAAGGTGGGCGGAGAAGATCCCAAGGCCAAAGGCCCCGCCCAAGAAGAAACTCAAGACCAAGGAGAGGCGGAAGTCACTTCCTCCGAGAAGGTGGGTGATCGTCGTCGTATTTCCAAAGAACCGGAGATCCGACCTCACCTCCACCCCAAGGCATATGCTACAAAATTTTCAAACAGCCACTGAGCCAAAATGGGAGCTTGAACAAGACTTGCTCAATGCATGGTTGGGGATGCGGACGTCGGAAACGAAAAGAAAGGGGCGAGTTTTCTTCGCTCATCTGCAAACAAAAGGTACTCCCAGTAGCCCCCAAGCATGTAAGCGGAAACAAGTACTAGTTAGCGCTTAAATGCTTTAGAGTACCGCCACTTTTGGGAAGATTTATTTAAAATGTTACAGTAGCCCCCAAGCATGATGTCGGAAAGATTCCGGCAATAATGCTTCAAAGGACACCACCGTGTTGTAAGCGGAATTTTGACTGCTCAGTTTTACAGAACAAGCATGCACTATGAGCGCATAAAAATATTGCTCCCGCGTTACCTTGGGTCGCGGAAAACATCCGGACTTACAGATAAGAATGCGAACCGAACAAACAGTGGCGGACGCCCAAGGTTGGCTTTCGACCTTTCTTGTTGTCAGTTCACGTTCCGACTTTGAATTGTATCTAATTTGAATCCTTATAGGCGCATCTTCCCCGGCTACGACCTCCTCCGACTGGAAAACCTGCGCTCCTCCTACCAAGAACGGAGATAAAGTGAAGGAGGCGAGGCAGGAAGGAGCGTGCGAGAAGCCGCGGAGAAAAACTCCGAGCTCATCGGGGAGAAAGGCGAATTTGTGCTGAAGCGTAATGCTGATAGCGAGACCATCAAGAGGCTGCAGAAGGGCTCAATGGACTCTGAAAGTACATGGAGACTGCAGAGCACCATTGGGATCTGCTGGCCGAAAATATCCTGGGTACGTATACTTGGAATTTCTTATCTCGATGGATAATCTCTTGTGCTCAACTTGAATGTTTGCTCCTGTGTTTTATGTGCAGAGCCACTCGGATACCCTGAAAAACGCCGGAACAAATTCCCCCGGGACGACGTTCTTTCTCTCGCTGGCGATGACTGCAAGGATCTTATATCCGCTTCTCGGAAGATATGCCATAACTTGTCCCTGAAGAGGAGCCGCACATGGCGCAAGCTGATCAAACGTATGGATATTCTTCCGGAGCTGGTGACAGATCTACAAGCGTCGTGCCCGAGGTGCAGCTGCTATGACTCTAACCATGTGCTTGGCGCATAACCCGGAGATGAATCGGATCGGGTGTCTTCGGTGTTCCTCCGACCGCAGATGTCGGAAAGCTTCTTGATGCGTGAGTGGCTATGACACCCGCATCGCGCGGAGGATCCGTCACGAGGAATTCTACGACAAGGTGGTTCTCCCAGCAGACGAGCCCCTTGAAGATGAACTCCAAAAGAGCGCGACGCGGAGGCCCCCTGCGGAATCCGGCCTTTACCCCGGCTCCAAGGAGCCCGAAGAGGCCCCAGGACCAGCGCTGCAACCTCCGACGAAGATGAAGAGAGCGATGAAGATGTGGTCTCCGGCCGGGCGGAAAAGATCCAGAGGTCACTGCTTCTCCGTCCAAGGCGAAGTGAAAACTTTTACGTCCTGCGGGATAAAACAATGCATCATTTTGGCCCCAGCGAGGGTTTGTAATATAACTTAAATTCTTAAGTAGTTAGGGACGAAACATGCATGCATGCGTGGGCGGAAAAACTTATCCTGCTATCCGTTTATATATTATTTGCATGTGTTGTTTCTTGAAAGCAAGTGCTGGTTTGATGATTTCCGGCTTGCCCACTTGACCTTCCACGAGCGGAAGACCGGAAACGCTCGCCAGCGGCGACGAAGCCCAATGGCAATCCGTCAATAACCGAAACAAGCCCCCCCAAGTGCCTAAGTCGCTACCAGGAATCCATGAGTTCGCAACGAAAAAATTTCCGAAAACTTAAACTTACGTCCTAAAGGACGATTTTGAAAATCACAACTTTCATACACGCCTAGGCGGAAAGATCCATGCGGTTTTAGTCGGAAAAACATACACGATCCAGAAATAAAAAATTAAAGGAGGTAAAAGACTCTAAGAGTGAACCAAAAGCTTTATTTCATTGATCATGTATCATAGATATTACAAGGTATGTAATGCGTAAAGCGCTAAGTGTGGAAAGGACGTAGCTGTGCTATGTTCCAGGGACGATCTGTTTCATCATATATGTCACCCGGATCTTCTCGTTTTCGTTTCCGATGCGTTGGCAGGTCTATCCTTTAGTTCCGGAAATCAACGAGATAGTAGGATCCGTTGTGTAGCACTTTGCTGATGACAAAAGGTCCTTCCCATGGAGTCTGCAACTTGTGATCTTTCACCTGGCGAAGGAGGACTAAGTCTCCGACCATGAACGAGCGGTTCCGAACTCGACGGCTGTGATAGCGTCGGAGCTTTGGTAAATGGTGGAGCGTTGGTCAGCCCGATTCCGAGCCTCTTCGATCAGGTCCACGGATAGTGTCGAGCCTCGTCAGCAGTTTCTTCATTGTAGGCGGAAACTCGCGGTGAATCATGGATGATGTCGGAAGCACGGCTTCGGATCCGTATACAGGAAGAAAGGAGTAAATCCGTTGACTGTTAGGGTAGTTCGTAAACTCCACGAACGAGTCCACTCATCAGCCCAAGCTCTGCGGCGCAATGTTCTTCAAGGCGAGGTTTGATTCCGGCTAGTATAAGGCCATTGGCTCGTTCGACCTGACCGTTGGATTGTGGGTGAGCCGGATGCAAGGTCAAGCCGGATCCCAACTTCATCGCATAATCCTTGAGTTCTCCCTGCGCAAAGTTTGTGCCATTGTCCGTGATTATGCTGTGTGGGCCGAATCTCGTTACGAGGCTACAAACAAATTTTAGTGCCGTAGCACCATCGGCTTTTCTCACCGGCTTTGCCTCGATCCACTTTGAACTTATCAATAGCGACCAGGAGGTATTCATGACCACCAGAGATGATTTCTTTAACTTACCAACCATATCGAGCCCCCACCGCAAACGGCCAGGTAATAGGTATGGTCTTCAGCTCTTGGGCTGGAGCGTTTGGTTGAGTAGCATAGTACGACAACGCGGCAAGTTTTCACCAGCTTGTCGGCGTCTTCTTTAGTTAGCCAAAAATCCTAACCGAAAAGCTTTTGCAACGAGGGACCCGGGGGCGGCATGATGCCCTGCATGGATCTCTCCGAGGATTTCAATGCCATCTTGAGGAGACGCATTTGAGAAATACCCCGTTTGCGCTTCGTTTGTAGAGCTGTCCATCAACAATTGTGTAGGATCTTGCTCGTCGATGATCTGTCATGCGTGGACCTCGTCCTCCGGCAACTTTTGATCAATGAGGTAATCCAAGAACGGCTGAGTCCAGGCGGAATGATGCCATCACTTCCTTAGCCGGAGAAACTGCGGTCGGGATTTTCCGGGTTTGCACCCTTCACTAAGGGTACTGCAGATGCTCAAGGAAAATTCCAGCGGAATTGGCTTCTGCGGATCCGAGCTTGGACATGTCCGCTGCTGTGTTATCGTCTCTCTGACGTACTTGACTTCGTATCCGAGGAAGCACTTGGCGATCTCGTCAACTTCGTCTCTGTAAGCCGCCATGACGGAGTTTCGGCGTTCCAGGTTCCGGCTACTTGTTGTGCCACCAGGTCGGAATCTCCGCAGCATATGATGTGCTTGATCCCAATTTCCTTAGTGATGCGCAGACCGTGTAGTAGAGCCTCGTATTCCGCCATGTTGTTGGTTGCTTCGAAGTGAATCTGCAGAACGTACTGTAGTTCTTCTCCGGTAGGTGACTTGGTAACTCCAGCCCCCGAGCCTTGATGTTGTTTGGATCCGTCAAAGTGCATGACCCAAGCCAGGTTCCGGCACGTGTGCCCTAAGCTTCACCAATCCGCGATGAAATCCGCTAGGACCTGAGACTTGATTGCAGTTCGGGCTTCGTAGTTGATGTCGAAGGCAGATAACTCGATGCCCCATTTTGCTACGCGTCCTGTTGCGTCGGAGTTGTTGATGATCGTTGCCAGGGGAGCCTTGCTCACCATTGTCATTGGGTGCTCCCGGAAGTAGTGTCTCGGTTTCGGCTTCCTAGGAAGACTCCGTATGCCAGCTTCGAAAGTGAGGGTATCTCGCTTGGATTCCGTCAAGACTTCGCTAATGTAATAGACAGGCCTTTGGACTCCGTGCTCAAATCCTTCTTCCTTTCGCACCACCATACGAGGTGATAACTTTGTTGGTAGCTGCTATGTAGAGGAGCATAGGCTCGGACTCCTGGAGCTGCCAATATAGGTGGGGAAGAGAGTATGTTCTTCAACTCCTGAAGTGCTTTATCCCTTCGTCCCAGACAAATTTGTCGGTTTTCTTCAGCAGCTTGTATAGAGGTAAGGCTTTCTCGCCAAGACGGCTAACAAATCGATTGCCGCAACGCAACCAGTTAATCGTTGCACATCTTTGAGACAAGTTGGCCTTTTGATGTTCGGGATAGCCTTGATTTTTTCCGGGTTAACTTCAATGCCCCGTGAGAAACAATGAAGCCAAGGAGTTTTCCTGGTACGCCAAGACGCACTTCCGGATTCAACATCATCTTGTACCGTCGGAGATTATCAAAGGTTTCCTTGAGGTCGCTCAGCAGGTCGGATCCCTTCCGGGTCATGACCGCGATGTCGTCGACGTAGGCGTGCACGTTCCGACCAATTTGGTCCTTCGCACCGCCGCATCGTCCGTTGGTATGTGGCACCTGCGTTTTTCAAACCAAAAGGCATGGTAACATAGCAGTATGTGCCAAAGGGTGTGATGAAAGAGGTCGCCTTTTGGTCGGACTCCTTCATCAAGATCTGATGGTACCCGGAATATGCGTCAAGAAAACATAAAAGCCCCGCCGTCGAATCAATGACTTGGTCAATGCGCGGCAAAGGGAACGGATCTTTCGGACAATGCTTATTCACGCCGGAGTAATCGATGCACATTCTTAGTATTTCAGAATTCTTTTTAGGTACAAGGACGGGGTTTGCGACCCAATCAGTATGGATAACTTCTACTACAAAACCTGCCTCTAGTAACTTTGCTAATTCCATTCCTATGGCGCGGCGCTTCTTATCTCCAAAGCGTCGCATAGCTTGCTTCACCGGTTTTGCACCCGGATTTATGTTGAGGTAGTGCTCTCGAGTTCCCTTGGTACTCCGGACATGTCGAAGGTTGCCATGCGAAGATATCCATGTTGGCTCTGAGGAACTCGACGAGCGCGCTTTCCTATTTGGAGTCCATGTTGGCTCCGAGAAACCTGCTTGGAGTTGTCCCCTTCAACGAGGTCATGCTTCTTGGTTTCTATCGTGGCCTTGAACGAGGTCTTCTGTTCGAGATCTGCTTCTTGGTTCATCTCGCCGGATCCACCGCGCTCGTAGCCTTGCAGCCTCTCCGGATATGACGGATTTCGCAAGGCGGCTTCGCCTTCCTCGCAGTCCCTAGCTTTCTTGTAGTCTCCGGACACGGTGATCCAACCGTTAGGACCGGAATCTTGAGCTTGTTGTAGATGTAGCATGCCTGGCGTGGAACTTGTGGTAGGTGGGCCGAAGATTACGTGGTAGGAGCTTTTGAAGGGCACCACTTCAAACGTGATCATTTCTTCGCGGTAATTGTTCACATCGCCGAAGGCCACGGGAAGTTTGATGCTGCCAGAGTTTGCCTTCTTACCCGGAACCACACCATGAAATTCGGTGGTGGTGCTTGAGCTGGTCCTTGGTGAGGTTCATCTTCTCCAGGGTCTCCAGGTACATGATGTTCGGCTCCTCCGTCCATAAGACACTTGGAGAAGTCATACCCGTCTATGCGGGGACTCACCACCAGAGCGTAGCACTCTTTGGGGATGACGGCCGGATGATCCGACCGTCAAAGGCGGCTTTCTCCCACTTGACTACACGCGCACATAAGTGGCGTTCAAGATCCGGAGCGCCGATTTTTCGCGCACGGGGGTTCCGAGGAAGGTGTGGTAAGTTCCGACACTCTTTCGCCAAAGGGGTTGGACTTGTTTGCTGCGGTACCCTCCTTGGGTTCCGGCGAGCGTCATCCTCGTCCATGGCCTCGGAACTGTCCTCCTCTTTGTCCTTGTTCTTGCCCTTGCCTCCTTTGCCGCGTGGGCGGTGCTTCCGGCTCGCTGTATCCTGCTCCGGGTCGTTCTTCGATCATTGACCCACTTGCAGTTGCGATTTGTGTGGGTAGACTTGCCCGTAGCCGGATCCAGATGGGCCGGCACGGCATATCCCGTATTCTTCGTACGTTTGGGGGCGCGGGATCCGCTGCGGTGACTTCGCGCGCGTTGCCGGCCCCCGCCCTCCGCGTCCGCGGCCTCTTCCGCCCCTGGACCTCGCGTTGGAACGTCATGGCTACCATGTCGGATCCTCCGCCCTTCGGTCTTCGGGGGTTCTTCCGCTTGTTGCTGTTGCTGACGCCGTTATCACGGTTTTTCTTGTTGGTGCGGGGGTATGGTAGTGCAAGATCTCTCGCTGCGTCGTCATCGGCGGCGTATGATCGCCGGCGATGTTTATCATCTCATCAAGAGTGAGTTTGTTTGCGTTCACCAGGCAGGTAAGGCGCAGCAGCCCCCCACGCCGCAAACCACCAATGAAGGCGTGCATTGCTGTGCGGTTATCTACGTTCTCGCACTCCTGGTTGCCAACCATCGGGTAAGGAAACTCCTAGATGTCTCACCCTTCTTCCGGATGCAAGCTTGAAGATCGCTGGTGGTGGCCGGTCTTTGTAGGTACCCTGAAGTGGTTCTCGAAAGCCTTCTTCAGGTCCAACCAGCAAAAGATGGTGTTCTCCTCGAGGTCGCCGAGCCAAACGCGAGCTGGACCAATAAGGTACAACGGAGCATGCGGCAGCTATATTCGGGGTTCCTCCGAAGGTTACTGCATTGTAGTAATCCTCGATCCGTATCCGGCCTCTCGCTGCCATCATAATGCTTCAGATTTCCCGGTAGCTTAAGGTTCAAGCTTCTTGGCTTTGGTTCCTCTCGGATCATCCGGCCAAAGCACCTTGGACCAATGTAGTCGGATCTATACTCGTTGAGGCGATCCGGGCATCGCGAGGGGCACCGCCGGGTGATTTTGAGCGGGAACGGATCTCCGCCTCCGCCTCCACCTCCTCCTCCACTTGGTGGTGGTGAGGGAGATCTGGGGGCTGTAGGATGATCTTCCGCCTTCGGACACGTGGCGTGGCTCCCTCGGCTGGCTCCGGCTTCGGTGATCTCTGACTTTCCTCCTGCGCTCCGTCGATCCGGTGCGCGACTCGTCATCACGATGTTGACTTGGTATGGCGTCCTTCTCGCGCGGTGGATATGCATTGTTCCGATTGGATGCTAACCGCGCAAGTGTCCGCTTGCTCTGCATTGGAAGCAACGAGCTTCGGACGTAGTTGATGTCAATCTCCCGTCCTTCTTTTTAGGAGCTCTGCAGCCTTCTTCATGTTTCCTTTGGAGTTGCGAGGGCTGCTCTCGTGGGTGTTGCGAAGGTAATCTTGCGGGGAAGGATGGCCTCTCGCCTGATTCTAGCTTCTTCCTCCTGCACAAACTTTACCTTGGCCTCCCAGTGCTTCTCGAGTTGCCTGACCTTTTCGAGAGATTCATCAACTTCGCGGTCCTTCTTCTGAAAGTGGTCCACGAAGTTCGCCGCTATGGTTCTTTCTTCTAGCATCGCGGCTGCGGTCTTGGCAAACTTCTGAGCTGTCGCTAGCATCTCCTGTCTCTTGGCTTCTAAGGCCTCCGGATCTGCAGCTTCCTGGAGTTATTGGTTTGTTGAGGATATCGGACTTTGCGACTAAATCCATGCGTGCTTGCTCGACCATCTCTTCGGAGACAGGACATCGTTTCGCGGTCGTGCCCGATCTAACGGAGACCTTACGTTGGATGGTCCTGGGTCGGAGTTGGAGGCTTCGTCTTCCGTTTCCTGATCCAGCGGCCACGGTTGCTAGAACCTGCATCGGCTGGGCGGATTCCACTTCAGCTTGCTCACCGCCTCCGAGTTCCTCGAGCTTGCGGTTGAATTCCTCTGTATTCATGGATGAAGCGCCGTCATCTTCTTCCCCAATTGCGAGCTCCTTCGTCAAGCGATTGTATTCTTCTGCCTATTGAAGAGGCATCATCGGAATTTGGGCTCAAGTTTCCGAGGATTGATTCCTCGGGTTTCCGGCTTCTTCTTGTCCCGGAGCGTCGCTGTCTCCGAGCAGATCCGGAGCTACGTTGTTTCCGGGTGCCTCAACCTGCAAAGGATCGGCCTCCTCCTGGTGGAGGGCGTCTCTGCGGTATGGGCCAAGAAGTGCACGAAGTGACACCTTTGCTTCTCTAACACCCGGGAGACCCGGATGCATTGGTCTTCCACCGTTTTCTCCTGCTCAGGGCGGATTGGGTGGGTTTTGATTTTCCGATCTAAGGCGGAATCTTCCTTAAGAAGCTCCTGCGACTCGATCGGATCTTCGCGACGGCGTCCGGCTCGGCGGACGCGTCGGCGTTACCAGCGTTTCGTCGGAATCGACGGTCTCGCCGATGAAGATGTGGATGCGCCGATTGGGACGATGGAGAGCTTGACGGGGTTTGACCCAGCCGGAATCCGATTCGTCCGAGGGACGATCGGAAAATTCCGGCGTAAAGTACGCGCCCCGATCGAGTCGCCGTAGCTTCCCATGGCGGAGCCCTCCCGGTTCCGCTCCGACGCCTCTCGGCCCCACGGTGGCGCCAAATGTCGTGCCTATCGACGATACCTCGGAGGAGGGATCCTCACGAGGGGAGAAGAAGTAGGGGCCATAAGGCGGAGTGCACACGGGATGGTGGTACGTGAGTTACCCGGCGAACACCTCGCTCGATGACGGGCCTACCGCGCTTGTCCGGAATTATCCGGGCGTTTGCGCGTTGTTACAATGGTTGTGGTTGTGCCTCTAGGGCTCCCGGATCCGGCTTATAAAGGCGCACGGATCTAGGGTTTACATGGAGAGTCCTAGCCGAATACAAGTTGCCTAACTACGGTACAATATCTTGCCGTGTACGTCAAGGATCCGCCTTCCTTATGGCCGTGGATCCGGATACTTTATGGGCCTCCACGGATCCGGCCTCCTTCGTAGGTCGGTTAGGATCCGCTCCGTTCCTGGCTGGACTTCATCCTTCTTGATCATCAGCAACTGGGCCGCCCGATGGGCCCCATGCCACCATCACCGTCTATGGGCCACCCGGGCTTGCCGGATCTAGGTCATGTCGTTGATATACCCACAAAGTATACCCACAACAGTACCCTTGTAAAACTCTCTTTTTCCTCTAATAATGGTCAATGAAAAGCTGAGCTGGGTTCGTCGGGCACCCAGCTTTTGTTAGCCTGCTGCCGTGCTGAACACTCGCTGAAAAACTTACTTGGTTGAACATTCCTGCTCTTGGCAGAGTCCCTTTGGACACTATACATATATACTAGAGGTGTTTTGGAACATGGGAGCATATGCTTTCTCTATTTTAAAATATATCTTGCACATATTTTGAATTTCAAAAAATTGAAACAAAAAGTACATATAGCATGGGGATGTACATGTAGAATTTTTGTCAAAAAAATTCAACACTCTGAAATATGTTTTTTATAGAGGGAGCACACACACCCGAGAGCCAAATTGAATTTCTGCTTGTAAACCTTCTACAAACTATGGTAGTCCGTACCAGATTTAAATGGAAGAAAAATATCTACGATCGCGTCCAAAACGAGGCAGAATACAAGTCAACAATCGCCGTTGATCTTCTCTAGAATGAATACAGAAACACGGAGGCAGTGTCTAACACTACCAGGACAGCGAGAGCTGGACCGACGCCACCACCAGCGCGGCAGCAACCGCCGACACGCTGAGCCGCACCGCCGCCGCCGCCGAGGTGGCGATCTGGATGGTGAAGTTGCACGCAGCGGTGGAGGGATCCGTCTCGGTGGGCAGTGCGAGGCCCTGGAAGTCGCAGGCCTCATCCTTCTGGCTCTGCGCCTGGTAGTATGCGTTGAAGGCGTAGGACGCGTTGCCCTTGGCGTCCATGCCATTGCACGTCGAGCCGTAGCCGAGCGGCGTGCAGTCGGCGTTGGTGCACGCGTAGTCGATCTTGGCGCCGAGGAGCTTGCCGATGTCGTTCCTGCTGGCCTTGGGGTTGAGCGCGCACCACGTCCTGGACAGGTACTGCACGCCCTTCGCCGGCACGAGCGCCGTGTTCTGGCCCTGCCCGCTCAGGTCCATGGCGAACTTGGGCTGGCCATCGTACCGGAAGATGCCCCAGTGCCGCTCGAAGCTGCCCGGCTGCACGCTCTTCTGGTCCTCGTCGACGAGCCCAAACATGTACACATCCAGGTGCTGGCTCGGCCGCGCCGGCGTGCCGCGGTTCGACGCCAGGCGCTTCAGCAGCCCGTCGTAGAACCGCTGCGCGTGGGACGACTTAGCGCGCCTGTCACCGTCGGTGGGCCAGCCGACCTCGCCGACGATGATGGGCATGTCGCCGTGACCCACCGCCGCCAGCGCCGCCACCAGCGTGTCAAAGTTGGCCTCGAACACGTTGGTGTACGTGACGCCGTTGTCGTGCACAGGCGTGGCGTTCCCGTCGAAGAAGGCGAAGTCGAGCGGGAAGTTGTCGTTGAGGTAGAGGCTGAGGAACGGGTAGATGTTGACGGTGAAGGGCGCCTTGTTCTTCGCCAGGAACTTGACGATGTCCGTCATGACGCCCGAGATGTCGGAGCGGAACCGGCCCGCCGACGGCACGGGGTTCTTGGCTGGGGAGTTGTACACATCGGCGTTGAGAGGTACCGTCGCCTTGATCCGGTCACCGACGCCGGCGTCGTTGAGCGCGTTCTGGATGTTCTCGAGAGCCGGTAAGGTGACCTTGATGAATGAGCCGTTGTACGCTCCCAAGAATGGCTCGTTGCCGACGGCCACGTACCTGCAACACCAAAGCTCAGTCTGTGAGAGACCATGCCCATTGACTGTACAAATAATCAGAACAAAAATCTTGTTGTTTGTTCAGGTTTGGCATTGTGCTTCATTAATGCATTCTGAAGAAAAAACTCAATTCTTTCATGATGCAGTGAGCGTCTGAAAATGTCTAAAATTCACACTGAACTGCTGTTTCACTGTTCACAACTTCAGATTTCACATGTGCCAGGAGTTCTGGGGAGGAAATTGCTGGCTGAATTTATTTGGAGAACACACAGGAATACAAGATTGGAAATTTCACCTTCCTAACTTGGCATGATAATCTCCAATCGACCTAGAAATTATCGAGGAGTGGAACAGCTGATTGGCAGATAACTGCTACTGTGGTGTGTAGTACTGACAGACTTTTTTTCCTCTGCATTTTGAAACTACACTCCCACATCATATACTACTTTGTTTCAAAATTGCAGAAAAGGTTAGCTCGAATTTATCCCAAATATGTTCTAGAACCTAGCTCTGGCAATTAAACGTAAGTATAATCCTACCAAACGGTCGATTTTTTTTGAGACCCACCCCACATTATCCATGTTCCAAGTCTAAGATACAGCCCACCAAAAGAATATGATCCCTTCAGTTGCACGACCAACCAAACGTCCAAACGACCTCCTCCACTGACCAAAACTCTGTTTGTTTTCTCCAGGTTTAGCACTGTGGTTCAGTAATGCATTCTGAAGAAAAACTCAAATTCTTTCATGATGCAGTGAGCGTCTGAAAATGTCCTGAATTCACACTGAGCTGCTGGTTAACTTCAGATTTCACATATGCCAGGAATTATAGAACAAGATTGAGAATTTTACCTTCCTAACTTAGCATGATAATCTCTAATCGACCAAGAAATTATCCAGGAGTGGAACAGCTGATTGGCAGATTACTGCAACGTGTGTAGTACTGACAGGCTATGACTTTTTTTCCTCTGTTTTTTGAAACAACATTCCCACACCATATACCTTGTTTCAAGAATGCAGAAAAGCTCACATTATTATGTCCTAAATAGCTCGAACGCATCCCAAATATGTCCTAAAATCTACCACTAGCAATTAAAAAAATAATCGTGCCAAACCGTCGAGTTTTTATGAGAGCCACCCCACATTATCCGTTCTCCAAGTCTAAGATACGCCCCACCAAAAGAATATGATCCATTCGGTTGCGCGACCAACTAAAACGTCCCAACAACTTCCTCCACTCTCCACTGTCACCTCCAACTCTGATCCATAAAACACTTTGATACTCTGCACATCTTGACGAGATAACAATTTTGCCCCCCCCCAAAAGAACACACATGAAACCGAAGCATGTATCACTACCGCAAACGATCGTGCTGTGCTAGTGCTACAATCTGGCATGATTAAAGGTTGGTAACAGTATGCACAAGGCAAGATAGAAAACTAATGTCGTGTAAAAATGGGTATGAAATCAAGCAGGACGCGACAGATGGTGACGGCCAATGCAGAGGGAGAGAGAGAGAGAGGAGAGCTGACTTGATGACGACTCCGCCGTCGAAGTCGAACCGCTTGACGTTGCGCTTGACCCAGTCCTTGGCGGCGCCGGAGTCTTGGGCGATGTCGTGGAGCATGTTGTTGGGGATGGCGAGCATGGCCTCGATGCCGCTGCCGGCGAGCGCGCGCATGGCGTCCAAGTTGGTCTCGAAGAGCTTGACCTTCTTGATGCCGTTGTCCCTGAGCAGCTGCACGACCACCTTGGGCGGCAGCGGGTGCGACGCCTGCGTGCCCCAGTTCACCCCCAGGCCCTCCGCCGCCCCCGCCGCCGCGGCCAGCAGCACCAGCACCACGGCGAGCATCGCCATTGGTCGGCGCGCGCGGCCACACGCAATCAATGCCTCCAAGAAAACGGCACGAAACGAGGAAGGAAGCCGAAGCTGCGCGGAAGAAGATTTGAATCTTTGAATGGAGCTCGCCGCACGGGAGCCGAGAAGCAGAGGAGAGACCACACTGATGACACGGTGAGGTTACTGGATGGGGGAAAAGCATTGATTTGGTAGGACAGGAGGGGCGTTTTGGGTAATCTGCATCAGATCGGCATGCTAAAGCGGTGACGTGGGACTTTTGGGCTGTGGCGTTGTTGTGCCAACATTCTCTGCATAGCAGGGACCACACCGGAAATTCGCCCGTTGGGCTGGGTAAAATTACCGGCACACCCTTTCTCGAGGAAGGAATTTACTGTGCTTTTTTATTTATTTCTGCTGTTTTTAGCAGAGCTCGTCACATGGACGGTCCATCCCATCCCTGTGAACGTTGAAAAAGCTCCGATTTCCGACAAAGCTCGCTGCTCGATCTCTCGTGCTAATCAGATCTACTTTTACCATCCTGCGTCGTACTGTATCATTGTTTTCCCGATTGTTACGAGGACCACACACTACCAAGCACGCCTACCACTTTTTCTTTTCTTCATGAAATCCATCAGTATATTCATAATCCTCAACATCAGTATAAAAAATAAAAAATTAAATATAAAATATAAAATGTATTACAATCACCTAGTGAAGATTACAAGCACTTAAGCAGCCGAAAGTACGCCGCCGTCCTCACCCCTCCCACATTGGAGTTGAGCAAAGCTTGTCGTCATATAGCTTGATGTACTAAATTAACAGAAGTCGCCATGGTAAATCCACAATGGATTAGCACACACGAAAGCAACATCCACCACCGACGATGAAGGGAAGCAAATCATAAGAAACACCAACCAAATCCAACGAGATCCTACGTAGACAAACCCCCACAGGCCCTCCGGCGATGCTAGATGCAATCTTTAGGGACTCGCCACCGCCACGTCTTCCTATTTAGGACACAAGCCCTGAATAAACTAAGGAAACCAAAAAAAACGGAGTCCTCATGCCGACAAGGACCAGAATCCACCGCGCCTCCATGTCCCTAAGGCCACAGAAGGCGAGGCAGGTTGGCGGCGACGGTGATGGGAGGCAGGGAACCCTAATCGTAAATGAAGGGGGTATTGTCTCCTTCAGAAGCACACCTCCACTTGATCGTGCTTCTTAGGCTCTCGTATAGTTACGAATTGCTGGAATTCTTTTTTCAGATAACAATTTGTATGCATCAAGCGAATGAATTGATTTTAATCTCGCAAAGTGAGAAGATGTTGATGATGTACATAACTAAACTTCCAGAATTGATTTTAATCTCGCAAAGTTTGCATTCAGCATATTAAACAAACACAATTTTTGTGGATGAAGTGTGCCACGTTAACCCGGCGCTTCAGCAGCAATGGGGCAAAGAGTCAACTTTAAACTAAAACCATAACAAAATTACGAAACGGATGAAGAATTATTTTTCATCTTTAAAATTAGGTTTAATGCAGTATGCCATGGTTAATTAAAGACTTGGCACCGTAAATTGTACTCACTTACTGCTCCCTGGCCAAGTGTACTGCATATAAGATTTTTCAAAAATCAATAGAAGTAAATTTTCGATCAAGTATGTAGAAAAATGCTAAGCAACCTGATCAGCTTCCTACCTGTGGTCGGGTCTGTGGACATTGGACTCAGGTTTCATGACGATGGAGGAAGAGCCGCGAATGTGTAGTCCGCCTGCACACGAACGGAACATACAAGAGAGCGTGCAGATCTCGTGTGTAAAACGGGTCACGGATGTGTACTCTTCGCTTAACCATGACACTTAGCTGCTTGATTATGTTGTTGACTGACCAAAAGAAGAGCAAAACCGATGAATTGTCAGAACCTAACCTTCTGCACACCAACTGTATCTCAATTCAGTTAACTCACCTGAGTGGTTGGTGTCGATCGGACGGCTGACAGAGGATCTGGAGGATCGACGGCTACTGTTAGTCGAGTGTTTTTACCGTTCCAGTTTACTTTTCACCGTCCTCTCTTGTCCCTGCTGTAAGAATGGCTGTACCAGATTATAAGTCCCGTGTGTATGGGCAAGACGGAGCTATCGAAGAAACTATCAAAACCTAAATTGTCTCTCTTTTACTTGTCTTAGGAGTAGCTGTATCTAAATCCCTCTGTTCATAGCGAGGTCTCCACATCGGGAGCAAGTTTTTGTCTGAATCCCCAGTGGGATCTGACAAATTGGTATCAGAGCGTGGCTTTCCTTGGCCGAAATTTTTTCCAATCGAGCAGAGCGCGGTGGCGCGGGATCTGCGGCGGCGAATCGGACTGGGCGACGAGGGCGGTTGGGATCTCTCGTAAAAGGACCCTCCCTCCTCTCCCTTTTCGCGGCGGAGGGGCGTAGTCGACGGTGGCGCTGGTGCGATGACGTCTTCTACGACGTGGTCGACGGTGGCGGCTGGGAGGCAGCACAGTTCGGGCGCAAATCGAGCGAAGTAGCACGGTTGCTGGGGATCATTCCCCCCGGTGGTCAAATCCCGGTGCTGCTCTTGATTCGTGCGTCTTGGAGGCGGGTACTGGCGGCGGTAGACGGCGGCGGTGGAGTGAGTGCAAGGCGTTCGACGGAATGACTAAGTCCAAGATGTCAGAAGCAACTGCGCAGGAAATTGAGGCGCTCAAGTTGGACTTGGAGAGCGTCAATAATCGCACAGAAGAAATCGGTGGTAAGGTCGATGGGGTGCAGAATCAGATGGAAGAACTCTCCGCTAAATTCTCTCGGCTAGAAGCTCTTCTCACTGCTGGTCTGGAAAAGCAACCTGCGGGGAAGGAAGTGGGGAAGGAAACAGAACCACCAAAGCATCAGCCTTCCTCTTCTGGTGAAAAAGATGAATACATTTGGCATGAAGGCCCTCCTCATTGGCGCTGGAAGAATGGCATGTCTGCAACATACCACGAGCAACCAGAACCTGATGCTGATCCTCATGACCAAGCAAGGTATGATCCACAGCCTCAAGGGTACCAGGAGCATGCATATGCATCACATGAGTATCGGCAGCCATACTATGAAACCCAATACTATCACACCCAATTTCCTTATCAAGAATCACAACCATATCCTTCCTCCACATACCACCCACAGCCAAATATGCCTATTTACTCCCACCTCCCACCATACAACCAACCCAACCCTATTCACAACCCAAACCCATACTACCAACAAAACCCACCCATCTACAACCCAAATACTCACCACTCCAACCACTACAATCCCAACCATGCCACAAACAGGAATCAGGGGAACCCAAACCGAGAGCACTGGCATCATGACAGGGGACCCAATAACAGAGAGCATAACAATCAAGGATTTGATAGAGATACACAATTCTACAAATCCATTGCAAAAGCTCCAAAAATGGATTTTCCTAGATTCGATGGAACTAATCCTCATGAATGGCTTCGCATGACAAATAAGTATTTTGCTATGGTATATGTCCCAGAGAATGCCAAATTCGACTATGCTCAGATGTATATCACAGGGAGAGCTGATACCTGGTTACGCAATTCTGGGGTGCTTGAGGAAAATTTAACCTGGAATCAATTCTGTGATGCTCTCATTGCTCGCTTTGCAGTCACCAGCTCCTATGATGTCGTGGATGACTTCAATACCATCAAGCAAGGCTCCAACACTGTCTCAGAATATACAGACAGTTTTGAAGAAAAGATGGCTGATTATAGAAAGGAAAACCCTGATGTAAAAGAAACATACTACATCAAATGTTACATCAATGGACTCAAGGCCGAGATTCGACATCATCTCAAGTCCTTTGAACCAAAAACCTTATATCAGGCAGTAGAACATGCCAGGAATATGGAGCAAAGTGTTAATGCGGCTGCCTTGAGTCACATGAAGCTGATGTCCTCAAATCAGTACTCAAAATCTAGCTACAACTCACAGCCATTCTTCAAAGCGAAGCAAGCTACTGAGACCCCAGTAACAAGAAAGGAACCAGATAAACCACCAACAAAAGCTGAGGGCAAAACCACTGAGCCTCGCTCATGCAGATACTGCGGCCAAAAATGGTTTTTTGGACACGGTTGCCAGCAGTACAAGAAGCTAAACCTCATGACATCCGAGGAAACTGAACAATCAGATGATGATCAACAGGAACAAGAAGAATCTGTTGACAAGGCACCAGCAGCTTCTGATAACACAGCAGAACCTCAATTCATGCAAATATCCATACAAGCAGCAAGAGGAAATGTGTCCAGTAACACATTCACAGTTATGGTGAACATTGGAGGCAAGCAAGGGATATCACTCTTGGACACTGGCAGCACACATACTTTCATCGACCTCAAGTTCTCCACCAAGATTCAGTGCACTACAATCAGCAACAACCTAGAAACTGTACAGGTGGCAGGGGGTGGAACACTACAAACTGGAGCTCATGTGCAAGCCCTGGACTATACTATCCAAGGAGAAACATTTCACAATTCTTTTAAAGTACTACCTCTCAAAGGATATGATCTAGTGCTTGGCGGTGATTGGATGTTAACACATAGTCCTGTCACATTTGACTATCATACCAGAAGGGTGAAGATCAGAATCGAAGGGAAAAAGAAATTCTTCTTGAAGGATAACTCTCTAAAAAGAGGAGTGCCTCTCATGTCTATCAATCAACTTGAGAAAGAGTTGAAGAAAGGAGCAACTGGATACTATCTCTTCCCTTTATCAGCTAGCACACCATCTACTGAACAAACTGAAGACGATGAAATTCAAGCACTCCTAGCAGAGTTTGCGGATATCTTTGAAGAACCCCAAGGGCTTCCCCCAGAAAGAGCAAATGATCACACAATCCCTTTGAAACAAGGATCGGAACCACCTCGGATAAGACCATATAGAATCCCACATAAGCAGAAAGATGAGATGGAAAAACAAATTAAAGAATTGTTGGCAAATTCGGTGATCCGTCAGAGCAACAGCCCTTATGCCTCTCCAGCCATACTAGTCAGAAAGAAGGATGGTACTTGGCGATTGTGCATAGACTACAGGAAGCTCAACTCACAAACAATTAAAGATAAATTCCCTATTCCAGTAATAGAGGACTTATTGGATGAACTCAATGGGGCTGCCTTCTTCAGTAAACTGGATCTTCGATCAGGATATCATCAAATAAGGATGAGGCCAGAAGACATTCATAAAACAGCCTTCAGGACATACTTTGGACATTTTGAGTACCTAGTTATGCCCTTCGGGTTGACTAATGCCCCAGCGACATTCCAATCCCTCATGAACAATGTGTTTGCTGAATATCTTCGGAAATTTATGTTGGTCTTCTTCGACGACATCCTGGTATATAGCAAAACAAAAGAGGAACACTTGGAACACTTAAACATGGTACTGACCAAGCTCAGAGCACATAACCTCTTTGCCAAGCTCAACAAGTGTGTCTTTGCCACTAAACAAGTGGAATACTTGGGGCATGTGATTTCTGAACAAGGTGTTGGAACGGATCCAAAAAAGATTGAAGCAGTGAAGGCTTGGCCTCTTCCAACCAACATAACACAGTTGAGAGGATTCCTGGGGTTAGCAGGCTATTATCGTAGATTCGTCAAAGATTATGGACTTATTTGCCGCCCCTTGCATGACCTCCTCAAGAAAGATTCATTCAAATGGACAACCATTCAGTCTGTTGTATTTGAACAACTCAAGACAAGTTTGGTCACTGCTCCAGTCATGGCCTTACCTAACTTCCAAATACCCTTTACATTGGAAACTGATGCTAGCGGCACGGGTTTGGGAGCAGTCCTCATGCAGCAGGGCAAGCCGATTGCTTATTTCAGCAAGGCTTTGGGAAGTAAAGCAGTGGCAATGTCTACATACGACAAAGAAGCCCTGGCTATTTTGGAATCATTGAAGAGATGGCGGCATTATTTCTTAGGCACAGAGCTTAAAATAAAAACTGATCAGCAGAGCCTCAAATTCCTTACTGATCAGAAAGTTGCTGAAGGGATCCAACACCCAAACTGATCAGCAGAGCCTCAAATTCCTTACTGATCAAATGGCAACACCTCACCATGGATTTCATTGAAGGACTGCCAAAATCGCAGGGAAAAGAGGTGATACTGGTAGTGGTGGATAGAATGACCAAATACTCCCACTTTATACCTCTTCCTCATCCATACTCCACCCATTCAGTTACTAAAGCATTCATGGAGAATGTCTTCAAGCTGCACGGCCCTCCAATCAGCATTGTGACAGATAGGGATCGCATATTCACCAGTGCCATGTGGCAACAGGTCTTCAAATCCCTTAATGTCAAGCTCAAGCTTAGTACAGCGTATCATCCACAATCTGATGGTCAATCTGAACGTGTTAACCAATGTCTTGAGGCCTATTTGCGATGCATGGTATTCCAGGAACCACATAAATGGGCAGCATGGATCCCACTCGCAGAGTGGTGGTACAATACAACCTATCATACAACCTTGAAGGTGTCACCATTTCAAGCTCTTTATGGCTATGCTCCTCCAATGATTGGTGAGGTATCTATCCCTGGACCTATAAATACTGACGCCAAGGACTTCTTAAGGGAAAAGCAAGAAATGCTTACACGACTCAAGGAAAACCTCACACAAGCTCAAGCAAGAATGAAGAAATATGCCGATGCCAAACGCACAGAAAGATCATTCGAAATTGGTGATATGGTTTATCTCCGAATGCAACCTTACAGAATGGCTTCCTTCGGCATTCATCAGTCAATCAAGCTAACAAGTAAGTACTATGGGCCATTCCGTGTGCTGATGAAAATTGGTACACTCGCCTACAAGCTGCTGCTTCCTGATGGTGTTAGCATCCATCCCGTCTTCCATGTAAGCCAACTGAAAAAACACCTTGGCAGTCATGCGGTTCCTGAACAAGGCCTTCCGCTTGTCGGAGACGATGGCAAGATCAGGACCGAGCCACTGCAAGTTCTGGAAACAAGATCCTTACCGAGGAACAAGATACTTGTTACACAGTGGCTAGTGGAGTGGCAGAACCTTCCTGTTACTGATGCATCATGGGAGGATGCGAATTTTATCAAGAGAGTTTTTCCTGCCTTCTACTCAAGTACAATCAAGTCTTGGTTTCCTAACAGCGACACTGCAACTTGAGGACAAGTTTGCTCTCCAGGAGGGGGTATTGTCAGAACCTAACCTTCTGCACACCAACTGTATCTCAATTCAGTTAACTCACCTGAGTGGTTGGTGTCGATCGGACGGCTGACAGAGGATCTGGAGGATCGACGGCTACTGTTAGTCGAGTGTTTTTACCGTTCCAGTTTACTTTTCACCGTCCTCTCTTGTCCCTGCTGTAAGAATGGCTGTACCAGATTATAAGTCCCGTGTGTATGGGCAAGACGGAGCTATCGAAGAAACTATCAAAACCTAAATTGTCTCTCTTTTACTTGTCTTAGGAGTAGCTGTATCTAAATTCCTCTGTTCATAGCGAGGTCTCCACATCGGGAGCAAGTTTTTGTCTGAATCCCCAGTGGGATATGACATGAATGTCGTGCAGCGATCATCAAGGGAGAAAAAAAAGGGAAGAGACCACATGATTCGTGTGCGAGCTGAGTCGATCTCGGCTGAAAATGACTTTGACGGCGGCCATGAACAAAAATGGATGGGGCAAAACAGATGAAATGCACCAGCCGGGAATCGAACCCGGGTCTGTACCGTGGCAGGGTACTATTCTACCACTAGACCACTGATGCCTTGTTGGGATGTTTTTACCGCAGAGGTTTGTTATTATAACCAGCTGTTAAACTGCGAAACTTAACCTCACAAATAGCTGAGAAAAAAACAACCACCCGTTTACATAGAGGAAAACAGGATTACTGATTCTGGATTTTAAGTACTACTTATTAAAACTGAACTTAAAAGCAAAACTGCCATGATATGTTTAACTAGAAGATATACAATTAAATAAATTATGAACTTATTAAACTCTTTTATTTCTCCAACTACAAGTACGAGGTATTATGTGTTCTCTTCTGTAATATCCGTCATATTTTCTAACTGCAGTTCACCGTGAGAGTGACATACGAAATTTAATATCTAGTATCATATAGTAGCACCATACATATGACACTCCCTCCGTTCTCTTTTAATTGACTCAGATTTAGTACAACTTTGTACTAAATTTGAGTCAATTAAAAAAGAACGGAGGGAGTACTATTTTTATAATTCATGGTATCATGAAGTAGTATCATAGACTTATTATATTTAGTGATTTGTAAAATCTAAATGCAAAATTGTGCACATGATCGATTTGACATAAACTTTTCTCGTAATGGCCGCTATGATATGATATCTATCTATGTTATTCTAATTCGCGCTCTCTCTCCCTCCTCCTTAATTAGCCACCACATCAGCAGCTCACCTTCTAGAAAATCCCACCATCCGGGAGTATTGGCTAGTCTCTTCCACCAGATCGATCTTCTAATTTAGTGTGCTAGATCATGCAATTCCACAATCATCTCCTTCTCCCAGATATAAAAAAACCTTCATAGTTTTAAAAACTGAACCAGTGACTGAACCAGTCAAGCTTGTTCGCTGGTTCATGAGCGACAAAAAACCGGTATAATTTGTAAATATTTAATGTAATTTTGAAAAACGTTAACTTGAAATCAAATATATAGCTTCGACATCAGTAATAAAAGATTTAACTTCTGTGACTCACGATGGCCCTGCCTCGTCGTCCTCACGGTGGTGCTTCCTGCTCGTCACCTCTTCCGAAGAGGCAGTGTCGTTCGACGCGTCGGATGAACTTGTGTCCTCCTCGTCGTCGGCAGTGCTCACCGGTTGCGCCTTCGCCTTCGCCTTCGCTTTCGCCTCTGTCTCTGCCTTTGCTCGGGCCGCCGCCGCCTCCTCAGCCTCTTCCTCCTCCTCCTCCTCCTCCCATTCCTCGCCGTTGTTCGGCGGCGGGTAATCATCGCTGCTAGACGTTGCAGCTTTGTCCCACCAAGGACGCCATTCCGGCAGCTTACCCTCGCTGTCGGTGTCTGATGGCAGCTGAGAGAGGTCACTCATTGTGAGATTGGATAGCTTTCGATGAATGTCGCGGCCGGTTGTAGATCGGAAAGCGCATATCGTAGGGGTCTTATTGAGTGCGGATGAATGGTGGCGCAAATATCAAAGAGAGCGGCGGTTGCTCTTCCGCGGAGTTCGCGCTCCATCCAGCGGTTCGCGCGTCGATCGACGGGTTGCCAATGCGACGGTTCCCCTTCCCTGCAACTGCACCGCCGCTACGTAGACGATGGTTGAGCGTCCGTTCGCTGACGCGTCAGGCCCGTGTCTCCTCGTCTCGCTTTTCGTTGTGTCCGGCGTGCCCGGAGCGTCCCTTATGTAGCGGGGACGGACTCGGAGCGTCGGATACTATATTGAGCCGCGCCAGACGGGAAGGGCCTTTGGGGCGCGCCGCGCGCGCGCCCCAAATCTTGAGGGCCGCTTTGTGGAGGCGGCTGGAGATGCTCTAATTCCTCCTTTTTTTTGGGATAGCATCGGGTTAATTCCATCAACTAGATTGCGTGGCTAACTTAACTCGCTGCTAACCAAAATTTGCACGGGGTTGATGCATGATGCATCATCTGAAAATTCGAAATTCGAAATGCGGCACCCCAAAACCCCAGGGAAGAAAACCTGATATAAACCCCCAGCAAACGAAACCGAAAGCGATAAGGTTCCGCGGCGCGTCGCCACCCTCTCGTCTCCCTCCCGCCCGCCTCCTCTCCCCCATTCCTTTCCTTCCGCTGCAAACTCCACGACGCGCCACCCTCAAGCTCGCCTCGCCTCCCTCGCCTCCTACGTCCGCGCGATGCTCGCGAGCCCCGCCACGCTCCGCCACCTCCTCCTCCCGGCGCCGCCGCACCTCGCCTTCGGCACCCCGAACCCCGCGCCGCCGCTCCACGCGTGGCTCCCCATCTCCCGCCTCGCGCCGCCGCGCGTCGCGCATGCCTCCTCGCGCCGACCGCGACGGAGGGATGCCAGGGCTAGGGCTGTCGCTGCTGCAGGAGAGGAGGCGGCGGCTCCAGCGGAGGAGGCCAGCAGCTCCGGCCCGACCAAGTTCTCCGTGAAGATTCCCGTTGGCGACCGCCACGTACGTGAGCCGCTAATTTTATCCCCTCTCCGTGTTTTCCATCTGCGGCGGGCGGAATGCTATGTTCAGTGTTTACGCATTGCCGTATTTTGGGTTCTGAAACGTTGTCCCGCGAGACTTTCACGGGTTTTTTTTTCATCGCGCACTTCTCCAAAATGAAATGTACTTACGCAGCATACCTATGCGGGTTCCTTAGTGCTAATCCGTTTGTCTGATTGTTATGTCCCGATCGTCATTTGTCTGAGAGTTTTTTACAGTTCTTATATAATATATGTTTTTCTTCAGTAGTACTTTGACATCGTCTTTAACTGGGAATTTTTTTGGGTCTCTCAGATATTGGTAGAGACGGGCCAGATTGGGAGGCAAGCGAGCGCGTCTGTAATGGTCACTGATGGAGAAACAGTAAGTGGAGTATATAAGTACTCTCTCCGATCCAAATTAATTGTCACAGATTTAGGCAAAATGCATTGAACCCGTGACAACTAATTTGGATCAGAGGTACTGTAGCACCTCATTTGTGAATCAGCACATGCATAGCAGATTATGAAATCATTTAGCTGGCATAAACACCCGAGTACTGAGATGCATGCTAAAGATTTGAATGATTCGGTTACCCTATTACGCGTGAGTGATTGTTTTCTGTATAACTGGTTGTAGACTTGCAGTTGTATCATGCCTCGTGCGCTACCTGTCTCGAAAATAAATTATGGGCGGTAGACTAGTAGTCCAATCTTCTCTAATGTACCGATTTCATGCTTTCGGCTGAGCTGGAACCTGAGCATTCTTGATTTTTTCTCCATCTCAGGCTCCCATGAATTCATTAATATTCTTAAATTCCCTGCTTGAACGTGCATTGCAACCGGATAAACCTGCATTGCTTCTTCTGTTCTTGTTCTTGAAATTTATTCATGCCAGTTCCAGAGGACAACATGTTTTCCTACGCATATCACTATTTCAACTCTCTCATGTTCAACTAAGACAGAGTTGTTATCTTCATCACTACTTTCCAGTAACATTAATACCTTTACATAGCTAATTAAAATTTCTAATTGCCTTGGCAGATTGTCTACTGTTCTGTTTGTATGGCTGATACTCCAAGCGACCCTTCTGATTTTTTCCCAATGTCAGTTCACTATCAGGAGCGCCTTTCAGCTGCTGGAAGAACTAGGTACAGAACCTTAAGTACTTATTGCCCTTGTATTCATCAACTATCATCTGTTTGTGTATTTCATTAACTCTACTCTTATTTTTGATTGAATACAGTGGCGGTTTCTTTAAACGAGAAGGAAGGGCAAAAGACCACGAGGTTCATTATAAGAACTTTTACTACACTGCTTTGTTATGTTTACCGGACCACTAGAGTTTCTTTCTTACTACAATTGCAGGTTTTAGTATGCAGATTGATAGACAGGCCTCTACGTCCTACTATGCCCAAGGGGTTCTATTACGAAACTCAGATTCTATCCTGGGTAATCCAATGATTTTTTTGTATGCATACATCACATATACCATCATTTTGGACCTTAAGCACAGTGTGTCATTATTCCACCAATTACTTGATTTTTATTTGTGATCTTTATTATTCATATGATGAAACAACAATTTCTTTCTATTACAGGTTTTCAGTTATGATGGTATTCATTCCCCTGATTGCGTGGCTGTGACAGCTGCTGGTATAGCCATGTAGGTCTAATGGAAAATATCATAATAATGTAGGAGTAGTTATTTTTCATGTGTTTTGACTAAAAAAACTATATTGTAGCTGCTTGTATTTATCACGAACCTATCACTGCAGGGCACTCTCTGAAGTTCCAAATAAACAAACAATTGCTGGCGTAAGAATTGGTATGATTAACGACCAGTTTGTTGTTAACCCAACCACTGAACAAATGGAGGACTCGGAGTTGGACTTGATGATGGCTGGGACGGATAGTGCTATATTGATGATAGAGGTCTGTGCTCAACTTTTATTCGCAGTTGCACATATACTTTCCCCAGACCGTTTCGTATGAAGAAACATATGTTCACCTTTTTTTTTGTGTTTGGTTATCAGTATATAAGTCTTCTAGATTTTCTTGATAGTTATGCATATTGATTTTCTGGAGATGAGAAGTTGACATAGTTTTATCACTAATCTAGCATGTAAAGTTACCAGATCTAAGCTTTACTGGTATAAGCCACACTGCTTTTATTTTGGCAATAAACCACTCGTAGCTATTGGCAAGCCTTGTTTGGTTGGCACCAAAAATTTTCCTACACTTAAAGATAGGTCAATTTGGGTGAAACAGGCTGTAGGTTCTTGTTTTCTCTTTCCGGGCAAATATGGGTAGCATATCATATCTTTTATATGATTTTTTAATATGCTTCTCTGCCCTTGATTCGAAAGATAGGTTAATTTAGGTAAACCAAGTTGTCTGTTGGTGATAGTTTAGTTATCTTGATTCTTTCACCCTCCTAGTTATTATTTTCTGTCAATGGCACCTCTTGTTTTTCTGAGTTCTGACTAGTTCTTAGTAGGGATTCTGTGATTTTCTCACTGAGGAGAAGCTGCTTCAAGCCGTGGAAACAGGACAGGTTAGCTTATAACGTCTCGTTATGCTCTGCTTGTAGATATAATTTTTTGCTATCCATAGTGCAGTTTCACAAATTATAGTCCATCTGATTGCAAGATGCTAGTGCTTAGCAGTTAATAGTCTAGTCAACCAAAAACAACAACAAATCAGCAAGTTTTTGCCAAATATTCGTTTTTTTTTTCTGTACAAACGCTTGCTGTTAGCTTTTGAAATTAGGGATCTGTGGTCCCTCTAATTAGTTACTTTTTAAGGGCAAGGACCTTTTATAGTTCCTTCAAATGGAAGGAAAGTGAACCCTAAACATCAAGTTACTGAAACTTCCTCCAATGAGAGACCCAGGAGTTTATTCATTTGGAAGCATTTTTTCAAGCTCTGTTCTCAACCAATTATTTATATTGCACATTTTTTTTGCTTTAGTTACTTGCTCAGCTGATGTGATAAGCCATCATGGTAGGGACTAGGGTTCTACCGGGTCTAGGGCGGAGGTTGTAAGGGTGGAAGTGAGGGCGGAGAGGTTGGAGAGCTCGGCGCCGGCGGCTGGGCGCCGTCGCGGAGGAAGGAGGCGGCGGTTAGGGTTGGTGCGGCGGCTAGGGTTCTCCCGTCTCCCTTCAGGAGACGAGACAGTAATGATACTGAATTATTGTCTGCTTAATCTCGAAGGGATACAAGTGTTTATATAGGAGGACGGCCTCCTCGAAACCCTAATTTACTTGGGCTAAGCCCCTAATTTACTTGGGCTAAGCCCCTAACTAGCCACTAGTGGGCTTCCTACGTTGGTAGGTCAGACCGACTATAACATCTCTCCCTGCCTTCTCAAACAGCTCGTCCTCGGCTGAACTTCTGGCTGCTGACGGAGATCTTCAAGCTTCTCCCAAGTCGCCTCGTCCTCGGGCAGGCCGGTCCAATGCACCAAGACGTGCCAAACACCACGGCGCTGCTGGGCCTTCAACACGCGAGCCACACTCGCCGGGGCAGGCTCGAGACGCCCATCCGAAGTAGGTGGAAGAGCTGGTGCGTGGAAGGAGGGTCGCCCGGTAGGCCTTCAGGAGGCCGACGTTGAAGACGTCGTGGAGGCGCGAGCCCGCAGCAACTCAAGGCGGAGGCGAGCTTGCCGATGCGCTCCGGCACACGGAAAGGACCGGCGTAACGAGGTCCCAACTTGCGCTGGAGCGCGGGTCCAAGGCGGGTCGTCCGGTGAAGAAGCGTAGCGGACCCAATCGCCCACCGCAAATTCCGCCTCGCGATGAGGCGTAGCCAGACCCAATCGCCCGCAAATTCCGCCTCGCGATGGTGTGCATCATAGTACTTCTGGCCCCCGAGCACGAAGAAGTCGCCGCGCGCCTCGGCCAATATCTCATCGCGGCACGCGGGTCATCCCGGTGCGGGCCGTGCGACGCATAGGGAAGCATCGCCGGTGGTGGCCTCCCATAGACCACCTCAAAGGGAGTAGCGTGCGCGCGGAGTGGTAGGACGTGTTGTAGCGGTACTCGGCCCACGCCAGCCAGTCCACCCAAGCTCGTGGACGATCCCCGTGAGCAGCGCAGGTACATGGCGATGATCTTGTTGACGACCTCGGACTGGCCGTCCGTCGAGGATGAAACGCCGTACTCATACGGAGCTTTACGCCCGCCGCCCAAAGAGGTCCCTCCAGACGTGACCGTAAACACGGGATCACGATCACGACGATGGAGGACGGAAACCCGTGGAGGCGAACGATGCCGTCGAAGAAGGCGCGTGCCACGGCGCCGCCGTATAGGGATGGCCCAGGGCGATGAAGTGCGCGTACTTGGAGAAGCGGTCAACCACCGTGAGGATGACGGACTTGCCGCCAACCTTCGGCAGCCCCTCGATGAAGTCCATGGAGATGTCTGCCCACACCTGGGACGGCACGTCCAGCGGCTGCAGCAAGCCTGCCGGACGGAGCGTCTCCGTCTTGTTCCGCGCATGACACACGCCGCACCCATCCCGCACCGGGCGCTATCCCCTGGAATGTAAAAATCAGCACGGAGACGGTGCAGGGTCTTCTGGGCGCCCTCGTGACTGCAGAATGCGCCAAGGACAAGGCCTGGTGGCGCAGGTCTCCATGATCCGGCACGAAGATGCGGCGTCCATGGAGGAGTAGTCCCTCGTCCAGGCGCCATGGCGCGGCCAGCTCGGCCGGCGCGCAGCTGCTGCGCATCCGCAGCGTGGCGAGCGCGGCGAACCTCGTCGATGAAGACGAAAGATGGCCCGGCGTGGATGCAAGGGTGCACCGACTGTGGGCGCGTCCGCAGTTTCTTCAATGTCGCGGCGGGACAGCGCGTCGGGCGTATTGAGGCGGCCGGGCGGTACTCGACGGTGTCGCCGAAGAGCTTGCTGATCCACCGGTGTTGCGGCACGGTAGAGAGGCGCGATCCGGAAGAACTTCAGTGAGGTCGTGCGCACACGGAATGTCCGGCCCCAAAGATACGCCCGCCGGTGGCGCAGCGCTGGACCAGCCCGATCAGCTCGCGCTCATATGCGGCGAGCTTGTGGTGCGCGCGCGAAGGCGCGAAGAAGGCGAGTGGACCCTCGCCCTGGTGAAGGACGGCGCGAAATGCGGAGGCATCGCATCCACCACGAACGGCTCGTCGTCGGCATCGAAGAACGGGACCGTCGTGAGTGCCCGCCGCAGCTGCGAAGGCCGTGGCCGCCTCCTCGTCCCAAGAGAAAGCGTCGCGGCGCGGCGCGTAAGGCGCGCGATGAGGCCGAAGTCCTGGATGTATCCGGTAGTATCTGCGAGGCCCAAAATCGCGAAGAGCCGTGGTGATCGTGGCGGCGACGGCGCGACCTTGTCCGCGTCCATCGCGACACGTCGGCGGAGATGACATGGCCCAAATATGCGACGGAGGTCGTGCCAAACGAGCACTTTGAGCGCTTGAGGTGAAGACGATGCGCTCGAAGCTCGTTGAAGATGATGGCCACGTGCTGTAGGTGCTCCCAGGATGCTGTAGATCAAAATATCATCAAAGAAAACAAGCACAAAGCGGCGTAAGTAGGGGCTGAGCACGTCGTTCATCGAGCCTGGAAGGTCGCCGGCGCATTGGAGAGGCCGAAGGGCATCACCAAAAACTCGTAGTGGCCATGGTGAGTGCGGAACGCCGTCTTGGAGATGTCGTCCCGTGCATGCGCACCTGATAGCCCGAGCGCAAGTCGAGCTTGGTGAAGAAGCGCGCGCCATGCTCGTCCGAGCTCATCCACGACGGGGATGGGAAACTTGTCCTTGGACGTGACGGTGTTGAGGGCGCGGAAGTCGATGCAACGCCACGTGCCGCCGGTCTTTGCACCAGAGCACGGGGCGAACGGTGGACGTCGAGATCCGGATGATGCCCTGGCGAGCATGACCGCCACACGGCGCTCGAGCTCGTCCTTGCGTACGGCGCCGCGCCGACGGTGCCGTGTTTGGCGGGTGGATGCGGTGGTCACGGTCGCGAGGGGAGGCCCTGCGGCTCGTCGAAGAGGTCGCCGTGCTGCTGCAGAGTCGGCCAGAGCGGATGCGCCTCGGCGCGGCGGCCATCGTGTAGCTGCGGGGATGTGCGTGCTGCCCATGCCCGTCCGGGAACACGGCGGCCGCTCGCGCCGAAGATGAGGGACACGTCGAGGTCCCCAAGATGGGGCCTAAGGTGCTCGGAAGTCACGGCGAGGATGAAGTCGTAGCAGCCAAGTCGAGGCCGACGCGTCGATGGAGAAGGGCTCGTCGCCTACAAGCACGGAACTGTCGCGCCACGCCCTGGCACGTAAGACGATCCCCGTTGGCTACGGTAACGTTGTACGCGCCCGCCGGCTGGAGAGCGAGGCGGCGCATGGCGGTGCAAGAAGTTGTGTGTGGAGCCCGTGTCCACCAGCGCAGTTAGACGCTCCCCATTGATCGTCACGGAAGCAACATCGTCTTTGCCGTTTTGATGCCCGCCATAGCATGGAGAGACACGACGAAGGCGGACGCGTCGACGGGCGTAGGTCGTGACACCGGCCTCGGGACGGTGGCGGCCGCGAGCTCGGCGGTGAGGGCCTCAACGTCGGCGCGTCGACGGTCTCCAAGTAGAAGAGGCGGGCGCACGTGTGGCCGGCGCGTATTTTCGTCGCAGTTGAAGCACAGCCCCCGGCGCCGCTCAAGCTGCTCCGCGCCGTCGCCGCCTGAAGGGGCGAGTCGGCGCAGGAGGGCCTGCGGCGCAGCGGCGGCGGGGCGCGCGGGGCGGTGGGCGACGGACGGGTCGGGGCACGGCCCGGCGCTGCCACGTTGCGCGTAGACCTGCTGCATGGCGAGGGCGCGCTGCTCGTAGGCTCGTGCGTAGTACATGGCCGTGCAGGTCCCCGGCTCGCGCATCTCGACATCGACGCGAATGTAGTCGGGAGGCCGCCACGAAGAGATCGGCGCGCGCCGTGCCGAGACACCGGGGCATGGCACGCGGCAAAGCGGTCGGCGAAGTCTGGACCGTGGTGGTGAAGGCGAGGCGTCCCGGCTCGGCAAGGCGGCTGCCACGGAGGGTCGGCCCAAACCGCGGAGGCACGGTCGCGGAACGCTCCCAAGGCGGCATCCCGCCCTCGTCTGCTCGAGGGCGTAGTACCAAGCGCGCGCGCCCCGTAGGTGATAGGAGGCGATCCATGTGCGGTCGGTGCTGAGCGTCCGCTGCCCCGAAAAATTGCTCACCGGTTCGCCGATGGGGGTCGGCGCCGTCGTAGGTGGCGAACTCCGGCCGTGAAGCGGGCGCCTGCGGGCACGGAACCATGGGGGCGCCCTCGGCTGGTCGGGTTGACGGACGTGCTCGCGGCGGCAGCCCGGAACCCGGGCCAAGGCGGTGGGCGGGCTGCTGGACCGTCGTCCGCGCCGCGGATGAGTGTAGACGGGTGCCGCGTCGGTCCATGTGGGAATCGGCGAGGCGACGGCGGCCACCACGCGGGCCGGCCATTCCGGCGGCGGAGGCGGGGGGCGGCGGCAAGCGCGGTCGGTGGTGGCGACGGCGGAACAGCGGCCGTGGGGGCGGCGGCGAAAGTGGCGGCGGGTGCTGGCCGGCCTTGATCTCCGCGAGCTCGGCGGATGGCGCGGAGGTCGCGAGGTCGCCAACGTAGCGGGCGGAGGTCGAGGCCCGTGGGGACGGCGGCGCTGGTCTCCGCGGCGGCGGCGGCCCCCACGCGTGGGCGTGGCGGCGGAAGTGGCGTGGTGGCGGCGGACGGGCGGCGATGGCGACGGGGGGCTGTTGGAGCCCATAAGACCTAGGCAATCTGATACCAAAGTGGTAGGGACTAGGGTTCTACCGGGTCTAGGGCGGAGGTTGTAAGGGTGGAAGTGAGGGCGGAGAGGTTGGAGAGCTCGGCGCCGGCGGCTGGGCCCGAGGAGGGAGGCGGCGGTTAGGTTGGTGCGGCTAGGTTCTCCCGTCTCCCTTCAGAGACGAGACAATGATACTGAATTATTGTCTGCTTAATCTCGAAGGGATACAAGTGTTTATATAGGAGGACGGCCTCCCGAAACCCTAATTTACTTGGGCTAAGCCCTAATTTACTTGGGCTAAGCCCCTAACTAGCCACTAGTGGGCTTCCTACGTTGGTAGGTCAGACCGACCATAACACATCACCTCTTTTCATCCAGCTGTACAATAAATACTTTTTTCTGTCCAAAACATGCGACTTTTACTTTGTTTATCTTCTCAGGGCTCCTTTTTGACTTTGGTTATATTATATATGTTTCTTGTTTTGTGATTCTAATTCAAGTAAATATCAGGAGGCAATTCGAGAAATCTGCAAGGCAATTGATGTTCTTGTCAAGACCTGTGGGAAGAAGAAAATGGTTGAGGCTATCAATTTACCACCCCCTGAACTCTACAGGCATGTTGAAGTATGAACACACTGCAGCCCTTTATTTAATTGACTGTATACTTTTCTAACTTTTGATAGGCCTATGTAACAGTTTCAAGTTCTTAATAGTCTTATAGTAAGTGAAAACAGCAATCATGCTATTGTTTTTAATTTTTGTGGTGAGCAGCGAGCAGTTGCTGCCTTGCTGTGACTAAAGATCTCAAATACCGGTCCTTCTCTATCCTACTTTCGGGCATCTTTTGTCATTTTATTTCAGTAGTATATTGGCCATTCTTTGATAATTTATCAGTATCGCTGTTCTCACATGTTCTTTGTATAGGTGGTCAAATGGTCAGGTGGACTGAGAGGGTTTTCATGGTGTCCAGATCTTACATTACATATGTCCTTTTCAATAGTTTACCTTATATTAGGCTATGTGTGCATCTCCTTGGTTGTCTCTTCTGGGTCTTATTATCCGTTCAAGTTGTTAAGCCTTCCAAGGATGCTGGTGCAAAATTTAATGGCGGTAGAAATGCTTGTTCTAGTAATATTTTAACACCAACAGAGTTAACTACCAGCTGGAAAAAAAATAATTAATAGAAATAGAACATGCCTGCTACTCCCAAGACAGCATTTTGCATTGTTATTTAATCCACTTCCTTTTCCTAAAAAAATCAAGCGAAGTGTATCGTACTTACTTCTTTTCTGTACTCTCATTGCTAATTTAAAGTGCTAATATTTTCCAGGATATCTCTGGAGACGAGTTAGTGAAGGCATTGCAAATAAAACAAAAAATTCCTCGAAGAAAAACTCTTTCAGCACTGGAGGAGAAAGTAATAACTATATTGTCAGAACAAGGCTATGTGTCCAAAGATGAGTCATCTGGACCCATTGAAAATTTAGCTGATATTGTTGAGGAGGAAGATGAGGACGAAATTATAGAGGATGGTGAAGTGGATGAAGGTGATGTTCACATCAAGCCAGTGTCAAGGAAGCCCCACCGTCAGGTGATGGTCATTATTTTGTTCTCACTGAATATGTGGTTTTGTGACTCAAGTTCTATTTTTTTTTCTTTGTGACACTGATTTTAGCTTAGCATCTCATGCACAATTTTCATTCGCTGCTTTCACTGATCCACTGTTTCTTCTATGTAGTTATTCTCAGAAGTTGATGTCAAGCTAGTCTTCAAGGAAGTGTCATCCAAATATTTGCGAAGGCGGATTGTAGAGGTATTTAATTTTCCTTATCATCTGAAAGTCATAGCCGCTAAGATTTTCTATTGACCTAAATGTTAGTGCTACCCTACTTCATTTTATCTATTAGAGCATTTTTAAGTAGGAAATTTTCATGTGCATACTACCTGTTCACAACTTCGAAATACTGCAGCGCATCGTACTCCAGAAAGTGTCACGGTGAATGATCAGATACAAAGCATGCTACTCTTGAAAGTTAAGGCTATGTAATGTCAATATAGTAAGAAATACAGTGTGGGCACAGTACTACTGCTGCTGCATAAGAATCAGAAAATCAGATAGAGAGTGTTATACTTCTAGTTACAAGGGCTGACTTTCTTGCAATGTTACATTTGGGTCACTAAGACGATTCATCAGCCTTGAAAATGATTCCATGAATGTTGCGTTGATAGGATGGAGGCACCGTCATTAATGGTTATGGCAAAATGGTTTAGTTGCATAACACTAGTAGAGGACTGTCTCTGTAAAGAATATGGCTGCCCCACCACACAGCAGTAAGCACGTGCAGCAATGCCTGCCTGCATGGTTTCTATTAGTTAACAGTTGCAGGGTTTATGGAGTACATTACCTTGTAAAACTTTTCCTAGGACCAATAGATTTCCTACTTAAATTTATCTTCCTGTGGTTTATGCTACTATTATTAATCTTTTTCATGAATGTTGCTCAAACTTCAGGGTGGAAAGCGAAGTGATGGACGGAGTCCTTGTGAGCTTCGGCCTATTAATTCTCAATGTAGATTACTTCCACGGGCACATGGCAGTGCACTGTTCACAAGGGGAGAAACACAGGTAAGGTAATACACTTCATTTGGCAGTCTATAGCCAGGACTTGAACTTGAGACCTTAGGCTCTGATACCACGTAATGCTTCATGCACTAGCCAAAACAACCAAAAGTCCGAGCTGATGGAAAGAGCTAGGTCATCCACATGACCACATATACACTTCAACACAACTGATATTCCTCACAACATAACCTTTATCATTTTTTCTTGCATATCATGGTGTTATTGTCTCACTACTAAACATGTTTGATCCCTCATCTTTTAGCAATGTTGCATGTGTATTTATTTGTATATCTGTATATTTCTCTGAACCACAAATTGGTTTGTTGTTGCAGTCAATACTTGTTGACACCTATGTAGATCTAATATATTCTGAGTAGTAATTTCGACTTCACAATTTTTTGCAATTGCGATGCAAAAGTGCAAAAATACTCATCACCCTAATCACAATTGCACAAGAGTAGCTGCACATGTCTACTGTTTTCTCTTCAAGCAGGGACAGTTTCTGCTTGAGTTAAACACATTACATCTACAATCCATATGTTCTTAACATTTCTCATTTAATCACGCAGGCACTGGCCGTGGTCACTTTAGGTGACTATCAGATGGCTCAAAGAATTGATACCCTTGTTGACACTGAGGAATCAAAAAGTTTCTATCTTCAGGTACATGGTAGAAATGTTGGTTGATGATATATCATCTTGCTTTGTCAGTTTCCCATCTCTAAAGGTCAAAAGTCTTCATTCATTGTTTCTTATATAGTTTCACTGATGAAAAATGACTTCTGCAGTTCTCTGTTGGGATTTAGATAGTTCCATTTACTAGGGCAGTTCTTTTTAACTAGTCAATACATTTGGATCTGGTAAATGTAGATCTATTAACTAGCTTTTATCATATGGTAAAGAGTGAAAATGATGTAGTTGTATATTAGACATATTTGAAGTACGATGTAAAGCTCTGAAGATACTGCTACTACTTCCTAGTTTAATCAGTTCTTTTCTGAATACTATATTGCTCTCATGGTTTATAACAAACGCACTGAGTCTGTTCAACTGGAGAAAACCGAGGATTGGCGCCACTGCCAGGTTCTTTCTGGTTCAGCTGATGGAGTTCTTTTCTGTAAAAACAAGAGAAAAATATTAGTATGGAAAATTCCCTGTCATAAGAGTCGAGTTTGGGACACCCCACTTATCCAATACGGTTCCAGCAGGTGCTTTTCAGTGATTTGCTCAGTAGTGTAGGCAATACGTATTAATATTAAAATACCGTGCAGTGAGCCGCTCCAAGACTGTTGTATGCATGTCTTACATACCATGAGATGAATTGACCGGTTCGTTTATTGTGTTGTAGACTGCTGTATGCATACATCCCATGAGTACACTTTTTTAGTTAATTGTTGTGTTAAATACTGCAGTACACATTCCCGCCATCATCTGTTGGTGAAGTTGGTCGAACTGGAGCACCTAATAGGAGAGAGATAGGTCATGGTATGCTTGCAGAAAGGGCGCTGGAACCGATTTTACCTTCAGAAAAGGATTTTCCGTACACCATTCGTGTGGAGAGTACTATCACTGAAAGTAATGGCTCATCTAGGTAATGACCATTTCATGCTTTCTTCCATTATTGTTTGCACATTTTTCCATTGGCGAAGGTTTTATAGAGTTGACACTTGATGTAGTACCACCATGTTCTCTTTAAATCACTATTACTATCATGTGTACTGTTACTTGCCACCTCCCTATTGGACTTGTTATAATATAGATCCTGCCACAGGTCAGGTGCACAAATTTATTATCCTTTTGTGCAGGCTGCAGGATAGCCTGATCTTTTACTCAATGTTCCTCATTTTTACTCCTAAATTGGCAAGATATCTCTGGTAATATGTTTCTGTTATATTTCACCAGCATGGCTTCTGTCTGTGGAGGTTGTTTAGCACTTCAAGATGCTGGTGTTCCAATAAAGTTCCCTGTAGCTGGAATAGCAATGGGCTTGGTTCTTGACACTCAGGAATTCGGTGGAGACGGTACACCACTTATTCTTTCTGATATTACTGGATCTGAAGATGCCTCTGGTGACATGGATTTCAAGGTGTAACATGTATTCTACCCTAGTTTGTTTTTCCCTCGTATAAATGCAGTAGCATGGTTAATGGTTGATTCCTTTTGAATCTTTTAATTTGTTTACCAGTCCACTCCTCTTTCAGGTTGCCGGTAATGAACATGGTATTTCTGCTTTCCAAATGGACATCAAGGTTGTAATTACTAACGACTAGGGGTGTGTTCGGTTTGGGGATGGGGTGGAATGGAATGGAACCATTCCATTCCACTGGCACGGAACCGTTCCATTCCTGTGTTCGGTTTGGACAAAAAGATTGTCACGGAACGGTTCCATCCTTGTGTTTGGTTTTGGAATGGGATGAGAATGGAATGGAATGGGTGAGATAATCACCCGATTAATTATTCTAAACTCGATTAATTATTTGCTAAACTTAATTAAGTAGTGCTAAACTTGATTAATTATTGCTAAACTTGGTTAATTATTGCTAAACTTAATTAATCAGCGTGTGACAGTCACCCGTTCCACCTCGTCCGGCCGAATCGGAGGAACCACTTCATTCCGGATCTAGAGGGAATATTCCATTTAGAGGAACCACTTCATTCCATTCCAGTTTGCAACCGAACGCAGGAACGGGCTCTGGGTGCGGAACGGTTCCATTCCGTTCCACCCCATCCCCAAACCGAACACACCCTAGATGAACCAACATTTGTCTTGTAATATGCTATTAGGTGGCATAAAATCAACGATGAAGTCATCTTTGTGCATGTTATGCTTGGCAGGTGGTGGGAATAACTCTAGCTGTAATGGAACAAGCACTTCGTCAAGCTAGAGATGGTAGAAAGCATATTCTAAGTAAGTCTGTAGTCTGCGCTTGACCTTCAATCTTGCTTTATTATTTGTGTATACCATGCTCGAAATTTCTAACCCAGTTTCATGATACTTGTGAGTTGTGACAGATACCAGCGAACCTACGATACATTGTAACTAAACTGCAAGTCATAATATTAACAGAAAGAAAGAGAATGTAAATTATAGCGACTCACCGAAGTTGTACAGTGAGGCCTGAGCATTTTAATCTGTTGGTGTTGCGTATAAACATCAAAATCAACTTATATTTTGTGTTAGTTTTGGACGAGGAATATGCCGTGCATATCTTTTTCAGATGGATCACTTTAGGTGACATCATTTCATGGTTCAAAAAGCGTACGCCTAGGTACGCTTAAGCGCGCTTAAGCGCTGAGTGGTTGCCTTCCGCTTCGCTTTTGGCCTAAGTATTCAATTAAGCGAGACAGGAAATCTGGTCGTATTTTGTGCTAGAATCTATGTGAGTGTTGGTGTGTTGCCTGTGTTTCTCTGCTCCTTGCTCGACGCATTGATGCTATGTTAATTTGATTAGGTCTTGCTTAGCTGCTTGCTACTCCAGTACTGCTTAGCTGCTTGTTTGTGTTTGTTACATTGTTTGCTTAGCTGCTTGTGTGTATAAGAAAATTGGAGCAAAACCGAGGCTAACCAAGGTATTAATCCTCGTATTCCTCAGAAATGTAGCATTACATGCTTAGGATACAAATTTACAGCATATTATAGGGTTATATGTGCCCATCTTGACTTCCTGTTTCATGTTGTTTCATGTTCGTACGATTTTAGCCTGCTTAAGCGGCGCTTAAGCTCGCTTAAGCAACAGTTCCTCTAAGCAGTGCCTCACCGCTCGCTTAGCGCCTAGCACTTTTTTGAACCTTGCATCATTTGTGAAGGTAGCTACTAAATAAAATGTGAGAGTCCTATTAAAAGTATACGTGATTGGAGCCTTCATGGATAACAAACTCTCTATTCTTATGCAATTATGGTGAAAATGCCATTTTTACTCCAATTTTCTAATGGATTTCGGGTATTTGATCTGATGTTACATTTCACTGTCTTCAGATGAAATGTCAAAATGTTCACCCCCACCAGCTAAAGCACTGTCTCCCTATGCTCCCGTAATACATATTATGAAGGTTGGTATATTGTTTGCGAAACGTGGTGATTTTTGTATTTTCTTGCAATTGTAATTTAAACTTGTCTGGAATTGTTCTTATGCAAGGTCAAACCTAACAAGGTGAGTTTAATAATTGGTTCTGGCGGAAGGACAATAAAAAGCATAATTGAGGAGACTGGAGTATATGGTATTGATGCCCGAGATGATGGCACGGTAAGGAGAACTTAATGATAACCTTTGAAGTTTTCAAAGTACAATCTGACACTCTTTTGGCAGGTAAAAATTACTGCAAGGGACATAGAAAGCTTAGAGAAGTCAAAAACTATAATAGCTAATCTTACCATGGTTCCAAAAGTTGGAGAAATTTTCAGGTGTCCATTTGTTTTATCCCTTGGTTTTTATGTGCATATGATATATTCATATTGTAGTATTGCACTATTGCTTCCTGTAGATTTAGTTAAGTACTCGCTTTTAACTGAACATTTCCGGGATTAGCAAATGAGAACTCTTGAAAATTCAATTGCAGGAACTGTGAGATCAAAACAATTGCTCCCTACGGAGCTTTTGTGGAAATTGCACCTGGGCGTGAGGTGAGCAGCTACCGAAACTAACTTTATTAATTCCAATGTTAACATATTTATTGCACTTCCATAATACAAAGGAAGTAATGCTGCTTCTAATTGACAAATCCGCGTGGCCTCATTGGGCCTCTAACGATTCGACTAGTAGTTTCCGTACACAAAGTTATCTCCTGTTAATTTTGATTATCTTGCTGCCATAATCGTATCCTTAACTCAATGTGCAGGGTTTATGTCATATCAGCGAGTTAAGTTCGAGTTGGTTGGCCAAGGCTGAGGATGTGAGAAAATATTTGTTTGTTTGTTTTGATTCCTCTTGTGTGTTAAAGTTAACCAACTCTTTGTTCTTCTTTTCAGGCTTATAAAGTTGGAGATCGTATTGATGTCAAGCTCATTGAGGTTTGTAGTTCTGTTTGAAGTGTAAACTCGACATGAATGCTAAGTAAATCCGGGAAAAGTTGCATCTTTGGTATATGCTGCTGGTACATATAGATGGTGAATCAATGGTTGTCAAAAGGCGACATATTGCTGAAACTTTCAACCGGTGCATGATTTCACTGGTTTTAATCTTGTCAAGTTTTAGAGTATAGGTTACAGTTGCTGGCGATAATTTTAGCTGTCTTTTTTATGTTAACCAGTGGCATCGTATATTGTATAGTAACTGTCCTCTCATTTTTTCAATTTCCCAGCTAGCAAGCAAGATAGTTTGCAATTGCTATAGGTCTTTATAATGCTTAGGCTATACTATTCCTAACTCTACCACTTCAAATACCATTTGGTAAATTTATCTGATTACATTTTGACCATCTCTGCTTTCTGAATGTCTATTTTCTGAACTTTCTGAACCAGATAAATGACAAGGGTCAACTTCGACTAAGTTGCAAAGCCTTGCTTCCTGATGCAAACCAAGAACCAGGCAGCAACAAGCAGCAAGCGAGCGGTCCGACGAAAGAAAAGATAGTGTACAAAGATGATATCATTAAGGTGACCACAAGAAGATCCAGACGCAAGAAAGAAGGTGAGCCGTCTGCAGCTGAAAATGCCACATCAAAGACCCTTGAAAACAGCACAGCCGAAAATGCCTAAGGATTTGGTTTCACAAGACAGCTAGATGGTAAAGAACCAGGGTGACAAAAGCAACATGCGGCTTCATCACACGGATTGCCTGAGAAGACTAGGCCACTTACTAGGACTGCAACAACAACTACTAACTAGGATTGCAACCGTGTGGCTGGAATTACATGGCAATGCTGGCTAAGCAGATAACCCACTCTAAATTGGATTCCTACAAAAGGGGAATTGTTGATATGTTCAAGTCTTCTTGCCCTATGATGTGCCAAATGAAGATGCCACAGTGGATTCAGGTTGCTGCTTCAACATGCAACATTTTGACTGTGTTTCACGTCCTGCATTTTTCCGACTAAGGTCGTAGTGCAGCAAGGAGTGCCTACAGTGGTTTTGATTCATTACCGTTAGCACGAACATGGTAGAATGTTAGTGAACTTATATTCGCAACAGAAAATTTTGTCGTTGTCTGAGCTTTTAATCTTGGGTGGCTTTATCATTAATTTATGGTATTCCTGCACAAAAAAAAAAACACTTGTGTGTGCACGCCTTGATCTAGTGTAGGCTTTAACTCGTTGATCCTCATCGAGCGGAAGGCAGCATGCTTGATGATCAATACGACCAACAAAAAGAAACTCGTTGGTTGTTGTTTGATTTATGAAAAAAACGCAGAATGTTTTCCCTATATCTGACTTAATTTAGGGCACAACACTACACACTTTGGATGAAAAGCTCATCATTTTGCGAAGTGAAGCATACACTTCCGAAATAAAGTACATGGGGCTAGTGATCCATGATTCCAATGGCTTTTTTTTTTTTTGAAACAAGCAAACGATCATAAGCGTAGCTACCCTGTGGCACACGCTGATGAGCGCATCATACTCTGATGAGCACCTCAGAAGGACGAGTGGCGGATTGGATCTTGAAATTGGAAGAAGTCACCATTAGCTCATTGTCGTGAGCGTCGTATCCATTGAATGAATATTCGCTTTATGAGACACATGCGGGGTGGCCTTGGACACCTCCTAAGACCAACAAGTCCCCCAAGTGGACCAATGACAAGGGCTCGAGTTAAAGCTCTACATGGTGAAGTCGCTCCTCTCTACCTCTACCTTTGACACCCCTTTGGATGGCTTGCTACTTCATGCAAATACACTATGTTCAATCAGGTACATCGGTCAAGACACAAGCCATGGAGTCCAAGCCAATGGAGAGAGAGCTGGAAATGATGAAGATGGAGCTCCAGGCACGGGCCGAACCGCCCTCCCGGAACTTCCGCCCACCAGACAACTTCCCCGGGACCGGAACTTCCGCCTCCAGGACCGGAACTTCCTCTCGGATCTTGCCAAGATGCGTCCGGCGCCCGAGAGAAGTGGAACCGGACGGAACTTCCATCAGGACCGGAACTTCCGCCCACCGGAACTTCCGCCCAAGTTCCCAAGTTGAAAGTCCGTCAAACGCCCCTGGATGTTACTGCAAGGAAATGGGCTAATTGAACAGAACCGGAACCGCCGGGCGGAACTCGCCTTCCAGGACCGGAACTTGCCTGGCCAGGAACTTCCGCCCAAGTCGGCCGGAACTTCATCACCGCGAACTTCAACAACACTACTTTTCAGCGTGTAACTTACCCATTCGCCCACCCGGCTATAAATAGCCTAGTTGGCTCAGATCTGAGATTAGACTTGTTTAGAACTCAAACCTAACTTTGAGCTTAGTCTCCCTTGGGTATCATCCCTCTGTAATCAAGGCATCCTTGTTGTTGATTTGTGAATTGCTAAGTGAGATTCTAGTGCAAGGCACTCTCTCTCCCTTATCAATCCCCTTCTCTCCAACACCAATCTCTCTCCGGGAATTCTGCCGCGTGCCTCTTCCTTGGAGATTCTATTGACGTGATCTACCGAGTCACGGGGGTAAGTATCGGGTGTATCGGGTTGGTGTGCGTGCGTGAGTACCGTGTTCCTCGTGTTCTTCGTGTTCCTCACGTCCTCCCACCTTTTCCCCTTGGTCTTTGGGTTGAATCGCGAGATCGGGCCACATCCTCGATCTTAGATCGCATCATATGGTATCAGAGCCCTTTGGTTACCGCGATTTTGACCCTCCACCCACCCGATTTCGTTTCTAGAAAATTTTCCAAAAAATAGCCCAAATTGCCTTTGGACCGATCTGTGATTTGGTTGAGTTTTGAGTGGTTTTGATCCAATAGAAACTTGTCTTTGGTGTTGATCTACAATTCCCCACCTTCCCACAGCTTCTAGTGCCAATTTTCCCACGAATTCGAAGATTTTCGGCCCGGATTTCCGCCCAAATCGAAGAACAGCCCGGTCCGATTGCGACCGGAAGTTCCGCCCGGAGGACGGAAGTTCCCCCCCGGAAGTTCCGCCTCGGGGCCGGAACTTCCGCTCCAATTTTTCACAGCTAACCGTTTTTCGTTTTGGCACTAACCCCTTGTGTTTGGACTTCGTAGTGTGCCATTTCAGATAACTTCCGCAACATCAACTACGACGACGGCACCCCGAGGATCAAGCGGTTCATTTGACACCTCCACCATAGCAAGTTCAAGTTCGTCGGCCACCGTCATCAAGTGGTATTGCACCTAACTTGTAGCCCTAGCTTCCTTTGCGTACCTTTCCTATCGAGTGGCTTTCTAGTGTTGCGAAGCATTGCGCAAGCGTCCCGACCGTGAGGGTGTGCGTGTGTTGAGCAAAGCTACGAAGCAAGCTCGTGTGAAAAGATAGGCAAAAGAAGTGTGACATACTTACATAGATAGTGAAAAGAAAACTAAGCATAAAAAAAAAGAAGAGAAAAAGAAAAAGAAAAAGAGTGTGAGTGACACCTATACAAAAAGAGTCCAAAAGCTTATAAGCAAAAGAGAAAAGAAGAGAGGCGTCTTGCGCAAATCTTGTTGCTTCTCAATTTTGCAACCAAGCCACGGTCTCTCTTGCGTTAGCGTGACACCGAGCTAGTAGTCTTCGTTAGGACCAATTTTGTTCGTGCTCATTTTCCGTCGCGCTAACCCCATTTTGTCCCACGTGTGTGTTCCACATTGTGTATGCCTTTTGTGATCACCGCTTTTGACTTGTGACTTTTGCATCTTACCCACTCTTAACAACATACTCGATTTTGGATTTCGTCTTTTGGCTTTCCACCATCCACACCTAACACCATATTTGCTAGCTTTTGCGTGTGCCTTTGTGTGTGTCCCGATACACTTGATCTTACTTTGGTCTTGGTTGATTGCCTCAATACTATCTTACCAAGGTAAGAGTGCGAGGTAGTCTCCTTCCACTAACATCCACAACATAGTTCTTGTCTTTCCATCATGGATAGGAACGGAGAGGAGCCAAGGGATGGAGAAGTCCTCCGCAACACCGAGAGGTTGGCCACCCAACACAATCTATGGGTGCAACGCCAAGAGTTCAAGGAGCAACTTACCTTGTTCGAGACTCGCATCGATGAACAATATGAAGAAGTGGCCCACAACTTCGGCCAAGTGAACCAAGATATGATCCTTCTTCGCGAAGCTACGGACAACTTGCATGACCAAGTGACGGCCAATGATGCGAACATGGAGCGACGCATGGATAGCCTCGAGCGCGCCATCACCAACTTGGGTCGTCATCGCCGACACCGCTCTACTTCATCATCATCAAGCTCGTCACAAGATTACTACTCTCATGGTCACCGTTCGTCATCAAGCTCCTCCTCAAGGCATGAAGACCATCCTCGACCTCATCGACAACATGCTCGTCAAGAGGACTCTCGCTCTAACTCAAGGAGAGGTGAATTCCATCGCCATGCTCGTCCTCATGAACGACCTCCACAAGAACAAGCTCTTCACCAAGATCGTCATCAAGCGGCTCGCCATGCCCACCATGGGCATGACGACCAACCCCAAGACAACGTCCTCCACAACATGGACCCGGCACCTCATCGTCAAGCCCATGTGGATGCTCAAGACCAAGGTCATCAAGATCCACCAAGGCGTGATCTCCGGAACCATCCTCGCCATGACCAAAGGGGCCGAGGACAACCTCAACAAGATCAAGATGAGAGAGCCAACATTGGACAACGTCAACAACCTCGTCAAGATCCGCAACAACATCCTCAACATGAGCCAAGTGAAGCTAGTGTTCACCTCCAACGCCAACCCAATGCTATGGTTGGTCGTGGAAGACCTCCTCTACCACCTCAAGTCGCAAGAGATGAAGGCATCCGTCCTCGCGAAGGAACATGGAAGATGAAGAGAATATGTATGGAAAGCTCAAGTTCAACATGCCCAAGTTCAAGGGTGAAGACGATGCCGAGGCCTACCTCTCATGGGCACTCAAGGTTGACAAGATCTTCCGCATACACAACTACTCCGGTGCCAAGAAAGTAGCCATGGCCTCCCTCGAGTTTGAAGATTATGCCAACACTTGGTGGGAACAAGTTGTCACTCTTAGGGAAGAAAAGGGTGATCCTCCAATTGATACTTGGGAAGACATGAAGGAGGAGATGGAAGCTCGCTTTGTCCCTAAACACTACAAGACCGATCTCTTCAACAAGCTACAAAAGTTGAAGCAAGGCACCAAGACCGTTGAGGAATTCTTCAAGGAGATGGAGTTGACTATGATGCGAGCAAACATCCAAGAGTCCGAGAACCAAACCATCGCTAGGTTCTTCAATGGCCTCAACTACCCCATCAAGAGGATTGTGGAGTTCCAACAATACTCCAACATGGTTGAGTTGGTTCACCAAGCTTCCAAGGCCGAGCGTCAAGTGAATGAGGACATCAAGTACTCCAAGTCCAAGCAATACTTCGCCTCCAAGCTTGCCACATCAACTCCTACAACAAGTGTCAAGCCATCCGCATCCTCTACACCTTCCAAGCAACCTTCCATACAAAGTCGCATGAAGCAAACGGTATCCTCCACCGCCTCCTCTAAGGCCTCTACGGGACCCTCCAATGTCACTTGCTTCAAGTGTGGTACTCAAGGCCACAAATCCTTTGAGTGCAAGAACACCAAGGTCATGATCACTATGGAGAATGGTGATATAGAGACGCTAAGTGAAGGTGAATATGAAGCCCTAGTGCAAGCCGCGGTTGCTAATGAGGAAGACTATGATGAAGAAAGTGGAGAAGACCCTCTCTTATGCACACATGATCCAAGCCCTTCTCTTGTGGTCACTCGAGTGCTCACCACTCAACCCCAAGCTATGGAAGACCAAAGATGCAACATCTTCCAAACGCGTGCCGGCATTGGTGGCAAGTCTATCAAGGTCATCATCGATGGTGGGATTTGCCACAACTTGGCAAGCACCGAGCTATGTGAGAAGCTCAACCTCACGCTTCGCAAGCATCCTCATCCATACCATGTCCAATGGTTGAGTGACAAGGGCAATGTCAAGATTCAACACACCGTCACCGTCAACTTCAAGATAGGACCCTATGAAGACACCGTCGAGTGTGACGTGGTGCCTATGACCGTGTGCCACATGTTGCTTGGCCGCCCATGGCAATTTGACAAGAAGGCCATACATGATGGTTTCTCCAATGCATACACCTTCAAGGTCAAGGACAAGAAGTTCGAGCTTCGCCCAATGACTCCTAGCCAAATCATCGCCGACAATGCGAAGGCTTTAGCGAGGGCACAACACCACATCCACCATAGTGAGTTGAGAGGAGAGGGAGCTACCAAAAAGAGAGTGAGCGCCACCACCCACATATGAGTGAGAGAAAGAGTGTCCTCCTAACCACCAAAAGCGAGTGGAGAGAAGTGAAAGACAACCCATCCACCACCATACACTACGTGCTCATTTGCAAGGGCCTCTCGTCGGAGACTAACGACTTAACCAACATTCCTTCGTCTTTGTTGTCTCTTTTGAAGGAGTTCCAAGACGTCTTCCCCGACGAGCTACCCCATGGACTACCACCGCTTCGGGGCATCGAGCATCGCATCGACCTCATACCGGCGCTCCGCTACCAAACCGCGCCGCCTACCGCACCAACCCCGAAGACACCAAGGAGATACACCGACAAATACAAGACCTCCTCGCTAAAGGGTATGTCGAGAAAGCCTTAGCCCTTGTGCCGTTCCCGTCATTCTTGTGCCTAAACCGGATGAGACGCAACGGATGTGTATGGATTGCCGCCCTATCAATGCCATTACCGTCCGTTATCGACATCCCATTCCGCGTTTAGATGACATGCTTGATGAATTGAGTGGTGCCACCATTTTCTCTAAGATTGATTTGCGTAGTGGCTACCACCAAATTCGCATGGCAATTGGTGATGAATGGAAGACGGCATTCAAGACCAAGCTTGGTCTCTATGAATGGCTCGTCATGCCGTTTGGTCTTTCCAATGCTCCTTCCACTTTCATGCGTCTTATGAATCACATTTTGCGACCTCTCATTGGCAAGAGCGTGGTTGTTTACTTTGATGATATTCTCATCTATAGCAAAAGTCTCGAGGACCATGTTCAACATGTGAGAGAAGTCTTATGCATCTTGCGCCACGAGAAGCTCTTTGCCAACCTTCCAAAATGCCATTTCGCTCAAAACAAATTGGTTTTTCTTGGTTTTGTGGTTTCCGCCAACGGGATTGAAGTTGATTCTTCCAAAGTTGAGGCCATCCACAATTGGCCCACTCCCACAAATGTTGGCCAAGTTCGAAGCTTCCATGGACTTGCCGGATTTTACCGCCGCTTTGTGAAAGATTTCAGCACCATTGCTTGCCCTTTAAAAAAACAAAAAAGAATGTTCCGTTCGTTTGGGGCAAAGCACAACAAAAAGCTTTTGATGAATTGAAAAAGAGACTCACCGAGGCACCACTTCTTGCTCTTCCCGATTTTGCCAAAACATTTGAGATCGAATGCGATGCGAGTGGCCTTGGAATCGGTGGTGTTCTCATGCAAAATGGAAAACCCGTGGCATACTATAGTGAGAAGTTGGATGGCGCACGCCTCAACTATCCTATATATGACAAGGAGCTTTATGCTTTGGTTCGTGTTCTTGAAGTTTGGCAACACTACCTTTGGCCAAAAGAGTTTGTTATCCATTCGGATCATGAGTCCTTGAAGTATTTGAAAAGTCAACAACATTTGAACAAGAGACATGCTAAGTGGGTTGAGTTCATAGAGTCCTTCCCTTATGTAATCAAATACAAAAAGGGCAAGGAAAATGTGGTTGCGGATGCACTTTCCCGCAAGATTACTCTTCTACTCACCCGCTTGGAGTTTCACATTTTGGGTCTTGAGGAGATCAAGGAACTTTACCCTTCCGACGCTTTCTTTGGTCCAATCTTTGCCAAGTGTTCCGTTGACCGAGGATTTGATGATTTCTATTTGCATGATGGCTACTTGTTTAAAGCTAACAAGATTTGCATTCCCGAGTCTTCTCTTCGTAAGTTGCTTTTGCAAGAGTCACATGGAGGTGGTCTCATGGGTCACTTTGGACGAGAGAAGACATATGCCATGCTATCAACCCACTACTATTGGCCAAGAATGTACCGCGACGTGGAACGCCTTTGCCGCCGGTGTACAACATGCTTACAAGCTAAGTCTACTTCCAATCCCTATGGTCTTTACATGCCTTTACCCATTCCATATGCACCTTGGTCGGACATAAGCATGGACTTTGTACTTGGCTTACCACGCACCAAGCATGGTCATGACTCTATATTTGTGGTAGTGGATAGGTTCTCTAAAATGGCTCATTTCATACCATGTCATAAGAGCGATGATGCTTCACACATTGCTTCATTGTTTTTCAGGGAAGTGGTTCGCCTACATGGGATACCGGCAAGCATTGTGTCGGATCGAGACGTCAAGTTCATGAGTTACCTATGGAAGTCGCTCATGGCGAAGTTTGGAGTGAAGCTCTTGTTCTCATCGTCCTCGCACCCGCAAACCGATGGACAAACCGAAGTGGTCAATCGAAGCCTCTCCACACTCCTCCGCACACTTGTGAAGACAAATTTGAAGTCATGGGAAGATTGCCTACCCCACGCGGAGTTCGCCTACAATCGAGCCAAGCACTCCACAACCGCAAGGAGTCCCTTCATGGTCGTCTACGGATTCGAACCTCCAACGGCACTCGACATCCTCCCACTACCTCTTCATGAAAGAACGAACATGGACTTCGACGAGCGCACCACCGCCATGAAGAAACTACATGAAGAGACAAGAGCAACCATACAAGAGCATGTACTTCGCCAAGCTACCCGCCTCAACGCCAAGAAAAAGGAACGCGTGTTTGAAGAAGGAGACCTCGTTTGGATCCACCTAAGGAAAGAAAGGTTCCCGCAAGAACGCAACTCCAAGCTCAAGCCAAGAGGAGATGGGCCTTTCAAGGTCCTCAAGCGCATCAACAACAACGCCTACGTCATCGACATACCAACATCAAAGTACTTGGTGAGCAACACCTTTAACGTCTCGGATCTTTCACCCTATCATGGAGATGAGGAGGAACAAGAGTCGAGGACGACTCTCTCCCAAGGGGGGAGATGATGCGGGGTGGCCTTCGGACACCTCCTCACCAAGACCAACAAGTCCCCCAAGTGGACCAATGACAAGGGCTCGAGTTAAAGCTCTACATGATAAGGTGAATTCGCTCCTCTCTACCTCTACCTTTGACACCCCTTTGGATGGCTTGCTACTTCATGCAAATACACTATGTTCAATCAGGTACATCGGTCAAGACACAAGCCATGGAGTCCAAGCCAATGGAGAGAGAGCTGGAAATGATGAAGATGGAGCTCCAGCGCACGGGCCGGAACTTCCGCCCTCCAGGGCCGGAACTTCCGCCCCCCAGGACCGGAACTTCCGCCCTCCAGGACCGGAACTTCCTCCCAGATGCTGCCAAGATGCCGTCCAGCGCCCAGAGAAGTGGAACCAGCCGGAACTTCCGCCCCGAGGGACCGGAACTTCCGCCCACCCGGAACTTCCGCCCAAGTTCCGCCCAAGTTAGTCCGTCAAAACGCCCCTGGATGTTACTGCAAGGAAATGGGCTAATTTCGGAACTTGACCGGAACTTGGCCGGAACTTCCGGCCGGGCCGGAACTTCCGCCTTCCAGGACCGGAACCGGAACTCCTGCCCAAGTCGGCCGGAACTTCCGCCACCGCGAACTTCAGCACAACACTACTTTTCAGCGTGTAACTTACCCATTCGCCCACCCGACTATAAATAGCCTAGTTGGCTCAGATCTGAGATTAGACTTGTTTAGAACTCAAACCTAACTTTGAGCTTAGTCTCCCTTGGGTATCATCCCTCTGTAATCAAGGCATCCTTGTTGTTGATTTGTGAATTGCTAAGTGAGATTCTAGTGCAAGGCACTCTCTCTCCCTTATCAATCCCCTTCTCTCCAACACCAATCTCTCTCCGGGAATTCTGCCGCGTGCCTCTTCCTTGGAGATTCTATTGGCGTGATCTACGAGTCACGGGGGTAAGTATCGGGTGTATCGGGTTGGTGTGCGTGCGTGAGTACCGTGTTCCTCGTGTTCTTCGTGTTCCTCACGTCCTCCCACCTTTTCCCCTTGGTCTTTGGGTTGAATCGCGAGATCGGGCCACATCCTCGATCTTAGATCGCATCACACACAGATGTCAAACCTGGGCTATTTCATATCGGCGGGGAATTCAAATATCAAAAATGTTTAAAGATGCATTGTTGGCAGAGGCACTTGCGCTCAAACATGGCATTCTCGTGGCACAGACTATGGGCTATAATCGGATTATATTCTCATTGGTTTGCATGGACGTGATTAAGATGATGCATGATAGAGGTAATTCCAGCGGTGTTGCAGCGGTAATGCTTGATGACTGCTATTACTTAGCTTATGATTTTCCTAGAGTTCAGTTTGAAGATTCTTTCGAGAACAAAATGCTGTAGCCCATGAGTTGGCTAGGGCAGTGAGGGGATGAACAAACTTGGATTGATAACCCTCCAGAGTCCGGACCTTCTTGTACCTCTTCTTCACAGAACTATAATTTCAAATGAATGAAGAGGTTTCAAGGTTCAAAAAAACAAAAAACTTGCAAAGAATCTTTTGAAACGTGGAATACTAAACAAAACAATGTCACGGCCCACAGAAGTTGCTCAAACACCAAGAGTGCTAAGTCCAAATTTCCTAAACAAAATCATGTTGTGAATTTGAGTGCTGGATGGACTTTTGGCATGAGCAGCCGGGCAAAGACAACAAGTGCATTGTAGCGTGTAAGAGCATCTCGAGCAGAGCCCCCAATAGGTCATCTGGCTTGGGGCAGTGTATTGGGGGCGGCTCCCCCCCCCTCCCCCCCTAATACACTTTTTTTATAAGCAATTGAATTCATGAATTAAAAGGATCAATCAAATTTCATTAAAATTCTTAGGAAACTTTATAGACTTGAACATAATTTAATAAAAACCCTAGATCTAGCCGCGCCAGTCAAAGACGTTATAGTCAAGATCGTCGCCGCACTCATCATCACCGCCGCCGAGGTCGAAGTTTTCCCGTGTAGGACAGTCGACACAATGTCTGCCAAATTCTGCAAAGCAGCGTTGGGGCCCGACTCATCACCCTCGTTTTAGTCGTGTAGCAGGGACTACACGCAGAACTTTGCGAGACACGCAAGCTCTGTTGGAGATATGCCCAAGAGGCAATAATAAAATGGTTATTATAATATATCTTTGTGTTTATGATAATGTTTGCATAACATGCTATAATTGTATTAACCGGAACATTGATACATGTGTGTTATGTAAACAACAAGGAGTCCCTAGTAAGCCTCTTGAATAACTAGCTTGTTGATTAATAGATGATCATGGTTTCGTGATCATGAACATTGGATGTTATTAATGACAAGGTTATATCATTATGTGAATGATGTAATGGACACACCCAATTAAGCGTAGCATAAGATCACGTCATTAAGTTCATTTGCTATAAGCTTTCGATACATAGTTACCTAGTCCTTTCGACCATGAGATCATGTAAATCACTTATGCGGAAGGGTACTTTGATTACATCAAACGCCACTGCGTAAATGGGTGGTTATAAAGGTGGGATTAGGTATCGAAAAGTATGAGTTGAGGCATATGGATCAACAGTGGGATTTGTCCATCCCGATGACGGATAGATATACTCTGGGCCCTCTCGGTGGAATGTCGTCTAATTAGCTTGCAAGCATATGAATGGTTCATAAGAGACCACATACCACGGTACGAGTAAAGAGTACTTGTCAGGAGACGAGGTTGAACAAGGTATCGTGATACCGATGATCAAACCTCGGACAAGTAAAATATCGCGTGACAAAGGGAATCGGTATCGTATGTAAATGGTTCAATCGATCACTAAAGTCATCGTTGAATATGTGGGAGCCATTATGGATCTCCAGATCCCGCTATTGGTTATTGGTCGGAGAGAAGTCTCAACCATGTCTGCATAGTTCACGAACCGTAGGGTGACACACTTAAGGTTTGATGTCGTTTGAGTAGATATGGAATATGGAATGGAGTTCGAAGTTTTGTTCGGAGTCTCGGATGGGATCCAGGACATCACGAGGAGGTCCGGAATGGTCTGGAGAATAAGATTCATATATGGGAAGTCATTTTCCGGGGTTCGGAAAAAGTCCGGTGTTTTGACCGGAGCTTCTAGAAGGTTTTGGAAGGACCGGAATAGTCCGGAATATTATGGAAGGTTCCGGAAGTGTCCGGGACGACCCGGGATGTCTAAGGAAGTCCGGAGGGTTCCATAATAGGTGCAACCACGTTGCCTTAAGGGAAAATGAGTCTTTCCTTAATGCAATTTCGGAATTGGCAAAAGAGTCCGAGTAGGACTAGGTTTTCGGAACCGGAAACCTATCGGAACTCAGTCAAACTTGGGGGCAGGTTTTGGACGACCCAAGGGGCTTGGCCACCTATTTAAAGAGGCCAAGGGGCACCCCAAGGGCAGCACAAGTTGCAGCCCTAGCTCCCCAAGTCGCAGCACCACCCTGCGCCCAAACCCTAGCTATTCCCTCATCCTTCTCCCGCAGCGCTTGCGGCGAAGCCCTGCCGGAGATCTCCACCACCACCGTCACCACGCCGTCGTGCTGGCGGGACGGAGGATCTACTACATCCGCTGCCCGCTGGAACGGGGAGGAGGACGTCGTCTTCATCAACACCGTACGTGTGACCGAGTACGGAGGTGCTGCCCGATTGTGGCACCGTCAAGATCTTCTACGCGCTTTTGCAAGCGGCAAGTGATCGACTACATCCACCACGAGATCTAATCTCGTTAGGCTTTGGAAATCTTCGAGGGTTAGTCTCATGATCTTCTCGTTGCTACCATCTACTAGATTAGATCTTGGCTTGTGTTTTCGTTCTTGCGGTAGGAAAATTTTTGTTTTCTATGCTACGAATCCCATCAGTGGTATCAGAGCCGTGTCTATGCATAGATTGGTTGCACGAGTAGAACACAATGGTTTTGTGGGCGTTGATGCTTTTGTTGTCTTTAGTTCGTGTACTTTGCATCTTGCGGCATAGTGGGATGAAGCGGCCCGGGCTAACTTTACATGACCGCGTTCATGAGACTTGCTCCACGTTCGACATGCAACTTGTATTGCATAAGTGGCTTTGCGGGTGTCTGTCTCTCCCACTATAGTGAAGATCCAATTTACTCTTTCTATTGATAACACTAGTATCACGGTTGTGGTTCATGTTCGTAGGTAGATTGGATCTTGCTCGAAAACCCTAAACCACGTAAAATATGCAAACCAAATTAGAGACGTCTAACTTGTTTTTGCAGGGTTTGGTGATGTGATATGGCCATGATGTGATGATGGAGATCATGTCCGTGCTTTGGAGATGAAGATCAAAGGCGCAAAGACTAAAGGGCCATATCATATCACATATGAATTGCATGTGATGTTAATCCTTTATGCATCTTATTTTGCTTAGATCGCGACGGTAGCATTATAAGATGATCCCTCACATTAATATCAAGATAATAAAGTGTTCTCCCCTCGTATGCACCGTTGCTACAGTTCGTCGTTTCGAAGCATCTCGTGATGATCGGATGTGATAGACTCTACGTTCACATACAACGGGTGTAAGCCATGTTTGCACACGCGGAATACTTGGGTTTGCTTGACGAGCCTAGCATGTACAGACATGGCCTCGGGACAACGGAAACCGAAAGGTTGAACACGAGTCATATGGATGATATGATCAACATGTTGATGTTCACCATTGAAGGTTCATCATCTCACGTGATGATCGGTTTTGGTGTAGTGGATGTGGATCGTGTGCCACTTAACAACTATGAGGGATGTTGTATTAAGTTGGAGTTCATTAGTAATTAGATTAAAACTTGAACTAATTATCATGAACATAGTCTGAATAGTATTTTGAATTAAATTTGTAGAATTGGCATCCGTTTTCTACCATGCGTTAGTCTTGTAATTGAGATAGAAATACTGTTAAGTCTGACAAGTAACTTTACGGACTGGTACCGTATTGTTAAAGAATCAAGAAATGATTAAGTCCTATTGCAAACTTTTAGTAAACCTCACATTGTTGATTCAAAGAACAATGGTTTCAATTAGTACCTAAAATCATCTTGTCTCCATGAAACTTGAAGTTCAAATCCGTTTGAAATTAAAGTAAGGAGCTGAAAATTTTGTTTTCAGAAATAAGCGAGGTATGAGATATATGTGATATCTAAGACCTTATTTCAAGGTGATAGAATATAATTTGGTGAGAGTACATAAACTCATAAGTTTTATGGGAATGTACGAAGGTTGAAGACGCCAGGCGTCCCAATCCTCCAACTATTGGGGCACTAACGATATTCGCATATTCATGAATTGATCGTCCTTAGTATGCACCGTTGCTAAGATTCGTCGTTTCGAAGCATCTCGTGATGATCGGGTGTTATAGATTCCACGAGTGCATACAACGGGTGCAAGCCAGATTTGCACATGCGAATACTGAGGTTAAACTTTACGAGCCTAGCATGTACAGACATGGTCTCGGAAAGTCGTCATAATATAATGGATAAAATATGAGTGAAATTGTTCATCATATTACAAAGTTACTAATAGTGAAATCTGGAACACTTGTCATATGATGGTCAACTTCAAAGTAAGAACCTCAAGGTTATTGGTATTTGACCAACAAACCTAGAAGTTATTGATGTTGAAGTGTTTTTCTGAAGAATGAGGAAAACTAAAAGAGAAACTACAAAAGATATTTTGGCAGAAAGAAAGAAAAGACTAGAAAGTCTAGCTCAGGTGTATATAAATGATATACATGTTATGGATGTATTCCTTGTTTGGTCACATAATGAAATTCTTGGGTATTTGTACCAGATTGGTTGGTATGAGATGTCATACAATACAACGCAATACAAGAATACGATGGCCTAAGTGACTGATAAGGAATATGGTAATAATGCACGTCTGGAACATAATAAAGTGTTATTATGTTTGTCGTTGGCATTCTACCTAACCCTTAGAATTTATAATAAAGAACTTAATAATTGTTATTTTGCTCTGGTCAAATGAAAACAATGAGTTGTTCAAATTATGACATTACTCCATGTACGATGGATAAGTTATTATAAATCTTAATGGTAAAAACACATACATAACACTGACGCTAAAATGCCATAAGGCAAATGATTTGAATTCCACTTATTTGTGGAACCGCCATTTAGGTCATGTTAGAAAGGAACGCATGAAGAAACTCCATGCAGATGGATTTTTGGAGTCATTTGATTTTTGAATCGTTTGGCACTTGCAAATCTTTTCTAAAGAGAATGACTAAAATACCGTTCATAGGCCAAGAGTTGAACGGGCAACTAACTTAGTGGAAACATACATGATGATGTATGTGGTTCATTGGGCATAGTTGTGTGCGGGAGATTCTTCTACTTCATGAAAACTTCCAACAATGAATTGAGTATATATATGTGGATATATTCGATAAGGAAGAAGTTTGAAACATTTGAATGGATTCAAATAAAATTCAGCATGAAGTGGAAATCATCGTAATAGAAAAGTCAAATATCTATGATTTGATCATGGTGAAAATATTTGAATTACGAGTTTTAGCGAACATCTAAGAGAGTTATGAAATTGTTCTACAACTCACATTTCTTGGAGTATCATAATGATGATGGAGTATCCGAGAGACGTATCCAAACCTTTTTGGGTTGAAGATGAGATAAAATAACGCCATTATATTTTTTGTGGATTATGCTTTAGAGACTACCGCTTTTACACTAAATAGAGCATCATCATGATCCGTTGAAATGACACCATACGAGTTATGGCATGGGTATAAACCTAATAGTCCTTTCTTAAATTTTGATATGCATAGCATATGTAAACGGAAATACTTTTGTACACCCACGCATGGGTGTGGGTGTTTCTATCACCGTTCATTTATTCCTCGAGATTCGTGCCCACCATGGAAGAGAGAAAGATTCCTTTCTCTCTCCTCTTTTTATCCGAATCTTAAAGCACAATGAACGGTGACGAACACCCACACCCATGCGTGTGTACAAATCCACTCTGTAAATAAGTTTACAACCAAAATCGGATGAATGTCTTTGTTGGTTATCCCAGAGAATTGATTGGGAATTCTTTCCACTATGAAGTAAAAAGACAAAAGTGTTTGTTATAGTTACTTGCTTATTTCCAAGAAATTGTTTTCTAGCGAAATATTTGAGTGGGAGGACAATAGAACTTGATAAGGTTTATGAACTGAGCATAATGATCAGAGTAGCGCAGCGTCGGGAGATGGTTCCGGAGCGGCCACGACGATCATGGCTCCCATGACTACAAAGTGTTTTAGCCATGGAGATCGAAGTACCTATTGAACGTTGTAGGTTTGGTTTACTTTGTGATCAAATATATGATTTGTGGACAAAGGATTGTTTTTGAACAATGATAAACCAACTACATACAAAGAAGTTATGATGGGCCCTGACTCCGTTAAAATGGCTATGCGCCATGAAATCCAAGATAGGTGAATACTTTTTGAAAGTAAATGAATCTATGAAATTGATGGACTTGGATGAAATATCCTTAAATAAGCACGACTTGTCGAAAAGTTGTTACGACAAAGTTCAAAGAGTTGACTACGTGAAGATTAGATCTTCCGTAGCAATGCTTATAGTCTATGTGGATTATTCTAGTAATCGCTACATATTTCTTTATGAGATATGCTAGTAGGATGGCAAAATATATTACTTAACAGAAGTGTGTATTAAAGGTGTATACAAGATACAACCAAGAGTTTTGCTAGTCCGTAGAATACTAGATAGGAATACGAACTTCAATTGGATGAAGTGAGTATTGCGGAGTTGGAATCTTCACCGGATGAAATAGTCAAAGAGTTTTGATTTCATCAGAAACGATGAAGGTGCTTGCATTTGCAAGAAATTAAGTGGGAGCGCTGAGACATATTTGTAATACTTTATGTAGCTGACATATCGTTGATTATAAATAGTGTAATTATATACTTGATTAAAAGGTTTCATTGAGAATTAACTTCAATGAAAGGATATGGACTAAAACATATTTAGTGTCAAGATCTATGAAGATAGATTGAAACACATAATAAGTTTAAATCAAAGTACATAGAATGAATATTGAAGTAGTTCAATATAGAAATATTAAGAAGGTGTTCTTTTCATACGAAGGTTTAACAAGACTTGAGTGTATTTGACACTCGATGAGTAAAAACACATGAGTGATTTTAGATCACGAATAATATGTAAAAATCAGATGTCTTGCGCTCTAAAAGGTTAGGAGCATATACCAGAATGATTCATGTGATGATCATTGGACAACAGTAAGAATATCCCTGTGTGCTTTAGAAGAACCAAGGATACATATATATAGTTTTATATGGGGTAATGACAAACAAATCGCTGTAAGGTGTTGCAGATATTAGTTTGGTCACATATAAAAATGAATTTCAAATCTCAATTAGGCTAAGTGTTGTTTAAAAGGTAGCACAATACTAGATTGAAGAGTTCTAAATATTGTGACGGATTCTACAAGCGAAAGGGAGTATCATTGTTTTGACAATGACTAAGGATGTTAATCGAAAAGTTCTTTGAGAACTTGGCGTAGTTCCGATGTCAGAACTTTGAAGCTATATTGTGTGTGACAATATTAGTGACATATTTCAGACCGCAATTAAGGTTCCACCAGAGGACTAAGCATATATGCCGACTCATTTGGAAAATGAGTGATGCGTTGAGACGCAAATGAATTGCAAGATACATACGTTTCTGGGCGTGTCGGATCCGTTGACTAAAACCTCTCCCGTGAGCATAACATGATAAAGCACCAGAAGGCCAAGGTGTTATATCTTTACAAATGTAAACTAGATTATTGACTCTAGTGCAAGTGGGAGACTGTTGGAGATATGCCCAAGAGGCAATAATAAAATGGTTATTATAATATATCTTTGTGTTTATGATAATGTTTGCATAACATGCTATAATTGTATTAACCGGAACATTGATACATGTGTGTTATGTAAACAACAAGGAGTCCCTAATAAGCCTCTTGAATAACTAGCTTGTTGATTAATAAATGATCATGGTTTCGTGATCATGAACATTGGATGTTATTAATGACAAGGTTATATCATTATGTGAATGATGTAATGGACACACCCAATTAAGCGTAGCATAAGATCACGTCATTAAGTTCATTTGCTATAAGCTTTCGATACATAGTTACCTAGTCCTTTCGACCATGAGATCATGTAAATCACTTATCTTGGAAGGGTACTTTGATTACATCAAACGCCACTGCGTAAATGGGTGGTTATAAAGGTGGGATTAGGTATCCGGAAAGTATGAGTTGAGGCATATGGATCAACGGTGGGATTTGTCCATCCCGATGACGGATAGATATACTCAGGCCCTCTCGGTGGAATGTCGTCTAATTAGCTTGCAAGCATATGAATGGTTCATAAGAGACCACATACCACGGTACGAGTAAAGAGTACTTGTCAGGAGACGAGGTTGAACAAGGTATCGTGATACCGATGATCAAACCTCGGACAAGTAAAATATCGCGTGACAAAGGGAATCGGTATCGTATGTAAATGGTTCAATCGATCACTAAAGTCATCGTTGAATATGTGGGAGCCATTATGGATCTCAAGATCCCGCTAGTTATTGGTCGGAGAGAAGTCTCAACCATGTCTTCATAGTTCACGAACCGTAGTGACACACTTAAGGTTTGATGTCGTTTGAGTAGATATGGAATATGGAATGGAGTTCGAAGTTTTGTTCGGAGCCTCGGATGGGATCCGGGACATCACGAGGAGGTCCGGAATGGTCCGGAGAATAAGATTCATATGTGGGAAGTCATTTTCGGGGTTCGGAAAAAGTCCGGTGTTTTGACCGGAGCTTCTAGAAGGTTCTGGAAGGACCGGAATAGTCCGGAATATTATGGAAGGTTCCGGAAGTGTCCGGGACGACCCGGGATGTCTAAGGAAGTCCGGAGGGTTCCATAATAGGTGTAACGTTGCCTTAAGGGAAAAGGAGTCTTTCTTTAATGCAATTTCGGAATTGGCAAAAGAGTCGAGTAGGACTAGGTTTTCGAAACCGGAAACCTATCGGAACTCAGTCAAACTTGGGGGCAGGTTTTTGGACGACCCAAGGGGCTTGCTATTTAAAGAGGCCAAGGGTCACCCCAAGGGCACCACAAGTTGCAGCCCTAGCTCCCCAAGTCGCAGCACCACCCTGCGCCCAAACCCTAGCTATTCCCTCATCCTTCTCCCGCAGCGCTTGCGGCGAAGCCCTGCCAGGAGATCTCACCGCCCCGTCCCGCGCAGTCGTGCTGGCGGGATTCCGAGGAGGATCTACTACATCCGCTGCCCGCTGGAACGGGGAGGACGTCGTCTTCATCAACACCGTCCGTGTGACCGAGTCGGAGGTCTGCCCGGTTGTGGCACCGTCAAGATCTTCTACGTTTTGCAAGCGGCAAGTGATCGACTACATCCACACGAGATCATCTCGTTAAGCTTTGGAAATCTTCGAGGGTAGTGTTGATCTTCTCGTTGCTACCATCTACTAGATTAGATCTTGGCTTGTGTTTCGTTCTTGCGGTAGGAAAATTTTTGTTTCGATGCTACGAATCCCATCAAGCTCCTCCTCCTTTTCCTTCTTTGATGGTGGCAGTGGGTTCTTCGGCTTCTTGGGGTGCCAGTAGGAGAGGCAGCCCCGCGGCCGTGACGATGGCTCCCCAAACTAAATATGGGTAGAGGAGAGATACTGTTCCGGTTCTAAAAATGTTTTCACTTTTGCGGCATACCCAAAACATGATACACATGATTTGAGCTTCTAGTCATCTCATTCATTTGTTCATATGCAAAGCGAATTACTCTAAATAAATTAATAAACATGAATAAAACTGGACACAAATATTACATCTTTATTACAATTTTTTTCCACAGAATTTATCCCAAGAATTTCATCAATCACAACACTGAGTACATCCAAACCACAATAGGAACATAGAAAAATAATTGATGAACCTGTTAGCCATTCCACTCTCATCACTCCTTGATGACATCATCTCTAAGTTTTGGATGAGCCCCCCGATCTCCTGAATTTTTATAGTGCACCTGAAGGAACCTTCTGATGTCGTCTTGTTCCCCTTGTGGATATATTCACCACCATTTCCATGAATCAGAAGCACAGTCCACATTTTTTTGAGGACTTCTACGGTACCCCGGAATTCGGTACCCCGGAATTCATATGGGTTGTCCATCCTCATTGATCTGATGGACGTAATGTTCTGATACTCTGCCGCTAATCCTATGGAGTACTAAGAGCATCTCCACCGGCGATCCCGATAGCATTTTAGGGCCGGCATCGAAAATGAGCTCACACCGGTGGTTTTTCGAGCCCAATAGAAGCGCCGGCAACCCCGTGCCGGCCCCTTCGCGAAGAGCGCGAATCGGGCACGCCGGCGCCTCGCGGCACGACGGTTTTCACGGGTGAGACGCCTTGTCAGCGAGAGGATGCGACGGTTTGCATCAGAAGCGACGGGGAATGTTGGTCATCGGCGTTTAATGGTCTCCCGCGCGGAAACTGAGGCGGCGACTGGCCACACGCCACTCTCCTATGCTGCCGTAAATGCGCGTAGTTGGCGCCTCTATTAGTACGTACGCCGTCCACCGCCGCGGTGCTATCCTCTCATCTCCACCACCTTAGCCGCGCTGTCCTGTCTCGTCTCCACCACCGCCGCCGCGCCAGTATCGCCTCTCCACCTCAAAAATTCCACGCGGTCTTAAAATGACGTACTTCATGCTTGGCCTCAACGGCCGCGCGCTACCTGCCGCGCCTCAACACCACCGTAGCCGGAGCCGGAGCCGCAATCGACACCAACTACAGCTCCGACGACGCAGCCGATCCACGGTTCGCGATGTGGCACGAGAAAGGTGTCGCGCCCTGTTTGTAGAGACCACGGGCTATAGCGAATCCGAGACAGAAGGATGTACCTAGTACTCGAACCCACAGTAAACACCATAGAACAACCTCTTGCCTGGGGCGGGGCAACGACGCGTTGAGCAGTGGGCTTCTTCTAAGGTGGATCTCGCGGCCTCCCCAAGGTTTTTTTGGCTGCTTCCTTGCTCGATTAATCATCTCCCTCAGATCCATATTACTTAATGCTAATATAGATGTACATCTATTTTAGCATCAAGCAATATGGATGCGTTCATTTTAGATAAAAAATATATATTAATATTCTAAAGATACTAATTACACCCATACTCTGGAAACAATGCAGTGTCTTAATGATAATATGGATGCACACATCCAACAAAAAAGAATAATCGTAAAAATGAAAAGTCCCGCTACAGTGATGTGTTCCTTGTAGCATTGGACCAACACCATCAAGACAACATCAGGAATCCATTTTCTCCAATAGCGACACCTCTAAGAATGGAACAATGCACAAGCACTATCATCGACCTGATATGATAATAGATCATAGGTTTTCACCCAGGAGAAAGTTCGCGCTCACAAAACAATGCCTTGGACCAGGCCATTTGCCAGACACAACCAATAGCAAGACCTTGAGTTTTCACCTTGCAAATTTAGACTTCGAATTTTTTCTGTGTTGTCGCCTCCACTTGCTGCTGTCACTGCTCCAAGTCATGAATCACCAAGCCAAAACCTCATCGCCACAAGGACTCGAACCACCACTACCAGTCATCTGATCTCGGCTTCCATGCCATTCGCTGTGACTGACTTCTCGATGGAACTAAAGACATGTTCTACGATGGCAACAAATCGCAGAGCTTCACATAACTCCCTTTGAAACCGAATGGCCAAAAAACATAGTTGAGCGTGACAGAATACCATCCGATCCGGCAACCTCTGGCATGTTGTCCATTGAAGTTCGTCGGTGGAGTCTTTCGAAACTTGACACCCCGGCCAGATCAGTGAAGATAGACAACACGCAACTCTACGTCATGGCGTGAGGAATCTTAGGACCGTCGCCTTTATTCAGGCTACCCCCACGCAAGGGCCATCCACGGCCGCCCGAGGGGCCTCTGCGCGATGTCACCCCGGTTGATGGAAGAAGAAGAGCATTAGAGTTGGGAGAAGGCCGCCGATCATAGGCAATGCCCTAGATCAAGCGCACCAAGCCAGGCGCCTCTTGCCAGCCTTGCCACCCGCGGATCTACCAACGACCACCGCTGCCCGCCACCATCACCGGAGATCAGAGAGGGACACTTGCTTTGAGGTTCTAGGATAACCTGTGGGGATTGTGTAGCACGGCCGCATGGACTTCGCAAGTAATGATGCAACAATGACAAATGGAGGAGGGCGAGAGCGGTCGAGGACGGCGGCTGGTGGCCACCCCGGTGCGTCCGGGTGGGGAGAGGGAGAAAGGGTCGAGACCGGCGACGGCTATTTGTTGGCGGCATGGCGCGGCCGCGAGGGGGGAGGGAGGGGGCGGTATCCATTTCGGCCCCGGTCTGTGCCTTTGGGTCCATCCCATTTACCCTCCAAAACCCCGGCCAGGCGTTGGTTAAGCAACACGAAGAGCCGGGAAATCGGGGCCGCTTAGTGGATCCCTGGCACCTCGCGTCGTCCCGCAAATCTTCTGGCCAACGTCCTGGCGGCTAGGGCGTGCCACCTGCCCTAGACCCGATCAGGAAGGTGTTAGTGCTTCGATTGTTCCTGCATGGTAGACACGTAAACATTAAATACGAGCCCTATCGGCTCTCAGGTTTCCCTGTGGATCGGCTCAAGGAGCCGATCGCCCCATGTTTCACGTTGGATTTACAATGGCATGGGGATCCTGCTTGATCGGGACAAAGCTAAAACGATCCACGACAGTTTAGGGTTTTCACCGCATAATCGGAACGTCCTAAGTGCGATCGGGCCTAGCAGCTACGAGAGACGATGCAAACTACCCCTGCGAGAGGCCTAAAAACCAACATAACGTTGATCCGAACATCCCTCGCGAGACGGTAAACAACACCCTAACGCACCCATAGGATCCTCAGACCCCAACATAAGGCCTAACTATGCGGATATTAAACTAATCCTTGCGTAGCAGGAGCAACCTCTAACGGATCAGGGGAAGTAGAAACGAAGCAAGATGCTGCCTTACGTCTAGATGAGACGTAAAACAACTAGGTGTCTAGGGACGGCATTGCTGCAGATATGCACGTGAAAGCACCAATGCAAGCCCCTAAACACCTAAGGATAAATAATGTTGCTCGCCATCAACAAGGCTTCAGCACGAGCAGTACAAGGATAACGAATAAACGTATACTGCCTAGATCGCTAGATGCGATCTAGGCAGCATAATGCTTACCCGGAAGAAACCCTGGAAGGGGTGGCGATGCGCCCGATTTGTGTTGGTTGAACGATGATTGTCCTCCTTTTCCGATAACCCTGGATACATATTTATAGTCCAAAGGGACTTTCTAATTGAGGCGATGCACCTAACCGTGCACGGGCAGTTTCTATCTCTTAATTCTAAGTCTACGATACGATCTACTATATTACAAATACATGGGCAACTTAGCCCAAACTCGTGCAAGCCGCTTCGAAGATGCTCCACGCGTACGTCCTTCAAGCCCATCTTCATACGGCCCATCTCCTGATTTGGCCAAAATCAGGTGATAACACATGCCCCCTGGTTTTGGTAATGATAATATCAAAACCATGTGTTTCCTCGAGGGGGTCATGTCGTGGCAGAGCAGAACCATCGCAGTATTCTTCATCATGACTCTTGCCTTTAGCCTCTGCACGACTGGACGGCTCTGGCATGACATCTTCGAGAACCGTCATGGCATTAAATCTTCACTGCATCCCCTTTATTTATCTGTGCCAAACGGTTCGCCACTTCATCCCCTTGCTCTGTTCTGCCCACCAACACCAAAAACCCTCTTCCAGCGCAGAGCAATGTCGTCATCTTCCTCTACCTCCTCAGATCTCTCCGTCCGAGCTCCGCCGAAGAATGAGGGCGACCCTCATTCCGGGGCGACCTCCTCCAACCAGAAGGAAGAACCAGTGAAGAAGGAAGAGGCCCCCTCCTCCGCCAAGCACCCACCGACAAAGCGCTCCCGCATGTGGGCGGACAGCGAGGACGACGATGACGACGAGGAAGGAGAAGAGAGGAGGAAGATGATTCCTCCTCTTCCGCCGCCGGATATCCGCCGACGAAGCGCTTCCGCAGTTGGGCGGACAACGAAATGATGATGACGGAAGAGAAGAGGCTCAGGCGAGGACCTGGACGCGGCGCGAAGAAGCCTCCAGTGCTGACGGTGGCTCCGGCGCTGACGATGAAGCCAGCGACGATTAGCTCTGTAGGATTAGCAATTCCTGAGCAATCGGCTCTTCTTTTGTTCTTCCTTTCTTGAGCAATCGGCTCTTCCCTGTAAAGATCCTTTCTTATTAATGAAGAAAATTTCTCTACATGACCTTTGCTTTTTTGTCAACTTGGCCGAATTGTCCAATGAAGTCACTGCTCAAGAAACCGATGGCACAGCGTCGGCCTGCATTCCAAACGCGATTCCAGGCGAGATGCGCCTGATTTTTACCCTTTTATTTTTTTTACCGGCCGATTTCATATAATCGGCCCCCATTTACCCATTTTCCAAATCTTTTACGGCCTCCATATGTCTTCACCGTCCATCATCCCACATACTTGGGAAATATTTCTTTAGATGCTGGCCGTTGACGGCTACCGGGAATTTCACGCCATCCAACATCTCGAGCATGTACGCATTCCCCTTCAGAACTTGGACAACTTTATACGGGCCATGCCAATTCGGAGACCATTTCCCATACTCTTTATCCCTTGTCCCCAATGGCAGTACAGCCCATACCAAATCACCAACCTGGAATTCTTTTGGCTTCACCTTCTTGTTATATCCCAGATACCTTGGCTTTGTTCTCCTTGATTTTCTCGAGTGACCATAGCCTAAGCTCCATCAGCATCCTCAATGTTGTCGTATCGGGGCTGCATATTCTTCGCGATTAGATCATTACGACGTAACCGCCTTGATCCGCCTTGACTTCCCGGGGTAACACGGCTTCACGTCCATAGACCAGGTTTGGTATGGGGTGGTTTTGATTGCCCCGTGACCACCGCCTCTGGTGGGCCACAACGCACACGACAACACCTCATGTAGCTGGGCTGGATGTCAATCTGGTGCTGAGACTGGAATGGGACATGGCTTGTTCAGTCTTGGCCTCCCCATTTGTAGCTTTTTGTCTAGACTGACCGGGATCAACCAGTTCCCATGTGATGTGAGGCTTCCCTCATCTCTTTGGCGAAAAGGCCCGAACCTCGCCAGTGTGTGGGCAGGAATCCAGGCCTGGAATGACCATGTTCCAATCAATTGTCCGCGTCTTGACCTTTGCCTCTTCACCAGGCCTTCCACCATTAGTGAAATAATATGATGGCCCAGAACCATCCCTATGTGCCAAATTGAAGGATGGGTGTTCTCCAGTCATCATCATACCCATCTCAGAATGACCAAAGGCGATGATGGGGGACTGAGTAAAATCTGAGCACCATCTGAATGCTCCCAAGCTTCTGACGTAGCAGCAACAACATCTTGCAGGCAGTCTTCAAGCATAGTAAACCAATAAATCGGGCATAGCTCAGCCATTTCATCTTTGCCAGGCCGGCTTGATGGGTTCCCACAGCGCCCTCGATAATACCTGGTAAGCGGAATTAGACCAGCCATTGATGCTGAGGTAATCTTCGGCGATTCTGGCTTGTATCATCTTTATCCGATCATTACTTCAGCAGCTACGCTCTTGCTAACCAGGTGCCCCGAGGCAGGATAACAAATAACAGAAGATATATAGCTCAATATCTGCGATAAATTGTATACAAAAATAATTTCTCTTACAGCCTTATTACCACAGCATCATTGCATCAGAGATGATAGCCCAAATATTCATTACAAGGGTCTCAAACTTAAACTTCTACACCCTAAAAGTGTAGCTCAGCATTGTATCCAAAATGGGAAGAGTGACTGTCGCCTTGTATTCTTAGTAGTGGTGAAGATCACCAATTGAATCTCGAATCTCTGCATGACAGCTTGGCCCAGCTAGAGGCCTTCAATTCCATGGATGGCTTCTCAGCCAGGTGTTTGATGAGGTCATTAACTTGATAAGAAAGTATGTTTGAGGCGATACATTATTACTTAATGCCACTTGTTGGCTCATCCTGCTAAGCAGATAAGAACAAGAAGAACATATTACATCTTGCATGCAGAAATAGTACATAAATTAAATGTTGTTATTAATTGGCAATGAATCATAAACACCCTTGACACACCTTTAAGTTGTCTGGATCTCAACTCAAATAATTACAAACATCCATTCTTAGAGTGACCTTCTTACAAAAGGCAGCAATATGTGTTTGATAGCGTCAATTTATCATGAAGTGGATGACATAGATATTGGGATGGAAGAGACAGTGAAGAGATAACGAACTTCAACTTCTCCAATTCAGGAGTGCCTTGTTTACGCGCGTCCAACATCCTTCTGCGAGGTAGAAAACCACTTTCCAGGCCATCATAAACTTGCACCACCACTGAGCGATGGAGGTGTCGGCCACTGACAAGTAAATATAGAATGGCATGTCTTGCTGCGGGGCGGAACTAACACTGGTGGCTTGGTCAGGTATTCCTTAATATCGTCAAATGCTTGCTGTTGCTCTGCCCCCAGCGGAACTCTTCATCGGGCTTGATTTTGACCAAACCCATAAACGGCTCAATTCGCCCAGACGGGTTGGAGATGAACCTTCTGACGAAATTAATTTTGCCGATGAGACATTGGAGCTCCTTCTTTGTGGTGGGCGGCTTCATCGTTCGCACTGCCTCCACTTTTTAGGCCAATCTCAATCCCACGCTCGTGGACCAAGAATCCTAGGAACTGACAGCGTCACCGCCAGAAGCGCACTTCTTGGATTCATTCTCAGTCGAGAGTTCGGTCCAGGACTCGTTGCAAATCCTCTAAGTGTCCGTCCGTCGCAACAGACTTTACCACCACGTCGTCGATGTAAATCTCCACCAATTTGCCGATTAAGTCATGGAAGATGTAGTTCATAGCCCTTTGGTATGTCGCGCCGGCGTTCTTCAGTCCAAACGTCATGACCACATATTCAAACAAGCCCACCGAGCCTGGCACTCTGAATGCAGTCTTGTGTATATCTTCTGGGGCCATGAAAATCTGGTTGTAGCCGGCATTGCCATCCATGAAACTCAATACCTTGTGGCCAGCAGCTGCGTTGATCAGGGTTTCTGCTACTGGCATCGGATACTCGTCCTTCGGAGTAGCGCTGTTAAGGTTCCGAAAATCTATGGCTACGCGCCATCGGCCGTCCTTTTTCTCCACAGGCACAACATTGGAAATCCATTCAGCGTACCTGCATGGCCTGATGAATCCGGCGTCCAGCATCTTCTGTTTCTTCTTGACTTCTTCAAGACTTCGGCCTTCATCATCCCACCAGGCGTGCGAGAATGTGTTACCCTCCAAAACCCCCGACGGGCTTTGGTAAACACGAAGAGCCGGGAAGCTCCCAGGGCCGCTTAGTGGATCCCTGGCACCTCGTGTCGTCCCGCAAATCTTCTGGCCAACGTCCTGGCGGTTGCTAGGGCGTGCCACCTGACCTAGACCCGATCGGGAAGGTGTTAGTGCTTCGATTGTTCACCGCATGGTAGACACGTAAACATTCAATACGACCCCTATCGGCTCTCAGGTTTCCCTGTGGATCGGCTCAAGGAGCCGATCGCCCCATGTTTCACGTTGGATTTACAATGGCATGGGGATCCCTGCTTGATCAGGACAAAGCTAAGGCGATCCAACGATTTGAGGTTTTCACCGCATAATCGAAACGTCCTAAGTGCGATCGGGCCTAGCAGGCTACGAGAGACGATGCAAACTACCCCTGCGAGGCCTAAAAACCAACATAACGTTGATCCCCGGAACATCCCTCGCGGGGACGGTAAAACAACACCTAACGCACCACCGGATCCTCCGACCCAACATAAGGCCTAACTATGCGGATATTAAACTAATCCTTGCGTAGCAAGGAACAACTATAACGGATCGGATCTACTAAGTAAGAACAAGCAGGATGCTGTTACGTCTAGATCGACGTAAGGGCAGCTAGAGGTGTCTAGGGACGGCATTGCCACGCAGATATGCACGTGAAAGCACCAATGCAAGCCCCTAAACACCTAAGGATAAATGGTACTGCTCGCCATCAACAAGGCTTCAGCACGAGCAGTACAAGGATAACGAATAAACGTATACTGCCTAGATCGCTAGATGCGATCTAGGCAGCATGATCTACAGGAGAAACCCTCGAAGAGAAGAGGGTGGCGATGCGCCTGATTTGTGTTGGTTGAACGATGATTGTCATCCTTTTCAGATAACCCTAGATACATATTTATAGTCCAAGGGACTTTCTAATTGAGCCGTGCACCTAACCGTGCACGGGCCAGGACTCTATCTCTTAATTCTAAATTACAACGCGACCTAATATATTACAGATACATGGGCAACTTAGCCCAAACTCTCGAGCGCAAGGCAACCGAGAAAGATGCTCACGTGTACGTCCTTCAAGCCCCTCTTCACTTACGGCCCATCTCCTGATTTGGCTAAAATCAGGTGATAACACATGCAGGCTGGGGTGGGCGGGCCCTTGGTGCAATCTCGTGGTACTCTGGGCCCGGTCTTCCGGTGAGATGGTGGTGGCAGCGTTATAGCCTTTCTTTGCGGCGTGGCGGCGGGGACTTAGCGAGCCATTTGGACGTAGGAACCAGTGTGGGCCTCGTTTGTCCTTGCTACCATGTCCTGATGGCTACCCGTTGGCGTTGGAGGTGAGTTCTCCCGCTCGGACACGTGCTGCACGGCTCGTAGCCTTACTTCCCACTTCATCTAGGCCTGTTCGAGGACCACAAGAAGACAACTAGGATGGCTTCACGACCATGGTAGCTTATGCTTGTCGTTGGAACACTTTGGATTGTCCGGGATGATGGTGTTGGGGTTGGGAGAAATCCTTGTCGGATTGTTCCAGACACGTGTGGCCGACGCCTAAAGTGCCGCCTTGCCTTATTGAGGGTGTCGGGAGTAACCCCTCTAGATTTCAACCCTGTCTGGGAAACCCTGGATTAGTTCGGACAACATCGTTGTCCTCCTTGTAAGGTGTTGTTTGGTATGCGTGATTCGGAGTGCTAGGAGAGTGGTAGGACTTCTCGGATGGCACAACGGTGGCGGGTCGATCCTCGTTCTTATCGTCTGCCGGTGTCGGCATTTTTTCTTCTTTCCTTTCTTTTTCTTTTCTTTTTCTTGTTGTGTGGCCCGGCGTGCTTGTTGAATCGTGTGGTTGCTATATTTATATAGCGGTAGCCTATTTTGAGGAAATATACGGCAATGCTGGGCAAATTGATTTGATCTTCTTGGGCGCGATTAATGTGTTTTCTGAATTTCCTTAAATTAGATAATTAATGTATATTATGATTAATTTAGTATTTTACCTGTGACATAGCTCTGTACTCTGCTTCGGCTGTTGATTTCGAGACAACAGATTGTTTCTTACTTCTCCATGACACCAAATTTCCTCCAACAAAAACACAATACCCTGAGGTGGATCTTCGATCATCTAAGCAGCTAGCCCAATCTGCATCACAATATCCATCTACATTTAGGTGTCCATTACTTTTAAACCACAATCCTTTTCCCGGAGTGCCCTTCAAGTATCTCAAGATTCTTTGAGCTGCTTCCAAGTGTCCATCCCTCGGGCTTGGTACGTCTCCAACGTATCGATAATTTCTTATGTTCCATGCTACTTTATTGATGATACCTACATGTTTTATGTACATTATATGTCGTATTTACATTTTTTGGAACTAACCTATTAACAAGATGCGAAGTGCCGATTCTGTTTTTACGCTTTGTTTTTTGGTTTCGAAATCCCTGGCTGATATTCTCGGGGTGGACGAAATCAACGCCCGAGTTCCTATTTTGCCGGAAGCATCCCGGAACACCGAGAGGCCGCCGGAGGGGGCTGGTGGGCCCGAGATGACATGGTGGCGCGGCGGGGCCGCCCGCGCCACCCTATGGTGTCGTCGCCTCGTTGACCCCCTGCGGCGCCTCTTCGCCTATATAAAGCCCCTGCGCCCGAGAAACCCTTACGGAGGAAGCCACGATACGAGAGAAGTTCCGAGCCGCCGTCATCGCGAAGCCAAGATCGTGGGGGACGGGAGTCTCTGTTCCGGCACGCCGCCGACGGGGAAGTGCGCCCGGAAGGCTTCTCCATCGACACCGCTGCCATCTCACATACATCTTCATCATCACCGCTGTTGCTCCCATGAAGAGGGAGTAGTTCTCCATCGAGGCTCGAGGCCTAGCGGTAGCTATGTGGTTCATCTCTCTCATGTAGTTCAATACAATAATCTCATGAGCTGCCTTACATGATTGAGATTCATATGATGATGCTGTAATCTAGATGTCATTATGCTAGTCAAGTGGGTTTACTTATGTGATCTCCGGAAACTCCTTGTCCCACGTGTGTAAAGGTGACAGTGTGTGCACCGTGTGGGTCTCTTAGGCTATATTTCACGAAGTACTTATTCATTGTTGAAGAGTGTAGTGAAGTGCTTATTTATATCTCTTTATGATTGCAATGTGCATCGTATCACAATTTATCTATGTGCTACTCTAGTGATGTGTTATTAAAGTAGTTTTATTCCTCCTGCATATGTGCAAAGGTGACAGTGCGTGCACCGTGTTAGTACCTGGTTTATGCTATGATCATGATCTCTTGTAGATTGCGAAGTTAACTATTGCTATGATAATATTGATGTGATCTATTCCTCCTACATATGCATGAAGGGTGACGGTGTGCATGCTATGCTAGTACTTGGTTTAGTCTTTTGATCTATCTTACACTATAAGGTTACTAAAATATGAACATTAATTGTGGAGCTTGTTAACTAGACATTGAGGGTTCGTGTAATCCTACATAATGTGTTCATCATCCAACAAAAGTGTAGAGTATGCATTTATCTATTACATTTATGTGATCAATGTTGAGAGTGTCCACTAGTGAAAGTGTAATCCTAGACCTTGTTCTAAATACGCTGAGTTACTACCTTGTTTCTTTGTTTCTTTGTGTTACTACGCTGCAATACTACCACCATCAACTACACGCTAGCAAGCTATTTTCTGGCGCCTTGTTGCCATTGCTCATATATATTCATACCACTTGTATTTCACTATCTCTTCGCAGAACTAGTGCACCTATTTGGTGTGTTGGGGACACAAGAGACTTCTTGCTTTGTGGTTGCGGGGTTGCATGAGAGGGATATCTTTGACCTCTTCCTCCCTGAGTTCGATAAACCTTGGGTGATCCTCTTAAAAACTTGCTGTTCTACAAACCTCTTGCACTTGGAGGCCCAACACTGTCTACGGGAAAGGAGGGGGAACGTAGACATCAATCACTTTTCTGGCGCCGTTGCCGGGGAGGAAAGGTAAAAGGTACTCACACTCCGGATCTCGGCTACTAAGCTATTTTCGCCGTTGTAAGTACTCAAAGCTATTTCCTTTAGACTCTGCAATTGCGACATTTGGTTTCTTGTTTACACTAGTTAGGCATAATGGAAAACAACAAAAATATGAGAGATCTTTATGAGCTTTATCTTGAATTAGGACATGATGTGTTTGAAGAAAGAATTAAAAAACCCATGGAACTTTATATGCATTATAATGGGAATGTTATTAGTATGAATGCTTTGAACACCATTGTTGCTAATGCTATGGAAAATTCTAAGCTTGGGGAAGCTGGTTTTGATGAGCATGCCCCCAAGCATTGAGGAGAAAATGTACTTTGATGATACTTTGCCTCCTATTTATGATGATTATAATGATAGTAGTCTTTTGTTACCACCTGTTATGGAGGATAAATTTGATTATGATTACAACATACCTCCTATATTTGATAGCTACTTTGTTGAATTTGCTCCCACAACTAATAAAATTTATTATGCTTATGTGGAGAGTAATAATTTTATCATGAGACTCATGATAAGAATGCTTTATGTGATAGTTATATTGTTGAGTTTGCTCATGTTGCTACTGAAAGTTATTATGAGAGAGGAAAATATGGTTGTAGAAATTTTCATGTTACTAAAATGCCTCTCTATGTGCTGAAATTTTTGAAGCTACACTTGTTTTATCTTCCTATGCTTGTTACTTTGCTCTTCATGAACTTGTTTATTTACAAGATTCTTATGCATAGGAAGCGTGTTAGACTTAAATGTGTTTTGAATTTGCCTCTTGATGCTCTCTTTTGCTTCAACTCTTATTTCTTACGAGTGCATCATTAAAACTGTTGAGCCCATCTTAATGGCTATAAAGAAAAGAACTTCTTGGGAGATAACCCATGTGTTTTTTTACTACGGTACTTTGTTTTATATTTTGTGTCTTGGAAGTTGTTTACTACTGTAGCAACCTCTCCTTATCATGTTTTTGTGCCAAGTAAAGTTTCTATGTCAAAGTTGATGTTATATTTGGGATCGCTAGCAGAAACAGCATTGCTGTCTGTCACGAATCTGGGCACATTTCTCTGTAGAAAATTCGAAAAATCTGCCAATTTACGGGCGTGATCCTCAGATATGTACGCAACTTTCATTAGTTTTGAGTTTTTCCATTTGAGCAAGTCTGGTGCCAGCTTTAAATTCGTCTTTACGGACTGTTTTGTTTGACAGATTCTGCCTTTTATTTGCATTGCCTCTTTTGCTATGTTGGATTCATTTGTTTGATCCATTAATGTCCAGTAGCATTATGCAATGTCCAGTGAAAAATGTTGTGTCACCTCTGAACATGTGAATTTTTGATTATGCACTAACCCTCTAATGAGTTTGCTTGAAGTTTGTGTGAAGGAAGTTTTCAAGGGTCAATAGAAGAGGGTGATATAATGTGATCGAGAAGAGTGAAAGGTCTAAGCTTGGGGATGCCCCAGTGGTTCATCCCTGCATATTTTAAGAAGACTCAAGCATCTAAGCTGGGGATGCCAAGGCATCCCCTTCTTCATCGACAACTTATCAGGTTTCTTCTAGTGAAACTATATTTTTATTCCGTCACATCTTATGTACTTTACTTGAAGCGTCTGTGTGTTTTGTTTTTGTTTGTAATCATTTGTGGGAGAGAGACACGCTGTTGCATATGGACACATGTGTCCTTAGGCTTACTCATAATGTTCATGGCGAAGTTTCTTCTTCGTTAAATTGTTATATGGTTGGAATTGGAAAATGCTAGTAATTGGTAAAATGTTTTGGATAATGTGATACTTGGCAATTGTTGTGCTCATGTTTAAGCTCTTGCATCATATACTTTGCACCTATTAATGAAGGAATACATAGAGCTTGCTAAAATTTGGTTTGCATATTTGGTCTCTCTAAGGTCTAGATAATTTCTAGTATTGAGTTTTGAACAACAAGGAAGACGGTGTAGAGTCTTATAATGTTTACAATATATCTTTTATGTGAGTTTTGCTGCACGGTTCATCCTTGTTTTGTTTCAAATAACCTTGCTAGCCTAAACCTTGTATCGAGAGGAATACTTCTCATGCATCCAAAATCCTTGAGCCAACCTATGCCATTTGTGTCCACCATACCTACCTACTACATGGTATTTCTCCGCCATTCAAAGTAAATTGCTTGAGTGCTACCTTTAAATAATTCAAAATTTATCACCTCTTATTTGTGTCAATGTTTTATAGCTCATGATGAAGTATGTGGTGTTTATCTTTCAATCTTGTTGGGCAACTTTCACCAATGGACTAGTGGCTTCATCCGCTTATCCAATAATTTTGCAAAAGAGCTGGCAATGGGATTCCCAGTCCCAAATTAATTAACAAAAATAGACACTCCTCCATGGTATGTGATTGTTGGACACCCGAAGGATTCGGTTAGCCATGGCTTGAGAAAGCAAAGGTGGGAGGAGTGTCATCATAATAAAACTAAAATAAAAAGGCACTCCTTCATGGTATGAGATTGTTGGCAGGCACCCGAGGATTCGGTTAGCCATGGTTTGTGAAAGAAAGGTTGGAAGGAGTGCCACCCAAAAATAAAATAAAATGGGAGCCGCTCTTTGAAGGTTTGTCTGGCAAGGTAGTTAGAGTACCCATTACCATTCGTTGACAACAACAAACACCTCTCAAAACTTTACTTTTATACTCTCTTGATGTTTTCAAAATCAAAGCTCTAGCACAAATATAGCAATCAATGCTTTCCTCTTTGAAGGACCTTTCTTTTACTTTTATTGTTGAGTCGGTTACCTATCTCTCTCCACCTCAAGAAGCAAACACTTGTGTGACTGTGCATTGATTCTACATACTTGCATATTGCACTTGTTATATTACTTTATGTTGACAATATCCATGAGAATATACATGTTATAGGTTAAACAGCTGAAACTTAATCTTCCTTTGTGTTGCTTCAATACCTTTACTTTGATTTATTGCTTTATGAGTTAACTCTTATGCAAGACTTATTGATGCTTGTCTTGAAGTACTATTCATGAAAAGTCTTTGTCATATGATTCATTTGTTTACTCATGTCATTACCATTGTTTTTGATCGCTGCATTCATCTCATATGCTTACAATAGTATGATCAGGTTATGATGGCATGTCATAGAAATTATCTTTGTTATCGTTTTTACTGCTCGGGAGCAGAACTAAGCTTAGGGATGCTGATACGTCTCCAACGTATCGATAATTTCTTATGTTCCATACTTTATTGATGATATACATGTTTATGCATTATATGTCATATTTACGCATTTTACTGGAACTAACCTATTAACAAGATGCAGAAGTGCCAGTTCCTGTTTTCTTTGTTTTGGTTTCAGAAATCCTATTAAGAAATATTCTCGGAATTGAAAATCAACGCCCAGGTTCCTATTTTGCCGGAAGCATCAGGAACAGGAGCGCCGGAGGGGCTGGTGGGCCCGGATGACATGGTGGCGCGGCTGGGCCTGGCCGCCACCCTATAATGTCGTCGCCTCGTTGACCCTCTGCGCCCTCTTCCTCCTCAGGCCCTGCATCGAAAACGCACGGAGGAAGCCACGATACGAGAAAAGTTCCAGGCCGTCGCGGCCAGATGGGGGACGAGTCTCACCGGCACGACGGGGAAGATGCCCCCGGAAGGCTTCTCCATCGACACAGCTGCCATCTCCGCCATCTTCATCACCGCTTTGCTCCCATGAAGAGGGAGTAGTTCTCCATCGAGGCTCGGGGCTGTACCGGTAGCTATGTGGTTCATCTCTCTCCTATGTAGTTCAATACAATAATCTCATGAGCTGCCTTACATGTTGAGATTCATATGATGATGCTTGTAATCTAGATGTCATTATGCTAGTCAAGTGGGTTTTACTTATGTGATCTCCGGAGACTCCTTGTCCCACACGTGTGCACCGTGTGGGTCTCTTAGGCTATATTTCACGAAGTACTTATTCATTGTTGAAGAGTGTAGTGAAGTGCTTATTTATATCTCTTTATGATTGCAATGTGCATCGTATCACAATTTATCTATGTGCTACTCTAGTGATGTGTTATTAAAGTAGTTTTATTCCTCCTGCATGTGTGCAAAGGTGACAGTGCGTGCCGTGTTAGTACTTGGTTTATGCTATGATCATGATCTCTTGTAGATTGCGAAGTTAACTATTGCTATGATAATATTGATGTGATCTATTCCTCCTACATATGCATGAAGGTGACAGTGTGCATGCTATGCTAGTACTTAGTTTAGTCTTTTGATCTATCTTACACTATAAGGTTACTAAAATATGAACATTAATTGTGGAGCTTGTTAACCCCGGCATTGAGGGTTCGTGTAATCCTACGCAATGTGTTCATCATCCAACAAAAGTGTAGAGTATGCATTTATCTATTCTGTTATGTGATCAATGTTGAGAGTGTCCACTAGTGAAAGTGTAATCCCTAGGCCTTGTTCCTAAATACTGCGTTACTGCTGCTTGTTTACTGTTTTACTGTGTTACTACTGCTGCAATACTACCACCATCAACTACACGCCAGCAAGCTATTTTCTGGCACCGTTGCTACTGCTCATATATATTCATACCACTGTATTTCACTATCTCTTGCCGAACTAGTGCACCTATTTGGTGTGTTGGGGACACAAGAGACTTCTTGCTTTGTGGTTGCGGGGTTGCATGAGAGGGATATCTTTGACCTCTTCCTCCCGAGTTCGATAAACCTTGGGTGATCCACTTAAGGAAACTTGCTGGTTTCTACAAACCTGCACTTGGGCCCAGCTGCTCTACGGGAAAGGAGGGGAACGTAGACATCGATCATGCATATAGCGACTCACTACACTCACTGCAAATGATATATTTGGTCTCGTGTGGCAAAAGTATATTAGTCTTCCAACAAGTCTTTGATATTTCTCCTTGTCTATGGGTTCTCCAGACTCTGCTGTGATTTTATTATTTTGGTCAATAGGTGTTGAAGCCACTCGGCACCCCAGCATGCCCATATCATCTAAGAGATCCAAGGTATACTTTCTTTGAGATAGTGATATCCCTTTTAATGATCTTGCAACTTCTATTCCAAGGAAGTATTTAAGTTTTCCCAAATGTTTCACCTCAAAGGCTTGACTCAAGCATCCTTTCAGTTTTGCGATTTCCACATCATCATCTCCCGTGATAATAATATCATCAACATACACATCAAGGATAGTGATTTTCTGCTCAGAATGTCTGTAAAATAAGGTATGGTCTCCATTGCATTGACCATATCCCATGCCACACACCACTTGTCTAAACCTGTCAAACCAGGCCCGTGGAGATTGTTTGAGCCCATATAGTGATTTCTTCAGTCTACATACCTTCCCTTTAGTTTCAGGTGTGACAAATCCTGGTGGCATCTCCATATACACCTCCTCTTGAAGATCACCATGCAGAAATGCATTTTTGACATCAAGTTGATGCAAGGGCCATCCGAAATTTGCTGCACAAGAGATCAATATTCTGACAGTGCTCATTTTTGCCACTGGTGCAAACGTCTCATCATAGTCAATGCCATAAGTCTGACTATATCCTCTTGCCACAAGTCTTGCCTTATATCTCTCCACTTTTCCTTCTGCATTTTGTTTTACAGAATAGATCCACTTACAACCTACTGTATTCTTTCCTTTAGGGAGATATGTCAACTCCCATGTTTTATTTTTCTTCAAAGCCTCTAATTCTTCCATCATTGCATTGCACCATCTCGGGTCCAACCTGGCTGCCTTCCAATCCTTAGGAACAGATACAGTTTGTAGTGAAGCAACAAAAGCCCGAAAAGAGGGTGACAATGCCTCGTAAGGAATATAATTTCCTACGTCATAGTCATCATAACTAAGTCGCTTTGGGGGCCCAACTTTCCTTATCCCTTTCCTTATTGCAATTGGCAAATCTAGGCTATTATTGGACTCAGTCTGTGATTGATTCTCTTCAGCAGAATCTACACTTGTGCTTCCTTGATTTTCAGGTCCAATGGGTTGCTCCCCCTGCCCCTGGTCTTGTTGCTCCTCCAGTGCATCTACTTGTTCCCTTTGTACTTGTCTTCTGGAGTACACAAGTGGATTCCACAGCCATCTTTGTGGTGGTATGGGTCTAGTGGTGTAGGTGTACCAGGAATTGCAGGAATCTCCGCAACAATAGGAATTTGTTGATGTTGTTGTTGGTCACCATCTTGCTGCTCTTGATCACCACCTTGCTGTTGCTCCCCCTCTTGAGCATCACCAAGATGGTCAAGCCCCTGGAACAAGCCACTAAGATCACTCTCACCGTCATAAAATGGTTCTGACTCGCGAAACGTAACATCCATGCTTACAAATGTCCTCCTGTCAGTGGGACTCCAACACTTGTAACCCTTATGTCTGGAGGAATAGCCAATAAAAATACATCTGATAGCCCGGTGATCTAGCTTGCCAACAGATGGCATGTGATCCCTTACAAAACATGTACAGCCAAAGAGTTTGGGTGGCACAACAAAGTCATTGTTATTTAGAAGGAGTTGGCAAGGAGACTGCATACCTAGAATCTTTGAAGGCATTCTGTTGATCAAATACGTAGCAGTCATAACTGCCTCACTCCATAAGAATTTGGGAACATTCATGGTAAACATAAGAGATCGAGCCACTTCAAGAATGTGCCTATTCTTCCGCTCAGCAACTCCATTCTGGGGAGGAGTGTCAGGACATGAAGTCTGGTGCAGTATACCAGATAAGAAAGCAACAAAAGGTTTGTTGATATATTCAGTACCATTATCAGTTCTGATCACTTGCACCTGAACATTGAATTGGTTTTTCACATAGGCACAAAAACTCTGAAAACAAGTGAACACTTCATCTTTGTGACGCATAAGATAAATCCAAGTCATTCTGGAATAGCAGTCAATAAAAGTCACAAAGTACTTCATGCCACTTACTGACACAACAGGACACGTCCATACATCAGAGTGCACTAACACAAATGGGGATACACTTCTGATCCCTCTACTAACATAAGAGGTTCTCGTATGCTTAGCATATTCGCAGGCATCACAACATAATTTGGTTTTGTCCACTCCATCCATTACATCAGGAAAAACTCGAAACATTTTATCAAACGCCATGTGGCCCATTCGACAATGATGAACTAGTGCCATACTCTCCTTTCCTCCAACAATCGCAGCAAGCACAGAACTAGCATCATGCCCCATCTTGTCACGATCTATGTGCCAAAGACCTCTATGCCTGGTTGCAGTCCCAATCTTCTTGCTGCTCTCCCTTTCCTGAATTAAACACATATATCTATCAACTATTATACGGTAGTCCTGCTGATCAATCAAGGCACTTAGAGATAGCAGATTTACTGGAAAAGCAGGAACATGTAGAACTGATGACAATTTTATGTTGGGTGTACATTGCACCGACCCCTCCCCTTTTATAGATTGTGCTGTGCCATCTGCTGTTTGGATAGTGCCTCTATGTGTGGGAGGATACTTAGTATAAGAGTCAAACTCACTAATATTCCCAGTAACATGTTTGGATGCTCCAGAATCAAGAATCCAATCTGAATTAACATTATGAGTGGCTATAACTCTATCAATATTACCTTCATCTTTGTAGACATAGTGAGCAAAGTTCCCAAAGGTTGCTTCATTTTGTCCTTCTTCCTTTGATTGTCCCTGAGAGGTACTGGTAGTTGGCTCTGAAGCTGCTGCCATATGTGCCTTGGGTGATGTAGCTTCTTCTGTCCATACGATGTCCATATGGCTGTCCACCACCTCTGCCATATTGTTGTCCACCACCTCTACCATGCTTGTCCACATGCTGTCCATATGGCTGTCCATACCTCTGCCATATTGTTGTCCACCACCTCTACCATCACCTCTTCCTCTGTAGCTTCCTCTGCCATGTGTGTATCCTCCTCTCCCCCTACTGGGTGTAGCAAAGGAGGTACACTGATGCTTCAAGTGTCCCTTCTGTCCACAAGTATAGCAGTCTCTCATCTCTTGTCTCTCGGTTGTGTAGAAGGTCGGATGAGGGACATAATCGCTTCCCTTTGTCATATTCAGACGCACTTCCTCTCTGGACATAGCTGCAATGGCTTCTTTGAGAGAAGGGGTAGTGGTTTGATGCAGTAAAGCAGCCCTTCTCCCCTCAAAATCTTGATAAGACCTTTCAAGAACTTCATGACTCGCCGACGTTCAATCCAGCTTGCAGCAGCACTCACACATTCCCCATGGGCAAGTTCCAGAGGATCAACATGATCTAAATCTCCCCAAAGATGCTGCAACTCAGCCACATATGCCATCACAGTTTTGTTTCATTGTTGCTAGTGACATCAGTATCCCATACCTCTGAAGCTTTTGTTAGTGCCTCTACAGAAGCAGCAATGTTAGGAACCAAAGAGTTAAGCAACCATGCCACAATCAGAGAATTTATGGCATTCCACTTCTTCCATTCAGGACTGGTCTTGTCTGCTGGTTCTGCAGCTTCACCACTCACACGTTCATCTATCCTTTTGAGTTCGAAATCAACAGCGCCCTCCTTGACCACCGGAGATAGTTGACCACTCCTTCCAACTTGATTTCATTCACCGGCAGCTCAAGTTTCTGACCGATGTCGGTATGGGGAACGATTGCTCCCCCTCCAGCAGATCCTCCTCCATCTCCTTTGGTAGTGATAAGTTCTGCTAGCTTCTCCAGAGCCTTGGCCAAATCCCCGTTGTCCCCCATGCTTGACACCAAACTAACCTCTCAGAAACACCAAAGGGCTTACCCGCAGGATGCCCTCTTCGTCTTCTTACTCGTCACTGCCTTCCCCTCCTTGCCGCCGCAGCAGCCTGCTCCCTTCCTCTTCCTCCCAGCCACCGCAACAGCCTACTCCCTTCCTCTTCCTCTTCCTCCGCCAAGGATCTAGGCTTCCAGATCAGCATTCCTTCCCTGCCATTGCCCTCACTGCCCCTTGCTTTGATACCATGTGGACATAGGTGAGGGCCTAACCTGAGGTAGGGATAGATGGTGGCTGCAGGGAGGAACTCTCTCTTATTAGGGTTATAGAGATAGAAGCACCTTATATAGGTCAGGACTGGGCTGGGCCAAATGGGCCACAACAGAGAACAAGAAGAGAAAACGCAAAAGATTACACCAACAAATAGAAAGAACTTTCTTACAAGCCTAAGACAAGGCCGAACACCGACCACTCAAGACAAGATGACATCCAACGGCTGTACACAGCCTAAGAAAGCAGTAACTACCACCGGCCTAGATGCCCGTCCAGAGCAAGTGCAAGACGCAACATCATTGTGGATTTGCCTCACACTTCAAGGTTCAGGGATGTCCTGGCCATAACTGAGGCGACCTCGAACTCCAGAGCTATCCGGATGGTGTGGACCATTCGGTGGGAGGAGGAGACCCCAACATGTCGAGAGACTTCCTGACTGCAGAGACCTCAAACCAGCCAGCACTGCCCTGTTCTATGAGAATATGGGGAGTTGATAACTTTGTAGTGTTTGACGTGGAGGTCTTTTACGGTAGGGACCGATCCATAGGAACCATCAGTCTAAACCTATCCAACGGTTCAGATTTCCAAATACTAGTGTATGGGGCCAATAGTATTTTCAAAGCACCTGCTCGTCCGCATGTTTTCCCCGTTTTTCTATGGGGTTCGTCCGCATGTTAAGGGCACAACTTTGGAAAGTCCCAATCCACGTTTGGTTAGTTGTGGAAATTAGTGGGAAGTTTAATCAAATTGTTTGGTTAGTTCTTTATAGTTCGTTTGTTCTGATTAATTGCTTAACTTTTTGATAAAAATATATATTTTACTATCGCGAAGATACCAATTACATCTCAGAAAAGAAAAGTCCCGCTACAATGATATATTTCTTATAACTACGGACCTAAACACCAAAAGACCACACCAGAAATCCGGGTGGACATAGACCAAATCAACCACCAAATGGTGTTCTCTACCGACAAAAAGGGACATCAAATGCCTAAGGACATGGAAATTGGTCGAGAAGACCCAAGTGACCGTTTGCTTCTGGGGTGTTCCCAGCGGCCCGATGCATATTTAAGGACTATCAATCTCTTTTAATGTTGATTACTCGTTCATGTGGTGGTAGGTTCCTGCAGGAGTCCGAGCGTTTGGTGCGTTCGGTCAGCGTTTCGCTAGTTCCCGCTCTGCCGTGACTATATAATGGCCATGCCAGCGACGGCTATGGCAAATCCTATCTACAAGCCATGGCCGACCACGAAAGAACTTGGAGCGCATCTTACCCTTCATAGCTTGCACCTATCCGGAAGATCCGGAGAGGCGCATCTGGGCCGACATGACCGTGGTCGAGGTGGAGCAGACGCCCGCCCTACGCCCGCGAGGACGAGCTACGGGCGTACCAGAGGAGCAGCAGGGGAAGAACAGTGGCCAGTCAGCGCCTGATCGTCGCGTTGGAGGCAATGGGCGTCTCTCGAGGAGCTCGACGAGCGTCGAGCCCGTCGAGGAAGGCAGGCGGCCAGTAGGGCCTTGTGACAGGTAACCCCGGTTCATATTCGAACCATGCTACGAGGGTAGGTAACGCCGTGGTTGGATTATTCAGTCTCTAACCGTCTCTATAAAGATGGTCCTTTTGGGCAATCAATATTAACAAACCTGGTTTGACTCAGATTGACATGTGAGCTGACCTTGCAGTGTCCGCGCACGCCTGCATTCGTGACGCAAATTTAGGTTGTGTTTGCGGTTCTGTAAACGTAGATCAGTTTGCGTCAAATCCCTGAGGCATGGTGAGTCCTTTTTTTCGACCAGGCGGACATCTCAGCTTAAGTTCCTCTTCCAAATCAATTCCATGGCAACAAAAAATACAGCGGAATTTTAGTCTCCCTATGTAATTAATCCCGTTCTCTGCTGCTAAATACATCCAACCAAACGCGCTGGCAAAAGCACAACCGAAACACATGATTTACTTCCATACAACGATTGTACCTTGCCCCAAATAAGCTTACAGATAGACAAGTCAATACTACTCTCTCCTAACATATTTAAATGTACCGTAAAAGTCTCTTGACGTGATATAGTAGCAGTAGTTCTAGTTCGGAGTTCAAACGTTGTGAGTTTGAGGTTATCACCTGTAGTATAATGTGGTATCTGATGCACAGATGATATAGGCAAACCATGAGCCTGTTTGTTTTGTTTTGTGCTAGACTTAATGCAAATCTATTGACCCTGCTGATTTTCCAAGAGGCTCTGAACTTTTGTCTATTAGGTTGGTTTAGCGACTCTTGGGATTTTCTATACCATAATGCATTCATTTTCGCCAGTTCGTATCAGACATTTACGAGATGAATGCATTCACAGCTAGTGAGCTTCTGTTGTACAATCATCATAACTTGTTTGGTTTCAGTCGTTGAACTTTTGTTCTGTACAATCAAAGCAGTAATTTTTTTCCAGGATCTGCTATTACTGCAGTAAGCTGTTTTCTGTCAGCAAACTGAACAGTTATGATTAACTAGCTCCAACACCACCATAGTCCTCCCATTTTTATCACATGAAAAAGAACAAAAGAGTGCCAACTAAAACTGATCAGCTCAACTAGCAAAAAGTGAGAGGTTTCTGCACATGTGTGCTTCGACATATGATATATGAAAAGGTCAAACGCCTGAACTCAGAAGTCACCACCACTTAGAAGGTAGACAGAGGGTGGAAGTGCACTACTCATCAAAATTCAATCGACATTGGATCATTGAAGTATGCCATTTATCTTGCATATTTTCTGTCCTTATTCATACATTGCACGATTTAGAGTAAAAAAAGATTTTCACAACCGGCGTACAAGAAAAAGGAACATAAGAACAGTGTTTCTCATGCCAATCTGAGCCTGTACAATGAGAATACACTGTAATCATCAGAACACGCATAATTGTGTGTCTGTGTAACCCACAGCCATCTCGCTGCTCTCAGATCATGACTGCTCCAAGCAACGGGACGATTACCGCCAAAATGAGAAGTGGTGACAACCGCAGCTTCTCTGCCCAGCTAGGTGTATATGCCACTAAAACGTAAGAAAGGAAAACAAAATAGACGCCCGCGAGAGCCGTTGCTGTTTTCTGCAATGACAAGAGAAATGTTGACCCATCAAGTTCTTTGTCCAAATGGTATACAAGAAAAAACATAGTCTCAGAGGATTAAGCTGTAGTTAAATCTGTTTGTACTTAAATTCACTGTCCAAACAGCCCCTTATTGCCTAGTACTACATGTTTCCCATGTTGTCAGATATCTTGGTCGATTTTGGATGTGTTAAAGCTTACGTGCAGCAGACAAAGAACAGGTTGAAGAGCGGGGATCAAGTGAGTAGAAAGCATCGAGCTCGAATCTGAGGAGAGGTGGCCTCCCGAATCAATAATCGAAACATCTGATAATCTGCCGGGATAGCAGAAGTGGGAGAATCGAGAGCAAGCACACAAAAACGAAAATAAAGCGACGAAGAACAAGCAGAGTACAAAGATCGATGTAGAGGGACAGAGAGGATCAGAGTCGTTACCATGCAGCAAATGGATATCCCTTCCGGGATAGCGCCCAGTGTCCAGGCGGTCGCCGCTACGGGCGGCTTCACCTTCCCTTCTCCCTCACCGGAAGTCCGGCAGCCTTCCGTCAGCAAAGGTTCCATTTTTTTCCTGTTTTCCGGAGAGGTGTGGTCGAAAGCTCCGAGAATGATCCGTAGGTAGGCTGTAAGTTTTTCACTCTAACTTGTGGAAGAAAATAATGGAGATGCGAATGCGCCAACGAGCAGGGAATCAATTTGACACGGAAGCTATCATGTGACATAAGGGATTACGTCCAAAGGTTATCGTGGAGCTTGTTTGTATCGTGTGTCTAATACCCTCGGAACAAACTAAAACTTGCTCCTCCATAGTAGGATCCTCCTCGATCGGAACAAACTAAGAAACCTTGACACGGTCTAGGTGCAAGATCATTTGTCGAATTGTCACTTTGTCAGCATGTATCGACCCCCGAGCATGCGTACAAAGTAATCCTGACGGACTTACAACAAAGTGATCAGCCGCCCTTTTGTTCCTTTTTGACAGTGTGATCAAGTACTGGTGGAGGACAAAAACAGTAGGATTAAATTTCAAGGCAACGTTGCTCTAGAGCCATAGCCGGCTACAAGGGTAAACCCGGCATTAGCCAAACGTGGTTCGGCCAGAAAATTTTGAGTGGCCCCTTTGCCTAGCCATTCCAAGCATTCTTCTCTCGGAAGAATAAAGATCCACCTTCTTTCTTGTTTTGCTTTAACAAGTGTAGGACTTGTCTAAGCGTGAGGGAGATCAAGGGATTCCTGGCGACGGAGATGAACTCCGGAGAAAGCAGCCAAGTCGGCGAACTAATAATTGAGCTCCCGCAGTTCCAACATGGGGAGGAACGCCTCCACAGGTGGCGCGAGGCAGCACTGGTTTTAAATGCCAGCAGGAGGTTCAGGTACCAAGTAAGTTGGTCCCAAAACTCCCAATTATATGAAGCGTTGTTGTATTTTTAGACAAAATTTTCGATCTGATAAAGTTTGTTGATTCCTTCATAAGCTTGATATGCGGCGCTTGGATTCCGCCGACCACCAGACCGGCTACATGCCTCCAGCAGGATTCGGTTCCACCGCTAGAGGTAGAGGTGTGTAAAAATTACACTGTAGGGAAACTGTTCAAACCGGCTAGAGAGAGCTATACTTAGTTCATTTCCTTTCACAAATCTAAATTTCATTTCCAGTTTAGTACTAAATTTTGAACTACGCTGAAACTGGTGAAACTGTTTTTGCCCACCCTTTAGCTGGAGGAGGAAGTGGATTGGGCGTGCGTGATATCGGAGCTGCCTCCTACACGAGCAAGGACCCAGAACTGATTATAGCATACCCGCTGTTCTATGATGCTAACACGGGCGTATCTGAAGCTCATCCTGGTTCAGTAGGCGGAGGAAGGGTTGATGATCCAGTTGGACCGAACGATGGCACAATGCTGGGTCGATATGTCTCTGATGGAGCGCTGGTTCATGTTCTAGTTGGGGGAAGACCCCACGCTCACACCATACCTGCTGCAGGTCATCTCCGTTCCGACAACTGGGGAGGATCCGGTCCGGCCATCTCCTTAGTTTCCATCATACCCGTTCAATGAAAAAAAAGACCTCCGTTCAATGAAATTATCTCTGCAGGAGCCGTCGGAGGGGGCGATGCTCCTGGAGCCGAGCTGAATGGCATGCCGGCGTCTCCGCGTGCCACCGGCCACCCGGCCAGGTACGTGCGTCCAACAGGATTCGGTTCCGCCGCTGGAGGGGGTAGATTTCCGTTTCCACTTCGTTGGCTTTGGCTGCTCATCGAGTGTCTCCGTCCCACCAACTGGGGAGATCAACGAGCTGGAGGATCCGGTTCCACCGTCTCCTTCCCATCGTCTCCTCCCTTCACCGTCGGAGAGGGCGATGCTCTTCAAGCTGAAATGAATGACATGCTGCCGTCTCCGCGTTCGACCACTCGAGCCGGAGGACACGGTGGTTCTCAACCTGTTTTCGTTGACGAAATGGGTGGCCCCTTTCTCGTAATTCACATTAACACCCCGCAGCAAGGTAATCCAGGTGTATTGGCAGCCGAACCTGGAACACAAGTAAGCAAGCACACCATTGAGCAAACCAAATAAGCTGTTAGGTCTTAAATTAGCCTTCCATGAACTTTGTAGTTTCATCTCTCTCTCTCTCAGACAACCCGATCCTAACTAATCTTCCCTAGCTCATTTCAATTTCTTGCAGGGCGACCTCGCTCAGCGCGCCCTGCAGTCGGTGTTCGGAGGTCTTGTGCCGGTATGCTTCACCTTACTATTAGATGATAATATCCTCAATGGCGGTTCTCCGGGATACATCAAGGCTGCCACTTGCGCGGGGCTCGGGCTTGTAACTGGATTCACCTATCTTGGCCTCCTTTCCAAGAAGAGGGCAGAGGCTGCCGTCAGGGTGGTGGCCAGCACGGCCATGGCCGCAGTGTCCATAGCCCTTATGTATACAGTTTCCGACAATGTGTACACCAAGTACACTTGCGGGACCATAGGGGTCATCGCCACTGTGGCTACGATGGCCATCGTCTGGTATGTAACAACTCCTCTTTTCCTAAAAAGTACCTAACATTCTAGCCGAGAATGAATTATGTATGCACCTCCTTGTTTTCTTGCAATGTTTCCATTCATGAAGTTGATTGTAGTTTGTCGAGACACATCCATAGAAATTTTCATATCGGCATCGAGAATCAGGTCCTTAAAATAAGTTGTGCATGCTTAATTACATATCTAATCATTTCCAATTAATGACGCCGGTGTTTGTACCAACCAGAGGAATTGCTAAACTACACATAAATTTAGTACTACCCAGTTTGTCGATAGCTAATTGGCCTACTCTGGACTCAAACTATAAAATGTGAATATTTATGTTTGGTATTATTAGATTGAATAACTTGTTTCTTTTTCATCCGCAGATGATTATACTCATCCTGGGTCGATTGGTTGACGGCACAGATGTACATATGTCTTTGGCGGATGCGAACTTAAGTTCCTATTTGTACTATAGGACCTTCAGGTTTCACTTACGATATTCAGCTGCCAGCTAATATGCAGGCGAATTTCTCAGACATGAGTTTGACGACTCAGGCACGATTGTTCCTGTCTTTGTTAATTGATATGCTTGGTATAACTTTATGGCCAACTCGCTTGTTCATATTTCTGCAATTTCTTCTAGTTGTCTCCCGGCTTTGTCCATAGGTTCTTCTTTTATGGAGAGCGAGCACTAAGTAGCCTCACACACACACTATACCCACACGATCAACATATCATAGTATGATTAAAAAAAACAATAAAAGATTCACATTTTAACATGTTCAGCTTTGGGCACGTACAATTCCAATATCTTAGGATTGTCACGCAAGATCATTGATGTGCTGGATGAGAGAGATCCAAAAATTGGTCATCCTTCTCTTATTTCAACGATAATTTCTTAGTAAGAAATGTAATGATACTTTTCTCAATAATGTAAAATGTCTTCCTGTAAGATCTATTACATTACATAGTATCAAAGTGCATATTTACTTATTATCTTTAATTTTTATAACTAGCCATCAACACGTGCACCTATACAGGTTAGATGTGTTTGTGTTATCTTTCATTACGATATTATCAATTACAAAGTAGAGAATGTTTTCTCGGAAATTCAATTCGGCTCCCGGGTGCGTATGCTCCCTCTACCAGAAAATCATATTTTGAAATATCGAAAAATTTTAATAATTTTTTTTACATGTACATCTTTATAATATATGTTCGTTCGTCAAGTTTCACGAAAAACTAATATTTCTTGTGGTCTATATGTAGAAAAGAGAAAACTTATCTTGTGAAAAGCATTATTTTTAAAACTGAGTTTTGTCTTTTTTACACAAGGCACATGACAAGTCGATTTTTTATGCAACAACTTTGTGAGCGTGTAGCACGAGAAGATATACATGTAAATTTTTTGTTTCAATTTTTTTGAAATTCAAAATATGTGTAAGATCCATTTCGAAATAGAGGGAGCATATGCTCCCATGTTCCAAAACACCACTCCTATGTTTTCTTCTTTTGCATCAGAACCACATGAGTCTCTGTCTATGTTAAAAAGAAACAAATGATGACAGCTCTGGTACAACTATTTGAAGTTACTTTAAGTTTTCTAGAGATCTGAAACTATAAACATCAATAATTAAAAAGAACCAAGGATAACCTCTGTAGAACCAAAAATCAGCAGTCAGATTACACAGTTAAAGCCTCCCTCAAAAATATAGAAACCAATGGCCAAGTCTTTTATTATCAGTTGCCTAATAAAAATATAGGAGAAATATATAGTAGCGAAGAACAAACTACCTGCATCTTCAAAGACTACATTAAGACCTTCAGTCTCTGATAGCACTCACGCATATTGGTGTCTCCTTTTTCGATAAAAGGCATTTTATTATTTAAAAGGTTTAAGCATTATAGCCGGCCTCTGCATAACTAAGATGCACACAACCGCACACAGTCCAAGTAACCAAAAGTATAAAAAAAGTCTCGATACATGAACACAATGATGCAGTATCGACTCCTAAGGTGGCGACGGGCCAATCCTAAGATTATGCTGCCACCCATGTTGGGTAATAAAGTACCTTGCCGTGTCCTCCTACCATGTAGAAACCTTTGTAAATAGGCATCGGTTCTCCATATGCTAAAGAGACGACCATAAACGGAGCAAAGTACTGCATCGGTAGATAACCTGTTATAAGAGAACAATTTATATTATTAAACACTTTATCATTTCTACATAGCCAAAGCGACCAAATAACGGCAAGTCCCCCCCACCCGAATAAGTATCTTAAACCTATGATCCACCCCATTAAGCCAATTACCAAAATATTGGCAACACTTCGTGGTGGGTATAAGGTAGAACCTATTTGGATGATTGACCATATAGATCTTGCAAAGTGGCATTGAAAGAATAAGTGCTTAATTGTCTCATCGTGATGACAAAATACACACTTCTTACTTTCAAGCCAATTGCGTTTTGCAAGATTATCCTTAGTAAGGATAACCCACAACGAAGGTACCATGCAAAAACCTTTGTCCTCAACTGTATCCTTATCTTCCAAAATTTTCTAGTATTAATTACTGGTTGTAAAGGATGGATCAACGCTTTATACAAGGAATCCATAGTGAATTTTCCATTCGCTGTTAGGCTCCAACTGAAAGGACATAGATGCTGCCTAGAGGGGGACAGGGGTGAATAGGCGGTAAAAAACTTTTCCTAGATGGACTTAACAAATACGGAATAAAACTAGTGTTTACTTATCAAGCCCAAAACCTATAAACTATGGTTCGCCTATATGCACCAACAACTTATCCTAAACAACATAAGAAACTATGTGATAGCAAGAAATATATAACTTCAAGCACGAAGGCTATCACAAAGTAAAGTGCATAAGTAAATAAATAGGGTATAGAGATAACCGAGGCACACGGGAGACGATGATTTATCCCGAAGTTCACACTCCTGCCAGTGCTAATCTCCGTTTGAGCGGTGCGGTGGCTTAGTGCTCTCGAATGCCACAGGAGGCCTCACCTTGAGGTGTGTTTGCTCGATGCACACCAACACCACAAATGCCTCACCCTAAGATGTGGTAACCACACCACACACCGAGCGCCACAAAGGCCTCAACTTATTCTTCGGTGGCCCTCTCCACAAAGGACTAGGTCACGGTTCCACTAAAGGATTTCCTTCAAGGCGGAAACCATGCCTTAAAAAAAGGTTGTTGGCACACATCCACAACTTAATTGGAGGCTCCCAAAAAATCACCACAAAGACCTAAAAGCCATTTAGTGTCCCAAGAACCCAAGAGTAACAAGACCCTCACTTTCACTTCCACAAATCCCCGTGGAAAGCTCAAACCGATGCACCAAATGAAATGGCAAGAACAACATAAAGGTGCTCCAATCCTTCACTCTCAAATTCTAACAAAGCTACTAAAGCTATTGGAGGAATAAGAGAGGAAGAACAAATGAAATCCACAAATAACTCGAAGTTTCTTCAAGATCTAGATCTTGGTGGTTCCTCTCACAAAGAGAGGGATTTGATTGGTGAAGATGTAGATGTAGATCTCCTCTATCTTTTATCTCAAATGCATGCAAGATTCAGTGGAGGGAGAGGGGGATAGCAAGCTCAAAGAAGGTCAACAATGAGGGTAAAAAAGATGATGAGGACATCCCGCTACTACACTACCTCCGTCATTACAAGATGAAGACGATGTTGCTTGAAGCTCAAGTCCAATGAAGTCAGGATTGGACCAATGACACGAGCTCATGCGAAGCTCAAACAACAAGAACTTGTTCCTAAGTGATACTTTGATTGACGAACTTTATACTGCCTAAGTCCTTTCATTTATGTATGATCAGGTATGAAGAAGGAGCAAGCATCGCACGAGGAGGAGGAAGGCTTGGACAAGAAGAGCGGACGTGAAGCTGGACGTGAAGCTGGACATGGAGCCGGCCAAGCTGGAAATGAAGACATCTCATAGGCCTTGGAGAAGGGAGCATGCTGTCAACACAGATTTTAAGTCCCATGCCTATTATGTCATACATCGCAATCCAGATATTGTTGTTGCGAGGCATAATAGTTAAGTATCATAAGTCATCATTTATTACAAGCCATAAAGTCTTACAATTTGGAATCACATGATCCATATACAAATAGTTGATCTATTGATCAACGAACACAATTCATAGCAGAAGCGTAGATAGAAGGGACTCTGTAGTCCACAGGCCAACGCTTGACGTCGAGTAGTCCTAGTTGTCGTAGACGTCCTGTTGTCCATCATCTTCATCACGCTGCTCCTCTTCATAGTGCGGCCATTTGAATAGCCAGGGACACGGCCGTGGTGTACAGTACTAAACTAATAATAGTGTAAGTGTTATCAAATCTAGTAAAGGGTACTAAGCTCTAGTTTCTTTTGCATAAAGCCAAATTTGGTTCACAAGTATTTGAATTAAAGACTCTTCCTGTACTAAATAACTCAAGTGGGAACATTAGTGTCATTCCCACAACTCAAGTTGTGATTCAAAAACAAGTCACAAATTCACCATTCATTTCATCAATATTTTCAAAAACAGTTGTAATATGGCCTTCCAATCGTCTGAACCGTGGACACGGCTATTGAATAGGTTTACACTCTGCAGAGGTTGCACACTTGTGCCACAACATTTGATTTCATTCGTCGGGATAACCCGAATCATCGTAACACAGTACGCGGATCATCAACCATAACCTTTCATTTACAAATCCTAGTATGAGCACCTCTCCCCATGAGCTTGGCCTCCAGTGAAGAGATCCTTTGGGCGCACGGGCTTGGCCGTACAACCACCTCAATTCACATCATTCATCAACAACGGAGGCAGCCTCAGCATAACCCCTATGTGTTCAGAGGGAACCCACTAAGGTACGTAAACTTATAGTTAAGCCATTACCCATAATCAGGTATTGTGGGGGTACTTATGAATTGTATCGCATCCAAACCAATATTAGTTTTTCATCAAAAATCACTATCTTCTCTTGGTCATATTCTTTTAAAAATTCATTCAATGGAATGCATCATCATTCCAAAGTTTCAAATTCATTTCAAGTCACAAGTTCCCATCTAGAGTAGTCAATTTATGTTTAGCACTAGCATCTAATCATGAGGTGTGCTAACTACTTATAATGCTAGTTAGGCTAAGTTTGATACTCTTGTAGTATTCTAACTTAGACCAAATGAATAAAAAGAACTTTGATTCAAATTGGAAAGCTTGAATGATAAAGCTTGGGAAGTAAAGGAAGCATAAGAAAAGATGAGTGTGCCTTGTTCTTGGTAGAACTTTGCACTTTGCAAGAATATTAGCTTGCAACCATAGAACTTGCAAAGGTGTTAGCTTGCCTTGATGGTTGAGGTGATCAAAGTGCTCTTCTTCTTCTGGGTAGAATCCTTCCTCTTCCTGGTATTCTCCGGTACTAGCGTCTATAAACGAATACGAGGATACAATCACCAACCAATTCATTGGCTATTCCAACACATCACATATATTCACACAAACTATTCCAATCACATAATTATATTAGGGTGCATTAGTTGTGTGGCTTGAGGAAAATAATTTCCTCTTATTATAAATGATAGTTTTATATAGTTCTTGAGAATAATTTTTCTCTCATTGAAATCTTCTTAAGATTTAATTTCTCAAACAATAGTACATGATATCATGTTGACCTAAGTCAACCATTCATCACCATTATTTGAGAAAAGATTTAAATGAGGTAGAATACCTCATACCATTTAATAATGACTATTATGATATAATATCTCCAAGAATTTCATATGATATTATTTGACCGGGGGTCCAACTTCATATGAATGCATTTGAGACAAGATTTAAATGAAGTATAATACTTCATATGATTTATAATAGTTTTGGACAATATCAACTTAACTAAATTAGCCATACAGTCCTTTATTTAATTGGAGCCTTGATCACTCAAAGTGACACACCATATTTTTGCAGAAACAATTAGTGTAAGTTAAATGTGAGCTATTGGAGTTGGAATTAACTCAATACCATTTTTGGTTGATTTTTAAGATTTAATTGAAGGTGCAAAAGTCTCTAATTATTATTTTTGTCACATTAATTATAAACAATAATTTGAAGTGGGACCAGTGTGATTGGATCAAACATTTCATAAGCTTTCTAACCATATAACATTTGTTAAATTTGGCCAAGCCAATTTGAAACTATTCAATTTCCAAGACAGGACCAGTATTGATATTTAAACTAAACTGGAAAATTAAATTTGAATAAAAAGGGCCTGGCGGGAAAATTAACAGGCCGAAACGGGGAAGAGAGAGGTGGGCCGGCCCAGTAACGCTTCGGCGCGCCAGGGGTCCACCTGTCAGCGAGCCAGGCTTACCGAATCGGTACGCGTGAGTGGTGGCCGTTAGATCAGAAGCTCGATCTACGGCTGAGGCTCGTCGTCGTCGTCGGGGAGAAGGGCTTGCTGCCGCGGCGGAGGTAGGGGGTCGGCGGCGAGCTGAGCCTCCGGCGAGGGTCGGCGTTAACACGAGGCGAGGTGGTCGTCGACGGCGAGTGCGCTGGTACCAGTGGCGTCGCCGATGGTGCTCCAATTCGTCGACGATGATCTCAGGTCCGCTGCGGGCTCCGGCGATCGATTGGACGGCTCCGGTGAGTAATCGGGTGAGAGGAGTGGACGAGGAGGATCAGAAGAGAGAGGGGAGTGAGTTTGCAGTGAGGAGGATGGCGCGGGGGTGGCTCCTTTTATAGCGTGCAAGGTGGCCGAGGATCTGCGGCGAGGTCGACATCGGCGCGGCGACTCCGGCGATGGAGAGGGGTAGGAGGGGGCATCGCGAGGTAGGTGAGGTCGAGGCGAAGCTAGAGCGCGTGCTGGCTAGGTGGGGGACGGCCTGGTTCGGTCGCCTTGTTTCCGTGTATGCCCTTGGCTGCGGCGGAGTTCGCTCGTCGTCTCCGACGGTGGCGGGCCAGGGTTCGTGTCGCTCGCGTGTCTGGCGGCTTCGTGGTCGCCAGGTGGTGCTCAACTCGCTCAGCGGGGCTCCAGGGCAAGGTTGTGCTGGCGGAGCGGCGCGTGTCCAGGGCGTGTCCACGGCGTGCACACTCGCGACGCGAGCGGCATGGCCCTGCCGTGCTGGGCGCGCGTCGTGCGGCGACTGTCGGCCTCATCCTCGACGATGGCTGGTGTAGGGCGTTGTAGGGGAGTGAGGTGGCGAGCCAGGGCACCAGGCCGGTGCTGAGGATGAAGGAGGGAAGAGGAGGTGCGACATGGCCGGCATGGCCATGCACATGCATGCTATGCTTGTCTCCTTAGGGTTTCTGTGGGTGGTGAGGCAGAGAGGGACAAGGGGACAGGGTAGAGAGGTTTAGGGACTTAGGGTTGGGTGTGGACACTATTTGAAATAGTGTCAAATAGTTCCATAGTTGAAATTTGTGAAACTTGTCCAAATTTGATTAAATTCAAATGGTTGACCAATTTGAATTGTGTGTGTTTAGTTGAGTTAGAAAAGACCAGAGATGATGAGAGGTGGTGGTGGAATGGTTAGAATCAAAGAATTGCAAAATTTGATATGTGGGAGATTGTTACACTTGTTAAAATGTTGCAACTTTGGATGAGCATAGCTATTGATCAAGAAAGAATTTGGCATGGTGATCTTTACAAAAAGTGTTCACCTTGATGTTGTCTTGGATGAGGTGCCAAGAGTGGACAAAGTTTAGTTTGAGAATTTCGAAATGCAAGGGCTCAAAGTGGTGATCAGGCTATAATTGGCAGATTTGACCAATATCATATGTGAGCCAAATTTGAGTTCAAAAATGATTTGATTTGTGTTTATTTGATTCCAAAAGTTGTAATAAGTGTTTAGTAACATTTTTCATCTAATGGTGAAGACCAATTTGGTATAGGGTCAAAATTTATAAGAATGGCATAAGCCATATGTGAGGGTTTTGGTGAATTTCAAACTTTTATTCTTTTATTTTTCCTTGCTTTATTTGGACAAGAGTGAGGTTTATTTGCTGTTATAGGGAGTTGGGTGAAAGGTTCACACCATTTTGAGGCAAAGGAAGTGGCTAGGTCAAGATTTGATAATTTGGCTAAGTGCCACATATGCCTCTATGCATATGTTGGATTTTATTTTGTTTATCACTTGAATTGGTTAGTAAGTACTTGGTTGAGTGTGTTGAGGTGTTTCAAAACATATACCAAGGTCAACACTCAAAGTTGGAGCATTTGCAGAAGGTAGCCATAGGCTTGCATATGCCTTTTTCTTATTTAAGATCTTCTCTTTTTATTTTGTTTTTCAAAGGTGGGTGACAAGAGGGATGAGGTTTAGGGTTTAGCAAGTTTGGCAATGGTTCACCACCATTTAGCAAAATAATAAAGGTAGAGTTCAAGATTTACATATTAGGGCTACATTCCCATATATGTCTTTTATTTTAGATTTCTCAAAATAGATCCAAATAATTGAAGAGGTGAGGTTTAGGGTTTTTTCTTATTTGATTTCTTTCTCTTTTATTTTATTTGTTTGTGATCTTCACTTGATCATTTTAGGGTTTTAAGGTTTATCACATAAGCATAAACACTCATCATGGCAAAACACAAGTATTAGGTATGAGCACTATGCATAGCACTCCTTAAGAAAAGTTTTTGTTGGTTCTCATTTTTGAAAAAAAAGGGATTTATTTTCTCTTTGTTTTAAAAATTTGGGATGTTACACATCATGAGAGAAGAAGAAGTCTAGGCAGGCGCCAGGCCAGATCAGCCGGCCACCACCTGGCCTTGATCCTAGACCAGTCCATGCAGAGCGCAGACCGGCCGAGCAGGCAGCAGGCCCCGGATTGCAGCACCAGTGCCAACCCAGGCACTATCCGGTAAACCCCCGGGCAAGTAGCCCGGTCACCACCGCGCGGACAGTTGAAAGCGGATGGCCCGGTCCGAGCCGGTCGACCCGGCTGTATGATCGTGCGAGTCCGGGTGTCCCGACCAGATCAGTCTGATCGGTTTTCTATGTAAGCACGGCTGGTCGTCCTGAACCCCTAAATAAGTGCCTAGGACGCCCCCATTAGGGTTAGACCACGTTTTAGATAAACCCTAGTTCATAGTTGATTGCTTTGCAAATCTATTGAATCTCTACACCATATTGCATTGATTTTGTGTTGAACCACTGAAAGTCTTGTGTGATGTTGCTGTTCCATTGGGAATTAGACGGTTGCAACTTACCCCTTCGTGGTGGTCGGCGCTACGTGCGCAAGTGTGTGGAGTTGCGAATATCTTGCATGGCTGAGCTGTTGCATTGGCGAGAGATCTCATTGCGTCATACAAGTTATCATCCACTTCATCATCAAGTTATCTCCGCTGTGTTCATCCCGTGATTATCATCACCCCCGTGTTTACTGAGAAGATCGGGCCACCCCTTTATCATCTTGGTATCAGATTTCAGTGTTTCCTCGGTAAGCCATCCACAATCCACCTCATAGTTGAGTTGTGAGTGTTTCCTATCTAGAAAAGCCAAAAAATATTAGGGTTAGGGTTTGCCGTAGCCTTAGATTGCACTAATTGCTTTCATAGTTGTTTTTTACGTACACCTTTTCTTCCTTCTAGTATTGTTGAGGTCTGTGTTTCCTTTATCATCTAGTCTTAGTTTGTTTCTCGAGTCCACATAGCGTACGATTGTGCTTGTTCCCAACCATAGCCACAGCCTTTCGATATAAGTGACTAGGAACTTTCCCAAAAGAGACTAGTTTTACCGCTCGACAAGCTGCTCGTTAGGTTTTCGGTGCTTTGCAATTTCTATTGGCCGTGTTACAAGGAGAAGAGTCGTAAAATCAAAAAGAAATTTTACTATAGCTACAGTAACCGTGAAATATAGAGAAAAATAAAAAGTGATTCAAAAAAGAGAGAGAAAAAGAGTGAAAAAAGTGAAGTGCTAGTAAGATCAAGTGAAGGCCTAGTTTACTTTTCTGCACCAACAGTTGAGCAATCTTGTGCCTGTTTCGTTGAGCTTTTCTAGTGTCTCTCGACTGCATTGCAACCTTTCATCCATATAGTTGCATTGCCATATTTATCGCCTTGTGTGAGTATCGTTGGTTGTCTACGGTCAGCGCTAGAGCTTGTTATTGGTGCAAATAGGTAGCCTACCTACAGCCCACATATATCCTGCTTTGTCGTGTGATTTGTTCTTATACCCTTGATATTCGCTTCGCTACATCCGTGCACTAATTGTCCCTACAAGTGGTAAGCAACACTAATTCACTTTGGAGCGGTAAGATTTCCTTTTCTTATCTGTTTTGATGAGTTGAAAGTGCCACATATATTTTGATTTAATTGCACTCACCTACTATATGCTGATGATCGAGAAGGTGTTAACAGAGAAAGACGGATGCCGCTGATTGATGACATGGAGGGATTATGAAGCTCTTCGTAATGAGATGCGACGTGAATTCCACTCGAGGATGATGAGCTTAGGGGTCTGTTCAGGAGTTCTCCCAGAAGCTGGATGCTACTAATGAGACCGTCACTACAATGACAGATCAAATGACGGATATCAGCGCAGTCTTCAAGCTTTGCAACTAGGCTGTTGATAATCTCACTCAACATGGCAACAAGAAGATGAAGACCACGAGATTCAGGATGAAGCACCTGGTGTTGGTCTGGTGTTGGACGTGGTAACCATGGTCGTGGCTTTGTTGAACTCGGAGCTCGCCGTGTCCCTCCACAACAACAAGACGATGGTTTGGGTAAGCCCAAGTTCTCCATACCCAAGTTTGAAGGAGGAGCTGACGTTGAAGAATACCTCACTTGGAAGCTGAAGATTGAGAAGCTATGGCGCTTACATGATTATCAAGACATGAAGGTGAAACTATTCCTCGAATTTGATGGTTATGCACACGTTGAGTTGGGATGGAGTTACACGTGCTCGTCAAAACAACAGTTGCGAGTTCTTACATGGCGCGAGATGAAGGCCATTATGCAAGCTCGTTTCGTCCCCACTAATTATTTGCGTACTATATATGATAAGTTGACTCTCTTGAGACAAGGTGTGAAGACTGTTGATGTTTATTTCATGGAGATGGAGATGCTTATGCAACATGGCCGTGTCCGTGAGTCACTTGAGATGACAATGCGGTGATTTCTACATGGTTTGAAGTTTGATATCAAAGGCATTGTTCGTCATCACATTACACCACTATGAATGAGTTGCTACATCATGCAAGAGAAGCTGAATCTGATTGCAATTTAAAGGTCGTGCTACGGGAGCTGGCGCTACACGCCTGGGCGCCCCCATCTGGCGCCGACGCCATCCTTCGCTCACCGCCTCTACTATCTAGCAAGCCGGTCTCCAATGTGTCCAACACAAAGAAGCCCGAACCTGCTGCAAGTACAGTGTTCTAGCATGTTTGTGCAACCGTGATACGAATTGCCATACATGTGGTGTGGGTCACTTCAGAGATTGTCCTAACCGCAAGGTCATGATTATTAATGAGGACAATGAGTATGAGCTGGAGATGATGTTGATCCATATGCTCCGAGGAAGATGATGACTATGACAGTGATGGTGTAGATGCTTGCTCCGTCTGAAGCTCGCACTATTGTTGTGTTGCAGCGTGCTCTTAATGTGTTGCCAAGTGCATCTACTCAGCGCTGCAATTTGTTCCAAACAAAGGCTTTAGTTGGTCACAAGGCTTGCAAGGTCATTATTGATGGCGGGCGCAATTTAGCAAGCAAGAGTTGTGTACCAAGCTGAAGTTTGAAGTATCTACTGCACCCGCATCCATACTATATTCGGTGGTTGAGCGACAATGGTGAGATGAAGGTAAACCACATGGTGCGTGTTGAGTTTGAGATTGGACCGTTAAGGATTCCATTGATTTTGATGTGGTTCCTATGACGGTGTGTAGCCACTATTGGGTCGAATATGTGCCTTTGTGTGTTCCCATGTACCTGCTTGGGCAAGAAAATCAACTTGCAGCCTATGTCTGACAGGTGTCATGAATCTCGTCAGAAGACTGAAGTACACTTGGAGGATGCACCTCTAGATAAGCGAGAGAATTGTAATCTGTGAGTGATACAACGAAAAGTGAGAGAGTGAATTTCTTAGTCTTATTAGCCACCAAAAGGACATGAGAGAATTTAGTGGGATCCTACAGTCCTTTCTCTTGTGCTCATGTACAAGGGTGAGGTTTTGGTTTCTAACGACATGACCCCTATTTCTCTTGGTGTTTCTAGTGTTTTGCAGGAATTCAGCGACGTATTTCCGGAGGAGGTGCCCGTAGGATTGCCACCATTGCGTGGTATTGAGCATCAAATAGACTTGATCCCCGGTGCCTCGCTGCCCAATAGGGCGCCCACTAATCCCGAAGAGACGAAGGAGATACAGAAGCAAGTACAAGCGCTACTCCAAAGGTTATATCCGCATAAGCCTTAGTCCTTGTGTTGTTCCTGTTATTCTAGTTCCTAAGAAAGATGGTACATGGCGTATGTATGTAGATTGTAGAGCTATAAACAACATTATTATTATCGTCATCCTATTCCGTTTAGAGGACATGCTAGATGAATTGAGTGGTGCTGCTGTTTTCTCTAAAATTGATTTGCGTAGTAGTGACTATCATCAAATTAGGATGAAAGAGTGGGATGAATGGAAAACAACCTTTAAAACAAAATTTGGTTTATATGAGTGGTTAGTAATGCCTTTTGGTTTAACTAATGCACCTAGCACCTTCATGAGACTGATGAACCATGTTTTGCGTGATTTTATTGGTAAGTTTGTGGTTGTGTATTTTGATGACATATTAATCTACAGCCGCAATAAATCTGATCATACTATACATATTCGACATGTTTTGCAAGTGGTGCGTGATAATAAACTCTATGGTAATCTTGAGACATTTTGCAAAGATAAGGTCATATTTGGGTTATGTTGTCTCTAAGCATGAAGTAGAAGTAGATGTGTCTAAAATTGCAGCAATTCAAAATTGGCCTACTCCCATGAATGTGAGTTAAGTCAGAAGTTTTCATGGTCTAGCTGGGTTTTATAGAAGATTTATGCCCAATTTGAGTACTATTGCTGCATCTTTGAATGACTTAACTAAAAAGGGTGTTGTATTTGAGTGGGGCGCAGCCCAAGATCATGCTTTTATGAACTGAAGAGATTGTTAACTTCTGCATCATTGCTTGCACTTTCTGATTTCAATAAGCAATTTGAGATTGAATGTGATGCCAGTGGTATTGAATTGGTGGTGTGTTGATGCAAGAGGGTCGCCCAATTACATATTTTTTTGAGAAACTTTCTGGTGCTAAGTTGAACTATCCTATATATGATAAAGAATTGTATGCTTTAATTAGAGTTCTTGAGGTTTGGCAACATTACTCGTGGCCAAAAGAATTTATCATACATTATGATCATGAAGCTTTAAAATATCTGAAAGCTCAATCTAACTTGCATAGGCGTCTTGCTAAGTGGGTTGAGTTCATTGAGTCTTTTTGACAAAGGATTAACTTGTCAATGCCTACAGATTGTAGACTAGGGTTTTGCTAGAAGTAGAGGGCAAGTAGATCTCGAAGGTTCAGAAAAGTATCGACGATTATGAAAACTAGGATTATGTTGACAATAGATTCGATCCTTTCTTCGTCCCTCGACTCCCTTATATAGGAGGTGGAGCCGAGGGTTTCGTTTTGTACAAGTTACACGAGTCGGGACGGTTTCTAACTCATCCCGCCAGATTACAAATAACACTCCCTATTACAACTCTAACTTTCCTTAATATATCTTGGGCTCCCGAATCTTCTTATTCTTCGGGTAGTGGGCCTTCAGTAAACCCCGGGTACTATCTTCGGCAGGCCCATTTGGGATGCCTATGTCGGTAGCCCCCGAGATTTTGCTTGAATCGTAGAGTCGGGGAAAATCTCTGCTATTTTTTTATTCGAGAGCTTTTATTTACACTTCTTCACATAAAATTCTATATTGTACAGGGATAATGGTAGTTGAGGGCTGGTTCATGACGGATCAGGTACTAGTTTGCTCTAGTGGCAATCCGCAAACCTACTTCAAGATCACGTCCCTGGACATGATCTCGGGATCTAGTGCAAACTTGAAGGTGCCGCTTAAGGTCTTACCATTCGTCGGTCCAGTCAAATTTATCAGTACCTAACGCGTCCGTTAGGATTTTCTTCGTATCTGTTGATACGGATAAAAGTAGCAGAGCGCAGTCTTTGGCGATGCCACGCCCACAGAACGGATCTGGGGTCTTACCTTCGCAAATTTGGCATTCAGAAATTGATCGCAACTTTGGCGTTGAGAATATATTGTCGAGTGCTTTTCGCCTTTGGAATAGCACATTTTGTCGAGTCATATTTGATGACTTATTTTGTCTTCCCGATGGGAGTATATGTAGAGTTATATGTGTAACTCAAATATACTCACTTCTGTTCTTTATTTTGATAAAAATTCATCGGGCACGCGAACAGCGTTCCCGATGGGAGTAGCCCCTGAGGCTACATCCAGGACTTGTGCTTGGGTGGAGGCTCCACAGATTAGTATCCGTTGCCGCTATATTTATAATCTTTCTCTACAGTTTTATATCTATCGGGTGCCGACCAGCGTCCCGATGGGAGTAGCCCCAGGGCTATGAACAAATGCTTGCATTTGGTCATAGGCTCTCGCCATTCTATCTTGTCATACTCGAAATTTTCTATTTTTCCAAAGTAGCCCCCGAGCGTTTGGGCAAAAACTTGTATTTGATCAAAGGCTCCGAGATAACCTTGTGTTGTCGATAAACTTTTGAAACCTCATAGTCGAATTTTTCTTTTATCTTGACGACGTCATTGCTGATGATAGCCACGATTTCTGTTTTGGAAACTGACCATTACCGCTTGTTTCGCTGCCTTGTGGGTCCCAATTCTGATCTGAGGGACACGTCGTGCAAGTGGGGGACACATGTTCCCCCTTTTTCTGGCACGTTCTGTAACCTCGTCGATGTAAAAATACTTTTTTACCCTCGTCTCCACGTGGTTATCATCTCCTTCACACTTTTTCCATCCAACGGTGCAATGCTTCGCCTGATTCCTATATAAACCTTTCTTCAACCTCGGTTCACTCCTTCGCTTGCGCCTGCACATCTGTTCCTCTTTGCAAAAACTCTCTTTGCCCAACTCTCTTTGATCGCCGCACGCACGAACATTGCTTTTCGATGCCATTGATGCCACCGCGCACGCGACTCACGCGCCACGGTACTCGAGTCCAAGATGGCCGCGAAGATCTTGAATGGGAGAGATCTAAAATCTCCAACCAAGACCTCAACAATGAAGAGGCTTGGCCTGATGAAGAAAGAGGACGCCATCCGCTTTCCCAGCGAAGAAAATACCCCAACCCTCCAATGGAGTACCGAGTTGTTTTGTTGATCACCTCATCAGGTTGGTTATCCCGAATTCACGATTTCCTCCGTGGCCTTCTTTTTGTTTATGGAATAGCAATTGCCAGTTATCCATATTTCCGTTTATCACGCTGTGCGAATGCTTCCTTGGAGTCCCTCCTAATTGGGCTCTTTGGAAACGCATTTTCTGCCTCCGCGCAATGGCTCCCACAACGCCACCTATAACATAGGCGGCGTTGTTATGTGTCCGAACTGCGTTGATTACTTCGACGTCAAATTTCTGATTCTGTCCAAGGGTGGCGCAAGAAGTGGCTCTGCATACACGAAGAAAGTGCCAATTCTGTGGAACACAACATAATCCCTTTCGACGGAAATGCCAAAATTCAGCGCCGCCGCTCACTGGGATGCTGAAGCTTCCGAAGAAGAGAAAAAGGCGGCAGAAGCACTTATGTCTCGTATTCATCAGCTTCAAAATACTCGAGGCAAAGAGCTGTCCGGTGTTCAAATCACTGCCTACTTTCTTAGAATTAGAGTGCAGCCTCTTCAGCTCGCAAAAATCCCCTTTGGACGTATGCTGGTGGAAATGAAGCCAATAGGCTCTCCAATGATCTTTCTGCAAAGACTTGGGAGAAGCTGATTCGAAGAATTTCCCGTTTGAACAAGAAGATCCTGTTCCTCCTCTTGTCGCGTGGAACCATACAGCTCCGCCAATCCTCTCCCGAGGTATTTTGTCTTTTCGAATTTTTATCCTGTTCCGAACGTTCCCTGCATCTCAATGTATTGATATCTCTCTAAATTTTCTTTTGTCGCTATTTTTCTGCAGAACCATCCTACTATGGCTTCCCTTCCCGAGGATGGAGAAGTCGAAGAACAAGCTATCATTGCCGAAGACAACCAAGGTTCTTCTCTTCATGAAAGTGAAGTCGCAGGTTCTCACAAATCTGCGGCTTCCCATGAAAAAGAAGTTGAATCTGAAGCCAGCGAGTCGGCGCAATCCCTTCCTCCTGCTGTTTCCCCAAAGAACAAAAGGAAAAGGGATGATGCCGAAGCTTCCGGCACCTCCAAACCCGAAGAAGCTGTTCCTTCTCGTAAGAAGGCAGCTTATGATCCATACCTCGAGACTCTCATCAGTTCGTAAGTACTCTCTCCCTGTTTTTTTATACTTTGAAGATTTTTGTCTATCTTGCCTTTTATGTTGTCGACATTTACTCGTAGTGATGATGAAAGTAGTACCAAATGTTGATGTGGCTGCTCGAACGAGTACGTCACATACATTAGTCGCCTCGGAGACGCTAGTCGAAGGAGAAGAAACGTCGCCTCCTCGACAGAATGTCGGCGCTGCGACTCCTACGTCAAGCCCCCTTGTCCCTTCACCAAATAGGGCAAGGGTTGAAACAATTCCGGAGCCTACTCTTCAGTCTAGTAGCTCTTCTAACCCTCTCTTGGATGATGTAAGTTTGTCGATATCTATATTTCCTCTATTTTGCTTTTTCACGCCTTCACTTTTTTTTATGCCGATGTTTTCTCTTGCTTTGTTCTTTTTTGACAGCCTATGATCAAAGATCTTATCCGCATCGGATCTCAATTCATTGGGTACCGAGAATATGCCAGCAAAACTGAAGGTAACAACCTTTATACTTGCCGTTCTTTCTGACTTTTTGCTCCTGTTGTTTGTCGCAATTTTTGATCTTTCCTCTTTTTTACCTCGACAGAGAAACTTGCAGAGGCCAATAATCGTGCCGACGCACTTATTCAAAAGCTGGAGCAAAGTGCGGCGGCCCGCCCGAAAGCCGAACTTGTTGCTAAGCGAAGCAAGGCCGAGGCGATGAAGCCGAAGCAAAGTCGCTAGTGTCGAGGACTGAGAAAAGACTTGAGGATGATGAATCTGCTTTAAACGAGCAAAATGCACAAGCTGCTCGTGAGCAGGGGATCCTCAAGCGTCTGAAATCACAAATTCGACGTACCGAAAGTAATATTATCGATCCCTTCTATTTTTTAGTGGACTTCTTGTTTCTTGTTTTTTGATTGATGTTTTGTTTCCTGCGGCAGCCCAAACAAACCAGGGTTTTGATCTGGAGAATCCCGTCAATGACCCTCTCCTTGACACACTCTCTTATCTGGAGCTTCATGGGTCAGAAATTCGTGAAGGTGTGGCAAATGCTAGTGCAGGATTGTCGACGCTGTTCCCCTACTTCTTCCCGAAGAAAGAGGAGCCCTCGACTTTCCTTACCCTTGCCAAGAGCTTCAATTCATCGGAAGACCTTGGACTGAAGATGAGGAAAACATGAAGGTTGCTGTCGAAAGCACTTTTGCCCTGGTTGCTGCAGCCAACAGATGTTGATTGGATGAAAGTTGGCGACACCGATCAAATAGAGCAATCAAGGTGGAGGTCGCTGATTAAGGCAGCCAAACCCAACACGAAGAAAATCTTGGCATATCTCGGGATCAAGCCATCTTCGACTCCCAGCTCATCAAGGCCGGAGGTCTAGTTTCATATTCTTTTGCTTTGTTTTTAGTTTACCTCCTCCTTTTGGTATTGTCGCTATAGTGCTCCTGGCGATGATTAGGTCTTCTAGAGGTCCTTATTTTGTAATAGACATGTATATATTTATGAGAATGAATGGAAGTCGAACTTTGTCTCAATGATTGATATCGACGTTTTTCTATTTTTCAGTTGATTTTTGACAACTATACGTCAATTCCTGGTCCTTCCGAAGTTTTCCTTCGTCTCTTTCGAAGAAGTCTTCTGTCCCTGTTAACCTTGTTGATGATTCTTCGAGTAGGATCTGACAGAGGAATTGAAAGAACTTCGAGTACAACTCCAGTCCGTGAAGAAGCAGTCGCTTATGCTTATGGATCAATCTCGAGAATCTTCTCAAAGGGAGAAGATTGCACTCCAACAAGCACAGGATGCCATGACTGAAAAGGACGCCGCTGTTGCTGAGGATGCTGCAGCTACGTCTCGAGAAAATTCTATGCTCCAGCTGCTAATAGATGCTAGCTTGGATATGGCGGGTAAGTTTCATTATCTTTGTCTTCTTCTTCTTTTCCTTTTTGCTTGCCTCCTTATTACCCTTGACTTGTTTTAAGAAACAATAGGTGCTTTTTTGGATACTACAACTGAAGATGAACGTGTCGAGGCTCGTTCCAATGTTCTTCTTCGGCTTGCACGTGAACATGGTTCGACTTTTTGGGGCACACCTGAACGGACTCGCCAAATCGTGAGATTTCAAGATCGCGCGTTTCAAGTATCTTGACTTCTTACAAGGACTTTGTCTCTGGTTTATGGTACCATGTTTCCTCGCAATAAGATGCCGGAGACCCTTCCTGCGTTGATGGACAAATTTCGAGATGCTCTCGCATCCACGGCTTTGTACGAGCCCAACTAGCTGCTGGCGCGAGGTTTGCGATGATCATGATAAAAATCTGCTACCCGAAGTTAGACGTAGGGCAAATTGTCCCAAAGTGCTTGGAGAAGATGTCGAAGAAGAAAAGAAACTTCGGCAAATATGATGACATTGTTACTCCTGTTGCCGAAGATATGATGGATGAACTTCTCCGGATGGATTCAGAATTCTTCGTGAAGGGTAGCTATGCTGAGCATAGTACTCGCGCTGTAAATAATGAGCGCTTAACCATAGACAATATATTGGGAAATCCTTGAAGACGAACTTATTCCAAAATTTGTATCCTGTGTATACGAGCTATATTGTAAAGTCATTATATTTTTATTTTTGTCGCCAAGCCTCCGGGCATTTTGATTGCAATATTTTTTGTTTATTATAATGCGAGGTTGTCCCAAGGAAAGATAATATACACTGTGTACTATTTTGTGCGGGTGCAAGCCCCCGAGCTTTTTGTTGATCGCTATTTTGTCGATATCTCTTTTTATTTTGGCGAGGTATTTTTTTACCAAGGCAAGATGCTTCTTTTGCGTTCATCGACACTGTGTGTATATATATATTGTATCATTTAGGGGGAAGCCCCTGATGTCGAGAAAAGATATATAATTCCACTATCTTTATTATATTGCAGCACGAGCCCGCCTCATTAAAAACCTTTCGGCCCCACTCGGTGCCCCGAAAAGGAAAGAGTGCGTCTGAAAACTCGCGGGCGTTTTGCATTGTATGTTTAGAGAGGAGACTATATTTCGGCATCTAAGCGTAAAAACGCATGAGCTGTGCCCACGTTCCGGGATTTGGCTCGGCAATCCCTGTCTTCTTGTCTTTGATTCTGTATGCTCCTCCTTCGATTACCTCTGCGACGATGTAGGGTCCAAGCCATGGTGACTCGAGTTTTTCGTGACTTTTTTGGTTGATTCGCAGAACTAAGTCACCAACTTGAAAAGACCTTGGCGCAATCGTCGACTGTCAGGTCCTGTTGATATTTGGCGACTCGTGACAGGACTTCATCTCGAGCTTCGTCAAGTGCGTCGACGTCGTCTTCCAAGGCTTCTCTCGAGGTTTCTTCATCATATTCTGTGACTCTTGGAGAATCGTGCTCTATTTCTATCGGCAGGACTGCTTCGGCGCCATGGACCGAAAAAACTGTGTCGCCGTATTTGGTGTTGTTCGGATACTCCACAATACACTTGGCAACTCCTCCGGCCAAGTATGCCGATCTTTTTCCAATGGTCCTAGCGGGCGTTTCTTGATGCCATTGCAAATAATGCCATTGGCTTTCTCGACTTGTCCATTGGTCCGTGGATGTGCGACAGACGCAAAACTCAATTTGATGCCCACTTCTGCGCGGTATGCTTTGAACTCCTTGGACGTGAAGTTACTGCCGTTGTCTGTGACAATGCTATGAGGAACTCCAAATCTGAAGACGATGCTTTTTACAAACTTAATCGCCGATGCGCCGTCCGGTGAATTTATCGGCTTTGCTTCTATCCACTTTGTAAATTTGTCGACAGCAACCAGCATATACTCATAACCTCCTGGCGAAGCTTTGTGTAGTTTTCCCACCATGTCGAGACCCCATTGAGCAAAAGGCCAAGATAATGGGATTGGCATAAGTTCTAGCAGGAGAGTGAGGTCTGGCGGCGAATCTTTGGCACGCGTCGCAAGTTCTTACTATTTCCTTTGCGTCCTCAATTGCCGTTAACCAATAGAATCCTGCTCTGAAAACCTTAGCTGCGATAGCCCGACTGCTCGCGTGGTGCCCGCATATTTCTCGTGCACGTCTTTCAGATAATTCTTCCTTCTTCGGGTGTCACGCATCTCTGTAGCACGCCCGAGATACTTCGTTGTACAGCTCCCCTTTTACTACAGTGAAAGCTTTTGATCTCCTAATTATTCGCCTTGCTTCAACTGGGTCATCGGGTATCGTTTTCCTTAGGATATATGAGATGTAAGCCTGCATCCATGGAACTTGCACCATCATGACTAGCTCTTGTTCTTCTTCTTCTTCTTCTTCTGCTGTGTCTTTGGTGATACTCGAGGTTTTCTCTTTCTTCTCCTTTTTGTTTTTGCTGGCTTTGTTGATCTCTCGCTTATCTCTTCCCAAAACACGCCTGGAGGTATCGCGAGACAACGTGACCCGATGTTTGCAAGAACGTCGGCTTCATCGTTGCTCATCCTGCTGATGTGGTTTACCTCGCAACCATCGAATAACTTCTCCAGCTCATTGTACACCTCTTTGTATGCTATCATACTTTCGTTGATTGCGTCGCATTGGTTCATGACTTGCTGTGCCACCAATTGTGAGTCGCCGAAAATTTTCAGTCGGGTTGCACCACAAGCTTTCGCCATCTTCATCCGTGTATAAGAGCTTCATATTCTGCTTCATTGTTAGATGCGTTTGGGAACGTCATCCGCAGAACATATTTCAACTTATCGCCTTCGGGTGATACCAATATCACGCCCGCTCCGCACCTTCCAACCTTTTGGACCCGTCGAAGTTCATGGTCCAAGTTCTCGATAAATGGGGGTCCGTGTTTTGTAGCTCCATCCATCTGCAATGAAATCTGGTAAGACCTGCGATTTTATTGCTTTTCTTTTTCATACGTGATGTCCAGGAAAGTTTCTATTCCCCAAAGGGGAGACACGACCGTAGCTTCGGGTTGTTCAATATATTTGACAAGGAGCCTCGTTGACCACTATTATCGGGTGCGCCGAAAAATAGTGTCGCAATTTTCTTACTGTCGTGAATACTCCATATGCAAGTTTCTGATATTGCGGGTACCGCTGTTTTGAAGGCGACAGTACTTCGCTGATGAAATATACCGGCCTCTGAACTCCATGAAGCTTGCCCTCTTCTTCTCTCTCGACTACTAGAGTTGTGCTGACCACCTGAGGTGTGGCTGCAATGTACAAGAGGAGAGGTTCCTTCTCTTTCGGTGCCACCAATATCGGTGGTGTCGAAATTTTGAGGTTTTCGAAAGCTCTGTCTCCTTCCTCGTTCCATTGAAATTTTTCCCCTGTTTGATCAATGCATAGAACGGCAGCGCCTTTTCTCTAACTTTGGCTACGAATGCTTAAAACTGCGACTCCCGTAAGCGTTGTATTTCTTTCAGCTTTGTTGGCTTTCGCATAGTAACGATGGCCTGTATTTTTCGGGATTGGCTTCAATCCCCCTTGCCGATACTAAGAACCCAGAAGTTCTCCTGCAGGAACTCCAAAAGAGCACTTTGTCGGGTTTAGCTTGAGGCAGAATTTGTCGAGATTGTCGAAGGTTTCCTTCAAGTCTTCGATCAGAGTCGACCCTTTCTTTGATGTTATTACGACATCGTCAATGTAGACTTGTACATTTTTTCCAATCTGTGTTGCTAGGCACTTCTGCATCATCTGATATGTTGCTCCGCGTTTTTCAGACAAAGGGCATTGTTTTGTAGCAAAACACGCCATAAGGTGTGATGAACGCGTCTTGGCTTCATCTTCTTCTTTTAATCTTATCTGGTTATAACCAGAATATGCGTCGGGAAGGAAAGACGTTCGCATCCGCCGTGGAGTCGATGATTTGATCGATCCTTGGGAGGGGAAAGTGATCCTTGGGACAATGTTTGTTGAGACACGTGAAGTCAACGCACATGCGAAGGACTATTGTGTGTTTTTTCGGCACCATCAGGTTAGCTACCCACGTGGCTTCGGTAGATATTTCCCTGATGAAACCAGCATCTTTGAGTCGATCTATTTCAGATAACATGGCTTTGCGGCTAGGCTCGAAAAATGCCGCAAAGGTTGCTTTACTGGTCTTGCGAGAGGATCAAATTGAGGTGGTGCTCGGCAAGTTCCCTGGGTACTCCTGGGATGTCAGCTGGACACCATGCGAAGATTTTCCAGTGCTCACGGAGGAACTCGAGGAGCGCGCTTTCCTATGCGACATCCATGTTTGCGGCAATGGACGTCGTTTTCTTTGGATCTGTCGGGTGGATCTGTACCTCTTTTGAATCCTTGGTTGTGTTGAAAGTTGGCTCCTTAGAAGATCTCCCTACCTCTGGCAGCACATCATAATCAGTGAACCTTGGCGCGCATACTGCTTGCATCCCGAAAGTTTCGATCGATGAAAATCTTTATCGCATTTATCGGATAACGCGAAACTTCCTTTGATTGTGATAGGTCCCTTGGGCCCGGGCAACCTCCACAACAAGTATGTATAATGCGGCTTGCCATGAACCCGGCATACGCTGGTCGTCCCAACAAGCGTGATATTGCGACGGGAAATCCACAACCCGAACTCCAAATTCTCTATCCCGTAGTTTTCTCGGGTTCCAAACCGAACGTCGAGGTTGATCTTGCCCAATGGGTAGCTTGGCTGGTGTGATGCCATGGAAACGTGTGTCGGTTGGTTTCAAATTTGCTAGGGATATATTCATCTTCCTCAATGTATCTGCATACATGAGGTTTAAGCTGCCGCCATCTATGAAAACTCTCGACACATCAAAACCGGCGATTACCGCGGGTAAGATGAGTGCTGATTGTCCTGGTCGAGGAACTTGCTGCGGATGGTCTGCGATTGTGAAGCCGATGTCTTGCCCAATTTAAGTACTCGTTGTTGGTGGAGGCATCTTCTCTGCCATGAACACTTGTCGCGAGATTACCTTCGCGCCCTGTTTGATGGCCTGGCTTTGAATCATCGAGACCGCACCGTTAGAGTTGGGGTCAACATATGGAGGTGGGTGTGGTGCTGCTATTCTGAGTGGTGTCGATTTCGTCGGTAATTGCGGGAGGAGGTGGAAGGTGGATCTCGCTCCTTGGCTCCCGAGGGTTTCTGTTATTTGCTTGGGCATTTGCAATTCCTGCGGCTCAGCATTGCCTGAAAATTAGGCAGTCTTTCTGGAGATGTCCTGACCGCCTCTTTCCATTGTTGTCGAGGTAAAAGTGCATTTGACACGGACCGTTCATCATCTCCTCGGGAGACACGTAAGGTCTTTGAATCCTTGGTCCACTATTTTGCTGTTGCCACGAAATCACCTCTATTGTCGCCTTGATGTTCGTTACTCCTTTGGTAGTCGTCTCGATTGTTTCCTCCAGGATTTCCTCGAAAACCAGCCGATATATGGCCGGGAGCATCGTTGTTGTAGAGCTGGCGAAAATCGCCTTCTATTTTGATAATTTCGACCACGATCCTCTGGCGACCTGTGTCGCTTGTTGTATATTGCGTCTTCTCCATCTGCCCATTTATTGGCTATCTCCATGAGTGCTGATATGGTCTTAGGGTTAGTTCTTCCTAAGTCCTCGACAAAATCACCTCGCCGAATTCCTGCCACGAACGCATCTATTGCCCTCTCGTCGGATATATCTTCCTGAGTTCTTTATGATGTTCCACCGCTGTATATACTTCCTCATCGACTCGTCGTGTTTTTGTCGACACGCCCTTAGCTCTTCCAACGACGCAGGTTTCTTGCGGGTGGATCGGAAGTTTTTCACGAAGATGTCTTCAAAGTTATCCCAGTTGTCGATGGAATTTAGGGGAGTTTCTTTATCCAAGATCTCGCGGCACCGCTCAGGTGAACTTGGATACTTTGCATAGTTGTTGCTCTGGTTCCTCCTACCAGCTTTACCATCTCGAGATAATCCATGAGCCAATCCTCGGGATCTTGCAGGCCGTCGAACTTCTTGAAATTCTCGGGTAACTTGAACCCTTTCGGTACTCGAGTTTTTCGAACTCTTCTCGTAAAGCACGGGAGCCCACACATATCTTCGTCGGCAAGCTCTGGTGAGTGCTGACACTCCCTTCTTTCTTGTCGCGCTCTGTCTACCCTTACTTGGACCTGTGTCTCTTGCTCCACTTGTTCTTGGGGGGTCTTGAACTGCTGTATTGGGTCGTGGACTATTTCGCCTAGGATTTTCTTCGGGAGGCGTTGTTGCAAACGCTGTTCCCATTACTCCTACGCCAGCCATCGCCATATTGAACAATGGTTCTCTCGGGTCCCCAGGAGGTGGTCTAGACGCAAGGATGTAAGCTTGTGTTGCCATGTAACCTGCTTCTGGAGTTTTTGGGATGATATTTCCTCTTTCATCAATCGACATAAAGGACATGTCGAGATTTTGGATTATGCTTCCTCTTTCTGCTTCCGATGTTTTGGAGCCGAGACATTGCTCTCTCCGAGCTTCCTGTGACTATCTCGAAGTTCCCGAAAGGCGACTTAACTCTGCTCGGCGTCCGCTGATGCAGAGGCTGCTTCTTTCCTCCTATTCAGGGATGCTGTCTGTTTTTCCAACCCGAGCAAGTCTATATTGATATGCCTGTAACTCTTGTACGGTAGCAGTAGTATTCATTGGTCTGATCCATCCATGGCTCTCGCAGCCCTATCCCACGCAGCTTGCGGGAGTTGGACTTTTGCGCGAGTTGAAGATCCGGCATATTTAGTGCCTAGGCCTGTTCTGAGATCAGCGGGATCGACGTATGGATTTCCCAAATCGTCGAAAGCCTCTGACGTTTGCGGTTCTGAATGTACCCGCTTCTTCTATTGCACAGATTTGGTGGTATTTTGTGCATTGATTTTTGTCAAGGTTGGTGACACCATCATATAGAGTGGTGAAGACCTTTCCGATGGCGACAGATTTGTCGATGAAGTTGAAGCTGTCGACGCTTTCGGAGTCGCTGCTTATAAAGGAGTCCGCACGACTCGAAGGATGTGTTGCTGAAGATCTTGGCGAGCTTTCCGCTTGCCTTCTGTCGATGAAGCGTGGCGACGAAAACTCCTCGTCACTCGAGGAAAGTTAGAATCGGCCGCTGAAAATTCCGACGAGATCGGAACTTCGAGACGGTAGGATCCTTCCTTGTTGACGCCAAATCGGAATTCTCCGAACGTCATGATGATGGGCTCCTCCAGATAGGCACATGCATCCATACGGGAGGGCGGGTGAGGAATAAAATTGAATAGATCAGTTTTTCCTTGTTACCTCGATCCATCGCGTTACTTGCTGTCGATGAAGTCGAAGATCTTGAACGTGCCATCGAGATCAGCTCCTTGCAACCTCTAATTCTCACAGACGGCGCCAATTGACAAAGGATTAACTTGTCAATGCCTACAGATTGTAGACTAGGGTTTTGCTAGAAGTAGAGGGCAAGTAGATCTCGAAGGTTTAGGCGAAAAGTACTCGACGATTATGAAAACTAGGATTATGTTGACAATGATTCGATCCTTTCTTCGTTCCTCGACTCCCCTTATATAGGAGGTGGAGCCGAGGGTTTCGTTTCTACAAGTTACGAGTCCGGACGGTTTCTAACTCATCCGCCATTACAAATAACACTCCCTATTACAACTCTAACTTTCCTTAATATATCTTGGGCTCCCGAATCTTCTTATTCTTCGGGTAGTGGGCCTTCAGTAAACCCCGGGTACTATCTTCGGCAGGCCCATTTGGGATGCCTATGTCACTTTTCCATACATTATTAAGCATAAGAAGGGAAAAGATAACATTGTTGCTGATGCTCTATCTAGGAAGAATATGCTATTAACTCAACTTGATGTTAAAATTCCTAGATTAGAGATACTATGTGATTTGTATGCTACTGATCATGATTTTGCTGAACCATATCGCTTGTGTGCTATTGGTAAAGCTTGGGAGAAATATCACATACATGATGGGTTCTTGTTTAGAGCTAACAAACTATGTATTCAGAATCGTCGTGCGTTTGCTCTTATTGCAGGAACTCATGCTGGAGGTTTGATGGGTCACTTTGGGCGTGAGAAGACGCTACTCATGCTAGCTGATCACTTTTATTGGCCAAAGATGAGGCGGGATGTGGACAGATATGTGAAGAAATGCATTACTTGCAACAAGTCCAAGTCCAAGCTGAAGCCTCACGGTTTGTATACTCCTTTACCTGCACCTACTACACCATGAGAAGACATTAGTATGGATTTTGTGTTGGGTTTGCCGCGTACTAAGAGAGGCCATGATTCTATATTTGTGTTAGTGGATAGATTCTCTAATATGTCACACTTTATTGCCTGCCGCAAAAGTGACGATGCGTCGCATATTGCTAACCTATTTTTCAGGGAGATTGTACGTCTACATGGAGTCCCTAAGACTATTGTTTCTGATCGTGACGTGAAGTTTATGAGCTACTTTTGGAAGACGCTTTGGAAAAAGCTGGGGATGAAGCTACTTTTCAGTTCTACTTGTCATCCCCAAACTGATGGTCAAACTGAAGTGGTGAATAGAATATTGTCACAACCGTTGAGATCCATGATAAAGAAGAACCTGAAGGAGTGGGAAGATTGTTTGCCGCATGTGGAGTTTTCTTACAACAGGGCAGTACATTCTACCACAGAGTTGTGTCCTTTGAGGTGGTGTATGGTTTCAAACCCATTACTCCACTTGATCTGTTGCCTTTGCCCATACATGAGAGAGTCAATATGGAGGCATCAAAGAGGGCAGATTTTGTACGGAAGATACATGTGAAGACTAAAGAGTTGATCGAGAAGAAAGGAAAGAACAATGCTGCAAGGGTGAATAAGAAGCACAAGGAGATGTTGTTTAAGCCTGGTGATATGGTCTGGGTACATTTTCACAAGGATAGGTTCCCGAAGCTATGGAAGTCCAAGTTGCTTCCTCGTCGTGCTGGTCCTTACTAAGTGCTTGCCAAGATTAATGATAATGCATACTCGATAGATCTTTCAATTGATGAGTTCGGTGTCAGCACTACTTTCAATGTGGCTGATTTGACACCATATGACGGAGAAGACCTTGGAGCGTCGAGGTCGACTCCTTTTGAAGGGGGGGGGGGGGAGATGATGAGGACATCCCTGCTACTACACTACTACCTCCGTCATTACAAGATGAAGACGATGCTGTTGTGAAGCTCAAGTCCAATGAAGTCAGGATTGGACCAATGACACGAGCTCGTGCGAAGATACTCAAACAACAAGTGAACTTGTTCCTAAGTGATACTTTGATTGACGAGAACTTTATACTGCCTAAGTCCTTTCATTTATGTATGATCAAGTATGAAGAAGGAGCAAGCATCGCACGAGGAGGAGAGGAGCAGCTGGAAAAGAAGCTGGACGTGAAGCTGGACATGGAGCTGGCCAAGGTGGACATGAAGACATCCCATGGAAGCGCGAGGGAGGAGAGGGAGTCATACGCGAGGGAAGAAGAAGAAGTCCAGGCCGGCTCCAGACCCAGTCAGACCGGCCGCCACGCCGGCGCGCCCGGTCCCAGACCCGGTCCAACCGGGCGCCAAGCCGGCCAAGCCCGGCGCTGACCGGATTCCACGCTTGTGCCAACCGGGCACCATCCAGTAAGCCCGGAACCGTAGCCCGGTCACCACCGGCGCCAGACCCGGTTGAAACCGGATGGCCCGGTCCTAGGCCCGGTCGACCGACCGTATGACCGGCCGAGTCCGAGTCTGCTCGACCAGATCTGATCTGGGTCAGTTTTCTATGTAACTTTTTGACCCCTGGTCGTCCTGAACCCCTATATAAGTGCCCAGGACGCCCCCAAATTAGGTTTAGACCACGTTTAAGATAAACCCTAGTTCATAGTTGATTGCTTTGCAACTCTATTGAATCTCTACACCATATTGCATTGATTTGGTGTTGAACCCTGAAAGTCTTTTGTGATCTGCTGTTCCATTGGGAATTAGACGGTTGCAACTTACCGCTTCGTGGTCGGCGGCTAGGTGCGCAAGTGTGTGGAGTTGTGAATATCTTGCAGGGTTGAGAGCTGTTGCATTGACGACAGGGACCAATCGAGAGATCTCGTTGCGTCATACAAGTTATCATCCACTTCATCATCAAGTTATCTCCGCTGTGTTCATCCCGTGATCATCATCACCCCCTTGCTTACTGAGAAGATCAGGCCACCCCTTTATCAAAAGAGCTCAAAAGTTGTGAACCTTTGGGGAAGAAGACCCCTTAAATAGGTCCCAAAAGATCTGACTGTTATGGTCAAAAACGTGCCTGGCCGACAGTGCCGGCCCTCTCCGGGCGGCAGTGCTGGCCTGCTGCCAGCGGCAATGCCGGCGTCCATGAGAAAACCTAGACACCCGATACGAAACCATAAGAACTTTTGCGTCTGGACTCCAATTTTGATGATCTTGGGCTCATTGAAATCACAACAAATAGCTCTACAACAATATGCATATGAACATCATAGTACATAAATGTATGATATATAAAAATTAATAAAGGTTTCACCTATCTATAAAAGAGAAACCGGTAAAACCTCCAACATGGAAAATGCAACAACTTGAGTTAGGAAACTCGGATTTAGGTGAAACAAATTTTGTTCTAAAAAGGATGACAAGAGATATCCTCACAAAGAATGAAAAAGTTAAGAACAAGTGGGGTAGATTTTTCAATGGATTTTATAGTGAACCTCTCAATATGATAAACCGAGAAAAACTCCAATATCGAAAATGCAACAAGTGATTCATGCGGAATCCATTTTCGATGAACTAGAGCTTGCTATGAAAATAACCACAAGGTCAAAATCACCACAAGGATAAGATCCAAATAAAAACCAAGAATGATGATGCAAGAATGCAATGGTTTGAGCTCTCTCAGAACGATACGATCGAGTTACTCTCTCTAGAGGCCTCTTGATATTATGAAAACTAACCAATAAACTGGTCTCCCAACTAAACCACGAGACCGGTAAGAAAGAAACCCTATCGAGAGAAAACCTTAACCTTGCACATTGCACTTGTGCTCGATGATGACGATCTTGACCGCAACAAGATGGAACACCTTTCTTGATTATGCTTGCTTGATGAAGTCTTGCGGATTGCTCCCATGTACACCACTATAGTAGAGCTTATTCTTTGGCGCATCTTCACATGTCCTTAATCACCATATGGATGGCAAGCTTCAAGCATATGACATCTTCGAGATAGCTCATCTTGAACTTGCACGCAATTTCTTCTTTCTTCGTCTTGTTGATGTCTTGAAGATACACATGAGAGCTCACTCAATCTTCTTCTTCAAGACATACTTGACACTTGATATTCTTAATTTGATCCTTCTTGCAACCTTGAAGCCAACATATGGTTCAAGCATTGCCTATGGACAACTCCTACAAATATAACTCAATGCAAACATTAGTCCATAAGGATTATCATTAATTACCAAAACCATACATGGGGGATCCATGCACATCCACCAACGAAACTCATCTACTCCATGTGACATGGACGAAAGCCAACCGATGTAGAAATTTGTTCCATGCCGTAATACGGGCCCCGGCAAGATCTTTCCTGAGCGTCACATTAGGTGGGTTACATTCCATCACCTTAGCTAAGGTATCACCCTTGTGATGCACAATATTATAGAAAGCTGGTTACTGTTCTCGGAGCGAGGTATTACCAGACCATTTGTCCTCCCAGAACCTAATCTCAGATCCATCCTTAATAGAGAAAGAGGCAAAAGGGAAGAAGTGCTTCTTTGTTTCCATCAAGCCAGCCCAAAAGTGAGAGTCCCTAGGTTTCCAAAAAACCTGAGAAATCGCACGTGGGCCAACATACTTTCTCCTAAGTATTGTCTGCTAGACCCCATCCTCGGTTAGCAGTTTTTTCAACCATTTACCCAATAAGGCCGTGTTCTTAACCTCAAGGTAATGAAAACCAAGCCCACCTTGGTCTTTTGGCCGGCAGACAACACTCCATTTGGTTAGCTAGTGTTTCTTTTTCTTGCTATTCCCTTGCCAAAAAAATCTTGATCAGAAATAATCTAACCGATGCAAGACTCCTTTAGACAGCTAGAAGAAGGATATCATATATAGTACCATGTTGGTTAATACTGAATTGATTAGAACCAACCTTCCACCCATGGATAGCAATTTGCCTTTCCAACTGCTAAGGCGCTTCCGAAGCCGCTCCTCGACATTCTTCCACTCAGCATTCGTAAGCCTCCAAAAATGGATCGGAATTCCTAGATAGCTAATAGGAAACTGGCCAATACGACAGCCAAATATCTGAGCATATAGGTTGGCGTCGTAATTGGACTCACCAAAGCAAAACAATTCACTTTTATGGAAGTTAATTTTTCAATCCCGATAATTGCTCGAAAGCTAATAATATTAACTTCAGATTTCTTGCTTTCTCAATGTCATGTTCCATAAACAGAATCGTATCATCGGCATACTGAAGAATGGAAAGTACGCCATCAAAAAGATGTGGGACCACCCCTTCAATTTGCCCAACGGCCTTAGCACGCTCTATAATAATAGCTAGCATATCAGTCACAATGTTAAATAACATGGGCGATAATGGGTCGCCTTGTTGTAAACCTGTCTTTGTATGGAAGTAATTACAATGTCATCATTGACTTCTATTGCAACACTTCATCCAAAAATAAAGTTATGGATAAGAGCTCGCCACTCAATCGAAAAACTTCTCATCCTAAGTGTCTGCTGGAGGAAAGACCACTTAACTTTACCGTAAGTTTTGTCAAAGTCAATCTTTAATATTACGCCATTCATCTTCTTACGATGTAACTCATGAATGGTTTCATGCAAGGTGACAAACCCATCTAAAATATGTCTTCCTTGCATAAAAGTCATTTGAGTAGGACGTACTACCTAATCAGCCACTGAATCAAGCCTTATGGTAGCAACTTTAGTAAAGATTAAAAAAAAAACATCAAGGAGACATATTGGCCAGTACCGTTGAATTCGTTTTGCTTCATTAACCTTAGATAGCATAATGCTTTCACCAAAGTTGAGACGAAAAAGCTGAAGCTGGCTAGCATGGAGTGCATTGAAAAGTTCCATGAGGTCCGACTTTATAATATCCCAGAAGTTTTTGATAAAACTCAGCAAAGAAGCCATCTGGACCATGAGCTTTATTATGTTCCATTTGGAAAACCGTCTTCTTCACTTCCTCCTCCGAATAAGGGGCAGTGAGAAAACTGTTTTCCTCCTGTGAAACATGAGGGATGTCGTCAATCCTGGATTCATCCATGGATATATTACATTACACAGGTTCACCAAACAGATCTTTATAGTAACTGGTAATATATGACTTGAGCTGCTCATGCCCTTCGATCGTGCCCTCATCTTGTACGAGAGAATGAATCAGTTTCTTCCTATGTATGCCATTTGCAACACTATGGAAATATATCATATTCTTATCCCCTTCCAACAAGAAATGAGCCTTTGATCGTTGGTATCATTTGAGTTATTTCTCGAAAAGTAGACCAGCCAGCTGCCCGTTTGATTGACTTTTAAGTTTAATTTCTTGCGCAGTTAACGGTCTCACCTCGGCAATTGCCTCAATAACATCAATAATCGATGAAGGGCTAAGTTTCTCATTTTTAAGCTGCCCAAACATGTGTCTAGTCCACCCACCGAGGTATCTACGTGTGGCACGCAGCTTATTAGACCAGCTTTGGATGGGCGAACGACCAGCGACGGGCTTCTCCAAAACTGATTTAACCAAATCCGAAAAACCTTCCCGATGCAGCCATCCAAGTTCAAACTTTGTACAGGCGCTTGCTCGGAGGTCTAGTTATTCCAGTGGTTAACAATAAAGGAGTATGATCCGACAAAGTCTCAATGCGCGCGCAGGAGGGCCCATATAGAAACCCATGGGTTTTTTTAATTCCTAATTGAAACCCATAAGTACGCGATCCAACTTTTCATATGTGGGTTTCGGGAGGCTGTTCACCCAAGTAAATTGTCTCCCGGTCACTGTAACATCTCTTAAGTCCAAGCTATCAATGACATCATTGAATAAGAAATGCCAATAGTTATCGAAACGACCTTTACTCTTTTCGTGAGAAAATCTTAACAAATTGAAACCCCCTCATAGGAATTGTTCTTCGTCAGATTAACTAGCTCACGGAGAAAGACAGGTTTAAACTTATTCTGGGCTGCACCATACACAGCGACAAGAATCATGTGAAGTTCTTGAAACGCATCTTCAATATTGGAACCAAATGTGGGTGTAAATCGATCCGGATGTGTTTGCTGACCTATACTTTTCATGGCCGTAGCTGAACGAAATCATATGCACTTGCAAGGGACGACCGGACCAGCAATGCCCATTTACGGATGATATTTTCCTTTGCTCCCCCGCAATTTTTTTTTCCTTTGCTAAATAAATCTGCCTCTGCTACTTATTGAATAGCACTATTCAAGAACTAATCAACACACATAAGCTGAGAACCAATTGATGCACACATGATTTTGTGCAAAACATGGGCTAGCTTCTTCCTTGGGTGAGCGGCAGTTGCACGCTCGTTGCTCCTCCTCTATGGCATGGACCGTGGCCGCCACAACATAAGTTATCACTGGATAAGCAATACTGTCGATCGGAATCCGATGATAGCAGGTTGCTTACCTTGCCTCTTTTTCTTGAGAGTAGCTTATCACGTGTACCACGCGATGCTTACCTTGCCACCTGCATATCATATATGAGATGTTTTCTACTAGTGGTGGCAGCCCTGGATGCGGCGGATGACCTTGTCGAGCGCAAGCCAGAGGAAGGCACAAATGCGTCAGTACTCAGTAGATGACTCCGGCGGCGGGCACACACATGCGCTCAATCTAGACGGGTTCCAACTTGAGAATAACCTGTCGCTCGCGACCGCGGCAGCACACAGTGCACACTCGAACAGAAGCAGTCGTATAGCGGAAGGAACCGATCCAGGTGCGCGCGGTCGATGCCGACGGGGACGTTGAATCAGTCCCACCGGACGCGTCCACGCCATGGGAGGGGAGCGCGACACGGACAACCTCGACGCCATTGATGGGCGGCGACGGGAGCAGGCGGCGGACGTCCCGTCCAGTCCAGAGCCGCTGCAAAACGCCCTCGTCGGCGACGGCGAGTGGCCTGGCGGCCTCCTACAGATCCCGGGACGGGTACGCGGCGTGGGAGGGGAGCGTGACGCGGACGACCTCGACGCCATTGATGGGCGGCGACGGGAGCAGACGGCGAACGTCCCGTCCAGCACCGCCGCAATATATGCGGTCTTCGGTGTCCTAGAGAGTTGGAGAGTTGGGCGAGGCGGTGGTGTCACTGCCATTGCCGTGCACGTTTTCCTTAGAGCTACCGCGTCAAGCCGACATCCCGACCAGCAGAGTGCGACCTTTTGTGTTTTACTTTCATCCGCGACGAGGTCTGCGTTGGTAGCGGATAATTAACGTGTTGAGCTATGCCCAATAATAATCGTAAGATGAAGTAGCAAATCCTGAACCAGCTTTGGACGCTCTCAATGTCAATGCTACGGGCAGCGAAGCAGGTAACGCCGCCAGGTAGGCCAGCCCAATCGATAGAAGCGTTCCGGCAAAACGAAGGAAAAGTACAACTCAAGCTTCCGCCATAGCGACGTACGCTCGGAACACCCACCGGCCGGCGCTCAAACACCTGGGAGCTCTTTAGCATTACCTCCTCCACCGTGTCGCTGCACTCTTCTGATCCCAAACCACGTCCGCCCGCCCCGACGCCGTCGGTTTCGTCCGGCTGCTGGTTGGCCTACTTGCCTTCTTGCCTGCGTCGCTCTTGACGTCGGGTTCAAGTGGACATGCATGCGCGCATAATACCCTTGACTTTGAAGTTCCAAGATTGAACAAGGTTAATTTGTCCGTGCCCGCGTGCAAACTGTTTGCTTGTGAAGAATTTCTCTACAGATATAGGTGGCGATATTGGACGCGTGCTATCTGGTCTCCGCACTGATCACGCTAAAAGATAAACACGTACCTGGTGTCCGCACGGACCTCCCTAAAGATAAATATGTACCGGTTCTCCGCATGGATCTCCCTGAGGTCTTGTTTGACTCTAGAATTCTAGTGGGGATTGCGGGAGATAATCCTCACGAAACTCTACATTCTCATTTATTTTAAATGCATGTTTAGTGTTAGAGTATTAAGTGAGTTTAATCATCGTTTATTCCCACTTTTCTCTAAATCTTAGTGTATTGTTTTTCATTTTCAATATTTTTTTGCGAAAAATTCACTGATGTATTAATAATCATCAACAGTAGTACAAATAGCTCAAAAAGTAATAAAAAATTATAAATAGGTACTTGGACCACCTAGCGACGACTACATACATTGGCACGAGCCGAAGGCGCGCCGCTGGCCTCGCCCCTCCATCACTGAAGTCTGGCAAACCTTGTCGTAATAGAGCTTATTGTAGTAGAGGAGAAGCCGTCGTGCTAAGGCCCCAAAAAAAACAGCACACCAGAGCAGCAACCATCGCCAATAATGACAACCGTAGATCGGAAGAGACTGAAATGAAACCATACGAATGAACATGAAAACCGATCGGGTCCCTGGAGATCCGCCGGGCACACGACTCCAAGCGCCCTCCGCCAGTGCTAGACGCACCACTTGAACGAGGATAGGATGGAGAGGACCTTATTTTAACTTCAAGATGTAGCCGCCGCCTCAACATTTTGAAAAAGATACTGGAAAATAACATACATAAAGAACAGAAACTCCCTGCCGGCGAGGGGCCGTGGTCCGCCATACCTCCAAGGCCTCAAGGCTGCTGGATGCGGTATCACCAACGAGGAGGACGAAACCCTAGATTGGTTTTGTTGCGGAGCCGCCTCTTGATCCTCTACAGGCTGGACGTACCGATTCGGTCTGATACTAAAGAATAACCCCCAATACTCTACTTCTACACATATCATTATTTTCATGCCAAGGTATATCGATCATCAACTGAAACTGAATTCTTCATTATTTTGATGAATCATGCCTACACACATGAAGTTTCAGAGCATCCATCTTTGGCTGCTAGCAGTGGCTGAACATGGACTGCAACTACAATCAATCGAAGGAAGGCTATATACAAAAGCCGCGGCTGGTGCAAGAAACATGACCTCGGAGGGGTGAGGTAGAGTCTTCGGTAGAGAAAAGAAGATCACTACATGCTCATCGTACATACATCTTCCTCTCTATATTCTTTTTTCCTATTCCATGCATCATATCTTGCGTCTCATCTGTCTCTCTTTTCTCAGAAATCATGATGTGCATCTTATTAGATACGTACATAGCAAGGATTTAGCTAAAACGCTTATGTTTGATATCGATGCGTATTGAGCCGCATCTGCTTTTATCCACACTGCATGTGGACTTGATCTCAAAAGATAGACATGTTTGCTTTGGTATATGAATGTATGGTTCCCTACTGCATGCAGCTAGCAAGTTACATTTACATTTGCATGCATGCATGTACGGAGTGTGTGGTACTAAGAGCATCTCTACTCGTCTCCCCGAGAAGCCCCCCACGAGCCGTTTTTTACATCCGGATTTGGGCCCAGTCGCGTCCCCGGTTTCTCGATTTCGTCCGGATTTGGGCCTAAATTCATCCGGTGATCCCACGCCATCCCCGGCCCCCCGGGGAGCGCTCGGGGACTCCGGATGGAGCAAAACCAACCGCCCACGCCCACATGTCTCCTCTTTCGTCCGAACTCCCGGGCCATCCTCTTTTCCCGAGAAACGCCGCTTGGGGAGCACACGACTGGAAATATACTGCCCCCATGCCAAAAATTGATCCAATCCGGACGAAAATTTCGCCGGATTTGGGCGTGGGGAGCGCCAACGAGTGGGGATGCTCTAAATATTTAGGTGGAAGCGAAGTTGGTGCACCCGGGTGCCGTGCATCCTATTGTGAAAATTTTCAAAAAATACTACTCTCTCCGATCCATATCACTTGCCACTAAAATAGATGTATATTTATAATTAAAATATATCTAGATACATCTTTATTAATGTCAAATAATATAAATCTGAGGGAGTATTTCAAAGTTTTAGAAAAATTCAAAAAAATGCACGCATGTATATATTAGGTTGACACTTGTGCATATTTTGGCATAAACAAAATGATCATGCACGACCTACAGATAAACGTGAAAATGGAAATCCTATTTCTACTAATGGTACAAAACCAATCATTATTATCATTTGGACATTTTCTTATTTTCGTGCAGGCCACATACAATCGTATTTTACCGTGAAAACTTACATAAGTAAGTATCAACATAATATATACATGAAAAAATTATTTCAATTTTAAAAAAATTTAAAATATCATTTTTCCAATATTGGAGACAACGGGTGCACGTGCACCCATCTTCATCCTGGTATTTTCCATATTTAGGTGCGTAGTATTAAGTTCAACAATTCATTTAATAACTACTATGTGATCTTCCTCTCATATTTTCCTTGGCTTTGGTCTAGCTGTAGCGCGCCGGTGCACTGGCAAGCAGAGCGAAGGATGCAATGCATAACAATGGCACAAGCATGAGGTGAGCATGGCGGAAAAAAAGCACATCGGCAAAGATCTGCACCATGAACAAGGTTGCAACATACAGGCATGCCGGCAAGTCAGACGTTACCCTTGATCGAGAAAGCGGCCAGGCGCGGACCGCGACACTGTCATGAGGGCTGCGACCTGCATGCTAGACAAGTGTATGGCGGCGAAAAGCGCACCGGACGTCCGGTGAGTAGTAGAATACAAGTCTATCGTGAGCATGCCGGCGAGGTGTACAACGGCAAAAGCCAAACTGGTGAGTTGCGTTTGAGAGACTGGTGACTACAAGTACACAAATCAACTCACTACAGGAAAATTCATCAATGCCGTGCGTTGCACCTTTGCCGTGTGCTGATTCACGGCAAAGAATCCTTTGCCGTGCAAGCTTGCACGGCAAAGAAGGCAACCACGGCAAAACAAATTAGAGCACACGGCAAAGAAGCAATGCACGGCAAAAGCCCAGAGACAACACACGGCAAAGGAAAATGGCACGGCAAAGACTATAAAAAACGCACGGCAAAGAAATACTCACGGCAAAGCCCAGAAAAGGCCCACGGCAAAGAAAATACACGGCATACCGCCAGGCAGGGCCCACCTCTACCGCCCAGTTGACGGATCCGTGGTGACGGTAGGGCTTTGCCGTGTGCCTTACTGTCAAGCACAGCAAAGATTTGAACCCCCAAATTCTATTTCACCGCGAAAATTTCGCGCCATTTTATTTTATAACCCGTGAAAATGGCCTGCCTTGACGAGTCAATGCGGGAAGCTTCTTTGCCGTGCAACAATGCACGGCAAAGGCTTCTTTGCCGTGTAACCATGCACGGCAAAGAGCTTTTTTTACTCCTTCTTTCCCTCCGTTTTCTTTTAGCACACATTTTATATGTTTAGGTTATAGGTAAATTACACCTTCCACAACACTTACTAGGCGGACGCACCCGGGGGTTCAACATTGGATACAACAGCACACTAGTATACACACCATGTGGGCATTCCCACCCTCCGAAGGTAGATTTTCGGACAAACCCTAATTCGGCTGACCACAATGTCTACATTATTGACTGGGCACCGGCGTCGCCTCCCTGGTGGACTTATGCCTCCATTTGAGCTTGGCTAGGTCATAGGAGCATGTGGTGACAAGGACCACCCCATATGCTCTCGGGATTAGCCCCTCTCTGGAGTTCCTCACATACGTCCCAAACATGGCTAAGTGTCGTCAGCGCATGTGCGTGTAGCCGGACGCACCCGGGAGTTCAACATTGGATACAAGAACACTGCACCACACTAGTGTACACACACCATGTGGACACACACAAGTTTAGGGTTACAGTTACGGTTTAGGGTTAGGCTTACGGTTAGGGTTAGGGTCACACCGGGTTGACATGTGTTGCGCAATTTGGTGAAGTATACCTTCAACGACACTTACTAGGCCCACATGCAAGATTTGTTGAGATTTCGGTGCTCCGGCGGTCATTCTCCAGCTAAAACACCCCATAGGCCCTTAGGGTTAGCGCCTCCCGTGAGTTCCTCTCATACGTCCAGAACATGGCTAAGTGTCGTCAGCGCATGTGCGTGTAGCCGGACGCACCCGGGGGTTCAACATTGGATACAACAACACTTCAGCACACTAGTGTACACACCATGTGGGTATCCCACCCTCCAAAGGTAGATTTTCGGAAAAACCCTGATTCTATTGATCACGCGGTCTACATCATTGTCTGGGCACCGGCGTCGCCTCCCTGGTGGACTTATGCCTCCATTTGAGCTTTGCTAGGTCATAGGGGCAAGTGGTGACAAGGACCACCCATGCTCTCAGGGTTAGCCCCTCTCGGGAGTTCCTCACATACGAACATGGCTAGGTGTCGTCAGCGCATGTGCGTGTAACCGGACGCACCCGGGGGTTCAACATTGGATACAACAACACTCCACCACACTAGTGTACACACACCATGTGGACACACATAAGTTTTGGGTTAGGGTTTAGGGTTAGGGTTACGGTTTAGGGTTAGGCTTACGGTTAGGGTTAGGCCTAGGCTTAGGGTCACACCGGGGGAGACATGTCTTGCACCATCTGGTGAATTATACCTTCCACGGCACTTACTAGGCCCACATGCAAGATTTTTTAGGATTCCAGTGCTCCGGCGGTCATTCTCCAGCTAAAACACCCCATACGCTCTCTGGGTTAGCGTCTCCCAGAAGTTCCTCTCATACGTCTAGACGAACATGGCTAAGTGTCGTCGGCGCATGTGCATGTAGCTAGACGCAACCGGGGGTTCAACATTGGATACAATAACACTCCACCATACTATTGTACACACGGTGTGGGTATTCCCACCCTTCGAAGGTAGATTTTTGGAGAAATCCTGATTATGTTGATCGCGCGGTCTACATCATTGACTGAGCACCGACGTCGCCTCCCCGGTGGACTTTTGGAGAAATCCTGATTATGTATATCTACATTTTTTATTTGACAGAACAAGTGTATCTGACCACCTTAACCACCATTCCAACGTTTGCGACAACACTGACCACCTTAACCACTGTTTCACCTTTTCATTTATTAGTAATGTTTTAAAAGTAGAAGAAAATAAGATAGAAAGAAATTGTGGCTTTGCCGTGCGCCTTTACACGGCGAAGGTTGCGTTGCCGTGACATCTTACACGGCAAAGAGTACTTTGCCGTGCGCCTTTGCACGGCAGAGAAAGACGTAGAAAATTAATATAAAGGATTAATCTTTGCCGTGTGGGTGTGCACGGCAAAGTTCGATCTAGGTTTTGCAACAAATGCGTTCGGCCGGCCTCTCCAACTACGCCCCCATCCACTCACACACAGCACGTACGCCCCCATCTCCACTTTGCAAAAAATAGCCTCAGCACAGCCGCCGTCGGCCCCGTTGCGCCGCCCGCAGCCGCCGCTCCCGTCACAGGCCCGCGCCGCCGCCCCCGTCAAGCCCGCCGCCCCACCCCGTCCGACCTCCCCTCCCGAGCCCCCGTCGAGCCTGCAGCGGCCGCCCCGGTCGCAGGCCCGCGCCGCCGCCCCCGTCGAGCCTGCAGCAGCCGCCCCGGCGCAGGCCCGCGCCGCCGCCCCCGTCGAGCCTGCAGCAGCCGCCCCGGCGCAGGCCCGCGCCGCCGCCCCCGTCGAGCCTGCTGCAGCCGCCACCGTCGCAGGCCCGCGCCGCCGCCCCCATCGCGCCCGCAGCCCCACCTCGTCCCGCGAGTTCTCCGGCCGGCACCCTCGAAGGCTGGTGCGTTGATCTCTGCCTTTTTCCTGTGCCACTTTTTCTCCCGTTTCAAGCCCGAAAACCAGGTCAATGTTTGGCTCTTTTTGTGCCGGACGGCATCAGGGAAAAGCGCAGGGTGTTCTCATCTGGTGTTGTTGCATTTGAGGGTTAAATTGGTGTGAAAGTACCGGTGCCACTTGCATTTGTGTGGGCGAGGCCTTGTTTTAGATCTTGCTAATTGCTTCTTTTGTGGCCTTGAAAGTGCTTTGTTTTTCCATGGCATCTTTCAGAGAAATTTCAGTAAAATTCTAGACATCTGAAACTACAACTAGTTTCCAATCAATTATACTAGTGTACTGTATATATTGCAAATTTATCGCCTACTGAATTAAGTGGAGGTTTTACTTTTACCATAGCATATGTAGTACCGGCAGGAGCAACAATTTTTTTTACCATATATAAGAAGTGTCCAATATTACTAGCTAGCTGGTAGCTATGAGCAAAAAGGAAGACAGTAATCAGATTGTTCGATGCTTTACCGTACTGTATGCTGTGTTGTGCTAGCAAGTTTCGTGCATGTTGACTTCAGTTAGATTGGTATAGTGGAAATTATGTTAAGCTGTCAATGACAGCGATTACAACACTATGTTGATAGATTAGTCATTTTCGTGTTTCTAAAACAAAATTTGTATAATAATGTGTATCATTTGCATGGGCAGGCTATGCTTCGAGGTGGACACCGGGGCCGGCGTCGTAGAGCTGGTTGAAGGAGTGTCCCAGATCTTCTTCAAACATGCCAGGAGGAGGACTAGTGAAGAAGGCCGCGAAGAAAGTTAGGGCCGTGTCTACGCTTCTCTCGAAGCCAGTCCCAAGAGCTTCAAGATCCGCTTCGAGAAGGGTGGATAGACGACGACCTAGTCCTGCTCCCACTACGAGGAGGAAGGGTAGAAGACTACATACTCCGTCTCCCCCACCCGTTGACGAGGAGGAGGATGAGGAGGATGAGGAGGAGGATGAGGAGGAGGAGGAGGACCGTGCGGCAGAGGAGGAGGACGAGGAGGAGGACTCGGGGGGGAGCACGAGGAGGTGGAGCACGAGGAGGGTGAGGACTCGGAGAGTGAGAAGGAGGAGGAGGAGCTGCCTGTTTTTGACTTCGAGGACGAGGAGGGTGAGGCGAGGGTCTGGAAGGAACCGGCCGAGTACGTTGAGCCCGAGTACACAGGGATGCCTCAGGAGCCTGGGACGACGACTCCGTACATGCGGGGGGCGGCGTTACTACCTAGTATGGATTGGTGGGCGAAAAAGGATGGGAATGTGGTGCTCACACCGAGCGGAAAAAAGTGAGCACTTAACTTTTTTTCACAACCTTTTAACTTTTGATATTACTTTTGATATTATAGTAATTACTTCATCACCTTTTGCTAATGCCCTTTTTGGCTTCTCTATGTGCAGTTCGTTCGTGTATAAGCATGGGAAGCATGCGCGCACCTACTCGAGTAGTGGCAGTACATGCAGGTAATATGTGTATTTTGTCTATGTAGTGCCCAACTCCGTGCTGCTTTCACTAATATGTGTATTTTGTGTATGCAGGTGCCTCCTCCGTTTGTAGGTCACGCCAGACCGGGAGTCTACAAGGCTATGGTCCATTGGTGGACAAGCGCCGAGTTCAAGAGGAGGCACATAGCAGGACAACTAAAGAGAGCTGCGATGATAGGTGGGTCACACACGCAAGGCAGCATGCCCATGACCGTCATCATGCAGAACAAGGTGAGAAAAAGCTTTCTCTTAACCTTGGTCATCAGGTTGTTCCTTATTCCGCAAATGCGTCCCTCTTGATGCATCTTCGTGCTCTCTTTTGCAGGAAAAAGAGTTAGGCACGACGCCCTCGATGTTTTTGGTGTGGAAAGAGTGCCATCAGAAGAAGAACAAGGATGGGACGCTATCGTGGGTGAGCGAGAACGCCGAGCTGAAGGACACCGAGTACCGGGCCGGCTTTGCTGAATCATATGGCGAGGCGAACCCTGAGATCGTGCCCTTTGACCCCGAGGTTGCCATGCGTAGGGGAGGTGGCAGGAAGAATGGCCGCTTGTGGATGTGTGATAGCACCATCGATCCTAGGACCGTCCGGTCTATGAGAGAGATTAGGCATGACAGCTCGAGCTCCTCCACTACCATACAGTCCCGCCCGACGCCGTCATCTAGAGCCATTGAGAAGCTTCGGGTATGCTTTTCTTCCTTTGTCATCCACACTTCATTCCATGTTTTTCATTGCAACATCCATGACCTTCCAATGACACAATGTAGGAGGACTTCGAGAACGAGAGGAAAGAGAGGGAGCAGGCACAGGCCCTCATTGCTCAGCAGAGTCAGATGATGGCGCAACAAAATCAGATTTTGGCGTGGTTTACACAGAGGATGACAGCGTGCGAGTCCCAGTTATCGGTAAGTTCTTTCTCATAGGACCTAAACAAATCCTTCCATACACCTTACCCGCCCATGCTTGATTTCCAGGCCCTTCTGCCAAGTGGTGCCGCTCTTCCAACGGTTGGTCCACCTCCTTTTAACCTTAACTCATGGGTAAGTTGTTTTGCGTATTAGGTGCCAATTTCAAAATACAACATGTCTAGTGCATATTGACTAAGGCTCACAGTTTTCCATCTTGTAGCTTCAGGCCTCGGGTGGATCCAACAACGCGGAGCTTGGTGGACCATCGTCTCAGGACGAGACCATGCAAACGCCTCCTACGGGGGGGAACCCTGACAACCCGCTCGCTCGCTCGCTCTTCTAGGTTTGTATCTAATTCTAGTGACATCTTGGCTCTTAGCATCTATCACTATCTTAGATTTTACTTGTCCCTTCAATGCATAGTTGAGAATTGCAGTCTCTCTGTACAATATTTTAGCATAGTATTTTTATCAGACTTGTATAAAGCATCAAATTTTAGTTGCCATATGTCCATCTTTGCTCATGTTACACAAAAGTATATATTTTGATACATGTTCATCTATTATAAGTGCTCAATCTAATAGGCAAGCTTAATTGTGGGTCTTAATCAAAGTATATTTCCGCCCATATAATTTTAGAATACCCACATACACATGCCAGCAAGAGTGCAAATGAAATACAAAATGCTATGACGGACCTGATACAAAATAGAAGAGATTATTCTTCATTGATGTAGCTGAAACAGAGTAAAAGAATCCTGCTCAGTTCATTGCTACATGGACCATCAGATGTAGAAGAACCAATATCCTTTACTGGTTGAAGTAATATACACCTGAACTATTTTGACATAGCAAAAAGATACAGCCGGTCCTTACTGCAAGAGAACAATCTATATAAAATCGCAATACTTCCATTTCGGAAAAAATAAAAACCCAAAATACATGTCCAAGCCAAGCATGGACATGGTACGTGAACTGTCTCTGTTATTGCTCATGCCTAAGACTTATATCTTTCAAATGATCATTAGCTAGATTAGTAAGGCAATTAAAGTTTGTAGCTGAGTAAATTTATCCAAGATTACAGAAAAAGGTAACATGCTCAATGATGAAAGGGATTACAGTTTAAAATCTTGCATTCTATAGAGGATCAAACGGCTGGATGTATGTGCATAGCTAGCCATGCGGGTAGCCCACTATTTTGCATATCTAGATATACATACATATATATTGGTACATGAATCTCATGTATTTGAGTTCTATTTTGTAGGACGTGCATGAAGGAAGGAGCTATTCGACGTTTTGATTACATGTGATGAGCTCTATGCATGGTTGTACTCTATTTGTGGTTTGGACTCTATGTGTGAACTTGTATTTTATTTGTGGTTTGGACTATGTGTGTGAACTTGTATGATCTTATTATGGACATATGCACTCTATTTGTGGCTTTGGTTCTTGTATGCACTTATTATGGACATATGTTGTGGTGTTTGATCTTGTATGTGATCTATTTGTGGCAATAGATCATTATATTGTGCATTACATGTTATATGAATTGAATTATGTCGATATTGTTCCACAGATGTTGGTCTTTATACATATTTGTGTATATTTGAATTCGAATTGCTATTAAAAATGGAAAAAGGCTGGAAAAAAAATACACATAGGAGTCTTTGCTGCACGGCAGAGGGAGGCGCACGGCAGAGGGATATCGCCCGGCAGAGAGAGGCGCACGGCAGAGAGGGGCTCACGGCAAAGGGAAGAGTCTTTGCCGTGCCAGGTTACACGGCAAAGGGAAGAGTCTTTGCCGTGAGGTGGTGCACGGCAAAGGGAAGAGTCTTTGCCGTGTGCTGGTGCACGGCAAAGTGTTCTACTGGGACCCACCAGCGGCGCCGTCTCGCCCGGGACGGCGTCAAGTGCTTTTCTATGCCGTGAAAGGTAGCAAGGCACACGGCAAAGTCTTTGCCGTGCATTTCCGTCCACGCGCACGGCAAAGATACGTTTGCCGTCCTGATCTTTGCCGTGCGATCTTTGCCGTGTGTTGTTACACGGCAAAGGCTTTGCCGTGCAGTTTTAAGGCTTTGCCGTGCACTCATAGCTACACGGCAAAGAATCAATTTCCTGTAGTGACTGTAGCTAGTTGTTGCCTACCAAAACCTACCGGCGGGCAGCGACGAGCAACACGAAGAGCCGGGAGCCTCCTAGGACTGCTGGCGGGCCTGGTCCCTCGGGCGACGGCCCGCAATGCTCTGGCACACGTCCTGACGGTTGCAAGGCGTGCCACCTGACCTATACCTGGTCAGGAAGGTTTGCTTCAATTAGTTTCCTGCATGGTAGACACGTAAACATTAAACGAGCCTCGATCGGCTCTCAGGTTACCCTGTGAATCGGCTCAAAGAGCCGATTAACCCATGGTTCATAATAGATCTGCAATAACATGGGGTTTCTGCTTTATCAATGCTAAGCTAAATCAATCTACGACAGTTTAGGGTTTTCACCGCATAACCGGAACATTCTACACGTAGTTGAGCCTGACAGATACGAAAGATAACAGCAAACCAACCCAAAACGAGGCCTAAAAACCAACACGGAGTCGATTCCCGAACATCCCTTCTTGGATCAGCAAACCGTACCTTACGCACTACTGGATCGTTCAACCCGTTTGCAAGGCCTAACCATGCAGATATCAAACTAATCCTCGAAGAACAAGGAACAACTATAACAGATCGAATCTACTAAACAAAGATAAAGCATGCTGCCCTTACGCCTAAAATAGGTGTAAGGACAGCTAGATATCTAGGGGCAGCACAACTGTAAACGTATCAGAAAAGCATCGATGCAAGCCCTAAAACATCTACGATAAACAGTGTTACTCGCCATCAAAAAGGCTTCAGTACGAGCAACACCAAACAACGAATAAACAGATACTGCCTAGATCGCAAGATGCGATCTAGGCAGCATGACGCTTACCCGAAAGAAACCCTCGAAACAAGGGGTGGCGATGCGCCTGGATTGTGTTTGTTGTGAACGTGATCGTCCTCCTTTCTCAATAACTCTAGGTACATATTTATAGTCCGTGGACTTTCTATCTTTGGAAATACACCTCATCGTGTACGAGCTAAACTCTATCTCTTAATTCTAACTAACATGCGATCTACCATAATGTACAAATACACGGGTAATCTAGCCCAAATCCTCGTACGAGGCCGATTCAGAAACACATTACGTGTATATCCTTCAAGCCCATCTCCATCACGGCCCATCTCCTGATTTGGCCAAAATCTGGTGATAACACATGCCCTCTGGTTTTGCCAATAATAATTCCAAAACCACTCTATTTTTCTTCACCATGATTCGACATAACAGAGCAAAACTGTGTTCCAGAGCCGAACCACTACAGTGCCCTTTCATCATGATGCCTTGCCTTCTCAACTTCTCCGTACTGCACGATTTGACAGTTTTGGCAACGCATCCTCAAAACTGCCACAGCATTGAACCATCTTTCATTATATCCCTTTATTTAAACTCGTCGGGCAGTTTGCTTCTTCATCCCCCTGCTCCACGTAGCCAACGGAAAAACCCTCCTTCACACCATGGACTCCTCCTCCTCCTCTGCCTCCTCGGGACTTTCTTGCCTATCCTCTCCCCTCCGAGAGCCGACGCCAGAGTGGGACCCGATGGCGGCGTACAACATCCTCGCCCCAACGAAGTGGGACGAGGAGGATCACGCTTCCTCCATCTGGTCAGAGGATGACAAGTCCTTGACAGACGGAGAAGACGACTTCCAGTTCCTCGTCGATGGGGAGCTGGAGGTGGAGAGCGAGGATGACTCGTTCTCCTGGGACGACTTCACCTCCTCCGACGAGGAGGAGGAAGAGGAGAGTGACACCTCCTCCGATGAGCCACCGGCGAAGCGCTTCTGCTTTGGGTCGAACGCCGACAACGACGACGAAGACGACGACGAGGAGGAAACGGCCCCTGCCGAGGGCTACGGCAGCCGACGAGGAGCCCGCCGGCAGCAGCGCCGATGGCAGCCACGACGGCGACGACGAGGGCAGCGACGGCCCTTAGACTAGGATTACTAGCATAGGACTAGTAGTAGTAATCGGGTCTTCTTTTGTTCTACTTTTCCTGAGCAATCGGCTCTTCTCTGTAAAAATCCTCTTTATTAATGAAGAAAATGTTTCTATGCCAATTTTGCTTTCATATCAATTTTGCCGATTGTCAAAGCGAGTCAACGCGCAAAGAGCCGATGGCAGTGCATCGGCCTTCACCACAAAACGCGAGTAAGGCAACCTGCAACCCTTGACTGCAAGAGTAAACTCAGATCCCCAAATCGCCGCTCGAATAGATCCAACTTACGGCCACGCAAATCTCAGATCTCAATCGCGCAGACTCAACTCCGCAGCGAATCAAATGGCGGAATCATCCAACGCCAACACTACGGTCTCTGGCTTGAAGGTAATCCCCAACCGCTCCTCGCTATCCGAGCATAGTGTTGGAATTAACAACAAACACCTGAATTGATGTCTCATTCCTTCATTAACTTTTAGGTATCAGAGATTCTGCTGTCGCATCCTTCCCTTCCAAATTCTCTCTGTCTTGGCCCTCGTTCTACTGAAAGTCCTGCTAATTTGATTTCTTGCGAGGCCAATAGAATTCCCTTCGTGAGCCAGAACTTAGATCTATCTTCTTGGGCCGACTGCTTACGAGCCTGGCCTAATCCTCTTGAAGATTGGATTTCATGGTATAATAGAATCGCCAAAACTCACCAAGCCAACTGGGAAACCACAGGGATAGCCGATGCTTTAGCTTTATCACTGTCTCCCCTTGAGAAACATGAAAACCTTCTGAAAACCATCGGCTACTATTGGTCTGATGCTTTGAATTGTTTCATGTTTGGTCATGGCCCCATGACACCAACCCTACTAGATGTGGCCATGATCACTGGTCTAGACATTGCATCCCCAAGCCCCTCTCCTTTTATGTTGCCAAAGGTTCCTTTCAAGCTCTCTTCCAAAACAGACTGCACAAACTGGGGTGCTTATCTTCGACGCCACATGAAAAACAAAGGCCATGTAACAGAGAAAGAACACACGGCCTTCCTGAATTTCTGGTTGGAACACTTCATATTCTGTGGCCCTTCACTTGCTCCCACCAAGAATTACCTTTCCTTGGCCTATGAACTTGCCAAGGGCACCCAGCTTGGCATTGGCAAACTGTTCCTTGGAGAGGTCTATCGATATCTCCAACTAATGTCTGTCAAACTGTTTTCCCAAAAGACAGTCAAAACAGGAGGTCCCTGGTGGTTTATTCAATTGTGGGCTCAGCTATACTTCCAGAACCACATCCCAAACTTCCCACGTCTGGCCACGCGCACCTTTCCAGATGCCACCGGGAAGCAAATCCGATGCACTAGCTACGGCCAAGCTTTATATAGCCTTCCGGGCAGTAAACTGATTCCCAAGGAAGCGTCAAAATGGTTCAGCATCTTCTTCCAAGGCCTGGACAATCCCCTCTTCTTTCCTTACACGGAATCTGAGCATTTTGAGAACCCGGTCTCCTTCAGGCTAGACAGCTTTGCCGATGACATCAGCACCCGGTAATTGTATCCCACCATGATTCGTCCCTGTTTCCTTCCGGTGGGCATGAGCACCTCCAACAGGATCATCAAACCTGGTTATGAGTCCTATCAGCCGGTCGTAGCAGCCCGGCAGTTTGGTCTTGGGCAGGTGTCTCCCCATTTCTTCCTCCATCACTTAACAGAGAGTAGAGCTGACTTGCCCGATATCCTGGTCAGAGGTGTTACTCTTTCTTTGATGCTCTAGCCATCCCTGTTCCTCACAACCTCTCTTTTACCTCATCAACCGATGGTTTTGAGACCTGGTGGTCAATGTGGAAGAGTCATGCCTTCAGGAGAGCTCTGGGACCCTTGTTGAAACAACTTGATGTTGAACATGATATCCCTGCAGAACAGGTACCACTACTCACAAATTATCTCGAAGTGGTTTACGACGATTTCCTTCCTTTTATAACCCTGCTCTATCTTCTTGTAGCAACAAGACGGTCCAGAACCTGTACATGATGACGGCTCCCCTTTCAGATTCCTCCCACCAGCTCCAGTGGTCCTCTTCTGCAAAAACTCACCACCCTTGAAAAAGGTTGTGATGCAGAGCCAGCCGATTCCACCAAAATCGGCTTCTAAGAGCAGAGTATCTTCTAGGCCGGCTGCCCCCCGAGCCTCAGCCACGGCGAGAACAGCAGTGAGGAAAGTAGCTGCCAGGAAGACCTTGAAGCGCCAAACCCCTACTCTAGCTCAAGAAAGTTTGCACGTAAGCTGATCCATGCCTTGGCTGATTTCATCTATCCTTCTAGGCTCCTGCAACATGCTTGTATTTCCTTTACATGCCTCCACTAAAGAAAACTCCAGTGAGGATACACAGTCCAGTCGAAGGGAATCGAGCTCAGGTAACTCTGGGAAAACCACCACGCAGAGCCAGCCAGACTTGCCACCGTCGGCTTCCAAGAAAAGGTCAGCTCCCGAACCTGCTGCTTCCCAGGCTACATAAAGCAGGACAGGGCGGTCTACGCACAAAGAGCCGATGCATCAAGAGAGCTTGCAAGGCACCACAAACCTCTTCATCAAACCAGGAGATTTCGAATGTAATTACTCTCCACATTCTCCTTGGCTCATATTTCATGCTAAACTATTGTTGTTCCCATCGGCTAACCACTTGCTTTACAGTCTGATGACACCTCTAGTGGGGAAGTCGAGGAGGTACTGATGCCATCCACCACCCTGGACCTAGCAACCTCTAAAAATGTAGCTGACAAGGCCGCCACTTTGGCCAAGCCCCCAGCAGAAACACAAGAGCCGATCATCTCTTCATCGGCTGCTCCTATGGTCTTAGGAGAGGTACCCTTCCTTTCCTTAGCTCTTCCTTTCTCTTTCGTTGTATACTGACGTTGTTCTTGTTGTTTGTCGGGTTATGACCTCTCAAGCTTGCTAACGTTCGACCCTGAATCCATCGAACCAGCTGCATCTAAAGCAAGTGAAGAGTCGGGACCCAGCGCTACACATGGTCAACTCCAGCATCTCAAGGCCTTGCTCTCCTCCTCAATTGAAACATTGGTTGAAGATACCGAGGAAGTGAAGAGCATTCTTGAAGACATCCAGCCTCATCTCCGGGTGACGTTGCGGTAAAACTCGGCCAGTTGTGACTCGTCTTACAGTCAAGGGTGAAATTGTCTAGAATCGGCTTACGCCACGCCCAGCTTCCATTAAAAGCCGATATTGCAGACAAATGTCAGCGACTTAATGAGAAAAAGGCAGCTTTGGACGCCAAAACTGACACCTCTGTCAACACTGCTGAACTTGAGACCTTGCGAAAGGAGTTGGAGGACCTTGAAGAGAGGGTCCGGGTAACTAAACAGCTCATCCAAGATAAGGAAGCTCTTATTGCCCTCTCCCACGAGGAAGCAGAAGGCCTCAAAGCTGAACTGAAGACTGATCTGGCCGAAATTCGCGCCTTGAACAAGCAGCTGGTGACAGGCCGGGACGAAGATGACGAGGCCGAGATCGCCGAGGTGGATCGTGTTCGTGTTACCGCCCTCCGTGCCCTTGAGGCATTCCTTCAGTAGAGCTTCCCCATGTAACCTGATAACTGCTCCACTGGCTTGTACCTCTACTTGTAATAGTTTGTACCTCTTGAGTCGATGGCTGCGCATCAGCTTTTTATTCTAAAGTCGATGTCTGAGCATCGGCTGTACTTAATTTTATTATTATTTTTGTTTTTTTACTGGCCGATCGATTTCATGAATCGGCCTCCATATTTCAATGTCCATCCTCCCACATACTTGGGAAATATTTCTGAAGATACTGGCCATTGATAGCCATTGGGCACATACTTCGTAGCCTCGTATCTTATCCGTTTAAGTGCCCCCCGAGCCGAATCTTTCAAGGAATTGAAGATATCGGATCTCCGATCATCTTACTACGACTACGTGACGTGCTTGAGGTGAGATCCTTGCTTTTTATTTTTTGGGGCCGATCGCAGGGATCGGCCTTGCCACGTACGTCCGTCGACTTTGGTCTTGCTATTCTGTCAGGCCGGTGGATAAGAGCCTCACCCCGTTTTTGAAGCCTCGATGCGCTCACAGCCGTCCAAACGACTCAGAGATCGGCTCTTGGTCGTCTGCGTCCCAAATATTCATGCCAGCTATTGAGATCTCGATCGAGTCATCGCATGAACGACCTCCACTTCATCTCCATCCCACGTATCGCATTGGTGCATTGTGGATGGAATGCAGCAGTTGGTGGAATCCAATCCCTCCCTAGCAGGACAGCGTAGGTGCTTTTGCCGTCGACGATGAAGAACGACGTAGGGATGGTTTTTCGGCCACGGTTAGGTCCACGTTCAGAACGCCTCGTGCTTCTGATGATTGGCCGTTGAAGTCGCTTAGTGTGACGTTGGTCTTGATCGGATCTTCGTAGAGCGTCCCGCCGTAGCATGGAGTATGGCATTATGTTGACTGCTGCTCCCGTGTCATCCAGCATCTTGCCGACAGGCTGCCCGTTGATGTAACCTCTTAGATACAGGGCCTTCAAATGTTTATAGCTCCTCTCCTGTGGCTTTTCAAAGATGACTGGCCGTGGGTCGCAGTCAAACTGAGCTACTGGCACTTCTTCGGTTCTTGGAGCACAAAACTCCGACGGAAGTATGAACACCATGTTTGTGCCAGCCGATGCCTTTGCATCGGCTTTTGCTTGTTTGGGGCGCCACTCCTTCTTCGGTGGACGTGTATCCGCCTGAGTTTGCTGAATTTTCACGGCAGATCGGGCTTTCCTCAACGTGGATTTCCCTCGGTTTCCTCCAAACTACGTACCGTTGCACTTTTGGGTGGTGAGTGACATAGGCATCCCCAATGGGCCTGCCAAAGATGGTACCCGGGGTTTATTCAAGGCCCAAGACCCGAAGAATAAGAAGACTTGGAAGCCCATTTAGTGTTAAGGAAAGATAGTTTGTATTAGGAAAGATAGAGATTTGTAATCTTACGAGCTGGGTACGAAACCCTCTCGAACTCTGTAACTTGTGTATTACGAAACTCTCGGCTCCGCCTCCTATATAAGGGGAGTCGAGAGACAAAGAAAGGGATCGAATCTACTGTCAACATAACCCTAGTTTTCATAATCGTCGAGTACTTTTCGCCTGAACCTTCGAGATCTACTTGCCCTCTACTTCTAGCAAAACCCTAGTCTACAATCTGTAGGCATTGACAAGTTAATCCTTTGTCAATTGGCGCCGTCTGTGGGAATTAGAGGTTGCAAGGAGCTGATCTCGATGGCACGTTCAAGATCTTCGACTTCGTCGATAGCAAGCAACGCGATGGATCGAGGTAACAAGGGAAAAACTGATCTAGTTAATTTTATTCCTCACCCGCCCTCCCGTATGGATGCATGTGCCTATCTGGAGGAGCCCATCATCATGACGTTCGGAGAATTCCGATTTGGCGTCAACAAGGAAGGATCCTACCGTCTCGAAGTTCCGATCTCGTCGGAATTTTCAGCGATCGATTCTAACTTTTCGTCGAGTGACGAGGAGTTTTCGTCGCCACGCTTCGTCGACAACAAGGCAAGCGGAAAGCTCGCCAAGATCTTCAGCAACACATCCTTCGAGTCGTCTGCGGACTCCTTTATAAGCAGCGACTCTGACAGCATCGACAGCTTCAACTTCATCGACAAATCTGTCGCCATCGGAAAGGTCTTCACCACTCTATATAATGGTGTCACCAATCCTGACAAAAATCAATACGCAAAATATCATCAGATCTATGCGATAGAAGAGGCAGGTCAGAACCAGAAACGTCTGAGGCTTTCGATGATTTGGGAAATCCTTACATCGATCCCGCTGATCTCAGAAAAGGCTTAGGCACTAAATATGTGGGACTTCAACTCGAGCACAAGTCCAACTCCCGCAAGCAGCGTGGGATAGGGCTGCAAGAGCTATGGATGGTTCAGAACCAATGACCTCCACTGCTACTGTACAAGAACTACAAGCATATCAATATAGACTTGCTCGAGTAAGCAGAGAATTGGAAAAACAGACAGCATCATTAAATAGAAGAAAAGAGGCAGCTTCCGCATCAAGCGGCAGAGCAGTTAAGTCGACAATCAGGAACTTGGAGACAGTCACAGAGAAGCTCGGAGGAGAGCAATGTCTCGGCAAAACATACCCGAAGCGGAGAGAGGAAACATAATCCAAAATCTCGACATGTCCTTTATGTCGATCGACGAAAGGGGAAATATCATCCCAAAAACGCCAGAGGCAGGTTACATGGCAACACAAGCTTACATCTTGGCGTCCAGACCACCTCCCGAGAGAACCATTGTTCAATATGGTGATGGCTGGAGTAGGAGTTATGGGAACAGCGTTTGCAACAACGCCTCCCGAAGAAAACCCTAGGCAAAATAGTCCACGACCAACCGCAGCAGTTCAAGATCCCCCAAGAACAAATTAGAGCACACGGCAAAGAAGCAATGCACGGCAAAAGCCCAGAGACAACACACGGCAAAGGAAAATGGCACGGCAAAGACTATAAAAAATGCACGGCAAAGAAATACTCACGGCAAAGCCCAGAAAAGGCCCACGGCAAAGAAAATACACGGCATACCGCCAGGCAGGGCCCACCTCTACCGCCCAGTTGACGGAGCCGTGGTGACGGCAGGGCTTTGCCGTGTGCCTTACTGTCAAGCACAGCAAAGATTTGAACCCCCAAATTCTATTTCACCGCGAAAATTTCGCGCCATTTTATTTTATAACCCGTGAAAATGGCCTGCCTTGACGAGTCAACGCGGGAAGCTTCTTTGCCGTGCAACAATGCACGACAAAGGCTTCTTTGCCGTGTAACCATGCACGGCAAAGAGCTTTTTTTACCCCTTCTTTCCCTCCGTTTTCTTTTAGCACACATTTTATATGTTTAGGTTATAGGTAAATTACACCTTCCACAACACTTACTAGGCGGACGCACCCGGGGGTTCAACATTGGATACAACACCACACTAGTATACACACCATGTGGGCATTCCCACCCTCCGAAGGTAGATTTTCGGACAAACCCTAATTCGGCTGACCACAATGTCTACATTATTGACTGGGCACCGGCGTCGCCTCCCTGGTGGACTTATGCCTCCATTTGAGCTTGGCTAGGTCATAGGAGCATGTGGTGACAAGGACCACCCCATATGCTCTCGGGATTAGCCCCTCTCTGGAGTTCCTCACATACGTCCCAAACATGGCTAAGTGTCGTCAGCGCATGTGCGTGTAGCCGGACGCACCCGGGAGTTCAACATTGGATACAAGAACACTGCACCACACTAGTGTACACACACCATGTGGACACACACAAGTTTAGGGTTACAGTTACGGTTTAGGGTTAGGCTTACGGTTAGGGTTAGGGTCACACCGGGTTGACATGTGTTGCGCAATTTGGTGAAGTATACCTTCAACGACACTTACTAGGCCCACATGCAAGATTTGTTGAGATTTCGGTGCTCCGGCGGTCATTCTCCAGCTAAAACACCCCATAGGCCCTTAGGGTTAGCGCCTCCCGTGAGTTCCTCTCATACGTCCAGAACATGGCTAAGTGTCGTCAGCGCATGTGCGTGTAGCCGGACGCACCCGAGGGTTCAACATTGGATACAACAACACTTCAGCACACTAGTGTACACACCATGTGGGTATCCCACCCTCCAAAGGTAGATTTTCGGAAAAACCCTGATTCTATTGATCACGCGGTCTACATCATTGTCTGGGCACCGGCGTCGCCTCCCTGGTGGACTTATGCCTCCATTTTAGCTTTGCTAGGTCATAGGGGCAAGTGGTGACAAGGACCACCCATGCTCTCAGGGTTAGCCCCTCTCGGGAGTTCCTCACATACGAACATGGCTAGGTGTCGTCAGCGCATGTGCGTGTAACCGGACGCACCCGGGGGTTCAACATTGGATACAACAACACTCCACCACACTAGTGTACACACACCATGTGGACACACATAAGTTTTGGGTTAGGGTTTAGGGTTAGGGTTACGGTTTAGGGTTAGGCTTACGGTTAGGGTTAGGCCTAGGCTTAGGGTCACACCGGGGGAGACATGTCTTGCACCATCTGGTGAATTATACCTTCCACGGCACTTACTAGGCCCACATGCAAGATTTTTTAGGATTCCAGTGCTCCGGCGGTCATTCTCCAGCTAAAACACCCCATACGCTCTCTGGGTTAGCGTCTCCCAGAAGTTCCTCTCATACGTCTAGACGAACATGGCTAAGTGTCGTCGGCGCATGTGCATGTAGCTAGACGCAACCGGGGGTTCAACATTGGATACAATAACACTCCACCATACTATTGTACACACGGTGTGGGTATTCCCACCCTTCGAAGGTAGATTTTTGGAGAAATCCTGATTATGTTGATCGCGCGGTCTACATCATTGACTGAGCACCGACGTCGCCTCCCCGGTGGACTTTTGGAGAAATCCTGATTATGTATATCTACATTTTTTATTTGACAGAACAAGTGTATCTGACCACCTTAACCACCATTCCAACGTTTGCGACAACACTGACCACCTTAACCACTGTTTCACCTTTTCATTTATTAGTAATGTTTTAAAAGTAGAAGAAAATAAGATAGAAAGAAATTGTGGCTTTGCCGTGCGCCTTTACACGGCGAAGGTTGCGTTGCCGTGACATCTTACACGGCAAAGAGTACTTTGCCGTGCGCCTTTGCACGGCAGAGAAAGACGTAGAAAATTAATATAAAGGATTAATCTTTGCCGTGTGGGTGTGCACGGCAAAGTTCGATCTAGGTTTTGCAACAAATGCGTTCGGCCGGCCTCTCCAACTACGCCCCCATCCACTCACACACAGCACGTACGCCCCCATCTCCACTTTGCAAAAAATAGCCTCAGCACAGCCGCCGTCGGCCCCGTTGCGCCGCCCGCAGCCGCCGCTCCCGTCACAGGCCCGCGCCGCCGCCCCCGTCAAGCCCGCCGCCCCACCCCGTCCGACCTCCCCTCCCGAGCCCCCGTCGAGCCTGCAGCGGCCGCCCCGGTCGCAGGCCCGCGCCGCCGCCCCCGTCGAGCCTGCAGCAGCCGCCCCGGCGCAGGCCCGCGCCGCCGCCCCCGTCGAGCCTGCAGCAGCCGCCCCGGCGCAGGCCCGCGCCGCCGCCCCCGTCGAGCCTGCTGCAGCCGCCACCGTCGCAGGCCCGCGCCGCCGCCCCCATCGCGCCCGCAGCCCCACCTCGTCCCGCGAGTTCTCCGGCCGGCACCCTCGAAGGCTGGTGCGTTGATCTCTGCCTTTTTCCTGTGCCACTTTTTCTCCCGTTTCAAGCCCGAAAACCAGGTCAATGTTTGGCTCTTTTTGTGCCGGACGGCATCAGGGAAAAGCGCAGGGTGTTCTCATCTGGTGTTGTTGCATTTGAGGGTTAAATTGGTGTGAAAGTACCGGTGCCACTTGCATTTGTGTGGGCGAGGCCTTGTTTTAGATCTTGCTAATTGCTTCTTTTGTGGCCTTGAAAGTGCTTTGTTTTTCCATGGCATCTTTCAGAGAAATTTCAGTAAAATTCTAGACATCTGAAACTACAACTAGTTTCCAATCAATTATACTAGTGTACTGTATATATTGCAAATTTATCGCCTACTGAATTAAGTGGAGGTTTTACTTTTACCATAGCATATGTAGTACCGGCAGGAGCAACAATTTTTTTTACCATATATAAGAAGTGTCCAATATTACTAGCTAGCTGGTAGCTATGAGCAAAAAGGAAGACAGTAATCAGATTGTTCGATGCTTTACCGTACTGTATGCTGTGTTGTGCTAGCAAGTTTCGTGCATGTTGACTTCAGTTAGATTGGTATAGTGGAAATTATGTTAAGCTGTCAATGACAGCGATTACAACACTATGTTGACAGATTAGTCATTTTCGTGTTTCTAAAACAAAATTTGTATAATAATGTGTATCATTTGCATGGGCAGGCTATGCTTCGAGGTGGACACCGGGGCCGGCGTCGTAGAGCTGGTTGAAGGAGTGTCCCAGATCTTCTTCAAACATGCCAGGAGGAGGACTAGTGAAGAAGGCCGCGAAGAAAGTTAGGGCCGTGTCTACGCTTCTCTCGAAGCCAGTCCCAAGAGCTTCAGGATCCGCTTCGAGAAGGGTGGATAGACGACGACCTAGTCCTGCTCCCACTACGAGGAGGAAGGGTAGAAGACTACATACTCCGTCTCCCCCACCCGTTGACGAGGAGGAGGATGAGGAGGATGAGGAGGAGGATGAGGAGGAGGAGGAGGACCGTGCGGCAGAGGAGGAGGACGAGGAGGAGGACTCGGGGGGGAGCACGAGGAGGTGGAGCACGAGGAGGGTGAGGACTCGGAGAGTGAGAAGGAGGAGGAGGAGCTGCCTGTTTTTGACTTCGAGGACGAGGAGGGTGAGGCGAGGGTCTGGAAGGAACCGGCCGAGTACGTTGAGCCCGAGTACACAGGGATGCCTCAGGAGCCTGGGACGACGACTCCGTACATGCGGGGGGCGGCGTTACTACCTAGTATGCATTGGTGGGCGAAAAAGGATGGGAATGTGGTGCTCACACCGAGCGGAAAAAAGTGAGCACTTAACTTTTTTTCACAACCTTTTAACTTTTGATATTACTTTTGATATTATAGTAATTACTTCATCACCTTTTGCTAATGCCCTTTTTGGCTTCTCTATGTGCAGTTCGTTCGTGTATAAGCATGGGAAGCATGCGCGCACCTACTCGAGTAGTGGCAGTACATGCAGGTAATATGTGTATTTTGTCTATGTAGTGCCCAACTCCGTGCTGCTTTCACTAATATGTGTATTTTGTGTATGCAGGTGCCTCCTCCGTTTGTAGGTCACGCCAGACCGGGAGTCTACAAGGCTATGGTCCATTGGTGGACAAGCGCCGAGTTCAAGAGGAGGCACATAGCAGGACAACTAAAGAGAGCTGCGATGATAGGTGGGTCACACACGCAAGGCAGCATGCCCATGACCGTCATCATGCAGAACAAGGTGAGAAAAAGCTTTCTCTTAACCTTGGTCATCAGGTTGTTCCTTATTCCGCAAATGCGTCCCTCTTGATGCATCTTCGTGCTCTCTTTTGCAGGAAAAAGAGTTAGGCACGACGCCCTCGATGTTTTTGGTGTGGAAAGAGTGCCATCAGAAGAAGAACAAGGATGGGACGCTATCGTGGGTGAGCGAGAACGCCGAGCTGAAGGACACCGAGTACCGGGCCGGCTTTGCTGAATCATATGGCGAGGCGAACCCTGAGATCGTGCCCTTTGACCCCGAGGTTGCCATGCGTAGGGGAGGTGGCAGGAAGAATGGCCGCTTGTGGATGTGTGATAGCACCATCGATCCTAGGACCGTCCGGTCTATGAGAGAGATTAGGCATGACAGCTCGAGCTCCTCCACTACCATACAGTCCCGCCCGACGCCGTCATCTAGAGCCATTGAGAAGCTTCGGGTATGCTTTTCTTCCTTTGTCATCCACACTTCATTCCATGTTTTTCATTGCAACATCCATGACCTTCCAATGACACAATGTAGGAGGACTTCGAGAACGAGAGGAAAGAGAGGGAGCAGGCACAGGCCCTCATTGCTCAGCAGAGTCAGATGATGGCGCAACAAAATCAGATTTTGGCGTGGTTTACACAGAGGATGACAGCGTGCGAGTCCCAGTTATCGGTAAGTTCTTTCTCATAGGACCTAAACAAATCCTTCCATACACCTTACCCGCCCATGCTTGATTTCCAGGCCCTTCTGCCAAGTGGTGCCGCTCTTCCAACGGTTGGTCCACCTCCTTTTAACCTTAACTCATGGGTAAGTTGTTTTGCGTATTAGGTGCCAATTTCAAAATACAACATGTCTAGTGCATATTGACTAAGGCTCACAGTTTTCCATCTTGTAGCTTCAGGCCTCGGGTGGATCCAACAACGCGGAGCTTGGTGGACCATCGTCTCAGGACGAGACCATGCAAACGCCTCCTACGGGGGGAACCCTGACAACCCGCTCGGTCGCTCGCTCTTCTAGGTTTGTATCTAATTCTAGTGACATCTTGGCTCTTAGCATCTATCACTATCTTAGATTTTACTTGTCCCTTCAATGCATAGTTGAGAATTGCAGTCTCTCTGTACAATATTTTAGCATAGTATTTTTATCAGACTTGTATAAAGCATCAAATTTTAGTTGCCATATGTCCATCTTTGCTCATGTTACACAAAAGTATATATTTTGATACATGTTCATCTATTATAAGTGCTCAATCTAATAGGCAAGCTTAATTGTGGGTCTTAATCAAAGTATATTTCCGCCCATATAATTTTAGAATACCCACATACACATGCCAGCAAGAGTGCAAATGAAATACAAAATGCTATGACGGACCTGATACAAAATAGAAGAGATTATTCTTCATTGATGTAGCTGAAACAGAGTAAAAGAATCCTGCTCAGTTCATTGCTACATGGACCATCAGATGTAGAAGAACCAATATCCTTTACTGGTTGAAGTAATATACACCTGAACTATTTTGACATAGCAAAAAGATACAGCCGGTCCTTACTGCAAGAGAACAATCTATATAAAATCGCAATACTTCCATTTCGGAAAAAATAAAAACCCAAAATACATGTCCAAGCCAAGCATGGACATGGTACGTGAACTGTCTCTGTTATTGCTCATGCCTAAGACTTATATCTTTCAAATGATCATTAGCTAGATTAGTAAGGCAATTAAAGTTTGTAGCTGAGTAAATTTATCCAAGATTACAGAAAAAGGTAACATGCTCAATGATGAAAGGGATTACAGTTTGAAATCTTGCATTCTATAGAGGATCAAACGGCTGGATGTATGTGCATAGCTAGCCATGCGGGTAGCCCACTATTTTTCATATCTAGATATACATACATATATATTGGTACATGAATCTCATGTATTTGAGTTCTATTTTGTAGGACGTGCATGAAGGAAGGAGCTATTCGACGTTTTGATTACATGTGATGAGCTCTATGCATGGTTGTACTCTATTTGTGGTTTGGACTCTATGTGTGAACTTGTATTTTATTTGTGGTTTGGACTATGTGTGTGAACTTGTATGATCTTATTATGGACATATGCACTCTATTTGTGGCTTTGGTTCTTGTATGCACTTATTATGGACATATGTTGTGGTGTTTGATCTTGTATGTGATCTATTTGTGGCAATAGATCATTATATTGTGCATTACATGTTATATGAATTGAATTATGTCGATATTGTTCCACAGATGTTGGTCTTTATACATATTTGTGTATATTTGAATTCGAATTGCTATTAAAAATGGAAAAAGGCTGGAAAAAAAATACACATAGGAGTCTTTGCTGTGTGTAGACGCACGGCAAAGAAACCAAAGTCTCTTTGCCGTGTGAGGACACACGGCAAAGATGACACGCGGCGCCATACTGCGCTCCAGGGACGCACCTGGTGACCAAATGGTCACTTTGCCGTGTGCTGGCCCAGAATGCACACGGCAAAGAGGACACGGCAGAGGGAGGCGCACGGCAGAGGGATATCGCCCGGCAGAGAGAGGCGCACGGCAGAGAGGGGCTCACGGCAAAGGGAAGAGTCTTTGCCGTGCCAGGTTACACGGCAAAGGGAAGAGTCTTTGCCGTGAGGTGGTGCACGGCAAAGGGAAGAGTCTTTGCCGTGTGCTGGTGCACGGCAAAGTGTTCTACTGGGACCCACTAGCGGCGCCGTCTCGCCCGGGACGGCGTCAAGTGCTTTTCTATGCCGTGAAAGGTAGCAAGGCACACGGCAAAGTCTTTGCCGTGCATTTCCGTCCACGCGCACGGCAAAGATACGTTTGCCGTCCTGATCTTTGCCGTGCGATCTTTGCCGTGTGTTGTTACACGGCAAAGGCTTTGCCGTGCACTTTTAAGGCTTTGCCGTGCACTCATAGCTACACGGCAAAGAATCAATTTCCTGTAGTGACTGTAGCTAGTTGTTGCCTACCAAAACCTACCGGCGGGCAGCGACGAGCAACACGAAGAGCCGGGAGCCTCCCAGGACTGCTGGCGGGCCCTGGTCCCTCGGGCGACGGCCCGCAATGCTCTGGCACACGTCCTGACGGTTGCAAGGGCGTGCCACCTGACCTATACCTGGTCAGGAAGGTTTGCTTCAATTAGTTTCCTGCATGGTAGACACGTAAACATTAAACGAGCCTCGATCGGCTCTCAGGTTATGCGAATCGGCTCAAAGAGCCGATTAACCCATGGTTCATAATAGATCTGCAATAACATGGGGTTTCTGCTTTATCAATGCTAAGCTAAATCAATCTACGACAGTTTAGGGTTTTCACCGCATAACCGGAACATCCTACACGTAGTTGAGCCTGGCAGATACGAAAGATAACAGCAAACCAACCCAAAACGAGGCCTAAAAACCAACACGGAGTCGATTCCCGGAACATCCCTTCTTGGATCGGCAAACCGTACCTTACGCACTACTGGATCGTTCAACCCGTTTGCAAGGCCTAACCATGCAGATATCAAACTAATCCTCGAAGAACAAGGAACAACTATAACAGATCGAATCTACTAAACAAAGATAAAACAGGGTGCTGCCTTTACACCTAAAATAGGTGTAAGGACAGCTAGATATCTAGGGGCAGCACAGCTACGTAGACGTATCAGAAAAGCATCGATGCAAGCCCTAAAACATCTACGATAAACAGTGTTACTCGCCATCAAAAAGGCTTCAGACGAGCAACACCAAACAACGAATAAACAGATATCGCCTAGATCGCAAGATGCGATCTAGGCAGCATGACGTTACCCGGAAGAAACCCTCGAAACAAGGGGTGGCGATGCGCCTGGATTGTGTTTGTTGTGAACGTGATCGTCCTCCTTTCTCAATAACTCTAGGTACATATTTATAGTCCGTGGACTTTCTATCTTTGGAAATACACCTCATCATGTACGAGCTAAACTCTATCTCTTAATTCTAACTAACATGCGATCTACCATAATGTACAAATACACGGGTAATCTAGCCCAAATCCTCGTACGAGGCCGATTCAGAAACACATTACGTGTATATCCTTCAAGCCCATCTCCATCACGGCCCATCTCCTGATTTGGCCAAAATCTGGTGATAACACATGCCCCCTGGTTTTGCCAATAATAATTCCAAAACCACTCTATTTTTCTTCACCATGATTTGACATAACAGAGCAAAACTGTGTTGCAGAGCCGAACCACTACAGTGCCCTTTCATCATGATGCCTTGCCTTCTCAACTTCTCCGTACTGCACGATTTGACAGTTTTGGCAACGCATCCTCAAAACTGCCACAGCATTGAACCATCTTTCATTATATCCCTTTATTTAAACTCGTCCAGGCAGTTTGCTTCTTCATCCCCCTGCTCCACAGTAGCCAACGGAAAAACCCTCCTTCACACCATGGACTCCTCCTCCTCCTCCTCTGCCTCCTCGGGACTTTCTTGCCTATCCTCTCCCCTCCGAGAGCCGACGCCAGAGTGGGACCCGATGGCGTACAACATCCTCGCCCCAACGAAGTGGGACGAGGAGGATCACGCTTCCTCCATCTGGTCGAGGATGACAAGTCCTTGACAGACGGAGAAGACGACTTCCAGTTCCTCGTCGATGGGAGCCGGAGGCGGAGAGCGAGATGACTCGTTCTCCCTGGGACGACTTCACCTCCTCCGACGAGGAGGAGGAAGAGGAGAGTGACACCTCCTCCGATGAGCCACCGGCGAAGCGCTTCTGCTTTGGGTCGAACGCCGACAACGACGACGAAGACGACGACGAGGAGGAAACGGCCCCTGCCGAGGGCTACGGCAGCAGTGACGAGGAGCCCGCCGGCAGCAGCGCCGATGGCAGCCACGACGGCGACGACGAGGGCAGCGACGGCCCTTAGACTAGGATTACTAGCATAGGACTAGTAGTAGTAATCGGTCTTTTGTTTTCTTTCTTCCTGAGCAATCGGCTCTTCTCTGTAAAAATCCTCTTTATTAATGAAGAAAATGTTTCTATGCCAATTTTGCTTTCATATCAATTTAGCCGATTGTCAAAGCGAGTCAACGCGCAAAGAGCCGATGGCAGTGCATCGGCCTTCACCACAAAACGCGAGTAAGGCCAACCCAGTCGCCTATTCAAACGGTAACCTGCAACCCTTGACTGCAAGAGTAAACTCAGATCCCCAAATCGCCGCTCGAATAGATCCAACTTACGGCCACGCAAATCTCAGATCTCAATCGCGCAGACTCAACTCCGCAGCGAATCAAATGGCGGAATCATCCAACGCCAACACTACGGTCTCTGGCTTGAAGGTAATCCCCAACCGCTCCTCGCTATCCGAGCATAGTGTTGGAATTAACAACAAACACCTGAATTGATGTCTCATTCCTTCATTAACTTTTAGGTATCAGAGATTCTGCTGTCGCATCCTTCCCTTCCGAATTCTCTCTGTCTTGGCCCTCGTTCTACTGAAAGTCCTGCTAATTTGATTTCTTGCGAGGCCAATAGAATTCCCTTCGTGAGCCAGAACTTAGATCTATCTTCTTGGGCCGACTGCTTACGAGCCTGGCCTAATCCTCCTGAAGATTGGATTTCATGGTATAATAGAATCGCCAAAACTCACCAAGCCAACTGGGAAACCACAGGGATAGCCGATGCTTTAGCTTTATCACTGTCTCCCCTTGAGAAACATGAAAACCTTCTGAAAACCATCGGCTACTATTGGTCTGATGCTTTGAATTGTTTCATGTTTGGTCATGGCCCCATGACACCAACCCTACTAGATGTGGCCATGATCACTGGTCTAGACATTGCATCCCCAAGCCCCTCTCCTTTTATGTTGCCAAAGGTTCCTTTCAAGCTCTCTTCCAAAACAGACTGCACAAACTGGGGTGCTTATCTTCGACGCCACATGAAAAACAAAGAACACACGGCCTTCCTGAATTTCTGGTTGGAACACTTCATATTCTGTGGCCCTTCACTTGCTCCCACCAAGAATTACCTTTCCTTGGCCTATGAACTTGCCAAGGGCACCCAGCTTGGCATTGGCAAACTGTTCCTTGGAGAGGTCTATCGATATCTCCAACTAATGTCTGTCAAACTGTTTTCCCAAAAGACAGTCAAAACAGGAGGTCCCTGGTGGTTTATTCAATTGTGGGCTCAGCTATACTTCCAGAACCACATCCCAAACTTCCCACGTCTGGCCACGCGCACCTTTCCAGATGCCACCGGGAAGCAAATCCGATGCACTAGCTACGGCCAAGCTTTATATAGCCTTCCGGGCAGAAACCGATTCCCAAGGAAGCGTCAAAATGGTTCAGATCTTCTTCCAAGGCCTGGACAATCCCCTCTTCTTTCCTTACACGGAATCGAGCATTTTGAGAACCCGGTCTCCTTCAGGCTAGACAGCTTTGCCGATGACATCAGCACCCGGTAATTGTATCCCACCATGATTCGTCCCTGTTTCCTTCCGGTGGGCATGAGCACCTCCAACAGGATCATCAAACCTGGTTATGAGTCCTATCAGCCGGTCGTAGCAGCCCGGCAGTTTGGTCTTGGGCAGGTGTCTCCCCATTTCTTCCTCCATCACTTAAAGAGAGTAGAGCTGACTTGCCCGATATCCTCACTGGTCAGAGGTGTTACTCTTTCTTTGATGCTCTAGCCATCCCTGTTCCTCACAACCTCTCTTTTACCTCATCAACCGATGGTTTTGAGACTGGTGGTCAATGTGGAAGAGTCATGCCTTCAGGAGAGCTCTGGGACCCTTGTTGAAACAACTTGATGTTGAACATGATATCCCTGCAGAACAGGTACCACTACTCACAAATTATCTCGAAGTGGTTTACGACGATTTCCTTCCTTTTATAACCCTGCTCTATCTTCTTGTAGCAACAAGACGGTCCAGAACCTGTACATGATGACGGCTCCCCTTTCAGATTCCTCCCACCAGCTCCAGTGGTCCTCTTCTGCAAAAACTCACCACCCTTGAAAAAGGTTGTGATGCAGAGCCAGCCGATTCCACCAAAATCGGCTTCTAAGAGCAGAGTATCTTCTAGGCCGGCTGCCCCCGAGCCTCAGCCACGGCGAGAACAGCAGTGAGGAAAGTAGCTGCCAGGAAGACCTTGAAGCGCCAAACCCCTACTCTAGCTCAAGAAAGTTTGCACGTAAGCTTATCCATGCCTTGGCTGATTTCATCTATCCTTCTAGGCTCCTGCAACATGCTTGTATTTCCTTTACATGCCTCCACTAAAGAAAACTCCAGTGAGGATACACAGTCCAGTCGAAGGGAATCGAGCTCAGGTAACTCTGGGAAAACCACCACGCAGCCAACCAGACTTGCCACCGTCGGCTTCCAAGAAAAGGTCAGCTCCGAACCTGCTGCTTCCCAGGCTACACATAAAGCAGGACAGGGCGGTCTACGCACAAAGAGCCGATGCATCAAGAGAGCTCGCAAGGCACCACAAACCTCTTCATCAAACCAGGAGATTTCGAATGTAATTACTCTCCACATTCTCCTTGGCTCATATTTCATGCTAAACTATTGTTGTTCCCATCGGCTAACCACTTGCTTTACAGTTTGATGACACCTCTAGTGGGGAAGTCGAGGAGGTACTGATGCCATCCACCACCCTGGACCTAGCAACCTCTAAAAATGTAGCTGACAAGGCCGCCACTTTGGCCAAGCCCCCAGCAGAAACACAAGAGCCGATCATCTCTTCATCGGCTGCTCCTATGGTCTTAGGAGAGGTACCCTTCCTTTCCTTAGCTCTTCCTTTCTCTTTCGCCTATATGACGTTGTTCTTGTTGTTTGTCAGGGTTATGACCTCTCAAGCTTGCTAACGTTCGACCCTGAATCCATCGAACCAGCTGCATCTAAAGCAAGTGAAGAGTCGGGACCCAGCGCTACACATGGTCAACTCCAGCATCTCAAGGCCTTGCTCTCCTCCTCAATTGAAACATTGGTTGAAGATACCGAGGAAGTGAAGAGCATTCTTGAAGACATCCAGCCTCATCTCCGGGTGACGTTGCAGGTAAAACTCAGGCCAGTTGTGACTCTGTCTACTTACAGGTCAAGGGTGAAATTGGCTCGTCAGAGAATCGGCTTACGCCACGCCCAGCTTCCGTTAAAAGCCGATATTGCAGACAAATGTCAGCGACTTAATGAGAAAAAGGCAGCTTTGGACGCCAAAACTGACACCTCTGTCAACACTGCTGAACTTGAGACCTTGCGAAAGGAGTTGGAGGACCTTGAAGAGAGGGTCCGGGTAACTAAACAGCTCATCCAAGATAAGGAAGCTCTTATTGCCCTCTCCCACGAGGAAGCAGAAGGCCTCAAAGCTGAATCGAAGACTGATCTGGCCGAAATTCGCGCCTTGAACAAGCAGTGGTGACAGGCCAGGGCGAAGATGACGAGGCCGAGATCGCCGAGGTGGATCGTGTTCGTGTTACCGCCCTCCGTGCCCTTGAGGCATTCCTTCAGTAGAGCTTCCCCATGTAACCTGATAACTGCTCCACTGGCTTGTACCTCTACTTGTAATAGTTTGTACCTCTTGAGTCGATGGCTGCGCATCAGCTTTTTATTCTAAAGTCGATGTCTGAGCATCGGCTGTACTTAATTTTATTATTATTTTTGTTTTTTTACTGGCCGATCGATTTCATGAATCGGCCTCCATATTTCAATGTCCATCCTCCCACATACTTGGGAAATATTTCTGAAGATACTGGCCATTGATAGCCATTGGGCACATACTTCGTAGCCTCGTATCTTATCCGTTTAAGTGCCCCCCGAGCCGAATCTTTCAAGGAATTGAAGATATTGGATCTCCAGTCATCTTACTACGACTACGTGACGTGCTTGAGGTGAGATCCTTGCTTTTTATTTTTTGGGGCCGATCGCAGGGATCGGCCTTGCCACGTACGTCCGTCGACTTTGGTCTTGCTATTCTGTCAGGCGGTGGATAAGACCAGCCTCACCCCGTTTTTGAAGCCTCGATGCGCTCACAGCCGTCCAAACTGACTCCAGAGATCGGCTCTTGGTCGTCTGCGTCCCAAATATTCATGCCAGCTATTGAGATCTCGATCGAGTCATCTGCATGAACGACCTCCACTTCATCTCCATCCCACTGTATGGCATTGGTGCATTGTGGATGGAATGCAGCAGTTGGCGTGAATCCAATCCCTCCCTAGCAGGACAGCGTAGGTGCTTTTGCCGTCGACGATGAAGAACGATGTAGGGATGGTTTTTCGGCCCACGGTTAGGTCCACGTTCAGAACGCCTTGCTTCTGATGATTGGCCGTTGAAGTCGCTTAGTGTGACGTTGGTCTTGATCAGATCTTCGAAGAGCGTCCCAAACGCCGTAGCATGGAGTATGGCATTATGTTGATCGCTGCTCCCGTGTCATCCAGCATCTTGCCGACAGGCTGCCCGTTGATGTAACCTCTTAGATACATGGCCTTCAAATGTTTATAGCTCCTCTCCTGTGGCTTTTCAAAGATGATGGCCGTGGGTCGCAGAACCACTGGCACTTCTTCGGTTCTTGGAGCACAAAACTCCGACGGAAGTATGAACACCATGTTTGTGCCAGCCGATGCCTTTGCATCGGCTTTTGCTTGTTTGGGGCGCCACTCCTTCTTCGGTGGACGTGTATCCGCCTCCGAGTTTGCTGAATTTTCACGGCCAGATCGGGCCGAGCTTTCCTCAACGTGTACAGGTACTGCGCCTCGGCTTCCTCCAAACTACGTAGCCGTTGCACCCTGCACTTTTGGGAGTGACTGAGTGACATAGGCATCCCCAATGGGCCTGCCAAAGATGGTACCCGGGGTTTATTCAAGGCCCAAGACCCGAAGAATAAGAAGACTTGGAAGCCCATTTAGTGTTAAGGAAAGATAGTTTGTATTAGGAAAGATAGAGATTTGTAATCTTACGAGTGGGTACGAAACCCTCTCGAACTCTGTAACTTGTGTATTACGAAACTCGGCTCCGCCTCCTATATAAGGGGAGTCGAGAGACAAAGAAAGGGATCGAATCCTGTCAACATAACCCTAGTTTTCATAATCGTCGAGTACTTTTCGCCTGAACCTTCGAGATCTACTTGCCCTCTACTTCTAGCAAAACCCTAGTCTACAATCTGTAGGCATTGACAAGTTAATCCTTTGTCAATTGGCGCCGTCTGTGGGAATTAGAGGTTGCAAGGAGCTGATCTCGATGGCACGTTCAAGATCTTCGTCGACAGCAAGCAACGCGATGGATCGAGGTAACAAGGGAAAAACTGATCTAGTTAATTTTATTCCTCACCCGCCCTCCCGTATGGATGCATGTGCCTATCTGGAGGAGCCCATCATCATGACGTTCGGAGAATTCCGATTTGGCGTCAACAAGGAAGGATCCTACCGTCTCGAAGTTCCGATCTCGTCGGAATTTTCAGCGGTCGATTCTAACTTTTCGTCGAGTGACGAGGAGTTTTCGTCGCCACGCTTCGTCGACAACAAGGCAAGCGGAAAGCTCGCCAAGATCTTCAGCAACACATCCTTCGAGTCGTCTGCGGACTCCTTTATAAGCAGCGACTCCGACAGCGTCGACAGCTTCAACTTCATCGACAAATCTGCCGCCATCGGAAAGGTCTTCACCACTCTATATAATGGTGTCACCAATCCTGACAAAAATCAATACGCAAAATATCATCAGATCTATGCGATAGAAGAGGCAGGCCGGTCAGAACCAAACGTCGGAGGCTTTCGATGATTTGGGAAATCCTTACATCGATCCCGCTGATCTCAGAAAAGGCTTAGGCACTAAATATGCTGGGACTTCAACTCGAGCACAAGTCCAACTCCCGCAAGCAGCGTGGGATAGGGCTGCAAGAGCTATGGATGGTTCAGAACCAATGACCTCCACTGCTACTGTACAAGAACTACAAGCATATCAATATAGACTTGCTCGAGTAAGAGAGTTGGAAAAACAGACAGCATCATTAAATAGAAGAAAAGAGGCAGCTTCCGCATCAAGCGGACGCGAGCAGATTTAAGTCGACAATCAGGAACTTCGGGAGACAACACAGAGAAGCTCTGAGGAGAGCAATGTCTCGGCTGCAAAACATACCCGAAGAGAGGAAACATAATCCAAAATCTCGACATGTCCTTTATGTCGATCGATGAAAGGGGAAATATCATCCCAAAAACGCCAGAGGCAGGTTACATGGCAACACAAGCTTACATCTTGGCGTCCAGACCACCTCCTGGGGACCCGAGAGAACCATTGTTCAATATGGCGATGGCTGGAGTAGGAGTTATGGGAACAGCGTTTGCAACAACGCCTCCCGAAGAAAACCCTAGGCAAAATAGTCCACGACCAAGCAGTTCAAGATCCCCAAGAACAAGTGGAGCAAGAGACACAGCAGTCCAAGTAAGGGTGGACAGAGCACGACAAGAAAGAAGAGAGCGACAGCATTCACCAGAAGTTGCCGACGAAGATATGTGTGGGCTCCCGTGTTTCACGAGAAGAATTCGAAAGACTCGAGTCCCAAAAGGGTTTAAGCTACCCGAAAATTTCAAGAAATTCGATGGCCTGCAAGATCCCGAGGATTGGCTCGTGGATTATCTTGAGATGGTGAAGCTAGTAGGAGGAACCAGAGCAACAGCTATGCAAAGTATCCAAGTTCACTTGAGCGGTGCGAGATCTTGGATAAAGAAACTCCCCCAAGTTCCATCGACACTGGGATAACTTTGAGGATATCTTTGTGAAAATTTCCGATCTACCTGCAAGAAACCTGCGTCATTGGAAGAGTTGAGGGCGTGTCGACAAAAACACGACGAGTCGATGAGGAAATATATACAGCGGTGGAACATCATAAAGAACTCGGCAGAAGATATATCCGACGAGAGGGCAATAGATGCGTTCGTGGCAGGAATTCGCCGAGGAGATTTTGTCGAGGACTTAGGGAGAACTAACCCTAAGACCATATCAGCACTTATGGAGATAGCCAATAAATGGGCAGATGGAGAAGACGCAATATACAACAAGCGACACAGGTCGCCAGAGGAGGATCGTGGTCGAAATTATCAAAATAGAAGGCAATTTTCTCGCCAGTTCTACAACAACGATGCTCCCGGCCATATATCGGCTGGTTTTCGAGGAAATCCTGGAGGACACAGTCGAGATGACTATCAAAGGAGTAGCGAGCATCAAAGCGACAATAGAGGCGATTCTCGCGGCAACAGACAAAACAATGGACCAAGGTTCCAAAGACCTTCGTGTCCCGAAGAAATGATGAACGGTCCGTGCCTATGCATTTTTATCTTGACAATAATGGAAAGAGGCAGTCAGGCATCTCCAGAAAGATTGCCGAAACTTTTCGTGCAATGTTGCGAGCCGCAGGAATCACAAATGCCCAAGCCACGAATAGAAACCCCGGGGGCCACGGAGCGAAATCCACCTTCCACCTCCTCCCGCAATTACGGACGAAAATCACCACCTTAGAATAGCGGCAGCACCACATCCACCTCCATACGTTGACCCCAACTCTAACGGTGCGGTCTCGATGATTCAGAAAGCTAGGCCATCAAACAGGGCGAAGGTAATCTCGCGACAAGTGTTCATGGCAAAATGCCTCCACCAACAGTCGAGTACTTAAATTGGTCAGGGCAAGACATCGGCTTCACGATCGCAGACCATCCGCAGCAAGTCCCTCGACCAGGACAATCAACATTCATCTTACCCGCAGTAATCGCTGGTTTCGACGTGTCGAGAGTTTTCATAGATGGCGGCAGCAGCTTAAACCTCATGTATGCAGATACATCGAGGAAGATGAACATATCCCTAGCAAACTTAAAACCAACCGACACACGCCCACGGGATTACACCGACAAGCCAAGTTACCCATTGGGCAAAATCAACCTCGACGTTCGTTTGGAACCCGAGAAAACTACAGGATAGAGAATTTGGAGTTCGAAGTCGTGGATTTCCCATCGCAATATCATGCTTTGTTGGGACGACCAGCGTATGCCAGGTTCATGGCAGTGCCGCATTATACATATCTGTTGTGGAGGTTGCCTGGGCCTAAGGGACCTATCACAATCAAGGGAAGTTTCGCATTATCTGATAAATGCGACAAGGATTTTCATCGACTATCGGAAACTTTCGGGATGCAAGCAGAATATGCGGCCCCAAGGTTCACTGATTATGATGTGCTGCCAGTAGGAGATCTTCCAAGGAGCCAACTTTCAAGACAACCAAGGATTCAAAAGAGGTACAGATCCACCCGACAGATCCAAAGAAAACGACATCCATTGCCGCAAACATGGATGTCGCATAGAAAGCGCTCGTCGAGTTCCTCCGTGAGCACTGGAAAATCTTCGCATGGTGTCCAGCTAACATGCCAGGAGTACCCAGGGAACTTGCCGAGCACCACCTCAATTTGGATCCTCTCGCAAGACCAGTAAAGCAACCCTTGCGGCGTTTTTCAGAGCCTAGCCGCAAAGCCATGTTATCTGAAATAGATCGACTCAAAGATGCTGGTTTCATCAGGGAAATATCTACCGAAGCCACGTGGGTAGCTAACCCAGTGATGGTGCCGAAAAACATACAATAGTCCTTCGCATGTGCCGACTTTACGTGTCTCAATAAACATTGTCCCAAGGATCACTTTCCCTCCCAAGGATCGATCAAATCATCGACTCCACGGCGGGATGCGAACGTCTTTCCTTTTTGGACGCATATTATAACCAAATCAGACAAAAAGAAGAAGATGAAGCCAAGACAGCGTTCATCACACCTTACGGCGTGTTTTGTTACAAAACAATGCCCTTTGGTTTGAAAACGCGGGAGCAACGTATCAGCGGATGATGCAGAAGTGCCTAGCAACACAGATTGGTAAAAATGTACAAGTCTACATAGATGACGTCGTAATAACATCAAAGAAGGGGTCAACTCTGATCGAAGATTTGAAGGAAACCTTCGACAACCTCGACAAGTTCTGCCTCAAGCTGAACCCGACAAAGTGCTCTTTTGGAGTTCCCGCTGGAGAACTCCTCGGGTTCTTAGTATCAGCAAGAGGGATTGAAGCCAACCCTGAAAAAATCCAGGCCATAGTGACTATGAGAAAGCCAAAAAGTTGAAAGAAATACAACACTAACGGGGCGAGTCGCAGCTTTAAGTAGATTCGTTGCTAGGAGAAAAGGCGCTACCGTTCTATGCATTGATCAAACAGGGGAAAATTTCAATGGAACGAAGAAGCGATAGAGCCTTCGAGAACCTCGAGCAATTTCGACACCACCGATATTGGTGGCGCCGAAAGAGAAAGAACCTCTCCTCTTGTACATTGCAGCTACACCTCAGGTGGTCAGCACGGCCCTAGTAGTCGAGAGAGAAGAAGAAGGCAAGCTTCATGGAGTTCAGAGGCCAATATTTCATCAGCCGGGCACTGCCGCTTTCAAAACAGCGGTACCCGCAATATCGAAACCGGCATATGGAGTATTCACGACAGCAAGAAAATTGCGACATTTTTCGGCGCACCCGATAATAGTGGTCAATGAGGCTCCTTTGTCAAATATACGAACAACCAGAGCTACGAGTCGTGTCTCCCTTTGGGGAATAGAACTTTCTCCGGGACATCACGTATGAAAAGAAAAGCAATAAAATCACAGGTTTTACCAGATTTCATTGCGAGTGGATGGAGCTACAAAACACGGGGCCTCCAGATTTATCGAGAACTTGGACCATGAACTTCGACGGGTCCAAAAGACTGGAAGGTGCTGGAGCAGGCGTGATATTGGTATCACCTGAAGGCGACAAGTTGAAGTACGTTTTGCGGATGACGTTCCCAAACGCGTCTAACAATGAAGCAGAATATGAAGCTCTCATACACGGGATGAAGATGGCGAAAGCTTGCGGTGCAACCCGATTGAAAATTTTCGGCGACTCACAATTGGTGGCACAAAAGTTATGAACCAATGTGATGTCAACTAAAGTATGATAGCATACAAAGAGGTATACAATGAGCTGGAGAAATTATTTGACGGATGCGAGGTAAACCACATCAGCAGGATGAGTAACGATGAAGCCGACGTTCTTGCAAACATCGGGTCATAGTGTCTCGCGATTCCTCCAGCGTGTTCTGGGAAGAGATAAGCGAGAGGTCAACAAAGCCAACAAAAACAAAGAAGGAGAAGAAAGAGAAACACTCGAGTATCACCAATGACATAGAAGAAGAAGAAGAGCAAGAGCTAGTCATGATGGTGCAAATTCCATGGATGCAGGTTTACATATCATACATCCTAAAGAAAACGATACCCGACGACCCAGTTGAAGCAAGGCGAATAATTAGGAGATCAAAAGCTTTTACCGTGTAAAAAGGGAGCTGTACAAACGAAGCATCTTAGGCTAGAGAGATGTGTTACACCCGAAGAAGGAAGAATCATCCTAAAGATGTGCATGAAGGAATATGCGGTCACCACGCGAGTAGCCGAGCTATCGCGGCCAAAGTTTTCAGAGCAGGATTTTACTGGTTAACGGCAATAGAGGACGCGAAGGAAATAGTGAGAACCTGCGACGCGTGCCAAAGATTTGCCGCCAAACCCCACTCTCCCGCAGCAGAACTTATGCCAATCCCACTATCTTGGCCATTTGCTCAATGGGGTCTCGACATGGTGGGAAAACTACACAAAGCTTCGCCAGGAGGCTATGAGTATATGCTCGTCGCTTTAAAATTTTCGAAGATAAGAACAGGCTGAACGACTTAAGCTGTAAAAGAATCGTCTTCAGTTTGAGTCCCTCATAGCATCACACAGACAACGGCAGCAACTTTACGTCCAAAGAGTTCAAAGCATACTGCGCAGAAGTGGGCATCAAGTTGAGTTTTGCGTCTGTCGCACATCCACAGACCAATGGACAAGTCGAGAAAGCCAATGGCATCATCTGCAATGGTATCTAGAAACGACTGCTAGCTCCACTGGAAAAGCTCGGCATACTTGGCCGGAGGAGCTGCGTGTTGTGTGAGTATCCGAACAACACCAAACACGGCGACACAGAAACACCGTTTTTCTGGTCCATGGAGCCGAAGCAGTCCTGCCGATAGAAATCGAGCATGATTCCCAAGAGTTACAGAATATAATGAAGAAATCTCGAGAAAAGCCTTGGAGGACGACGTTGATGCACTTGACGAAGCTCGAGATGAAGTTCGTCGCAGTCGCTAAATATCAACAGGACCTGAAGAATTACCACAAGAAGATTGCGGCCACGATCTTTTCAAGTTGGTGATTTAGTCTTGCGACTCAATCAAAAAAGTCATGAAAAACTCGAGTCACCATGGCTTGGACCCTACATCGTCACAGAAGTCATCGAAGGAGGAGCATACAGAATCAAGGACAAGAAGACGGGGAACATTGAGCCAAATCCTTGGAACATGGCGCAGTGATGTCTACGTTCCCCCTCCTTTCCTGTAGACAGTGTTGGGCCTCCAAGTGCAGAGGTTTGTAGAAAGAAGCAAGTTTTCCTTAAGTGGATCACCCAAGGTTTATCGAACTCGGGAGGAAGAGGTCAAAGATATCCCTCTCATGCAACCCCGCAACCACAAAGCAAGAAGTCTCTTGTGTCCCCAACACACCTAATAGGTGCACTAGTTCGGCGAAGAGATAGTGAAATACAGGTGGTATGAATATATATATGAACAGTAGTAATGGTGCAGTAAAAAAGCTGCGTGTAGTTGATGGTGGTAGTATTGCAGCAGAGTAAACAAGAAAAAGTAAACAAGCGTAGTAACTCAGATTTAGAACAAGGCCTAGGGATTACACTTTCACTAGTGGACACTCTCAACATTGATCACATAACAGAATAGATAAATACATACTCTACACTTTTGTTGGATGATGAACACATTGCGTAGGATTACACGAACCCTCAATGCCGGAGTTAACAAGCTCCACAATAATGCTCATGTTTAAGTAACCTTAAGTGTAAGATAGATCAAAACGACTAAACCAAGTACTAGCATAGCATGCACACTGTCACCTTCATGCATATGTAGGAGGAATAGATCACATCAATATTATCATAGCAATAGTTAACTTCGCAATCTATAAGAGATCATGATCATAGCATAAACCAAGTACTAACACGGTGCACACACCGTCACCTTTACACACGTGCAGGAGGAATAAAACTACTTTAATAACTTTGCTAGAGTAGCACATAGATAAATTGTGATACGATGCACATTGCAATCATAAAGAGATATAAATAAGCACTTCACTACGCTCTTCAACAGTGAATAAGTACTTGTGAAATATAGCCTAAGAGACCCACACGGTGCACACCGTCACCTTTACACACGTGGGACAAGGAGTCTCCGGAGATCACATAAGTAAAACTCACTTGACTAGCATAATGACATCTAGATTACAAGCATCATATGAATCTCAATCATGTAAGGCAGCTCATGAGATTATTGTATTGAATTACATAGGAGAGAGATGAACCACATAGCTACCGGTACAGCCCGAGCCTCGATGGAGAACTACTCCCTCCTCATGGGAGCAGCAGCGGTGATGAAGATGGCGGTGGAGATGGCAGCGTGTCGATGGAAGCCTTCCGGGCACTTCCCCGCCCGGCAGGGTGCCGAACAGAGACTCCTGTCCCCCAGATCTTGGCTTCGCGATGACGGCGTTCTGGAAGGTTTTGGGTTTCGTCGTACGCCCTAGGGTTTTCGCGACGGAGGCTTTATATAGGCGAAGAGGCGGCGCAGAGGGGCGAGGGGCCACACCATAGGGCGCGCGCCCCTCCGGCCGCGCCAAGTATCATCCGGGGGCCCGTGGCCCCTCCGGCGGTTCTCGTGTGTTCTGGATGGTTCCGGGAAAAATAGGAATCTCGGGTCTTGATTTCGTCCGATTCCGAGAATATTTCGTTACTAGGATTTCTGAAACCAAAAACAGCAGAAAAGAACTGGCACTTCGGCATCTTGTTAATAGGTTAGTTCCGTAAAATGCATAAATATGACATATAATGTGTATAAAACATGTAGATAACATCAATAATGTGGCATGGAACATAAGAAATTATCGATACGCTGGAGACGATCGCATCCCTGTTCTGCTCGTCCCGACCAGGTAAAACGATAACAAAGATAATTTCTTAAGTGACATGCCATCATAACCTTGATCATACTATTTGTAAACATATGTAATGAATGCAGCGATCAAAACAATGGTAATGACATGAGTAAACAAATGAATCATAAAGCAAAGACTTTTCATGAATAGTACTTCAAGACAAGCATCAATAAGTCTTGCATAAGAGTTAACTCATAAAGCAATAAATCAAAGTAAAGGTATTGAAGCAACACAAAGGAAGATTAAGTTTCAGCGGTTGCTTTCAACTTATAACATGTATATCTCATGGATATTGTCAACATAGAGTAATATAACAAGTGCAATATGCAAGTATGTAGGAATCAATGCAACATTACACAAGTGTTTGCTTCTTGGGATGGAGAGAAATAGGTGAACTGACTCAACATAAAGGTAAAAGAATGGTCCTTCAAAGAGGAAAGCATCGATTGCTATATTAGTGCTAGAGCTTTTATTTTGAAAACATGAAACAATTTTGTCAACGGTAGTAATAAAGCATATGAGTTATGTAAATTATATCTTACAAGTTGCAAACCTCATGCATAGTATACTAATAGTGCCCGCACCTCGTCCTACTTAGCTTGGACTACCGGGTCTTTGCATGCCATGTTTCAACCAAGTGTCACAAAGGGGTACCTCCATGCCGCCTGTACAAAGGTCTAAGGAGAATGCTCGCATTTTGGATTTCTCGCTTTTGATTATTCTCAACTTAGACATCCATACCGGGACAACATGGACAACAGATAATGGACTCCTCTTAAATGCATAATCATGTAGCAATGATTATTATTCTCATATGAGATTGAGGATATATGTCCAAGACTGAAACTTCAACCATGATTCATGGCTTTAGTTAGCGGCCCAATGTTCTTCTCTAACAATTTTGCACGCTCCAACCACTAAAATGATAGATCCTTCAGACAAGACGGACATGCATAGCAACTCACATAATATTCAACAATAGTTGATGGCGTTCCCCAGAAGCATGGTTATCGCACAACAAGCAACTTAATAAAATATAAAGTGCATAAGTACATATTCAATATTACAATAGTTTTTAAGGCTATTTTGTCCCATGAGCTATATATTGCAAAGGTGAATGATGGAATTTTAAAGGTAGCACTCAAGCAATTTACTTTGGAATGGCGGAGAAATACCATGTAGTGGGTAGGTATGGTGGACACAAATGGCATAGTAGTTGGCTCAAGGATTTTGGATGCATGAGAAGTATTCCCTCTCGATACAAGGTTTAGGCTAGCAAGGTTATTTGAAGCAAACTCAAGGATGAACCGGGCAGCAAAACTTACATAAAAGACATATTGTAAACATTATAAGACTCTACACCGTCTTCCTTGTTGTTCAAAACTCAATACTAGATATTATCTAGACCTTAGAGAGACCAAATATGCAAATCAAATTTTAGCAAGCTCTATGTATTTCTTCATTAATGGGTGCAAAGCATATGATGCAAGAGCTTAAACATGAGCACAACAATTGCCAAGTATCACATTATCCAAGACATTTTAGAATTACTACATGTAGCATTTTTCAATTCCAACCATATAACAATTTAACGAAGAAGAAACTTCGCCATGAATATTATGAGCTAAGAACACATGTGTTCATACGAACCAGCGGAGCGTGTCTCTCTCCCACACAAGGATGAACTTATTCAGAGAACTAAGATAACAAAACAAAAACAAAAATAAAAGCACACAGACGCTCCAAGTAAAGTACATAAGATGTGACCGAATAAAAATATAGTTTCACTAGAAGAACCCTGATAAGTTGTCGATGAAGAAGGGGATGCCTTGGGCATCCCCAAGCTTAGATGCTTGAGTCTTCTTGAAATATGCAGGGATGAACCACCGGGCATCCCCAAGCTTAGACCTTTCACTCTTCTCGATCACATTATATCACCCTCTTCTATTGACCCTTGAAAACTTCCTTCACACCAAACTTCAAGCAAACTCATTAGAGGGTTAGTGCACAATTAATAATTCACATGTTCAGAGGTGGCACAATCATTCTTAACACTTCTGGACATTGCACAAAACTTCTGAAAGTTAATGGAACAAAGAAACTCATTCAACTTAACAAAAGCGGCAATGCGAAATAAAAGGCAGAATCTGTCAAAAACAGAACAGTCCGTAAAGACGAATTTTAAGATGGCACCAGACTTGCTCAAATGGAAAAACTCAAAACTAATGAAAGTTGCGTACATATCTGAGGATCACGCTCGTAAATTGGCAGATTTTTTGGAATTTTCTACAGAGAACTGTGCCCAGATTCGTGACAGACAGCAATGCTGTTTGTGCGCAGCGATCCCAAATATAACATCAACTTTGACATAGAAACTTTACTTGGCACAAAAACATGATAAGGAGAGGTTGCTACAGTAGTAAACAACTTCCAAGACTCAAAAACAAAAATTGCTGTAGTAAAATAAACACATGGTTATCTCCAAGAAGTTCTTTCTTTATAGCCATTAAGATGGGCTCAGCAGTTTTAATGATGCACTCGCAAGAAATAGTATTTGAAGCAAAAGAGAGCTTCAAAAGGCAAATTCAAAACACATTTAAGTCTAACATGCTTCCTATGCATAGGAATCTTGTAAATAAACAAGTTCATGAAAAGCAAAGTAACAAGCATAGGAAGATAAAACAAGTGTAGCTTCAAAAATTTCAGCACATAGAGAGGTGTTTTAGTAACATGAAAATTTTTACAACCATATTTTCCTCTCTCATAATAACTTTCAGTAGCAACATGAGCAAACTCAACAATATAACTATCACATAAAGCATTCTTATCATGAGTCTCATGCATAAAATAATTACTACTCCCAACATAAGCATAGTCAATTTTATTAGTTGTAGTGGGAGCAAATTCAACAAAGTAGCTATCAAATATAGGAGGTATATTGTAATCATAATCAAATTTATCCTCCATAAAAGGTGGTAACAAAAGACTACTATCATTATAATCATCATAAATGGGAGGCAAAGTATCATCAAAGTAAATTTTCTCCTCAATGCTTGGGGGACTAAAAATATCATGCTCATCAAAACCAGCTTCCCCAAGCTTAGAATTTTCCATAGCATTAGCAACAATGGTGTTCAAAGCATTCATAGTAATAACATTCCCATTAGCATGCATATAAAGTTCCATGGGTTTCTTAATTCTTTCTTCAAACACATCATGTCCTAATTCAAGATAAAGTTCATAAAGATCTCTCATATTTTTGTTGTTTTCCATTATGCCTAACTAGTGTAAACAAGAAACAAAAAGATGCAATTGCAGAGTCTAAAGGAAATAGCTTCGAGTACACACAATGGCGAAAAGCATGTTACCTGGAACCGGAGTGTGAGTACCTTTTACCTTTCCTCCCGGCAACAACGGCGCCTAAAAATAGCTTGATGTCTACGTTCCCCTCCTTTCAGACGTTGTTGGGCCTCCAAGTGCGTAGGTTTGTAGAACAGCAGCAAGTTTTCCTTAAGTGGATCACCCAAGGTTTATCGAACTCAGGAGGAAGAGGTCAAAGATATCCCTCTCATGCAACCCCGCAACCACAAAGCAAGAAGTCTCTTGTGTCCCCAACACACCTAATAGGTGCACTAGTTCGGCGAAGAGATAGTGAAATACGTGGTATGAATATATATATGAACAGTAGTAATGGTGCCAGAAAATAGCTTGGCGCGTGTAGTTGATGGTGGTAGTATTGCAGCAGTAGTAACACAGTAAAACAGTAAACAAGCAGCAGTAACTCAGCAGTATTTAGGAACAAGGCCTAGGGATTACACTTTCACTAGTGGACACTCTCAACATTGATCACATAACAGAATAGATAAATACATACTCTACACTTTTGTTGGATGATGAACACATTGCGTAGGATTACACGAACCCTCAATGCCGGAGTTAACAAGCTCCACAATAATGCTCATGTTTAAGTAACCTTAAGTGTAAGATAGATCAAAACGACTAAACCAAGTACTAGCATAGCATGCACACTGTCACCTTCATGCATATGTAGGAGGAATAGATCACATCAATATTATCATAGCAATAGTTAACTTCGCAATCTATAAGAGATCATGATCATAGCATAAACCAAGTACTAACACGGTGCACACACTGTCACCTTTACACACGTGCAGGAGGAATAAAACTACTTTAATAACTTTGCTAGAGTAGCACATAGATAAATTGTGATACGATGCACATTGCAATCATAAAGAGATATAAATAAGCACTTCACTACGCTCTTCAACAAGTGAATAAGTACTTCGTGAAATATAGCCTAAGAGACCCACACGGTGCACACACCGTCACCTTTACACACGTGGGACAAGGAGTCTCCGGAGATCACATAAGTAAAACTCACTTGACTAGCATAATGACATCTAGATTACAAGCATCATCATATGAATCTCAATCATGTAAGGCAGCTCATGAGATTATTGTATTGAATTACATAGGAGAGAGATGAACCACATAGCTACCGGTACAGCCCCGAGCCTCGATGGAGAACTACCTCTCTCTCATGGGAGCAGCCGGTGATGAAGATGGCGGGAGATGGCAGTGTCGATGGAGAAGCCTTCCGGGGCACCCGTCCCCAGGTGCCGGAACAGACTCCTGTCCCCAGCATCTTGGCTTCGCGATGACGGCGGCTCTGGAAGGTTTCGTGGGTTTCGTCGTACGCCTAGGGTTTTCGCGACGGAGGCTTTATATAGGCGAAGAGGCGGCGCAGAGGGCCGGAGTGGGGCCACACCATAGGGCGGCGCGGCCCCCTCCGCCGCGCCAAGGCATCATCCTGGGGCCCTGTGGCCCTCTCTCGCGGTTCTCGTGTGTTCTGGATGGTTCCGGAAAAATAGGAATCTGGGTCTTGATTTCGTCCGATTCCGAGAATATTTCGTTACTAGGATTTCTGAAACCAAAAACAGCAAACAGGAACCTGGCACTTCGGCATCTTGTTAATAGGTTAGTTCCAGAAAATGCATAAATATGACATATAATGTGTATAAAACATGTAGATAACATCAATAATGTGGCATGGAACATAAGAAATTATCGATACGTTGGGGACGTATCACGCAGCTCAGGCGTTTCTACGCCTAGATAGCGAAATATAGTCTCCTCTGTAAACATACAATGTACTGAAACGCCCGCGAGTTTTCAGACGCACTCTTTTCCTTTTTCGGGGCACCGAGTGGGGCCGGGAAAGGTTTTTAATGAGGCGGGCTCGCGTGCTGCAATATAATAAAAATAGTAAAGATATACTTCTTATTCGTCGACACTCGGGGGCCCTCAAATATCAAAACAGACAAACTCGATTTATGAAAAATATTTCGCCTTGGTGCAATAGTACCTCGCCAAATACATAAAGAAGCTGGTCATGATTAAATATAGTGTACACGTCAGAAAATCTCATCACTTTGGTCCAAAAACCCGACAAAACAAAAATATAGAACTTCGATACCAAGATCCTGCAGTCCATCAAGATGTTTTATTTCAACACAGGAAGAAATCTTTGCAAAAGAAAAAATAGTACAAACTCTAGCCAAAAGGCTCGGGGGCTCCAACAATATAGCGCATTCTGCGATATACAACAGAATTTTTCGACAAAGTTTTACAAGTCAGTCAGAACCTAAAATAGTATCTATTGACAAGCCTCTGGTTGTTTTATGCTCAGCATAAGATCCCTTGACGAAGAATTCTGAATCCATCCGAAGAAGCTCATCTATCATCGACTCGGCCACAGGAGTCACCATCTCATTGATTGCATCAATATTATTCTTCCGCCGCGTTTTCTTCGCCAGGCAATCAACGACGATCTTCGACAGATCTAACTTTGGATGGCAAATATGTATCATAATCATGGCAAATCTTGCTCCGGCGGTTAGTTGAGCTCGCACAAAATTATGAATACGAGGAGCATCTCTGAAGGCTTCTAGTAAATTGGGAAGAGTTGTCGGTACTTCATTTCGAGGAAACAAAGTTTTGAAAACAAGGGTCAATGTGGTCGTGCAAAAACTGAGAAATTCGCGCACTTGGCAAGCACGATCTTGGAACCTGACAATTTGTTGGGTTCGTTCAGGAGTGGCCCAAAATAAGCAGCCATGGTTAAGGGAAAGATTGACAAGAAGATTCGTCCTCTCATTCACTCTCTGATCCTCGGCGGCAGCATCAAGAACCGAGCCTATTAGGCAGCAAAGTAAGAAATTTGGAAGGCAGCACAGAAAAATAAAGAAGAGGCATCAATAAGGTTGAAGGTACATACCTAACATATTAGTGCTAGCTTCCAACATCAGTTCGAGCATGCTATTTTCTCGGGTAGCAGCTCCCTTTGCTTCCAATACAGCAGCATCTTTGGCAATCATAGCTTCTTTGGCTTGATGAAGCGCAAGCTCTTCTTGATCAGACGCTTTCCGAGCTTGTTCCATCATTGCCAAAGTTTGTTTCTTCATGGATTGAAGTTGTTCTCGAAGTTCTTGTAAATCTTCCGACATAGGTTTGCTCGAAGAACCTTCAAGGAGATTATCATCGGTTTTTACTTTCTTCGAGAAGGAAGACGCAGGCAGGAGAGCAAGGGTTGGTTGAATAATTATCAAATATTAACTGGAAAAGAAAATCCCAGGATCAATGATAGCACCAAGAGGAAATTCATTGATTTCTAGAAAGTTTACATGGTCATTACAAACGAAGTTCCTAAAAAAGGTCTACCAGAATAATTGTCGCCAAGGCTAGAATGGCGACAACAGCAAAAGAAATAAAGAAAGCAAAAAATAGAAAAGGCATTCAATTAGACCTCCGGCTTTGACGAGCTGGGAGTCGAAGACGGCTTGATCCCGAGATAGGCCAGGATTTTCTTCAGTTCTCTGCCGCCTTGACCAATGATCGCCACCTTGTTTGCTCTATCTGCTCCGTGTCGCCAACTTTGGTCCAGTCAATAATCTGTTGACTATCAGCAAATAGGGCGACGGTGCTTTCAACGGCAACCTTCATGTTCTCATGGCGCATCTTCAGCCCAAGATCTTCGGGAGGATTAAAACACTTGGCAAGACCAAGGAAAGTCGCGGGCTCCTCTTTCTTCGGGAAGAAGTAGGGGAAAAGCTTCGACAACCCAGCCCTGGCTTCATCCATGCCTTCACGCGCTTCCGTCCCGTGAAATTCAAGGAATGAAACGGCGTCAAGAAGAGAATCATTGTCGGGATCTTCAAGTTTAAATTCTTGAGAGGTCCTATCTGTCAAAATAAAAATAGAAAATTTGGTCAACAAACAAGTGCAAAAAAGAAAAATCCAAAGGATATGAAATAATGCAGATACTTACTGACAAAGCGACGATTTTGTATTCTTATACGTTTGGTAACAGCTGCTTCGCGAGCAGATTGCGCAGATATGTGCTCGCTTAACGAAGTCTCGGCAGCGTGCAGACGTTTCCGAACATCTTCGACACCAGCAGCATCAGCCTTGGCTTTGTCAGCTTCTCGCTTAGCTTGAACAGCATCTGACTCAGCCTTTTTACGAGCCTCTTCACATTGCTCTAATTTTTGAGCAAGCGTGTCAGCACGTTCATTGGCTTCTGCAAAAAAAGGAAGACAAGATTAGCTACAAACGTCGACAATAAAGTAGAAAGGAAGCAGAAGCAAAAAGTAGCCAGGCACTACCTTCAGTTTACTGGCGTAATCACGGTATCCAACGAATTGGGCACCGATGCGAAGAAGCTCTTTGATCATAGGCTATCAAGGAAAGACAGAGAAAGAAAATGTCGATATGGGAAAAATGACGACACATACGAGCAAACGGAGAAAATATAAACAGCGACAAGCGCATTAAAGAACTTACGTCATCCAAGAGAGGGTTAGAAGAGCTACTCGATTGAAGAGTAAGCTCCGGGATTGTTTCAACCCTTGCCCTTTTGGTGAAGGGACAAGGGGCTTGTAGGAGGAGTAGCAGCGCCAACGTTCGTCGAGGAGGCGAAGTTTCTTCTCCTTCAACCGCGTCTCCGAGGCGACAACGTATGTGACGTACTCCGAGCAGCCACATCAGCAGTTGGTACTTCTTCTTCATCATCACTACGAGTAAATGTCGATAACATAAAAAGCAAGACAGGCAAAAATCTTCAAGTACAAGTAAACAGAGAGAAGGTACTTACGAACCGATGAGAGTCTCGAGGTATGGATCAGCCTTTCGGGCAGAAGGAACAGCTCTTCGGCATTGGAGGTGGAATCTTCGGCATCATTCCTTTTCCTTTTGTTCCTTGGAGAAACAGCAGGAGGAGGAGATTGTGCGACGCCATGAGCCCGCAGGCCTCCTCCTTTTCGCCGGCAGATTTTCGAGATTCTGCGGGTTCATTTGCAAAAGAGGGGCATCTTGGTTATCATCGGAGATAACGGCCTCTTTCTTCAACTTCCCCACCTTCCGGAAGAGGAGGAAGTGAAACAAGATTTGGATGGTCCTATGTAAAAAGAAGGACGAATGTCAGAAAGAAGTAACAACACAAATAGCAAGGCAATAACAATTTACAGCGACAATCTTTTACCTTGGGAAGCGCATTGGCGGCGCTGTATGGTGTTACGCGATATGGAAGGGATAGAATCTTTCTTCTTCAGAGATGAAATTTTCGGATAAGCCTATCCAAATCCTTGACTTCCCATTCGTCGACAAGCGATCCGTGTCCTCGTCGCCGATAATTCCGAAAGGATTTTTGCGAGCCTCAAGAGGCTGCACTCTAGTCCTAAGGAAGTACGCGTAATTTGATGCCTGATAATTCTTTTCCACGAGTATTTTGCAACTCATGGATGCGAGTCATCGGCCTCTGTCGAAGTTCTTCTTCTTCGGAAGCTTCTGCGTCCCAAGAACGGCGGCGAAGGATTTTCGGCACCTCAAAAGGAGGAATGTTGTCTTCGGCGCATCCATGGTTTTCTTCACGAATATATAACCACTTCTTGCGCCACCCTTGAACGGAGTCGAGAAGTTTGACATCGAAGTAGTTGACAGAGGAGCGAACAGAAATAACAACGCCATTATACGACATTGGACATTGGCAGACACGGCGACAGAAGAAAATGCGCTTCCATAATGCCCAGTTAGGCTGGACACCAAGGAAGGCTTCGCAGAGGGTGATGAAGATGGAAATGTGAAGAATAGAGTTGGGCGTGAGGTGATGAAGTTGGAGACCGTAAACATAAAGTAACCCGAAGAAAGGGTGAATGGGGCGGACAGACCGCGGATGAGGTGATCAACAAAACTTACCCGATACCCCATTGGAGGGGTTGGGCAGCTTTTCACTGGGAAGCAAACCGCTTGGGTTTTTTGCTGATCCCAGCTTCTTCAGGAGATTCAGGTCCTGGTTCGTGATCTGGACCTCTCCTGCCCCAGATCCTCATGGGCAGTCTACCGGGGAAGCGACGCAAGCAACAATGGCACGGAGAGTGCAGCTGCGAAGAGAAGAGCTCTAGGAGCAGTGGAGCGCAGGAGGAAGTTTTGCAGAGGAAAGCAGGGGAACGGCGCGAGCGGAAGCGTTCGAGGAAGAAGAAGGGGATCTTATATAGAGGTGCGGCGAAGCGGCGGACCGTTGGATGGAAACAAGGGTAAAAAGGTATTTTAACATTGACGAGGTTACAGAACGTGTGCCAGAAAAAGGGGAGAACATGTGTCCCCCACTTGCACGACGTGTCCGTTAGATCAGGAATTGGGACCCATAAGGCAGCGAAAGAAGCGGTAATGGTCAGTTTCCAAAATAGAAATCGTGGCTATCATCAGCAATGACGTCGTCAAGATGAAAGAAAAGTTCGACTATGAGGCTTCATAATTTTATCGACAACCTAAGATTATCTCGGGAGCCTTTGATCAAATACAAGTTTTTGCCCAAACGCTCAGGGGCTACTCTGGAAAAAGAAGATTCGAGTCCGACAAGATAGAATGGCGAGAGCCTATGATCAAATACAAGTATTTGTTCATAGCCTCGGGCACTCCCATCGGGAGCGCTGTCGCGCACCCGATAAATATAAAAATATCGAGAAGGATTATAAATATAGCGGCAAGGAATACTAATCGTGGAGCCTACACCCAAGCACAAGTCCTTGGCTGTAGCCTCGTTACTCCCATCGGGAACGCTGTTCGCGTGCCCGATGAATTTTTATTAAAATAAAGAAGTACGAGTGAGTATATTTCGAGTTATTCAGATAAACTCTACATATACTCCCATCGGGAAGATAAAAAAAAAGTCATCAAATATGACTCGATAAAATGTGCTATTCTAGCAATAAAAGCACGACAAAATATTCTCAGAGCGCTAAAAGTCGCGAATACATCTCTCGAATGCCGCAAAACTTTGCGAAGGTAAGACCCCGATCCGTTCGAGGGTGGCACCGTCTCTGACGGCGGATTGCTACTATTTTCCGTATCAGACACGAAGAAAAATCCTAACGAACGCGTTAGGTACCCGATAAAATATGACTGGGACTCGACAATGGTAAGACCTTAAGCGGCACCCGTCGAAGTTTACACCAGATCCCGAGATCATGTCCGGGGACGTGATCTTGAAGTAGGTTTTTGCGGATTGCCACTAGAGCTTAACTAGTACCGATCCGTGATGAACTAGCCCCAACTACCGTTATCCTGTACAAAATAATTTTTACATATCGAAAGATTATGTAATGAGTAAAATTGGAGATTTTCCTTGATTCTTCGATTCAAGAAAATCTCGGGGCTACTGACATAGGCATCCCCAATGGCCTGCCAAAGATGGTACCCGGGGTTTATTCAAGGCAAGACCCGAAGAATAAGAAGACTTGGAAGCCCATTTAGTGTTAAGGAAAGATAGTTTGTATTAGGAAAGATAGAGATTTGTAATCTTACGAGCTGGGTACGAAACCCTCTCGAACTCTGTAACTTGTGTATTACGAAACTCTCGGCTCCGCCTCCTATATAAGGGGGAGTCGAGAGACAAAGAAAGGGATCGAATCTACTGTCAACATAACCCTAGTTTTCATAATCGTCGAGTACTTTTCGCCTGAACCTTCGAGATCTACTTGCCCTCTACTTCTAGCAAAACCCTAGTCTACAATCTGTAGGCATTGACAAGTTAATCCTTTGTCACTGAGTCCATCAGGGCACCACCTTAGCCGGTGGTATCTATCTTCTTCTTCGTCATCTGACTCCTCGAAATCTTCCCCTTGAGATGACTCAGCTTTTCTGCTCTGGGATGGGAGAGGCCCTAGACGCCTGAACACCGAAACGTCTCCCTTGTCCTTCTTCTCTGTCTGCACTCCGACAGTTGTCGATTGTAGGCAATCGGCTCATTCATATCCCAGCAATGTTCGAAGAAAGGACAATCCCAGTGTCTGTCCATGTCTTCTTGTTCCCTTGACCTCCCATTAGCGCGGCGTTCATAACCTTCGTCGTCTCTATCATACCGACGAGATTTTCTGTTGTCTGCATCGGATCGACGATATCTTCGTCATCGTATCGTATAGCCGACGCCGGTCGTATCGATGCTCGTACTTGTTAATGAGGTGTGCGGAAAGTGGTCGTTGATACCGCACACTTCTCACTTGTTGCTCGGTGATGTACCGCCTATCTATCGGGGCCGGTCGCGCGGACCGGCCTCCTCCTTATCCTTGCCACGGGAGTGACCGATTTCTTCTTTATCGTTGCCCTGGTGGCGTACAGGCCCTGCCATGTTAATACCAAATGAGAAACCTGGTCGACGCTGCATAGGGTGACCTAGCTCCACCATGTTGACGCTAGAAACGCGTGTCCACTTTCATGGCAAACTGACTAAAGATCAAACAGCCCTGTTCTATCGCCATTTGGATCTGCCGACGCAACTCTTTGCAACAGTGACATGGGTGAACGAGTGATGCCTTGCATGGTCTCCTGTTCATCTCTTGCGTCGTAGGGATTTTATGGCCTTCGGTAACTTCAGTTGTTTCTCCTTGAGCAATAAATCGAATATCCTCAGCCTTGCTTATATCAAAGTCAAACCCTTTGCAGGCCCTTGTGGTTCACCCATTTGTAGGACACAGGACTGCCCCCGAGCCCATTGAGCCACGGCTACTTCCCCGGGTCTTCAACGTCTGCCGTCTCGACCAGGGTGATCGGGCGCTTGACGAACTTGTCTTGGTACTCCTGATGGCGCCGCCATACAAACTGACCATGTGCGCTGAGTTGTACTCCGCTTGTAAGGCCAGATCCTTGAGCGGCGCGGCGAGGCCCAACGCTGCGCGCCGACTACTTTTTCATTCAAACGAACCGAATAACATCGGTTCATGACGGTCATGAAGCGTTGAATGTACTCGACACCGTTTCTCCTCGCTCGCCGTACCTGCTGGCAATGCAAGCCTCGTAGCTTCTGAGTGATATTGCACGTGAAACTGCTCTTCGAGTTGCTTCCAGTCCTGGTGGCAGCGAGGTGTACCACCCAAAAGCTGGTCCAAGAGAGAAAAAATCTCACACGTAACGGGTCTGATGCTGAAATCATGCCCAGTTGTGCCAAATATCGGCTCACATGCTCAATTGAGCTAGATCCTTCTGACCCACTGAACTTTGAGAACTCAGGAGCCGATATTTGGGTGGCGTGGAATCAAATCATATTCATTGGGGTACGGCTTGGAATAGCCGATTGTTCTCCTCTTTGGTAGGATGCCAAATTGGTCTCTCAAGATTGTACCGATCTGTTCCACGTATGTGCATGGGGCCGAACTTTCATGACTCGTTCCTGGCATATTTAGCCAGCCACGCTTGTTTATCGGCATCTGTGAATTCCTCCTGCGGAAATCCCCCTGTTGCAATATGGTTTGTGCGTGAAGTTGTTGCAGTGGCACGTAGGTGCACACGTATCCATGTGGGATTTCTTTGGGCGGCTACAGAATTGGCAATCTCCAGGATCGCTCCAACCTTGTAGACGACATATGCCTGAAGCCTGTTGCCTGGGGCTGCAAGCGTGAACGGCAGCTGCGGTCCGTGTAGAATGGTATCTCCCCTGGTGAGTGCCTAAGGTAGGTCCGACGGAGAGTGTTGGTGCTTGGCGATTTCTGCACCACGCGAACCGCAATGCGCCGAAAGCGTTCACCAGGCTCTCTTAATGACGGTAAAGAGTGAGCCACCATGTAGTTGACTTCCCGGCGCAGCTCCGGTGCGTTCTTCAAGGAGAGACAGTCTACCCCGTCGAGAACGCTTCAGTGAGAATCCCTTCCACCGATGCCATGTGAACGGTTCTTCTCGAAAGAGCCGATGAGATCGGCTTCGAACTAAGATTTGAGCTCATCATAATTCTTCTTGTGATCCTCAGTGAGCTCTTCGTATGTGACTGGTGGCCCGCCATCTCAGCTGCAGATGTTGACGCAATTGTTGTAGAGTGTCCCACCGGGCGTGCTAGAATGTGTTGCTGCCAAAACCCACCGGCGCAGCGACGAGCAACACGAAGAGCCCGGAGGCTCCCAACTCCTGGCGGGCTCCTCGGAAATCGCAACAAAAGCACCCACGGCGAGGCGTGCCATCTATCCCTCTAGGTCTGGACATTAGGTTGAATAATTTCCACGAAACGGCTCGCCAACGGCTGGGTCCTCGTGAATCGGCTCAAAGAGCCGATTAACCCATGGTTCATAATAGATCTGCAATAACATGGGGTTTCTGCTTTATCAATGCTAAGCTAAATCAATCTACGACAGTTTAGGGTTTTCACCGCATAACCGGAACATCCTACACGTAGTTGAGCCTGGGATACGAAAGATAACAGCAAACCAACCCAAAACGAGCCTAAAACCAACACGGAGTCGATTCCCGAAACATCCCTTCTTGGATCAGCAAACCGTACCTTACGCACTACTGGATCGTTCAACCCGTTTGCAAGGCCTAACCATGTAGATATCAAACTAATCCTCGAAGAACAAGGAACAACTATAACAGATCGAATCTACTAAACAAAGATAAAGCAGGGTTCTGCCCTTACACCTAAAATAGGTGTAAGGATAGCTACATATCTAGGGGCAGCACAGCTACGTAAATCGTAAAAGCATCGATGCAAGCCCTAAAACATCTACGATAAACAGTGTTACTCGTCATCAAAAAGGCTTCAGACGAGCAACACCAAACAACGAATAAACAGATACGCCTAGATCGCAAGATGCGATCTAGGCAGCATGACGCTTACCAGAAGAAACCCTCGAAACAAGGGGTGGCGATGCGCCCGGATTGTGTTTGTTGTGAACGTGATCGTCCTCCCTTCTCAATAACCCTAGGTACATATTTATAGTCCGTGGACTTTCTATCTTTGGAAATACACCTCATCGTACGAGCTAAACTCTATCTCTTAATTCTAACTAACATGCGATCTACCATAATGTACAAATACACGGGCAATCTAGCCCAAATCCTCATACGAGGCCGATTCAGAAACACATTACATGTATATCCTTCAAGCCCATCTCCATCACGGCCCATCTCCTGATTTGGCCAAAATGTGGAGATAACACTAGTTTCGAAATAAGAGTATGGATCCACGAGGAGCTACTAGTTAAGATGTCAATGCCCCTTGCTACTATATATTAAAGGCTACTTGCCAATTGTTCTCTAATCTCAAGTTTAAGGTGTTTTAAAGGATCGTTGTAATTGATTTCAAGAAAGTAAATAAAGCAATTATTAAAAAGTGTTATGAGAAATGGGTTGAAACTTAATAAGACAAAGTGTTCCCGGGGATTATTAGATCCACCTCTAGCATTAGGACTCATGTTAATTAAGATAAAATATGCTTTTAATCATATTGTGTGCGGGGAGAGCTCCATAACAAGATGCGTCCAGAAAGCTATCGGTCATCGCATCTCTAAATAACCACAGCAGCTAGTCTTCTGCAAGCCAGATGTTGACTATTGCTATTAAAGGTTTTACCCCATGGTTATCGGTATGAGCTTGGTGAGTCTCTCTTTATACCCTCATCCATGTAATAAAGTGCTGATACGGGAAAGTCACTTCTCGCCGTTCATTTTACCACACTTCAAAGGTTAGATGCTGATACGTCTCCAACGTATCTATAATTTCTTATGTTCCATGCTACTTTATTGATGATATCTACATGTTTTATGCATACTTTATGTCATATTTATGTGTTTTAACTAACCTATTGACGAGATGCCGAAGGGCCTTGCTGTTTTCTGTTTTTGGTTTCTAAATCCTAGTAAAGAAATATTTTCGAATCTGACGAAATCAAGACCGAAGACCTTATAATTCCGGAAGCTTCCAGAGCACCGGAGAAGGACGGGAGGGGAGCTAGGGGGCCCCACCCACGGGCGGAGCGGCCCAAGGGGGCGCCCCTAGTGTGTGGGCACCCCGTGGCCCCTCCGACTCCGCCTCTTCGCCTATAAAAGCCTTCCTGACCTAAAAACACCGATATGTTCGACGAAACCCGAGAAAACCTTCCAGAGCCGCCGCCATCGCGAAATCAAGATTCGGGGGACAGAAGTCTCTGTTCCGCACGCCGCCGGGACGGGGAATTGCCCCCGGATTCATCTCCACCGCCGTCTCCACCGCCATCTTCACCGCCATCGCTGTCTCCATGATGAGGAGGGAGTAATTCACCCCCGGGGCTGAGGGCTCCGCTGTAGCTATGTGGTTCATCTCTCTCTTTATGTGATCTAATTGAATATCATCTATGTGCTACTCTAGTGATGTTATTAAAGTACTCTATTCCTCCTGCACGGTGTAATGGTGACAGTGTGTGCCTCGTGTAGTACTTGGTGTAGGCTATGATTGTGATCTCTGTAGATTATGAAGTTAACTATTGCTATGATAAGTATTGACGTGATCTATGCCTCCTTCATGGTGTGATGGTGATAGTGTGCATGCTATGTTAGTTCTTGGTGTAATTGTGTTGATCTATCTTGCACTCTAAGGTTACTTAAACATGAATATCGAATACTGTGGAGCTTGTTAACTCCGGCATTGAGGGTTCGTGTAATCCTACACAGCTAGTGGTGTTCATCATCCAACAAAAGAGTGTAGAGTGGTTCTATTATGTGATCATTGTTGAGAGTGTCCACTAGTGAAAGCAGGATCCCTGGGCCTTGCTTCCAAGCATCGAATCTCCGTTTGTTTACTGTTTTGTTGCATGTTTACTCGCTGCCATATTTTATTCAGATTGCTATTACCACTCATATACATCTATATTACTTGTATTTCACTATCTCTTCGCCGAACTAGTGCACCTATACATCTGACAAGTGTATTTGGTGTGTTGGGGACACAAGAGACTTCTTGCTTTGTGATTACAGGGTTGCTTGAGAGGGATATCTTTGACCTCTTCCTCCCTGAGTTCGATAAACCTTGGGTGATCCACTTAAGGGAAACTTGCTGCTGTTCTACAAACCTCTGCTCTTGGAGGCCCAACACTGCCTACAAGAATAGAAGCACCCGTAGACATCAAGCACTTTTCTGGCGCCGTTGCCGGGGAGGAAAGGTAAAAGGTACTCACACTCCGGATCTCGGCTACCAAGCTATTTTCCGGCGCCGTTGTAAGTACTCGAAGCTATTTCCTTTAGATCCTGCAATTGCATCTTTGTTTCTTGTTTTTATTTTCACTAGTTAGGCATAATGGAAAACAACAAAAAATTAGTGAGCTTTTTAATCTTTTTCCTGATTTATAATTATTTGATACAAAAATTAAAAAATCTATGGAACCTTATTTGCATGCTAGTAGCAATGTTATTAGTATGAATGCAATTACTACTAATGCTATTGAGAAGTCTAAGCTTGGGGAAGCTAGTTTATGTGATCTTTTTAGCCTCCCATCTTTAGGGGAGAAAATTTGCTCTGATAATACTTTATCTTCCATATGCGATAACTCTAATGATGCTTGTGATATTTTAAATCCACCTACTGAATGTATTCCTTATAAAATACCTATGAAAATTATTGAACGTGTTATGGATAACCGCTATGAAGGGGATGGAACTGTTCATCCTGAAGATCATTTAATGTTTTTGCATGAATTATGCGGGTTATTCAAGTGTGCATGTATTTCAATGGATGAAGTTAGGAAGAAATTATTTGTTATGTCGCTATCTGGTGAAGCGGCGCATTGGTATAAACTATTGAAGGACGGGCGCTCTCTTGATTGGAAGGATATTGTGCCTCTATTTTATTCCAAGTTCTATCCTCCAAGTGAAATTCACAAAGATCGAAACCGTATATATAATTTTTGGCCTCATGATGGAGAGAGTATTGCCCAAGCATGGGAGAGATTGAAGTCCGTAATGCTCAAATGCCCCAATCATGAGCTTCCTGGTAATGTTATCATTGATAATTTCTATGCAAGACTTTCTTTTCAGGATAAAACCTTGCTGGATACTTCTTGTTCTGGATCATTCACACGCAATAAAGAAGAGTTTAAATAGGAACTTCTTAATCGGATTCAGGAGAACGCTGAAGATTGGGAGAACAACAAAGGTGAAGAGTCAGGTATAAATTATGATTATGAATGCATTGAAACTTTTATGGATACTGATAAATTTCGAGATATGAGTGCTACTTATGGTCTTGACTCTCAAGTTGCTGCAAATCTTTATAAAGCCTTTGCTTCTCATTTTGAATTGCCTAAAAAGAATTTTGATAAGTATCATGAACCTTTTAAAGAGGCTTGCATGAAGAATGACATTGTTGTTAATGATTGCAATAAACATGCTCAAACTCCTAAGAATGCTATTTCCTATAAGCATGTTAATTTTTGTGGAATGCATAGACCTTGTGGAATTAATCAAATCGAAGATGAATATTGTATCCACCATAGTAATGAAAAAACTAGAAAGTGGGCTAGGACTCTAGATGATCTTGGTAAAAAAGTTTGTGCCCTCTATCCTTTTATTTGTGAAGTTTGCCATGAAGTGGGTCATTTTAATTTTCAATGCTCCTCCAATGATAATTTGAACCCAATGAGTGCTGCAAATTTGTATTGTGATGATGAAATTACTCCTAATCAGCATGATGAACTTACTTTATTTTTGTGGTGTGAAGAGCTCTCAAGAAAAATCTCTTTGTTACATATGAGTGATCTTGATATTGATGATGTCCTGCATGGGTGTTTTTCTTATTGCATTGACAATAGCCATACAAACACTTACATACAAAATATTTTAGAAGATGACACCTTGCCAAAATATGATAGGACCCGTGTGTTTTCAACTAATTAATGAAAAGGAGGGATCCTCCCAAGTTTCTTCTATTGTTTCTGAAAGTAAATCAGGTTATGCGGACAAGCCACCCTTCAAGCCTCTTCCTCCTAAAGAAGGGAACGAGGAGAAGGAAAAGAAGAAGAAGAAGGGAACGAAGAAGAAGAAGAAGGAGAATAAAGAGAAAGAGGCAACGGCATATCCCCGCGTGTATGAGGTAACAATAGGTAACCGTAAGTATGTTGCGCCTAATGATTATTATGATAATGAATCTGAGTACGATGATCTTCCTATGCCCTGTACCCATGTTAGTGATCATGATTTGGATGAGCACACTACCTTTGATATTCGAAATCTCTTTGGTACTGATTATGAAAGTAACGATGATAGCATTATTCATGTCCCCTTAAACGATGATATTGAAAGCTCTAAGCTTGGGGATGTTGTGCTTGAAGATCCTATATTTGAGACCTCTACTTTTAGTGAAAACGATGATATTACATATTCTGGTTTAGATAATTGCTATAGAGATGTATATGACACATGTTACAATTATCCTTATGAAACTTGTCATAGTTATGATGGATTTGCCAAAAACCATTCCCTTAGTATGCAACTTGTTTACCATGTTCAAATTCTCAACAATGATCCTGCTCCAATTACTATTAATGAGAAGAGTTTTTCTTATGTCAAAAATAATGATACCCTTATGCATATGAACCATGATAAGAATGTTTTAAGTGATGGTTATATTGTAGATTTCATCAATGATGCTACTGAAAGTTATTATGAGAGAGGGAAACATGGTTATAGGCGTCTTAATAATATTAAGTTTCCCCTCTTTATGTCGAGAATCTTGAAGTTACTCGTGTTTTATCCTCTTATGCTTGTCACTTTGTTTTTCATGAATTCATTTGTGTACAAGATTCCTTTGCATAGGAAGTGTGTTAGACTTAAAATGCTCTCCTTTGCCTCAATTCTTATTTCTTGCGAGTGCATCATTAAAACTGCTGGCCCATCTTAAGATATAAAGAAAGAACTTCTTGGGAGATAACCCATGTGTTTATTTTGCTACAGTACTTTTGTTTTATATTTGTGTCTTGGAAGTTGTTACTACTGTAGCAACCTCTCCTTATCTTATTTTTATTACATTGTTGTGCCAAGTAAAGTCTTTGATAGAAAGGTTGATACTAGATTTGGATTACTGCACAGAAACAGATTTCTTGCTGTCACGAATCTGGGCCTAATTCTCTGTAGGTAACTCAGAAAATTATGCCAATTTACGTGAGTGATCCTCAGATATGTACGCAACTTTCATTCAATTTGAGCATTTTCATCTGAGCAAGTCTGGTGCCATTTTAAAATTCGTCTTTACGGACTGTTCTGTTTTGACAGATTCTGCCTTTTATTTCGCATTGCCTCTTTTTCTGTGTTGGATGGATTTCTTTGTTCCATTAACTTTCAGAAGCTTTGTGCAATGTCCAGAAGTGTTAAGAATGATTGTGTCACCTCTGAACATGTGAGTTTTTGATTATGCACTAACCCTCTAATGAGTTGTTTTGAGTTTGGTGTGGAGGAAGTTTTCAAGGGTCAAGAGAGGAGGATGATATACTACGATCAAGAAGAATGAAAAGTCTAAGCTTGGGGATGCCCGGTGGTCCATCCCTGCATATTTCAAGAAGACTCAAGCATCTAAGCTTGGGGATGCCCAAGGCATCCCCTTCTTCATCGACAAATTATCAGGTTCCTTCTCTTGAAACTATATTTGTATTCGGTCACATCTTATGTACTTTACTTGGAGAGTCTGTATGTTTTTGTTTTTGTTTTTGTTTGAATAAATGATTGTTTGGGAGAGATACACGCTCCGCTGGTTCGTATGAACACATGTGTTCTTAGCTTTTAATTTTCATGGCGAAGGTTGAAACTGCTTCATTAATTGTTATATGGTTGGAAACGGGAAATGCTACATGTAGTAATTGGTATAATGTCTTGAATAATGTGATACTTGGCAATTGTTGTGCTCATATAGATCTTGTTTAAGCTCTTGCATCATGTACCTTGTACCCATTAATGAATAATTACATAGAGCTTGTTAAAATTTGGTTTGCATGATTGGTCTCTCTAAGTCTAGATATTTTCTGGTTGAGGTGTTTGAACAACAAGGAGACGATGTAAAGTCTTATAATGCTTACAATATGTTTATATGTGAGTTTTGCTGCACCATTTCATACTTGAGTTTGCTTCAAATAACCTTGCTAGCCTAAACCTTGTATCGAGAGGGAATACTTCTCATGCATCCAAATACTTGAGCCAATATTCATGCCATTTGTGTCCACCATACCTACCTACTACATGGTATTTCTCCACCATTCCAAAGTAAATTGCTTGAGTGCTACCTTTAAACCATTCAAAATTTATCACCTCTGATTTGTGTCAATGTTTTATAGCTCATGAGGAAGTATGTGGTGTTTATCTTTCAATCTTGTTGGGCAACTTTCACCAATGGACTAGTGGCTTCATCCGCTTATCCAATAATTTTGCAAAAAGAGCTGGCAATGGGATTCCCAGTCCCAAATTAATTAACAAAAATAGACACTCCTCCATGGTATGTGATTGTTGGACGGCACCCGAAGGATTCGGTTAGCCATGGCTTGAGAAAGCAAAGGTGGGAAGGAGTGTAATCATAATAAAACTAAAATAAAAAGGCACTCCTTCATGGTATGAGATTGTTGGCAGGCACCCGAGGATTCGGTTAGCCATGGTTTGTGAAAGAAAGGTTGGAAGGAGTGCGACCCAAAAATAAAATAAAATGGGAGCCGCTCTTTGAAGGTTTGTCTGGCAAGGGGGTTAGAGTACCCGCTACCATTCGTTGACAACAACAAACACCTCTCAAAACTTTATTTTTATGCTCTCTTTATGTTTTCAAAATAAAAGCTCTAGCACAAATATAGCAATCGATGCTCCCTCGTCGAAGGGCCATTCTTCTACTTTTATGTTGAGTCAGTCTACCTATTTCCTCCCATCCCAAGAAGCAAACACTCGTGTGAACTGTGCATTGATTCCTACATACTTGCATATTGCATTTGTTATATTACTTTGTGTTGACAATTATCCATGAGATATACATGTTAAAGTTGCAAGCAACCGCTGAAACTTATATCTTCCTTTGTGTTGTTTCGAAGCTTTCTACTAAGAATTTATTGCTTATGAGTTAACTCTTATGCAAGACTTATTGATGCTTGTTTTGAAAATATTATTCATGAAAAGTATTTGTTATATGATTCATTTGTTTACTCATTATCTTCATCATTGCTTCGAATCTCTGCATTCATTACATATGTTTACAATAGTATGATCAAGGTTATGATGGCATGTCACTCCAGAAATTATCCTTGTTATCACACCTGCTCGGGACGAGCAGAACTAAGCTTGGGGATGCTGATACTCTCCAACGTATCTATAATTTCTATGTTCCATGCTACTTTATTGATGATATCTACATGTTTTATGCATACTTTATGTCATATTTATGTGTTTTCCGGAACTAACCTATTGACGAGATGCCGAAGGGCCAGTTGTCTTTGTTTTTGTTTTTGGTTTAGAAATCCTAGTAAAGAAATATTTTCGGAATCGACGAAATCAAGACCGAAGACCTTATAATTCCCGGAAGCTAGAGCACCGGAGAAGGACGAGAGGGGAGCCAGGGGGCCCCACCCACAGGCGGCGCGGCCCAGGGGGCGCCCCTAGTGTGTGGGCACCCCGTGGCCCTCCGACTCCGCTTCGCCTATAAAGCCTTCCTGACCTAAAACACCGATACGTTCGACGAAACCCGAGAAACCTTCCGAGCCGCCGCCATCGCGAAATCAAGATTCGGGGGACAGAAGTCTCTGTTCCGGCCCGCCGACGGGGAATTACCCCGAGTCATCTCCACCGCCGTCTCCACCGCCATCTTCACCGCCATCGCTGTCTCCATGATGAGGAGGAGTAATTCACCCCCCTGAGGGCTCTTGTAGCTATGTGGTTCATCTCTCTTTATGTGATCTAATTGAATATCATCTATGTGCTACTCTAGTGATGTTATTAAAGTACTCTATTCCTTGCCGGTGTAATGGTGACAGTGTGTGCCTCGTGTAGTACTTGGTGTAGGCTATGATTGTGATCTCTTGTAGATTATGAAGTTAACTATTGCTATGATAAGTATTGACATGATCTATGCCTCCTTCATGGTGTGATGGTGATAGTGTGCATGCTATGTTAGTTCTTGGTGTAATTGTGTTGATCTATCTTGCACTCTAAGGTTACTTAAACATGAATATCGAATACTGTGGAGCTTGTTAACTCCGACATTGAGGGTTCGTGTAATCCTACACAGTTAGTGGTGTTCATCATCCAACAAAAGAGTGTAGAGTGGTTCTATTATGTGATCATTGTTGAGAGTGTCCACTAGTGAAAGCAGGATCCCTGGGCCTTGCTTCCAAGCATCGAATCTCCGTTTGTTTACTGTTTTGTTGCATGTTTACTCGCCGCCATATTTTATTCAGATTGCTATTACCACTCATATACATCCATATTACTTGTATTTCACTATCTCTTCGCGAACTAGTGCACCTATACATCTGACAAGTGTATTTGGTGTGTTGGGGACACAAGAGACTTCTTGCTTTGTGATTACAGGGTTGCTTGAGAGGGATATCTTTGACCTCTTCCTCCCTGAGTTCGATAAACCTTGGGTGATCCACTTAAGGGAAACTTGCTGCTGTTCTACAAACCTCTGCTCTTGGAGGCCCAACACTGTCTACAAGAATAGAAGCACCCGTAGACATCAGAGACCATCAAGGAAATATTACATGGTGCATGACATAGGCATCCCAAATGGGCCTGCCGAAGATAGTACCCGGGGTTTACTGAAGGCCCACTATCCGAAGAATAAGAAGATTCGGGAGCTCAAGATATATTAAGGAAAGTTAGAGTTGTAATAGGAAGTGTTATTTGTAATCTGGCGGGATGAGTTAGAAACCGTCCCGGACTCTGTAACTTGTGTGAAACGAAACCCTCGGCTCCACCTCCTATATAAGGGGGAGTCGAGGGACAAAGAAAGGATCAAATCTACTGTCAACATAACCCTAGTTTTCATAATCGTCGAGTACTTTTCGCCTGAACCTTCGAGATCTACTTGCCCTCTACTTCTAGCAAAACCCTAGTCTACAATCTGTAGGCATTGACAAGTTAATCCTTTGTCAATTGGCGCCGTCTGTGGGAATTAGAGGTTGCAAGGAGCTGATCTCGATGGCACGTTCAAGATCTTCGACTTCGTCAACAGCAAGCAACGCGATGGATCGAGGTAACAAGGAAAAACTGATCTATTCAATTTTATTCCTCACCCGCCCTCCCGTATGGATGCATGTGCCTATCTGGAGGAGCCCATCATCATAACGTTCAGAGAATTCCGATTTGGCGTCAACAAGGAAGGATCCTATCGTCTCGAAGTTCCGATCTCGTCGGAATTTTCAGCAGTCGATTCTAACTTTTCATCGAGTGACGAGGATTTTTCGTCGCCACGCTTCGTCGACAGCAAGGCAAGCGGAAAGCTCGCCAAGATCTTCAGCAACACATCCTTCGAGTCGTCTGCGGACTCCTTTATAAGCAGCGACGAAAGCGTCGACAGCTTCAACTTCATCGACAAATCTGTCGCCATCGGGAAGGTCTTCACCACTGTATGATGGTGTCACCAACCTTGACAAAAATCAAAACACAAAGTACCACCAGATCTGTGCAATAGAAGAAGCGGGTACATCCACAAACGTCAGAGGCTTTCGACGATTTGGGAAATCCATACGTCGATCCCGCTGATCTCAGAACAGGCCTAGGCACCAAATATGCTGGATCTTCAACTCGCGCAAAAGTCCAACTCCCGCAAGCTGCGTGGGATAGGGCTGCGAGAGCCATGGATGGATCAGAACCAATGAATACTACTGCTATCGTACAAGAGTTACAAGCATATCAATATAGACTTGCTCGGGTAAGCAGGGAGTTGGAAAAACAGACAGCATCCTGAATAGGAGGAAAGAAGCTTCCGCATCCGACGCCGAGCAGAGTTAAGTCGCCTTTCAGAACATCGGAGATAGTCACAGAGAGGCTCGAAGGAGAGCAAGATCTCGGCTGCAAAATATACCCGAAGGAGAAAGGGGGAACTTAATTCAAAATCTCGACATGTCCTTCATGACGATCGATGAAAGGGGAAATATCATCCCAAAAACACCAGAAGCAGGTTACATGGCAACACAAGCTTACATCCTCGCGTCCAGACCACCTCCTGGAGACCCGAGAGAACCATTGTTCAATATGGCAATGGCTGGAGTAGGAGTTATGGGAACATCGTTTGCAACAACGCCTCCCGAAGAAAATCCCAGGCAAAATAGTCCACGACCCAATACAGCAGTTCAAGACCCCCCAAGAACAAGTGGAGCAAGAGACACAGCGGTCCAAGCAAGGGTAGATAGAGCGCGACAAGAAAGGGAGCATCAGCACTCACCAGAGCTTGTCGACGAGGATATGGGCTCCCGTGCTTTACGAGAAGAGTTCGAAAAACTCGAGTACCGAAGGGTTCAAGTTACCCTAGAATTTCAAGAAATTCGACGGTCAAGATCCCGAGGATTGGCTCGTGGATTATCTCGAGATGGTGAAGCTGGTAGGAGGAACCAGAGCAACAGCTATGCAAAGTATCCAAGTTCATTTGAGCGGTGCCGAGATCTTGGATAAAGAAACTTCCCCCAAGTTCCATCGACAACTGGGATAACTTTGAGGACATCTTCGTGAAAAACTTCCGATCTACCTGCAAAAACCTGCGTCATTGGAAGAGTTGAGAGCATGTCGACGAAACACGACGAGTCGATGAGGAAATACATACAGCGGTGGAACATCATAAAGAACTCGCAGAAGATATATCCGACGAAAGGGCAATAGATGCGTTCGTGGCAGGAATTCGCCGAGGTGATTTTGTCGAGGACTTAGGGAGAACTAACCCTAAGACCATATCAGCACTCATGGAGATAGCCAATAAATGGGCAGATGGAGAAGACGCAATATACAACAAGCGACACAGTCGCCAGAAGAGGATCGTGGTCGAAATTATCAAAATAGAAGGCGATTTTCTCGCCGTTCTACAACAACGATGCTCCTGGCCATATATCGGCTGGTTTTCGAGGAAATCCTGGAGGAAATAGTCGAGATGATTATCAAAGGAGCAATGAGCAACAAGGCGACAGTAGAGGTGATTTTCGTGGCAAGAGGCAAAATAGTGGACCAAGGACTCAAAGACCTTACGTATCTCCCGAGGAGATGATGAACGGTCCGTGTCAAATGCACTTTTACCTCGACAACAATGGAAAGAGGCAGTCAGGACACCAGAAAGATGCCGAAATTTTCAGGCAATGTTGCGAGCGCAAGAATTGCAAATGCCCAAGCAAATAACAGAAATCCTCGGGAAGGAGCGAAATCCACCTTCCACCTCCTCCCAATTACCGACGAAAATCGACACCAGCTTAGAATTGCGGCAGCACCACATCCACCTCCATATGTTGACCCCAACTCTAACGGTGCGATCTCGATGATTCAGAAAGCTAGGCCATCCAACAGGCGCAGAAGGTAATCTCTCGACAAGTGTTCATGGCGAGAAAATGCCTCCACCAACAATGAGTATTTAAATTGGTCGGGCAAGACATCGGCTTCACAATCGCAGACCATCCGCAGCAAGTTCCTCGACCAGGACAATCAGCACTCATCTTACCCGCAGTAATCGCTGGTTTCGACGTGTCGAGAGTTTTCATAGATGGCAACTTAAACCTCATGTATGCAGATACATTGAGGAAGATGAACATATCCCTAGCAAATCTGAAACCAACTGACACACGTTTCCATGGGATCACACCAGAGAAGCCAAGTTACCCATTGGGCAAGATCAACCTCGACGTCAGTTTGGAACCCGAGAAAACTACAGGATAGAGAATTTGGAGTTCAAGTTGTGGATTTCCCGTCGCAATATCACGCTTTGTTGGGACGACCAGCGTATGCCAGGTTCATGGCAGTGCCGCATTATACATATCGTTGTGGAGGTTGCCTGGGCCCAAGGGACCTATCACAATCAAAGGAAGTTTCGCGCTATCCGACAAATGCGACAAAGATTTTCATCGATCGGAAACTTTCGGGATGCAAGGAATATGCGGCGCCAAGGTTCACCGATTATGATGTGCCAGAGGTAGGAAGATCTTCTAAGGAGCCAACTTTCAATACAACCAAGGATTCAAAAGAGGTACAGATCCACCCGACAGATCCAAAGAAAACGACGTCCATTGCCGCAAACATGGATGTCGCATAGGAAAGCGCGCTCGTCGAGTTCCTCCGTGAGCACTGGAAAATCTTCGCATGGTGTCCAGCTGACATGCCAGGAGTACCCAGGAACTTGCCGAGCACCACCTCAATTTGGATCCTCTCGCAAGACCAGTAAAGCAACCTTTTTGCGGAGCCTAGCCGCAAAGCCATGCTATCTGAAATAGATCGACTCAAAGATGCTGGTTTCATCAGGGAAATATCTACCGAAGCCACGTGGGTAGCTAACCCAGTGATGGTGCCGAAAAACACACAATAGTCCTTCGCATGTGCGTCGACTTCACGTGTCTCAACAAACATTGTCCCAAGGATCACTTTCCCCTCAAGGATCGATCAAATCATCGACTCCACGGCAGGATGCGAACGTCTTTCATATTCTGGTTATAACCAGATAAGATTAAAAGAAGAAGATGAAGCCAAGACAGCGTTCATCACACCTTACGGCGTGTTTTGCTACAAAACAATGCCCTTTGGTCTGAAAAACGCGGGAGCAACATATCGGATGATGAAGTGCCTAGCAACACAGATCGGAACAAATGTACAAGTCTACATTGACGATGTCGTAATAACATCAAAGAAAGGGTCGACTCTGATCGAAGACTTGAAGGAAACCTTCGATAACCTCGACAAATTCTGCCTCAAGCTAAACCCGACAAAGTGCTCTTTTGGAGTTCCTCAGGAGAACTTCTCGGTTCTTAGTATCAGCAAGCGGGATTGAAGCTAATCCCGAAAAAATACAGGCCATCGTTACTATGCGAAAGCCAACAAAGCTGAAAGAAATACAACAGCTTAACGGGGCGAGTCGCAGCTTTAAGCAGATTCGTCGCCAGGCTAGGAGAAAAGGCGCTGCCGTTCTATGCATTGATCAAACAAGGGGAAAATTTCAATGGAACGAGGAAGCAGATAGAGCCTTCGAGAACCTTCGACACCACCGATATTGGTGGCACCGAAAGAGAAGGAACCTCTCCTCCGTACATTGCAGCCACACCTCGTGGTCAGCACGGCCTAGTAGTCGAAAGAGAAGAAGAAGGCAAGCTTCATGGAGTTCATGCAAGTATATTTCATCAAGTACTGTCGCCTTCAAAACAGCGGTACCGCAATATCGAAACTTGCATATGGAGTATTCACGACAGCAAGAAAATTGCGACACTATTTTTCGCGCACCCGATAATAGTGGTCAACGAGGCTCCCTTGTCAAATATACTGAACAACCGAAGCTACGGGTCGTGTCTCCCTTTGGGGAATAGAACTTTCCCATCACGTATGAAAAAGAAAAGCAATAAAATCGCAGGTTCTACCAGATTTCATTGCAGAGTGGATGGAGCTACAAACACGGGACCCCCAGATTTATCGAGAACTTGGACCATGAACTTTACGGGTCCAAAAGATTGGAAGGTGCTGGAGCAGAGTGATATTGGTATCACCGAAGGCGACAAGTTGAAGTACGTTTTGCGGATGACGTTCCCAAACGCGTCTAACAATGAAGCAGAATATGAAGCTCTCATACACGGGATGAAGATGGCGAAAGCTTGCGGTGCAACCGACTGAAAATTTTCGGCGACTCACAATTGGTAGCACAGCAAGTCATGAACCAATGCGATGCAGTCAACGAAAGTATGATAGCATACAAAGAGGTGTACAATGAGCTGGAGAAGTTATTTGATGGTTGTGAGGTAAATCACATCAGCAGGATGAGCAACGATGAAGCCGACGTTCTTGCAAACATCGGGTCGCAGTGTCTCGCGATTCCTCCAGGCGTGTTTTGGGAAGAGATAAGCGAGAGATCAACAAAGCCAGCAAAAACAAAGAAGGAGAAGAAAGAAAAAACCTCGAGTATCACCAAAGACACAGAGAAGAAGAAGAAGAGCAAGAGCTAGTCATGATGGTGCAAGTTCCATGGATGCAGGCTTACATATCATATATCCTAAGGAAAACGATACCCGACGATCCGAAGCAAGACGAATAATCAGGAGATCAAAAGCCTTCACTGTGGTAAAAGGGGAGCTGTACAAACGAAGTATTTCGGGCGTGCTACAACGATGTGTTACACCCGAAGAAGGAAGAATCATCCTGAAAGATGTGCACGAGGGAATATGCGGGCACCACGCAAGCCGGGCTATCGCGGCTAAGGTTTTCAGAGCAGGATTCTATTGGTTAACAGCAATCGAGGATGCAAAGGAAATAGTGAGAACTTGCGACGCGTGCCAAAGATTCGCCGCCAACCTCACTCCAGCAGAACTTATGCCAATCCCATTATCTTGGCCTTTTGCTCAATGGGGTCTCGACATGGTGGGAAAACTACACAAAGCTTCGCCAGAGGTTACGAGTATATGCTGGTTGCTGTCGACAAATTTACAAAGTGGATAGAAGCAAAGCCGATAAATTCACCGGACGGCGGGCGATTAAGTTCGTAAAAAGCATTGTCTTCAGATTTGGAGTTCCTCATAGCATTGTCACACAACGGTAATTTCACGTCCAAGGAGTTCAAAGCATACTGCGCAGAAGTGGGCATCAAATTGAGTTTTGCGTCTGTTGCGCATCCACACACCAACGGTCAAGTCGAGAAAGCCAATGGCATTATCTGCAATGGCATCAAGAAACGCCTGCTAGGACCACTGGAAAAAGCTCGGCATACTTGGCCGGAGGAGCTGCCAAGTGTATTGTGGAGTATCCGAACAACACCAAATACGGCGACACTGGAAACGCCGTTTTTTCTGGTCCATGGCGCCGAAGCAATCCTGCCGATAGAAATAGAGCACGATTCTCCAAGAGTCACAGAATATGATGAAGAAACTTCGAGAGAAGCCTTGGAGGACGATGTCGATGCACTTGACGAAGCTCGAGATGAAGTCCTCTCACGGGTCGCCAAATATCAACAGGACCTAAAGAATTATCACAGTCGACGATTGCGCCCAAGGTCTTTTCAAGTTGGTGACTTAGTTCTGCGGCTCAACCAAAAAAGTCACGAAAAACTCGAGTCACCATGGCTTGGACCCTACATCGTCACAGAGGTAATCGAAGGAGGAGCATACGAATCAAAGACAAGAAGACAGGGATTGCCGAGCCAAATCCCTGGAACGTGGCACAGCTCAGCGTTTTACGCTTAGACGCCGAAAATATAGTCTCCTCTGTTAACATACAATGTACTGAAACGCCCGTGAGTTTTCAGATGCACTCTTTTCCTTTTTCGGGGCACCGAGTGGGGCCGGAGAAGGTTTTTAATGAGGCGGGCTCGCGGTGCTGCAATATAATAAAAATAGTAAAGATATACTTCGTATTCGTCGATACACTCGGGGGCTCTGCACCCTCAAATATCAAAACAGACAAACTCGATTTATTTCGCCTTGGTACAATAATACCTCGCCAAATACATAAATTGGAAGTTGGTCATGATTAAATATAGTGCATACGTCAGAAAATCTCATCACTCTGGTCCAAAAACCCGACAAACAAAATATAGAACTTCGACGCCAAGATCATGCAGTCTATCAAGGTGTTTTATTACAGCTCAGGAAGGAACCTTGGGAAGAGAAAAATAGTACAAACTCCAGACAAAAAGGCTCGGGGGCTCCGACAATATAGAGCATTCTGCGGTATACAACAAATGTTTTCGACAAAGTTTTACAAATCAATCAGAACCCAAAATAGTATCTATTGACAAGCCTCTGGTCGTCTTATGCTCGGCATAAGATCCTTTGACGAAGAATTCTGCATCCATCCGAAGAAGCTCGTCTATCATCGACTCGGCCACAGGAGTCACCATCTCGTTGATTGCATCAATATTATTCTTGCGACGCGTCTTCTTCGCCATGCAATCAACGACAATCGTCGACAGGTCCAACTTTGGATGGCAAATATTTATCATAATCATGGCAAATCTTGCTCCAGCAGTCAGTTGGGCTCGTACGAAATTATGAATACGAGGAGCATCTCTGAAGGTCTCTAGCAATTCAGGAAGAGTTGCAGGAACCTCATTCCGAGGAAACAAAGTCTTGAAAACAAGAGTCAACGTTGTCGTGCAAAAATTTAGAAATTCGCGTACTTGGCAAGCACGATCTTGGAACCTGACAATCTGCTGGGTTCGTTCAGGAGTGGCCCAAAATAAAGAGCCATGGTTCAGAAAAAGGTTGACAAGAAGATTCGTTCTCTCATTTACTCTTAGATCTTCGGCAGCAGCATCAAGAACTGAGCCTATTGGACAACAAGGGAAGAAACTTGGAAGAAGGCACAGCAAAATAAAAAAAAGGCATCAGAAAGTTTGAGATACATACCTAACATATCCGTGCTAGCTTCCAACATCAGCTCGAGCATGCTATTTTCTCGGGCACTAGCTCCTTTTGCTTCTAATATAGCAGCATCTTTAGCAGCCATAGCTTCTTCGGCTTGTCGACGAGCAAGTTGTTCTTGTTCAGATGCTCTCCGAGACTGTTCCATCATTGCCAGAGCTTGTTTCTTCGTGGACTGAAGTTGTTGTCGAAGTTCAATCTTCCGACAAAGTGTGCTGGAAGAACCTTCAAGGCAATTGTCATCGGTTCTTACTCTCTTCGACAAGGAAGACGGGAGCAGCATCGGGAGAGAAAGGATTTGTTGAATAATTATCAAATATCAACTGGAAAAGAAAATCCCCGGATCAATGATAGCACCAAGAGGAATTTCATTAATTCTAGAAAATTTACATGGCCATTACAAAAGAAGTTCTCCTAAGGGACTGGCAGGGAAATTGTCGCCAAGACTAGAACGGTGACAATAGCAAAGGAAATAAAGAAAGCAAAAACTAGACCTCCGGCCTTGAAGAGCTAGGAGTCGAAGATGGCTTGATCCCGAGATAGGCCAGGATCTTCTTCGTGTTAAGCTTTGCCGCCTTGATCAAGGATCGCCACTTTGCTTGTTCTATTTGCTCCGTGTCGCCAACTTTGGCCCAGTCAATAGTTTGTTGACTGTCAGCAACTAGGGCAACAGTGCTTTCCACGGCAACCTTCATGTTTTCATGGCGCATCTTCAGCCCAAGATCTTCGGGAGGATTAAAGCACTTGGCAAGACCAAGGAAAGTCGGCTCCTCTTTCTTCGGGAAGAAGTAGGGGAAAAGCTTTGACAACCCCGCCCTGGCTTCATCCATGCCTTCACGCGCTTCAGTCCCATGAAACTCGAGGAATGAAACGGCGTCAAGAAGAAAATCGTTGTCGGGATCCTCAAGTTCAAATTCTTGAGAGGTCCTATCTGACAAAATAAAAATAGAAATCTTTGTCAACAAACAAGAACAAAAAGGAAAATCCAAAGGGTATGCAATGGTGCCAATACTTACCGACAAAGCGACGACTTTGTGTCTTTATGCGTTTGGTGATCGAGATTGCGCAGTTATGTGATCGCTCAGCGAAGTCTCGGCGTCATGACGTTTCCGAAGATCTTCGACACCAGCAGCATCAGCCTTAGCCTTGTCAGCTTCTTGCCTAGCTTCAACTGCATCTGAGGCCTTCTTACGAGCCTCTTCACATTGCTCTAACTTTTGAGAGCGTGTCAGCACGTTCGTTGGCTTCTTTCTCTGAAAAAGGAAGACAAGATTAGCTATAAACGCCGACAAGTCATGCAGAAAGGAAGCAAAAATAGTGCATTACCTTCAGTCTTGCTGGCGTAATCACGGTACCCAACGAATTGGGCACCGATGCGAAGAAGCTCTTTGATCATAGGCTGTCAAGGAGAGACAAAGAAAGAAAATGTTGGCATGAGAAAAATAAAGACACATAGGAGCAAACAGAGAAAATATAAACAGCGACAAGAGTGTTAGTAACTTACATCATCCAAGAGAGGGTTAGAAGAGCTACTCGATTGAAGAGTAAGCTCCGGATTTATTTCAACCCTTGCCCTTTTTGGTGAAGGGACAAGGGGGCTTGCGGAGGAGGAGGCGCCGACATTTTGTCGAGGAGGCGACGTTTTTTCTCCGACCGGCGTCTCCGAGGCGACTAATGTATGTGACGTGCTCATTCGAGCAGCCACATCAGCAGTTGGTACTTCTTCTCCATCATCACTACGAGCAAGCGTCGACAATATAAAAAGCAAGATAGACAAGAATCTTCGAGTACAAGTAAACAAGAGAAAGGGTACTTACGAACTGATGAGAGCCTCGAGGTATGGATCATAGCCTGCCTTCTGGTGCGAAGGAACAGCTTCGTCGACTTTGGAGGTGCCGGAATCTTCGGCATCATCTCTTTTCCTTTTGTTCCTTGGAGAAACAGCAGGAGGAGGAGATTGTGCCGACGCAGTGGCTTCAGAGACATCCTCTTTTTCGTCGGATCCCGCAGATTTTCGAGATTCTGCGGGTTCATTTGCAAACGAGGGGGCATCTGGATTGTCATCGGAGATAACGGCCCTTTCTTCGACATCCCCACCTTCAGGAAGAGGAGGAAGTGAAACAAGATTTGGGTAGTCCTGAATAAAAAGAGGGAAGGATGTCAGAAATGAATAACAACACAAAAAGCAAGGCAATAGACAAATTATGCGACAATGTTTACCTTGGGAAGCGCATGGGCGGCGCTGTATGGTTTTACGCGATAAGTGGAAGGGATGGAGTCTTTCTTCTTGAGAGAAGAAATCCTACGAATAAGTCTATCCAAATCCTTGACTTCCAGATTCGTGCGATCTGCGTCTTCATCGCCAACATAATTCCAAAGGGTTTTTGCGAGCCTGAAGAGGCTGCACCCTAGTCCTAAGGAAGTACGCCGTAATTTGGATGCCTGATAATTCTTTTCCACGAGTATTTTGCAACTCATGGATACGAGTCATCGGCCTCCGTCGAAGTCCTTTCTTCCTCGGTAGCTGCGTCCCAAGAACGGCGGCGAAGGATTTTCTCGGCACCGTCAAAAGGAGGAATGTTGTCTTCGGCGCATCCATGGTTTTCTTCACGAATGTACAACCACTTCTTGCGCCACCCTTGAACGGAGTCGGGAGTTTGACGTCGAAGTAGTTGACAGAGGAGCGAACAGAAATAACAACGCCGCCTATATTATAGGCGACATTACAGAGCCATTACGGCGACAAAGAAAATGCGCTTCCATAATGCCCAGTTAGGCTGGACACCAAGGCTTCGCAGAGGGTGATAAAGATAGAAATGTGAAGGATAGAGTTGGGCGTGAGGTGGTGAAGTTGGAGACCATAAACATAAAGTAACCCGCGAAGAAAAGGGTGAATGGGAGCGGAAAGACCGCGGATGAGATGATCAACAAAACTTACCCGATACCCCATTGGAGGGGTTGTGTTTCTTCACGGGGAAGCAAACCGCTTTGGGTTTCTTGGTAATCCCCAGCTTCTTCAACAGATTGAGGTCCTGGTTCGTGATCTTGGACCTCTCCCACTCCGCAGCTCCTAGATCCGCGGCAGCCATCGACGAATCAGGTGTGTTGTGCCTGGTCAATCGACGCGGTGGCATCAACAATGGCGGAGAGGTGTAGCTACGAAGAGAAGAGCTTTGGGAGATGAGGAGCGCAGGAGGAAATTTTGCAGAGGAAAGCAGGGGAACGGCGCGAGCGGAAGTGTTCGAGGAAGAAGGGGACCTTATATACAGTGCGGTGAAGCGACGGAACCGTTGGATGAAAAAGAATGCAGCAGATGATCACCACGTGGATACAAGGGTACAATGGTATTTTAACATTGACGAGGTTACAGAACGTGTGCCAAAAAAGGGGAGAACATGTGTCCCCCACTTGCACGACGTGTCCTCAGATAAGGAATTGGGACCCACAAGGCAGCGAAACAAGCGGTAATGGTCAGTTTCCAAAATAAAAATCGTGGCTATCATCAGCAATGACGTCGTCAAGATAAAAGAAAAATTCGACTATGAGGTTTCAGAAGTTTATCGACAACACAAAGATTATGTCGAGAGCCTTTGATCAAATACAAGTTTTTGCTCAAACGCTCGGGGGCTACTTTGGAAAAATAGAAAATTTCGAGTATGACAAGATAGAAATGGCGAGAGCCTATGACCAAATGCAAGCATTTGTTCATATCCTCGGGGGCTACTCCCATCGGGAGCGCTGGTCGCGCACCCGATAAATACAAAACTGTCGAGAAAGATTAGGAATATATCGGCAACGGATACTAATCATGGAGCCTACACCCAAGTACAAGTCCTTGGATGTAGGGGGCTACTCCCATCGGGAACGTTGTTCGCGTGCCCGATGAATCTTTATCAAAATAAAGAAACAGAAGTGAGTATATTTCGAGTTACACAGATAACTCTACATATACTCCCATCGGGAAGACAAAACAAGTCATCAAATATGACTCGATAAAATGTGCTATTCCAAAGGCGAAAAGCACTCGACAATATATTCTCAGAACGCCAAAGTTGCGATCAATTTCTGAATGCCGCAAATTTGCGAAGGTAAGACCCAGATCCGTTCTGCTGGCGTGGCATCGCCAAAGACTGCGCTCTGCTACTTTTATCCGTATCAATGATACGAAGAAAATCCTAACGGACGCGTTAGGTACTCGATAAATTTGACTGGACTCGACAGAATGGTAAGACCTTAAGCGGCACTGTCGAAGTTTACACCAGTATCCCGAGATCATGTCCAGGGACGTGATCTTGAAGTAGGTTTTTGCGGATTGCCACTAGAGCAGTTAACTAGTACCTGATCCGTCGATGAACTAGCCCCAACTACCATTATCCCTGTACAATATAGAATTTTATGTGAAGAAGTATAAATAAAAGCTCTCGAATAAAAATAGTCGAGATTTTCCCCGACTCTACGATTCAAGCAAAATCTCGGGGCTACGACATAGGCATCCCAAATGGGCCTGCCGAAGATAGTACCCGGGTTTATCGAAGGCCCACTATCCGAAGAATAAGAATATTCGGGAGCTCAAGATATATTAAGGAAAGTTAGAGTTGTAATAGGAAGTGTTATTTGTAATCTGGCGGGATGAGTTAGAAACCGTCCCGGACTCTGTAACTTGTGTGAAACGAAACCCTCGGCTCCACCTCCTATATAAGGGGGAGTCGAGGGACAAAGAAAGGATCAAATCTACTGTCAACATAACCCTAGTTTTCATAATCGTCGAGTACTTTTCGCCTAAACCTTCGAGATCTACTTGCCCTCTACTTCTAGCAAAACCCTAGTTAACTTAGCTTTGTCAGTGCACAACATATAATATCAAGAGAGAGAACTAACACACATTAATACTTAAAACCATAGATCATCTTAGATTCATATCATATTCATGCTAGGTTTTCTCCATCTCCCCAAGAACTAAAGGATCTACTCACACATGGAAACAATCAAGAACATCATCATAATCTTATGGATGGGATGAAAGTAGTAGAATGAATTTGAATACAAATCCACAAAAGTAATCCAGATTACAACTATGGTTGAAGGAGAATGGGATCGATGATGGTGCTGGAGATGCAGCGGTTGATGATGAAGGTGATGATGTCTTGTTCTCCGATGATCCGCGTAGCAGCCCGGATGATATCTTCTCCAAAGTTCATTCTCTAGATCTGACCAGGGGCGGTGTTTCTGTGTTTTTCAAAGCTGTGTGTCTCAGATCTCTGTGCCGTCTGCGCGAGATGAAAGTATTTGATGAGGCAGTGCTCCTGACACACCCTACAACAGGACGGTACCGGCGGTCTCTCCCCCTACCAATGCCCGCTAAACTTACTGGAAGTTGTCCTTGCATCCTCCTTTCACCCAGGTGCATAATTAAGTGCTAAAATTGATACGGGCATGAAGGCCGAGGTGAAGCCCAATTTCAAGACTCCACCAAGCTAGTTATCTTATTTTCTGTCTTTTATATTTTTGGTCATATGTGGGCCAATTAGGGATTTTAATAAGTTGTGTGTTTGGTTTGGGCATGTCCAACCAAACTAGGTCAAGCCCACTAGTGGGGCGCCCCAGCCACCCCCTCATATAAGGGACTAGGCCGGCTAGGGTTAGAGGTAGACAAGTTTAGGTTAAAAACTATTGCGTGTGTTCACATGTTGCATCCCTCTAGGGTACGACGATGTCGTTTATCAATTTCCAATAAAGATTGTTGTGAGGGTTCTTGTGTTCATCAAGGATTATCAAAGCTAGGGTTTTGAGGCGTGTCGTTCTTCGATACATTGCTCGCTGGATTTTTTCCTCTTCTCCAGGTTGCGTTCATCGCGTTATTGGGAGATTCTATCTACCGGTTGTCTCGTTGTGAACGATCGGGCAAACCCTGAGAGGATCACATGGGATCCTCTTATCATGTGGTATCTGATTTCTAGGTTGCTCACAACGAGGAGTTGTTGATCAATCTTGTCAGATCGGTTTGCATCGGAGGAGATTTGCCTAGGGTTCGTGGAGATCGAACGGGAGGAAGGTTTTGTGCTGTAGATTCTCTACCGTGATGCAGTTTCTTTGCTATCTAGGGCTGCCGTTTGAAGAAATTTCGAGGTTTTTCTGCCGCGTGTGCGAGGAAGAGGATGGAGTTTCCGTTGAGAGGCCGGCACTACCGCCACACCATGTCCGGCACTGCCACCACAAGCAGGTCGGCACTGCCACCTCTCTGCAAGCTGGCACTGCCGCCAGCCCTAGGCCGGCACTACCGCCGGAGGCACCCCGGCATTGCCCCTCGGGGCAGGCCGGTACTGCCACCTAAGGTGTTGTTGCTTCTATTTTTCCTGTTACAACTGATGGTTTTGAGTTTGCTTCGAAACTTGTTCATGTGGTTGATGGAGCGGCTGATGTGTACCACGACTACCTCCATATTGTGATATGTTTGACCTCAGATACATCCAACATCAAGTGGAGGTTGTCTAGTTCCACGACACCGGCATAATTTCAGAGTTGGGAAGCTCACATGACTGGTGGTTTCGACCGTTGTCATTCATATGATAGTACTTTTGGTGGCCAAACCGAATTTTTTTATTGCATATCGGCGTGTTGATGACGTTGTGGCTAGTTGGTACCGTGAAGATCTGTCCGCCAAGGGTATCGCCGGTGGAAAGTCTAGTTGGGCAGATTTCCAACAATTCTTCAATACTAGATTCTTGGTGAAGCCTACGGTGAAGGATAAGGTGGTGTGCTCTAACACTACCATCGAGGAGGATGTACCATTGAGTGGGATGAATATGCAACTAAAGAAGGTACAAGATGATGCTTGCAAGATAGTTGACAAGGGTCAGGGGTGGAGTTTATTTCAGACTCAGTGCATGATAAAAGGCAAACTTGCAAGTTGATGATTGATGGTGGCAGCTGTACTAATGGCATAATCAAGGCCATGGTGGCAGCATTGGGGTTGTCTACATGGCGTCTTCCTGATCCTAAGTGTCTTGAGTGGTTGAATAGCTGCTGTATGTTGAAGATTACTCAGAAGGTGCGTGTGCCATTTACAGCTGATGATTATGTTGATGAGATAGAGTGCGATGTATTGCCATTGGAGGTGTGTGGATTGTTATTTGGGCGTCCATGGCAGTATGATCGTAATGTGACACATGATGGGAGAGCAAATACATATTTTTTTATGCATGGTGGCAAATAACGGATTTTGAAACCTATAGGTGATGATCATATCAAGTCCGATATGGAGTTAGTGGTATGTAAGGACAAGTTGCACAAGCGTGAAGTGTAGCATGACGTGCATGATGTTCCGAGCATTGATGTTGGTGATGTTTCAGCCATGCCTGTAGATGACAAGCAAGTACTTGTTGGTGACAAGCCGGTTGAATTCAAGCCTATTGTTGATGAGGATGTTGCAGCATGTGCTATTGTTCCAATCTGTGTTCATACATGAGTTCAGACTGATGATGTTTGTGCTATTCATGTGGAGGTCACTGCTGAGATACGCAAGGGAGGAGCGGGAAGCGAGCGCGTCACAAGAGAGTGGCACCAGTGACACTGCCGCCCGGTGCACACCAGCACTGCAGGCCGCAGTTCAGCCATATTACAGATGCATCGAGGCTAGGATGGACGTGTTCGACATTTATGTGGCCCATGCATTACACATCTTGTGTAGGGTCGTTTCCGCAACACAGGGGTCCATCGAGAGTTCACAAGAAGAAGATGTTGGCGCCGGAGTCCAAGTTCATGTGGAGGAAAAAGGAGGTGGCATGTGTTGTATCAAGTCAAGCACACCGAGAGGGAGGATGTGGTGTGGTAGGCAGGAAAGACTTGAAGACGGCGCGGACGTGTGATGTTCATATCACATCACCTTTTCGAGAAGAACCTCACGTGTTGGGGACAACGCTTCTTGAAGGGGGGGATGATGATACGGGCATGAAGGCCGAGGTGAAGCCCAATTTCAGGACTCCACCAAGGTAGTTATCTTATTTTATGTCTTTTATATTTCTGGTCATATGTGGGCCAATTAGGTATTTTAATAAGTTGTGTGTTCGGTTTGGGCCTGTCCAACCGAACTAGGTCAAGCCCACTAGTGGGGCGCCCCAGCCACCCCCTCATAAGGGACTAGGCCAGCTAGGGTTAGAGGTAGACAATTTTAGGTTAAAAACTATTGCGTGTGTTCACGTGTTGCATCCCTCCGGGGTACGGTAATGTTGTTTACCAGTTTCCAATAAAGATTGATGCGAGGGTTCTTCTGTTCATCAAGGATTAGCAATCTAGGGTTTTGAGGCGTGTCGTTCTTCGATATGTTGCTTGCTGGATTCATTCCTCTTCTCCAGGTTGCGTTCATCGCGTTATTGGGAGATTCTATCTACTGGTTGTCTCGCTATGAAAGATCGGGCAAACCCCGAGAGGATCACGTGGGATTCTCTTTTCAAAAATGATTTTTTATCATGTCAAAATACCATAAAATGATAGTTTTTATGGATATTTCATCATTGCCTTATTATTTTGAGATCCCGCGTAGAGAAGCATAAAAGGGCGCGGTAGCGTGTTGAAGTACAAAAATCCTATTTCTACTCAATGATATCTTAATGAAATAACAGTGTAAAAACATGCTAAAAATGCACTCGTTAACTTCCCCAAGATAGAATCTTGCTCGTCCTCGAGCAACATAGAAGCTTAATGGACATAGTCATATTTGTTCATGAGGGGTGAGTCGTTAATATAAATGAGGCATTTTTAAGAACAAGGATTATAACATCTAATATAGAACTAGAGAATGAATCATACCATTCTCATACTCAAATGACTTAGAGGTCTCCACACCTTTCAAGTTTGATAGTAAACACGAAGACTACTTTCTTCACATATCATAAGATTATGAAGCTTAATTAGATTTTGTATGAGAAGTACGCGCAAATCTTTTATTTTATTTGTTTTTCATTTCATAAACAACTTAATAGCATTATAATGCTTTCACAAAAAATCTCCTTCTAAAATTTTCTCTCACATGATTAAACAAATGATCATAATATGCTTTATAGATAGTTTTCTTCACATATACTATCAAGACTTTTTGGCGTGGAAGACCTTAAAATAATTATCATCCTAATCCATACATCTAATACAATAATCATGATTCAATCATACTTAAAATATCATAACTGCTCGTAATTCATTGGATAAATATACTTCACTCCCCAAGAGAAATTAAACAAGCTCTAATGCGATCCTTATCGAAATCTGAAACTAAATGCATACATGAGAGTAAATATGCGAACTACAAAAGATAAATTACAAGGTGTTATAGATATCCCCAAGATTGGAGTCAAGCCACATGGGATCAAGTAATCCTTGCGATTATTTGATACCATTGTAGCTTCAAGGTGGAGGGATGGCGTTGTAGACAGCTGCGCGGAGCTTCCTATTCGACTCATCCAAAGTATATATGCGACGGAGAGCTTTCTGCAGATCAGAACGGGTGGAGTTCATTGCATCAGTCATTACTTCTACTACTTCATTGATCTCCTTCTTGTTCTCCAGGTGCAGGAGGCGTCGACGCACTATTTCTCGATGGAAGAGCTCAGTCTTCTGCTGCTTCTCCAACAGACTAATGCGTTGTTTAGTCCTCATGAGCGGCTTGATTGGTGGAGCAGGTTCATCATTGAGTTTGAATTCTCACTCCTCCATGGGCTTGATGCTGACGCAAGCGTTTAGCGTAACCTTATTTGTTGTGGAAGTGTGAGCGGTGGTCTCCTCATAAATTACTGCATCAACACCATTATGCTTACGTTTTGGCGACACGTAGTTGGTGGAGATGAGCTTCAGGGACTCCACACGCCCCTTCCCGTGAGGCTTGTTATCCTCCTCCTCATCTTCTGGCGTTACCATGGAAAAGTACTCCGGCTGTTTCCAGCCACGTGGAGCTTGATGCATGTAGGGCTCATAGTCTTCATCGTAGGAGTCGTAAGACAGCACTTGGTTCCTTGGGCTAAAACCTTGAGCTTCACACTTGTCATCTTCAAGGGACGAAGTCTGGAAGCTATCCCATGACTGAGGCATGAAGCCGAGAGGTTTCCCTTTTCCTGGAATTAAATACCGTATCTGGTGATGAAGATCTGAAATGGTTAAAGAAGGAGAAGCTTTGGGAAGCTTTATTAGGGGTTAGGCAGAGCGAAATCTCGTGGGATTGGAGTTTACGGTCGCATAGAAAAAGAATCCCAACAAATATAGAAGGATAAAGACTTAAAAGGAATTTTTGGACAGCATGTCAATTATCGGTACGGCCGCAGCCCGTACCGTCCACCCGTACCCGATGCCTTACCAAAAATCCAAAAAAAAAAGGTGGTTCAAAACCTTCCGAGAATTCGGTACGGGCGGGTTTGCACCGTACGGACTGGTCGTATCGGTTATTGACTTAAGAAAAGACGGCGATTTGTTTTCAAACATCTCGAGAGAGAATAAAACTAAAGAATAGTTACTTCGTAAGTAGCGACCGACCTTACGGGCGCGTGCGGTCATACCGCCCGCCCGTACTGTACAATGAGGTCGGGGATGGCAATTCGAAGAAAACATCCAGTGCAAATAGCGACCAATCGTACGGGTGCGTGCGGTCGTACTGCCCGCTCGTACCAGTATCGAAGATGGAAATCGAAGTTACAGAAAATGTCTAGAGAGAATAACGACTACGTGTACGGGCGCGTGCTGTCGTACCGCCCGCCCGTACCGGGGTCGAAAAACTTCCTTTTAACTCAGAAAACTGCAAAGAGCTCGAAAATTTATACAAACAAATGAGAATTTGGAGACTTCAAAGTGATAAGAATAAAATTACCTCAAACTTACTTACAATAGTTTTCGGTAAAGTTTACTTACCTCTTTGATTCTCATATTGTTCCCCCTTTTCCTCCGTATATGGTGGGTAGCAAATGCCTGCTAGCACCATCACAAAGAATAAGAGAGACATCTTCATAAAAGCGAAGAGTACCTAGTGGTACAAAGATTGTGGACAGGTTATGCGGCAGTATTTATTCGTGCACAGACTCTCGATCTTCAAGTTGTTCTTCACTTCCTTGTATGATATGCAAATCAACTTCTTGCAAAAGAAAAATTCAATGGATCATTCTAGGCTTAACATCTGTCCTTTCTAGGATTTCTTTTAAGCCATTGCGATTAGTGTAGAGTCTAACTTTTATATCTCGTGGAGGTGTTATTTTCTCTATAGCTTCCACTTTTGATTTGTCAACTTCTATACCTCTTCCCAAGATCTTGTAACCAAGTACTATCCCTTCTTAAACCATGAAGTGTCATTTTTTCCAGTTCAAGACTAGATTAGTACCTTCGCATCTCTGCAAAACCCCATGCAAATTCCGCAAGCAATGGTTAAATGAAGTTCCATAGACAGAAAATTCATCCATGAATACCTCCATTATGTGCTCAATATAATCAGCAAATATGGAGGTCATGCATCTCTGAAATATAGCTAGTGCGTTGCACAAACCAAAAGGCATTATACGATAAGCATATAGTCCAAATGGACAAGTGAAAGTTGTTCTCAACTGATCTTCTGGATGAACAGCTATATATTTGAGAGAATCGAGAATGACTAGCAAGCCTTTCCAAAGTTTGATCTATAAAGGTTAGTGGGTAATGATCCTTTCTAGTCTCCTTATTTAATTTTCTGAAATCAATGCACATTCTATATCCTACAACAGTTCTAGTAGGGACCATTTCATTGTGTTTATTCGATACAACAATAAATTCTCCTTTCTTAGGGACACAATGAGCAATACTTAGCCAATCACTTTCTTTGACATGATAAATGATACATGCATCCATGAGGCAGATGATTTCTTTTCTTACCACTTCCTTCATCTCAGATTTAAGTTTCCTTTGAAAATTAGCCAGAGGTTGGGCTCCATATCTTCCATGAATATTCTATGAGTGGCCATTGAAGGACTGGTCCCTTTCAAGTCGTCCAAGGAATATCCAAAGGCCTTACGGTGCATTTTAAGCACCATCACTAACTGTTCTTCTTCCTTTTATGAAAGGTTGGTGCTCACAATAATAGGATATTTATTTGTTTCATCTAAGAACCTATATTTTAAATCTTGTGGGAGATGTTTCAGTTCTGGAGGTGGTAAATCTTCATCTCCCTTTCTTTCAGGTGTTTCATAATTCTCATTAGTTGAACTATCAACCATAGGAGAGGAATCTAAATATTTATCAATACTTTTTATCTAACTCTCTCATAGCATCTTCGTTTCCAAGTAAACTTACTTCCAAATCATCTCCAGAAGTATCATAAAGTCTTATAGAGAGATTAGCAAGACTATCTTCCTCCTCAAGTTCCTCTTCTTCAAAATCTTCGATAATCGGTTTATGAGCGAACTTTGAGAAATGGAAGCTCATTACTTCCTCCCCAAACTTAAGGGAGATAGTTTCCTTCCTACAATCAATATTAGCTCATGCAGTGTTTAGAAACGTTCTTCCAAAAATAATTTGACAATGAGAATTAATTGGCATATCAATGACAACAAAATCAATGGGGTAAGTGTAAGGTCCTATCGTAATAGCTACATCCTTATTATTCAAATTGGGACTCGAAGTGTCTTATCGGGGAGCATTCTTGTCATATCTGTGTCTTCTAATTATGAATGTTTAAGGTTATCTTGAATACTGAAATGAAATCTATAAGGAATAACATTATTGCCTGTTCCAATATCACAAAGGCCATAATAAGAAGATCCACCAAAAGTTCAAGGTAGAACATGCTTACCCACATTTTTAGTTTTAACCATACCTTCTACGAATTGCGAGGCTTCGGAGTCGAGTTCTACTACATTGCAATGTGCATACATAGCTCAAATCCCGTCCTTAGTTATCTCACCGTCTTCATCTGCAACTTCATAAGTGGGTTTCTTATTACTAAATTTTTCTTCCGGCGCTCTTACCTCTTCCACCTTTTCTTCTTTTTGTAAAGAAAGGAGTTGAGCTCTAATGTGTCTCGCCGTTGTCCTTGGGAAATGGAGTGGTTCTTCACAAGGTATCCTTTCAATGGGTACCTCTTTAGGTGCTTCAGCTACAAATTGTATTTCTTCAACGGGTTGAGGTGGCGGAGTATAATGAAGCCATTCATTCTTAGGTGCTTCAATAAATTCAGTAAAAGCTTGGAGAACATCTAATACCATAATGTCATCAAGATTAAGTTCATTATCCGTTTCCTTTACTTGTCCTGTGTTATTATAAGAATTTAGACAATCATATTCAATTTCTATGTCACCCTCACTCCAAGATCAAATCCCCGAGATTCTCTATTTCTATGAACTTTATCTAGGCGTCCCCAAGCTTTCTTAGGGGTGAGTCCCATAAAAGATCCACCGCATAGTAAATCTAATTCTCTTTTATTATCTTTATCAAGTCCTCCATAAAAAACTTGCAAAATATACCAAGGTGGTAAATCATGATGGGGACAACTTTTAACCGTACCTTTATATCTCAAGTAGGCGCTCATTAAACTTTTGCCACGGCGATTCTTGAAATTGGTTATGAATCTTCTCATTTTGGCGGACTTAACCTTGGGGTCGAATCAAAATATAAACTCCTTCATAAGATTCTCCCAAGTATCAGTCTTCTATGCGGGACAAGTTCTATACAAGGACAATGAAGTGTTGGTTAGAGATTGACTAAACAATTTAAGTTTTAGTTCATCATCAGAATAGTTTCTCAATTTAATTGTCCAACACAACTTGGTAAAGAAATGTAAATGATTATAAGGATCCTCATCGGGATCATCTCATGCAAAGCTTTTTTCTTTCACAATAGCAATTAGGCGTGGCTGAATTTCATACTCCACGTCACTCACATTCAAGAATTCTTTAACAAACCCTCAGTTGAATATCCTGAGGCATTCATTTGTATCGAGCTTATTCATAAGCCCAAGAGCATCCATGGTGTCACCTAAAACTATTAAAGAACTTTAGTCAAAACAATTAATAAATTAGCAACTAAGGACAAAGATCAAAACCGTTGAGCTCCCCAGCAGCAGCGCTAGAAAATAGCTTGATGACTGCAAGTACGCACATCAATTGTAGCTAGTTTCAAAATAAGAGTATCGAACCACGAGAAGCTACTAGTTAAGGTATTAATGCCCCTTGCTACTATATATCAAAGGCTACTTGTGAATTGTTCTCTAATCTCAAGTTTAATGTGTTTTAAAGGATGGTTGTAATTGGTTGCAACAGAGTCAACAAAGTAATTAGTACAAAGCATTATGAGAAATGCGTTGAAACTTAATATGACATTCTTGCGAATTATTGGATCCACCTCTAGTTTAGGATTCATGTTAATCAAGATAATATGGTTTTAATCATATTGTGTGTGGGGAAAGCTCCATAACAACATGCACCTAGAAAGCCATCGATCGCCGCATCTCTAAATAACCACGACAGCTAGTCTTCTACAACCCACACATTGACTATTGCTATTAAGGGTTTTACCCCATGGTTGTCAATATGAGCTTGGTGAGTCCCTCTTTTTCCCCCTCATTGATGGACGTGAAATACGCCACTTTTTCGCTAGTTTAAACCTTTAGCTAAGTCGAGAAATTGACTAAGTTTACCTCTCATTTTTTATTAATGACTAATTATTGCAAAGATGTGCAATCTCTCCTATCTTTGAATGTTGTGCAGGAAATCAAGCCATAATGACAAATGGACCGGCAATTACTAAAGAGAATCGCGTCACAAGCACACCAAAGTTGACTAGGCTTCAAAAGGCGTTCCAGAAGTTTTAGCTGACACCGGTACGGGCAAGCCCCGCCCGTACCATCCGCCCGTACCGTCCGCCCATACTGCGCGATGCAATATTCCAAAGATCAAACCCTATAAGTTCTGTGAAGCACCCGACGCCAAAAAGAGAGCCATTCGTCGCCAAACAGAGCCGCCATCCATCAGATCCATCTACACCACACCGAAGGAGATCCACCACCATAGTTCATCCATTCCATCTCCCATCTCCTCCATAACCATCACCATTGTAATAGAGATCTCCTTGAGAATTAGTGACCATTGTAAGAATATTGTGATTTCAATCCAAGTATTTTCCACAATGATTTTTATCTTTGCTATTGACCTTGATATTATGTGTGAGTAGTACTCATGGGCTGCGGGTTGGGGTGAATCCTTGCAATGTTTTTTGCATCTTATCTTATAATATGTGTAAGGATTGAATAGGAGTTTTGCAATATTTTAACCTTGTCTCTTTGCCTCGATTCGATGATCTGCAGGTACCCATGTCTATCGGATCGATCAAGGGAAGATGTGGGATGAGTGGAGAATGGCGTGCTTCCGCGAAATTTCAGTGACAGAAAGGGGAAAGTAACGGTACATATTTAGTGATTAATTCGGGATCAATGACACAATCATCTAGCTTAATGCTTTGGTATATATTCATTTACTTAATAACTGTTGTTACTCACGGTTATGGGAACAGTGGTTTGACCAAGAGGCTCTTGTCACCGCTGGCTTTAGGGGCAAGAGTATTTATGGATGTGCTGCTCATAAATCTCTTATCCCTATTTTTTTGCTACACATTTGCACTTCTTCTCTATATATATATGCATAGCTGCAGGAGAATCCTTAACCCTAGCCTATTTCCATCATTGAACACAACCCATTTAAGAGTAAACTAGATAGATCCGGTAAACATAAAATTAAATCACCTAGCAAGTCTTGTAGAGTTTCCTTTACACCACTTTAGCAGTGCTTCCAAAGGTTCGATTAAACCTAGGTCTTCAAGGGAAAAAGATTATCATACTACAATCCATAATCCGGATCGAAAGTATCAATCCTTTTTCTGGCGCCGTTGCCAGGGAAGAAATTTCGCTATTCCGGTAAGGTTGCTAGAGACCTTGTTAGTTAGTTTCATTTTAGTTTTTAGTTTTTATTTATTGTTATTTATTTATATTTTTGTTCTCTATTTTGGAAACCCAAAAAAATTAGTTACTTGTTCTTTTGCAATCATAGAGGAAAATACCAAAAAGATAATCACTATGGCAGAAAATATGCTTGGGGAATATGCTATACCCAATGATGATTTTATTCGTGCACCCATAACTTAGCCCGTTGTTGCAGCGGAGAACTATGGAAAAAAGCCTAACCATTTGAGTTTGGTTCAACAGAACTAATTTGGAGGCCCAGCTGCTGAGGGTTCAGGCATGCACTTGAATACGTTTACAGAAATATGTGACATGATGCGCATTAAAGATGTCAACCCCGATGCGGTAAAATTACGCTTGTTTCCTTTTTCACTAAGAGGAAAATCAAAAGACTGGTTGCTAGATTTTCCTAAAGGCACTATTACTTCATGGGATGAATGCACTAATATATACATGACTAAGTGTTTCCCTCCAGCAAAGACTATGTAGTTGCGTTCTAACATTATAGGTTTTAGACAAGAATATCGCGATCCACTAGCAATTTCATGGGAAAGGATGAAAGAAGCCATCATGAACTATCCAAGTCATGGAATGGAGGATTGGTTAATACTTCATTTATTTTATAATGCCCTTAACCCAATGTCAAAGTCTATGCTTGATACTGCAGCCGGAGGAACATTCATGAGCAAGAAAGTTGAAGTTGCTAGAAGACTTCTAGATGATATGCAAAGCAACCATGCCCAATGGCATGCAGAAAGATTCTCTTGAAGAAAGGTGAATTCAATAACCGAAGGTAATAATGAAGAGCTTACTTCAAATATAGGTGAGCTTCTAAATATTTTGAACGGTATGGAAAATACCCAAGTTAAATCCATCACCAATTCTAATGTTGAGGATGTAGACTTTATAGCAAGAAATCCTTATAACCCTGCCTGGAAGATACTTAACTTTGGAGATACTTAACTCCATAGATATAATGATAGACTTGATAGAACTCTTGATTGGAGTTGTTTGACTGAATTGAAGTCTAGTGGTAGGTGAGATGTATGCCAACCTGTAATGTTGTGAATCAAGTATGATAATGCTTAAAACTTGTCTACAAACTGTGGTGCACACTCTTGGGATGCTAACAACTCTGCCGGATTATGAACGATTTGAGGTATAAATCTCAATTTCAGCTATTGAGTTGAAGGCATGGGTAGCCAGCTACTCGTGTGTACTATTAGCCTCTTGAGTGTTGCAAAATATTACTAAAAGGTCATTCATGACTCTTGATTGGAAACTATCATTGGAATCCAAAAATATCGCTTCTAAGTCTTGGCATGGACTTCTTACTACTATATGAATTTTCTTGAAAAGCAATAAATAGATTGTAAGTGTTTTGATAGTCTTGATCTATTGATGTGGGCATAAATAAGATACTTCATTGCTTACACCTCTTTTGACATAAATACCCATACTTAATTTTGATGATAATAAACTTCCTAGTGTTTCTTGACAAACTGAGAGTTAACTACTTAAGGTAGAGTGATTGTTTACAGAACTAGTTATTCATTCTCATAAATCTTTATTGTGATTGTATCGAGTTACCAAAGCTTGTATTATATTCTTAGCACTTCTCTAACTATGCTGAGATTTCGAATGGAAGAATTGCTAGATTCATAAGGCTACCACTTGTAAGTGAGTTTACTTTCTCGTTATTTTGGTTTAAACACCAAGTTCCTTATGGTTCTTTGTTTCTTGCTCGAGGACGATCAAGTTTAAGCTTGGGAAAGTTGATGACTGTGAAATACGCCATTTTTTCTCACGTTTAAACCTTTAGCTAAGTCAAGAATTGACTAAGTTTACCTCTCAATTTGTTACTAATGACTAATTATTGCAAAGATGTGTCATCTCTCCTATCTTTGATTGGTGTGCAGGAAATCACGTCATAATGACCAATGGACCCGCAATTACTGAAGAGAATCACGTCACAAGCACAACAAAGTTAACCATGCTTCAAAAGGCGGTTCCAGAAGGTTTAGAAGACACCTGTACGGGAAATCCTCGCCCGTACCGTATGCCCGTATTGCGCGCCGCAGCATTTCCGAGGTCAAACCCTATAAGTTCTGTGAAGGACCTGGCGCCAAAAAGAGAGCCATTCGTCGCCGAACAGAGCCACCATCCATCAGATCCATCTACACCACGCCGAACGAGATCCACCACTATAGTTTATCCATTCCATCTCCCATCGATCTCCTCCATAGCCATCACCATTGTAATAGAGATCTCATTGAGAATTGGCGACCATTGTAAGAATATTGTGATTTCAATCCAAGTATTTGCCGCAATAATTTCTATCTTTGATATTGATCTTGATATTATGTGTGAGTACTCCTCACGGGCAGCGGGTTGGGGTGAATCCTCACAACATTTATCCGCATCTAATCTTATAATATGTGTAAGGATTGAATAATAGTTTTGCAATCTTGCATTCTTGTCTCTTTGCCTCAATTTGATGATATGCAGGTACCCATGTCTATCGGATCGATCAAGGGAAGATGTGGGATGAGTGGAGAACAGTGTGTTACTGCGAAACCTCACTCATAGAAAGGGGAAAGTAACAGTACATGTTTAGTGATTCATTCAAGATCAACGTTACAATCATCTAGCTTAATGCTTTGGTCTGTATTCATTTACTTAATAACTATTGTTACTCGCGGCTGTGGGAACAGTGGTTGGACCAAGAGGCTCTTGTCACCTCTGGTTTTAAGGGCCAGAGTATTTACGGATGTGCTGCTCACAAATCTCTTATCTCTATTTTATTTACTACACATTTTCACTTCAGCTCTATATGTATGCATAGGTGCAGGAGAATCCTTAACCCTAGCATATTTCCATCATTGAAGGCAACACATTTAAGAGTAAACTAGATAGGTCCGGTAAACATAAAACTAAATCAACTAGCAAGTCTTGTAGACGTTTCCTTTACACCACTTTAGCAGTGCTTCCCAAGGTCCGATTAAACCTAGGTCTTCTAGGGAAAAAGATTATCATACTACAATCCATAATCCAGATCGAAGGTATCACTCATCCATGTGTTAAAGTGCAAATACGGTAATTTCACTTCTCGCCGTTCACTTTACTACACTTCAGAGGGTAGTTCCCTCTCGAGATCATACATAAAATATTACATGGTGCACAACATATAATATCAAGAGAGAGAACTAAGACACATTAATACTTAAAACCATAGATCATCTTAGATTCATCTCATATTCATGCTAGGGTTTCTCCATCTCCCCAAGAACTAAAGGAACTAATGTCACATGGAAACAATCAAGAACATCATCATAATTTTATGATGAGATGAAAATAATAGATTGAATTCAAATACAAATCCACAATATTAATCAAGATTACAACTGTAGTTGAAGGATAATGGTATCAGGGATGGTGATGGAGATGCAGCGGTTGATGATGACGGAAATGATGCGTTGTTCTCCGATGATCCGCACAGCAACCCGGATGATGTCTTCTCCAAAGTTTCTTCTCTAGATCTGACTAGGTGTTTCTGTGTTTTGAAGAAGTGTGTCTTAGATCTTCGTGCTGTCTGCGCGAGATAAAAGTATTTTATAAGGAGGTGCTCCTGAACACACCGTACGGGCGGTCTCCCGCCGTACCGATGTCTTCTAAACTTACTGTAAGTTGTCCTCTCATCCTCCTTTCGCTCGGGTGCATAATTAAGTGCTAAAATAACTTTTATCACATCAAAATACCATAAAATGATAGTTTTTATTGACATTTCATCATTGCCTTATTATTTTGAGATCCTGCGTAGACAAGCATAAAAGGGCACGACATCGCGGTGAAATACAAAAATCTTATTGCTACTCAATGATATCTTAATAAAATAACGGTGTAAAAATAGGATAAAAATGCACTCATCAGCGACAAACGGAGTTGCAACACGCATGCCACCAAGGTGAACGTCAGCCCAGCAAACGCCAACAAGGCTCACATCGACCGTGAGAAACGTTGCACATACCAGCTGGCGTGGGTAGATATTTTTAGCAACAAAATACCAAAATGTACTACGCAAATTGTGGTGTAGCATTATCAATGTGGGCCAGTGGATAAGGTCAAATAGATGGCCAGAATGATTGGATGAACTACAAAATCACTCTTATTTTATTATATGGTCTATCTACTTACAAAATAGTCATAATTCATCAAGCATTAGTCTTAATCATTCGTTATTTATACTACCTTCCTCCATAGGTATATTTCACAATATCACATTTATATTATTTTTTCAGTTAAATATTTAGATAAAAACGTATATACACGAAACATCACCTATATATGTGCGCCGAAGTATAGGCCATGTTATGTTGTTCAGATTTATATCAATAGGTAACAAAATATCTTACATGATATTTTAATTTATAAAGTCAAAGCCATTTAAAAATCCGATAATCCTGACACAACCATCCAATCATGATTGATCAGATACGTACGATTGCATTATGTATTTTTTGAAGACCAAGTAAAATAGCAACATATTTTCGATAGCAACACATTACATAATTTCCTTTGACAAGTTTCATATTTATACTATTAGCGTAATATCTTTCATATAGTTAGATCGTGCAGGGGCACGGGTTAAAGACTAGTTTATCGAAATTTAAATGTATCTACATGCTAAAAAGTGTCTAGATATTTTTAAATTTAGATAAACTTGTGACATTTTATATGGACAGATCTAGGTTATAGATACAGATCTTTGATGTTGATTGCATGTGTATTTTCTTTCAACTTGAAAGTCATAGATATATTGGTAGAATGTCTGGTTCCGGATAGAGTTTGAGTATTTTTGCACTGCTTAGTTGGCCATTTAAATATTAGCAACTAGCTAGCGGTTTAAAATTGGCCAAGTCAAGGCAAATCTATTATGTACTTCATCCGTTTCTCTAAAGAAGACGCACATATTTTTGTCATGGTCAAACAATCTAAAGGTTAACCAATATAATAGATTGACTATAAACACCTAAAATGTCAACATTAAATATGTAGCTAAATACTTAAATACATATCACTCTCTCCGTCTCATGAAAGTTGTCTGATATTTGTTTAAATTTAGTTGTATCTAGACACCAATAGCATCTAGTTACATCTAAATTTTGACAAATCTCAAACAAATTTCATGGGCCGGTGGGAGTATTATAGTTATCGGTAAATTTTTCTGCATTCTTGACCAAAGATAGCATTGCTTTGATTTTCAGAAGAAAAATATATTTGTCTTAATTTGAGGGAGTATCTCTCTCATCAACGTGACAACGTGTCATCTTTTCGGGATGATAACATGGCAAGATCTATGGTATATTTAGGTCACAAATCTATTGGATTCATGGGACCTTAATTGTGTCACATCTTTTTTTATAAAATAAGAAACAGCAGGCCTCTACTGTGATTTTTCTATATTGATTTTCAGTATAATATAGAGTTATATTTAAAAAGCTAATTAAAAAAGTAGCTATATAAAAGCCCTCAAGGCCACTAGGGAAAAACTAGTGAAAGCTAGACAAAACTTTGAACCCAAGATGCTAGACCGGCATAACTTTGGACGCCACTTCCATGAAAAAACAATTGCCACTTTCACCACTTGGCTAGCAGCATGTTTCCGTAGCTTTGACCTCTGAGTATATATACTAGTATCTACTATAATGGATGCCCACTTTATTGTGTTGATTCATCGCCTCTCACCGTGAGGAGAGGGGAAAACCGGAGATGGGTCCGTGTCTAAGGTGCAGTTCGTGGTTACCTCATGGCTCCGTGCTCTTCTTGCTGCTACTCCTGTCAGTTCTGTGTTCTTCTCCGACGGTGGCTGCTCAGGCTCAGATGCAGCCACAGACCGACCCAACCGAAGGTATGTACCCATGCATATTCACTCGTCGGTCCTTGAAAGCGTGAATTCTGTTGGATCCTCAATGCTTGGGTGGCAGCGGCGGCGGTGAACGCGATACTGGCGAAGCTAGGGCTGAAGGCGCAGCCGTCCTGGAACGTGAGCGGCAACCTCTGCAGCGGCGCCGCCACAGACGACTCGATGATATTGGACGACAACCCAAACTTTAACCCGGCCATCCAGTGCGACTGCACGGACCAGAACGGCACCATCTGCCACGTCACCAAATTGTACAAACCTTAATTTCTTCTCCTGCATTTGTATCAGTCAGAAATGATCAACATCTGAAGTGACGACTATTGATCTTATTTTTATATTCTTGGATGGAGCAGCAAGATAAATGATCTGGCCGCTGGCCCCATCCCGGAAGAGCTGCGGAACCTCACACACCTCACCAAACTGTATGTGTTTCCTCACTTCCACCCTCGAAATGCTCACTAGGGAATAGAAAGATAAAAACCCATAACTGAGTGCAGATATTTGCCTTTTGGGCACCAGTGCACCTGGTTGCACAAAATAATTTTTAAAGAAATTATTAGTACGAGCAAAAAATCTCAGAACAAACATGTATGAAGATTTCAATCTTCATAATCGTCCTTTGAAGTTTCAAATGATAATGTTGATATTTGCATGAGGAACAAGTAAAAGCGGTCAAATAGGCAAATTTAAAATTGTAAAAACATGACCAAACTTCTCATCTTTACTAAGGCTCCTACATAAATTTTACATCGAGTCATAAGTTTGACTAAACATGCAAAAGGGAATATCAAAATCTGTAATATTATATAAATACATAATGAAAAAATAGCTTATGGTGGATCTATTGTTATTAATTTGGGAGTGTATATCTTCAGACTTTTTTGTATATACTTGGTCAAATTATATACCATTAACTTTTTAGCTAAATTTATATGTCATGAACATATATAGGGACGAAGGTAGTATCACAAAAGGATTTCACATATAGATTTTACTATTGGGAAGAAAGAGATGAGTGACTAGGCAAAACTTTTGGTATCAGCTGATGCAAATGTTCCATATTTAGTTGCCACATGAGGCTGGATGTGATTACCTTGGTCCAAATGCGATGACTTACCATGTCACTGCATATTAAATCGATCATACAAAAAAAATTAGAAGAGGAGATTCACAATCATGCGGCAGGATGATTATGAAGTTTTTGAGCCTACTATGTTCTACCTGTTTTGCTCCTGCAGCTACACGTTTGTTGTTCCTCCTTGTCCATGAACTTGGAGTAATCCTCCTCTACGGCATCCTTTGTTTCAAACCATTGAAATTGTTGTTGGGGAAACAAGTAACTTGTTCATGTCACCTCTTCCATAAACCGTACACTTTTGGACTCCTCCCTCTGTACACAACAAACTAGTAACTACTTATATTAACGTTACATGCTTTTGTTGCTCTCTCGTTGCACGGGAAATGAACAATGCCACATGAAGAGTGCTCGATTTTGCTTGTTTTTCCTTTTTTTAACCTTCAGACAATAATTTGTCCGCAATAATTCGCTGGTAGAAATATTTAACTCTCGAAATAATTTTTCGCCAGCAGCAATATTCAACTTGTTGCACGGGGCACCATTTATGGCGTGAACAGTGCAACATAAACAGTGCTCCATTTTGCTTTTTTTTTTACTTTCTAACAACCATTTTTCCGTAATAATTTGTCGATAGAAATATTCAATTTTCGAAGTAATTTGTCGTTAGTAGAATATTCAAGTTTCAAAGTAATTTGCCACATGCCGATGTTAAGTACGAAATAGAGTGTTAACTTCCTAATAGTAATTCCTTCATGGCATATATTCCTGTGACGGTAATTTCTCAGCAGCGCACAAACGTGATAATTTGAACACGAAACAACCTCAAACATAGTTCTAGACGGTAATTACCCGCCAGTATTTCCTCACCGGTGCATAACGCAGAAATTTGGAAAAAAAGAAACCACGTTCACCATCTTCTTACCTAGGGAAAATATTATTGTGACCTTCTATGACACCATCATAAATATATACTTCACCTTCCGTCACCTCTTTTACCCGGAAAGAATACTGTTTGCCTCCTTCTACCGTACCTTTAGAAAGGAATACTAACGTCACCCTCTACCTCTTTCAACCGGACAAAATACTAGCATTTTCTTCTGTATCAACTACAGAAACAAAGACATTGCATCATCAACCTCATCTTTTAGTCGGGGAAAAAAGCACCGCATTTTTTCTAGTATTTGTCTAAAAAAGACTTGCTCTGTTATTCGTCACACCTTTTAACCGGCGCAAGTTGTCCCTCCATTCACTACAGATACATTATTGTATTGTTGGCATACTACCCATTTTTTTCATCACCCTATGATCATATGGTGTTTTTCGTACATACTACCCTCTTTATTTCATGGCTTCGGGATTACCTATGGGTGATCGGCAAAAATGAGCCATGGCGCTACAGTACCACATTTATGTTTTCTTGAACAGTGATTCTACACAAGCACTTCTATAGTACTTCAGTAACCTATACAATGTAGTACTTCGACAATATTATTTCACCTGCTACCTCTTTCAGCTGGACAAAATACTAGCATTTTCTTCTGTAGCTACTTGGGAAACAAACGCACTCCTTCATCCACCTGCATCTTTTAGTCGGGTAAAATAGTATTGCCTTCTAAATAGTGTCTACCAAAAAGACTTACTCTGTTATTCGTCACACCTTTTAACCGGCGAGAGTTGTCCCTCCAGGCACTGCAGCTACAACTTAGTACTGCTAGCATACTACCCAAATTTTCCATCACCCTGCGATCATCTGTGATTTTGATACATACTACCATCCTTTTTCTTCGCCTTGTGATTACCTAAGCGACATTGAAACAATTGAGCTATGGCGCTACAGTACAACGTTCACCTTTCTTGAACAGTTCTTCCACACCAGCAATTCTATAGTATTTCAGTAACCAAACATTTTACTACTTAGAATATTACTACCAACAATCTACACTACTAGAAAACAGCTTATCAGTGGCGCAACTGTTTTGCTCATCAGTGGCGCACTAGTGGTGCGCCACTAATATCACGCCACTGCTAACTTTTAGCTCTGGCGCACACTAGTATCCAATATATCAATGGCGCACCATGTGGTGCGCCACTACTAGCACGTTATGGTGCGTCACTATTGTAAGCTACGGCGCCACTACCACGGATTAGATGTGCGCTACTACATAAGCTGGGGTGCGCCACTACCACCAATTAGATTAGAAAATAAAAAAAAGCCACATGCCTGCGTGTGGCAAGTGGAATCTAAGCTGACCCGCTACTTTTGTTTTATTATTATTATAACGTAGAGTTATTACAGGACCTAAATACAAAAATACCAAAGTTTCTCATCTTTGCAACTACAACCCTAAGAAAATGAAAAAAAGCAATCAAATCCTTGCAGTTGCCCGCACGGTCTCCTCTTCGATCTGCGCGACGCTGTCCTTGAGGTGGTTGCGCGAGCTCGCCGGCGGCCGTGACGTTGCCTCGCCGTGCCCTGGGTCCAGCAGCTTCCGCCGCCGTAGATCTCTTGACACGCGGGTACTGCAGCACCAATCGCACGTGGTGTACGACGGTGACGCGAGCGACGCGGGCGCGAGGCCGCTCCTCTCCGTGCGGCGCCACCATGTAGGCCTCCACCGCCGCGCGTCCGACAAGACGCTCGCGCACATCACGCCGCTGGGATCCTCCGCCGAGGCGGCGGCGTACGTGGTGGAGGGTTCGTACGGGCGGCGGAGCCGCGCGGTACGAGAAGCGCACGTGGGCGACGCCGCAGCAGGAGGCAGAGGTGCGGCGGAAGGAGTCGGTTTGTGACGACCAGATGTTCGGCGGCGCCTCGTCGCGGACGTCGCTGCTGCCCATGTACTTGCCTCCATCGCCGGCTTCAACGCGAGCAGAGGTCGGGGGAGAGGGCCAGCCGACGGGAAGAACCTGGAGCACGGCAGGGGTCGGGGGAGAGGGCCAGCCGTTCGAGCTGGCGAGGGCGCTGCCGACGGGGAGCCGCCGTTCGAGCTGGCGAGGGCGCTGCCGCGCGTCTCGTCGAGGGAGCCGCGCCCGAGGAGCCGGTGCACCGGCGCGGTTGCAGGGGAGCACTCGGCTGCAGAGAGAGTGGAGGCCGCGCGCGTGGCTGCAGCGGCGAGGCGCCTCCACCGGAGGAGGCCGGATGGAGGGCAGGAGATGCGGCGGGGCTCAGGCAGGCCCGGCCGGCGGTGCGGCTGGAGGGGCAGAGGTGCAGCGAGGTTGGGCTGTCGGTGGGGAAATTATTGGAGAGTTCCAGAGAGGAGCGGCTGTGTTGGGGAAATTATTGGAGAGAGAGGAGCGGATGTCGCCGTGACTTAATTATTGGAGAGAGGAGAAGAGAAAATGGGCGGTGTGGGTGCGTGGGTCTTGCGGTGCACAGTGGCGCACGAGGCAAAGTGCGCTATTGTTGTTTACAGGATAGTGGCGCACCACGTGAAGTGCGCTATTGCTCTTTACAGCATAGTGGCGCACCATATATATGTGCGCCATTGCTATTCGAATAGTAATGGCGCACCTATATGTGATGCGCCATTGCTAACCTAAGACCTGTCTATAATTCAGCTCAAAAATTAGTAGTGGCCTATCACTACACTAGTGCGCCATTGGTAATAAGTTACTAGTGGAGCACCACTTTTTGGTGCGCCACTGCTATATAGCAGTGGAGCACCTGTGTAGTGGTGCGCCACTACTAGCAATCTTATGGCTAGGCCTTTTCCTAGTAGTGCTACATGCCAAGGGCACGGCATGCCGCTACAGAAAACTTCCTAGTTCATATAACAAGACACAAGAATAGCTTGTAAGGCAGAGCAACACAAGATCATCATAATAAGCATCAGAAGTCACACTAGATCAGATACTAATAGGAGCAATTATGATCATTTGTAAGAGAGGATCACAAGTTAATCATACAACTATGGTGTCAAGCTACCAGCACAAGAAAGTGGGTGTCATACGAAGACCGCAAGTTCACCATTAAATGAGGGGTTAGTATATACCACCTCATCAAAATATACATGCTATCAGAACTTTTTAGGGCCTAGTTACCACCAAAATATACATCATCATCAATTCATCACAATCATTCATGCATCGTCACTCCACGCTCCACGGACCGTAAAGAACCCTACAACTATTATACATATTGTAATAGTGCTTGCCGAGGTAGCTAGGTTTTGTACCAGAGTGTCGTGTTGCTCCGCCATGCCAACAAAGTTGACACCCTCTGCAAGTGTTCTTGATGAGGTAGCTGAGAGCCACCATGAGAGACTCCTCGCTAATCCAAATATGTCCATGGTTGCCTAGTAGAGGTCATGGTGCATGTTAGTAGGCATGTTGTCCCTAATGGCGTGTGCAACATGTTTGACGGCATCGATCATGCTAGAGAAGTCGCAGATCTCATTGTCATCAAAGGATCCCCTCTTCCCCTTGCCTGCAGGAGGTACCAGACCATCAGAAGTTTTCCTAGGGCCATCGAGGATGACGATATTAGAATCCTGGGTGTGTACATAGTCTAGTGAAGGAGTACAGATGGGCTTACCTGAGCCGATGGCGAACTTTTCGGTGGCCAGACTAAGGAGAAGATGGACTACATCTCATCATAACTTACGTGAACGAGGATGGTAGTGATGGGGGATTGTACTGATCGAGGATGAAGTGAAAACAAGTTGTAGACAACGTGCTAAGTGTGATGTGGCTCTAGCAGTGCCTAGTCTCGAAGATAATCGTGAAGGTGTCCTCACAACATTGAGCTTTGATGGGGTATGTGAGCTTGGTCACCTAGAGCAATAAGACCCTCACTAGTAGAGAATAGGCTAGTAGAGGAGTGGTAAAATCGCCATTAGTGTGACTATTTTCTCACGTCACTAATTTAAAGACATTGTTAGTAGGTAATGGTTGCGTTGCTATGCAGGGCCACAATTAATTCGCCAATCTGTAGCCATGAAACTTGGACGCCACTAATGAACTTGCTCAACAGTGGCATGTAGGCCAGGCACGCCACATGTGGATAATTCCCGTGCTATTAATTTAGAATTTTGATAAGTTTAATATGAAAAATTACAATAAAAAAACATTTTTTGGTGAAATTTAAACCAGCAAATTTCATTTAAATTTATGACATATTACATCAATTTGAATTTTTTTAGATTGAACTACAAATTAAACCAAATTGATAACCTCCACTGCAATGTTGGTACAACCTCGCCGGAGAGGTCAATGTCGAAAATACGATTGGCGTCATCGCCGGAGGTGGTGAGGTCAACGGTTGCGCCTCCTCCCTATACTTTCTACTTGCTAAGTATGGCACCACCGTTCACTAGCGTTGGTAAGGTGCACCTCATATGTTGGGAGAACTTTGCGGCAGCTCTCCACCATCACGCAGTGTGCAGCATCTTTGGCGGCGGCTTCTGCAGCCCGCTGTGCCTAGATCTCTGCCATGACCCGTGCCTCGGCGGTGATGAATTCCTACGCGGCCGACTACCGCTCCATGAACTGGCAAGAGAACTCGGCAATGCAGGCCATGTGCATGGACTTCGTCTCCTCGCGAAGGGCAGCGCCTCCCACATCACCGTGGAAAACGAAGCGAGGAGTGTGGGCTGATCTTGGGATGTTAGAAGTTCTGCCGCCTTCTCCCCTTCATCATCGAAATCGTTATAGAAGTTCGTCTTGTCATACGCTGGCAGAGGCATTGGCTATAGCGGCGGTGGGGATGGGGGCAGCGCGGTGCAGGTGATTTTCTCCCAAGTGTTGATGAAGCGGTGATGCATCATGGAGGAGGTTGTGGATGTGGTGAACAGCGAGCGATGTGCTCCATGGTGGAGGAAATGTGATAGCTTATGTATGGCGACAACAAGCGATAGGATGTGCCGTACGTAGCGTTAATCGCTGGCGTCGGGAGCCGAGTTGGCATTGTGTGGGTATGTGGTGAGGTTTGTCGGTGCATGCAGAAAACCGTCGCCGCGTGGAGGAATTGCAATGGTGTGAGCAGGGTAGTTGCATCATTAAATAGGCTGACCGACCACCTTGTGTCGCTGACAGGGCGATCCATAGAATGGTTTGTTAGCTTTGAATAAATGTATGCTGAATGTCTAGGAAGACGCATGTTTTTTCTAGATCAAGTGACGTGACAAGTCATGGTCTTATTCAAGTGGTGGCATGAAGAGCCACACACATACCACTAAATCTGCCCAAAGTGGTGGCGCGTGTGCACATTTAACGCCACCGATAGCTGCATAACAGTGGCGTTCTGCAGTGCCTAGCACCACCATAAATACACGGTCAGGTCAATGTTCCTGACCCATTCAACATGATTTTTCATTAATCACCACAGACTATTAGACTAGTCATAGTGGGAAGTAACATATAGTAGTAACATGGTGCATGTTACTACCATATGTTACTACCTCCATAGTGGATAGTTACTTATATGTGGTATCATGCATGCTATATTTATTAGATTGTAGACTCATCTTGTCTTGAGAACTGTGATGTTATAGTAACATAACTAGTTACCACCCCACTCTCTTTCTTCATTTAGTACCATGCCATGTCACCAAAATGCTTTGGGGTGTGTGATGTTACTAGCTATGTTACTCCCACTATGAGCAGTCTTAATGGGCCCAGACTGGTGGCATTGCGGATTGTACCATGCCAGCATTATTTACAGCGGTATTGTACAAATGTGACGTGCCAGTAATTATACAAAAGTTCTAAGCATATCCCTACTAGTGCCTCCACTTCCTCAAGTGATTGCACACCTGGCCTTAGCTTCATAGTGCTCAAATAGAGCCTACACAACGATAGTCAGATGAACCTCCTTGGAACGCCACTCTTGACAAGTTCACACATTTTCTCTAGAAATGGTTCCCTTCATTTGTTCCTTTGAGCCTAGCTTGACAATATTTGCAGCCACCTCTGAAGCTATGCTCTGCACCAGGCTATGCAAACCTCCTCCATTATGGGTTTAAGCACCACCAATGAAGGCACTACTACTTTCTAAGGAATGTGATGAAGCTATCTGGGAATAAGCAACATTGACTAGAGCCCGACTAACATCGTCACTAATCGATTCCTACATTAATTATGCATGACATATCTGTTTGAACACATGAAAATCGAACTGATTACAAGATGCACATGCAATAACTACCACATCCAGTACACAAGCTAAAGGTTCATAATTAAGCTAGACAATAGGTCACCCCAAAGCACTACACGTGATCTATCTAGGAATTAATGATCTACAGGAAGCTTAGACTGCTTATCATGTTTCTTATTTTTAGATGGTTGATATTTGTATCGACAATCATTGATCCATAAATTGTAACTCTTGAATATTCATATTTTTAATAAAAGGTTGTGTGCATCAACCGATGCAGAGGCCGGGGCTACCCCATTTCGAAAAAAAACAACAAGCTCAAGCTAACCAACCTGTACTCATGCTCAAAATAAAACTAAATCATAATACAAGCAGAAATAAATTTCAGCAACCTACTGTACTACAAGCACAAGTATCTACCCTACCAGTGATAGATTTCGACAACCTACCATACTACAAGCTCGCACACACACTTCTACTCTGAAAAAGAAATACACATGCACAACCTAGCCAGATCTAAACTACCAAGATCACAAATAACCAACCAAGGTAGATATATATTGGTTGCCTACACCAATTAGCAAACGTGGGACCACGAAAAAGGATCGCTCGATGAAGAGGAGGAAGTAGGTTTGCCTCTGTCGCCGACCGGAGATAAGTGTGATGCTTAGTTGCTCTCCGATGGGCTAGTGCTCAAAGGAGGGAAATGGTGGCTTTGAAATGGGTGGTGGGAGTGGAGGGTAGAAATAGAGGAATGTTTCGTCGGCAAGTGACAGAATTTCTCCATCCCCTTTTTCGTTGCAGCACGCAACGTCCGGCCATCTCCATGCATGGTCGGGGGAGCTCAATGAAGACGAGTTGAGCAATGCACCTTAGGTGCTAGCTTCTGTATTGATCAGCTTATATACAGGTTTACATGTACAAGGGTCGTGTGTGACAGTTAGTCACCATGACTACAGATCGTGAGGACGTGGGGGAGGGAGTGTGCGACCAGGTCAGAGGGAGGAGCTAGCACATGCGCTAACACCCCGCCGCAGCTGCTGTGTCCGGAGGCCGGACGCACAAGCTGGATCGAAATTCCTGAAATGGTGCCGTTGGCAGTCCCTTTGTCATCACGTCAGCAAATTGCTGTGTAGTGGGTACATGTAGAACACGAAGCTGGCCGAGCGCGACCTTCTCTCTGACAAAATGGATGTCGAGCTCGATGTGTTTGGTGCGGCGATGATGCACCGGGTTGGCCGCCATGTACACCGCCGATATGTTGTCGCAGTAGACGATGGTGGCCTTGGGGACGGCGAGGTGCAGTCAACGTTAACAGGATTATCGCGACAGAGGGTTTTAACAGAGATGAGGTTCTTAATTAGAGAGGGAGAGACAAGAACATTGCGGAGATGAATGGGAGCAGTGGAAGTTGGGATGGAGAGGTTGCCGGAGTGCAGGACTGGCAGTGTGTCGCCGTTACCAACAATTATGCGAGAAGAAGAATGGGCGAGGTCAGAGAGCATACCAGGCGATGAGGACATGTGCGAGGATGCTCCAGTGTCGAGGTACCACTCGCTGGAGGACGGCGGTGCCTGTTGCTGCTGCAGCGCCATGTTGTTCAGTGCCTGGATCAGCGCGGACTGGTCCCATGCTGCGCCGTAGGGTGCCGCTGGAGGTTGCTGCATGTACGGAGCAGTGGCGGGTGGCTGCTGTGGTGTGTACTGCGCGGCGTGCCCGGCGAATGGTGAAGGAGCGCCGGGGCGTGGCCCAAGGACACCAGCCCCAGGTACGTGAGGGCGCCATGGCATGGGCCATGCGTTGGCCATGCCTGTCCACGGGTTCGTGGCAGGTGCAGGCAGCTGGACGAGGCGCCCAGCGGTCTGGCCACCAGTCGAGGATGAGCCGCTGGAGGAGCCGCTGGCGTCTCCTTGCTGCGGGGCCTTGCTCTTGCCCTTGTTGCGGTTGCGGTTGCCGTTGCGCCCGGAGTTGGTGTTGGTGGGCGGCGCTGGCGCAGGAGCAGGTGCGGGCGCAGGCGCACGGTTGACGTGGAGCGCCGTGTCCGAGGGAGTGGGCGACGCCATGTTCAGCCTTGACTCCTCCAGGATCAGGAATGCGCGGCACCGAAGGAACGACGGGAAAGGGGCCTGCATGGTGAGGATCGGGATCGCGTAGAAGTACCGTGGGTTGAGGCCACGGAACATGTTCATCACCTGCGCCTTGTCGTCGACGGGGAAGCCGAGGTCGGCGAGCTGGTCGGCGTACTCCTTGAGACGCGCGAAGTAGCGCATCATGGACATGTCACCTTGCTCGAGGTTGCGGAACGTGGAGCCGAGGAAGACGGCCTGCGTCTCGGCGTTGTCGAGGAAGAGGGACTCGACGGCGCGCCACACGCCGGCAGCGGTTGGGTGGCGCTGGTGGACGAGGGAGAGGATCTCAGGCGACACGCGGTTGTACAGCTATGACGTGATGAACGCGTCGTCCTGCACCCACTGCGCGTCCAGGGGGCGCGGTGAGCCATGGAGGTGATCCAGTACCCCGAACTTGGCGAAGACGAGCTCAAACAGGGTGCGCCAGCTGGAGTAGTTGGACGGCGTGAGGTTGAGGACGAGCGGCACGTGCTGGTTGATGTAGACCGTGCCGAGCTGGGACGTGGGCGCCGCAGCAGGTGCGACGGGGGCGGCCACGGGCGGGAACATCGGTGCCGGCGGGATGAAGAGCGTCGCGGGCGGCGTGGAGGCAGCAGCGACGGAGACAGCAGGGATGGTTGGCGCCTGCGTGGTCGTAGGAGGTGCAGCAGGTGCGGCCGGAGGTGCTGAAGTAGGGTCGGAGGTGCAGCAGGGGCGACGCTGGGGCCAGGAGCAGCGCTCGAAGCCGTGGCGCCGGCCTGATCGAAGGAGACGGCGAGGTCGCAGACGAAGCCTGGTGGAGGGGTCGCCATTGCGCTCACCGGAGTGGGGCAGCGGAAGTTTGGAGAGAGGCTCAGGAACGGGGAGCGTCTGATACCATGAAGACGAGTTGAGCAATGCACCTTAGGTGCTAGCTTCTGTATTGATCAGCTTATATACAGGTTTACATGTACAAGGATCGTGTGTGACTGTTAGTCACCATGACTACAGATCGTGAGGACGTGGGGGAGGGAGTGTGCGACCAGGTCAGAGGGAGGAGCTAGCACATGCGCTAACACTCAAGCAGCTTGCACTTTAATTTTACAGTCGGGGATCAGGCCGGAGGGTGGCTCCAAGGAAATGGCCAAACCGACCATTCCTAGCGAGCATATCTCCGAGATCCTTTAAGTTACACATTGGATGGGACAAAATTTCACATACATCGGGTGTTGGTGGCCTCCACGCGGGCAACCTATCACGCACTATGTGTGATCCTTTCTCTCAAATCAGTATGTTTCTTACAAAAAAATCAATGCAGGTTCGCAAACTTAGTAAAATGTCAGTAACAATCAATTAGAGATGTTATTACTATTGGCGAGTTTATTTATTATCTCTTTTTAAACCCCACTCTTATTATTAGTAAAAGGTGAATATATATTTTGGTCCCTCCACTGCTGCATAGTTTTAGTTTGGTCCCTTAACTCGGACTGGGATAATATAAATTTTAGCCCTCTAGTATCAAATCCTTCTATTATTTGTATAATATCTCCCATGAAAATTATGAGGACATGTTGGACATTTATCACACCTACGAGACGAGTAAACACAAACATTGTCAAAAAAAAGAGAAAGCGGAGTGACAAATAGAGAAGGTGAAAACGTAGGCAAAAATATAAATATTTTGCATTGATGGTTCGGTGGGTGGAAACTTTGTTCGATCGGGTTCACGTTAAAACAAAAGTTAACACACCGCTAGCGTGTTTCACCTCGATGATCCGCAAAGGTGTGAGGGAAGTATATCTTGTCAAATACAATAAAGTTCCAGAGTTTTACAACCATTTCACATCAAAATTGTTGGACCGTTTATAAAAATTTGTACTAAATTATCGAATCTTAATTGCTTTGAATAGTTGAACGCCTAAGATGCGACTTGATGTAAAGTTCCAAATCACCCAAACCTAGTGTAATTGGTAGAGGCTAGGATTCTACCAGGACGGGGCCGTAGGTTGTAGGGGTGGAAGTGCTGCGAGCGAGAGAGAGAGAGAGGGGCGACGGCGAGGCGCCGTCGCGAGGGCTGGGGAAGGCGGCGGCTAGGGTTTGGGGCGGCGCGTGAGGAGAAGGCTGACTCCTCTGGGAGTCGGCAATAATGAGATTGGATATTGCTTGATCGAAATAGTCTGATTACATCTGTTTATATAATAGAATAACTGGGCTAAGCCCCTAATTTGGTCTACTATTTGGGCTCCTTCCTGGAATAGGAGATACCGACCATAACATCTCTCCCCGCCTTCGCAAACAGCTCGTCCTCGAGCTGAACATCAGGAAAATGTTGCTGAAACTCCTCTAGCTTTTCCCATGTAGCGTCCTCCGAAGGCAGGCCAGCCCACTGCACCAGTATATGCCAAGCGCCCCTACGCAGCTGCGCCTTCAACACCTTCTCGGGGACCGGAAGCACGCTGCCATCATCATGAGGAGGAAGGGCTGGTGCCTCGGCCGGAGGATCTCCCTTGTGAGCCTTCAGCAAGCTCACATGGAAGACGTCGTGGAGGCCGGCGAGAACCCACCGGCAGCTCCAAGCGGTAGGCGAGCATACCAACACGCTCCAACACGTGAAAGGGCCCGGCATAGCGAGGCCCCAACTTGTGCTTGGCACGCGGATCCAGTGACTGCGCCGTCCTGTGAAGTAGGCGCAGCCAGACCCAATCGCCCGCGGCGAACTAAGCGCCGCGATGATGAGCGTCATAATACTTCCGCGCCAGTTGCTGTGCCTGAAGAAGATGCTGGCGCGCTTCAGCCAAAATCTCATCACGGGTCCGAAGCAAGTCGCCCGCGGTCTCCGAACGGGCCGAGCCCGACTCATAAGGCAGCATCCTCGGTGGTGGACGCCCATAGACCAACTCAAAGGGGGTGGCATGCAGGGCGGAGTGATAGGAGGTGTTGTAGCAGTACTCCACCCATGCCAACCAGTCCACCCAAGCGCGCGGACGATCCCCTGTAACACAACGCAAGTACATGGCAATAATCTTGTTAACCACCTCGGACTAGCCGTCTGTTTGCGGATGGAAGGCCGTGCTCATGCGAAGCTTCAAACCCGCCAGGCGAAAGAGATCGCGCCATACATGCCCCGTGAACACGGGATCCCGGTCGCTGACAATGGACGACGGAAACCCATGGAGGCGCACGATGCCGTCGAAGAAGGCCCGCGCCACGGACACGGCTGTGTACGGATGGCCGAGCGGGATGAAGTGGGCGTACTTGGAGAAGTGGTCGACCACCGTCAAAATGAAGGATTTGCCGCCCACCTTAGGGAGGCCCTCGATGAAGTCCATGGAGATATCCGCCCACACCTGCGAGGGAACGTCAAGCGGCTGAAGCAGCCCCGCCGGCCGTAACGTCTCCGTCTTGTTGCGCTGGCACGTCACACACGACCCCACCAAGTCGCGGACCAGCGCACCATCACCAGGAATGTAGAAGTCATCCCGGAGACGCTTGAGCGTCTTTTGCACACCCTCGTGACCTGCTGAGTGCGCGAGAAACAGGGCCTGCTGACGAAGATCGTCCTGATCGGGCACGAAGATGTGGCACCCGTGGAGAAGCAGCCCGTCAGACAGGTGCCAGGGCGCGGCGAGCTCACCCGCGTCGAGGCGCTGGTGCAGCGCCTGAGCATCCGCGGCGCCCACCGTGGCCCGGCGGACGTCGTCGATGAAGGCGAACGACGGCCCTGAGCGGATGCACATGACCACGCCGCCGCTGTCGAGGGAGTCCGCAAGCTCCTCCATGTCGCGGCGAGAGAGCGCGTCGGCGACCGTGTTGAGGTGGCCCGGACGGTACTCGACGGTGAAGTCGAACCCGAAGAGCTTGCTGATCCACTGGTGCTGCGGAACGGTGGAGAGGCGCTGATCAAGCAAGAACTTCAGGCTGTAATGATCCGTGCGGACCCGGAAGGTGCGCCCCCACAAGTAGGGCCGCCAATGGCGCATGGCCTGAACATGCCCAATGAGCTCACGCTCGTACGCGGCGAGCTTGAGATGGCGAGTGGCGAACGACCGACTGAAGAAGGCCAGCGGCCCCTCCCCTTGATGGAGGACAGCGCTGAACCCGATGCCGGAGGAGTCGCAGTCCACGACGAAAGGCAGGTCGAAGTCCGGCATCTGGAGCACGGGCCCCGTCGTGAGCACCCGCTGAAGCGCCTGGAAGGCCTCCGTTGCCTCTGCGTCCCAGGCGAAGGCGTCGCGGCGCAGGAGGCGGGTGAGAGGCGCGGAGATGAGGCCGAAGTCGCGGATGTACTTCCGGTAGTAGCCCGCGAGCCCCATGAAGCCACGAAGAGCCCGCGGTGACTGCGGCGTCGGCCATGCAGCGACGGCCGCGACCTTGTCAGCATCCATCGCGACGCCCTCCGCCGTGATGACGTGTCCCAAGTAGGCGAAGGAGGTCGTGTCGAACGAGCACTTCGAGCGCTTTAGGTGGAGACGATGCGCTCGAAGCTCGTTGAAGACGATGGCGACGTGTTGTAGATGCTCTGCCCACGAGGCACTGTAGATGAGAATATCATCAAAGAGAACAAGCACAAAATGGCGTAAGTAGGGATTGAGCACGTCATTCATGAAAGCCTGGAATGTTGTCGGTGCATTGGAGAGGCCGAACGACATCACCAGGAACTCGAAGTGGCTGTGGTGCGTGCGGAAGGCCGTCTTCGGAACATCATCCAGATACATCCGCACCTGGTGGTAGCCCGAGCGCAAGTCGAGCTTGGTGAAGAAGCGCGCCCCGTGTAGCTCATCCAACAGCTAGTCCACGACCAGGATGGGGAACTTGTCCTTGGACGTCATGGCGTTGAGCGCGCGGTAGTCGATGCAGAAGCGCCACATGCCGTCGGGCTTGCGCACCAAGAGCACCGGCGCCGAGAAGGGTGAAGTCGAAATCCGGATGATGCTCTGGGCCATCATGACCGCCACCTGGCGCTCGAGCTCGTCCTTCTGCAGCTGGGGGTAGCGGTACGGCCGTACTACGACAGGCGGCGTACCCGTCAGCAGGTGGATGCGGTGATCGCAAGCCCGCGCCAGAGGTAGGCCCTGTGGCTCGGTGAAGATGTCGCTATGCTGCTGCAGAAGGTCGTCCAAGAGCGGATGCGTCGGGTCGAGGGCGGCAGCCATCAGCGCCAGCTGGGGCGCCGGTGGCCCGGAGCTGCCGAGGCCCCTCCACTGGACGCGGCGGCCGCCCGCGCGCCAGAAGATGAGGGACAGCGCCTCGAAATCCCCGAGGATGGGCCCGAGGGTGGACAGGAAGTCGATGCCGAGGATGAAGTCGTAGCAGCCCAGGTTGATGCCGACGCAGTCCACGGAGAAGTGCTCGACGCCGATGGTGATGGGCACCTGCCGAGCCACGCCTTGGCAGGCTAGGCGGTCCCCGTTGGCGACGGTGACGCTGAAGTGCTCGTCTCCTGACGGCTCTAGTGCGAGGCGGCGCATGGCGTCGCCGGCCACGAAGTTATGCGTCGAACCCGTATCAACCAGCGCTGTGAGGCGCTCCCCGCTGATCGTCACTGGCAGGAGCATGGTCTTCGCCGTCTTGATGCCCGCCAATGCGTGGAGGGAGACGACGAAGGCCTTCGCGTCGACCGGCCCATAGGTCGTGGCGCCTGGCTCGGAAGCGGCCCCGGTGTCTAGCTCCGGGGTAAGTGGCCTGCCGTCCTCGTCATCGACCATCTCCAAATAGAACAGGCGAGCGCACGTGTGACCCTAAGCATACTGCTCGTCGCAGTTGAAGCAGAGGCCCTTGCGGTGCCTCTCAAGCTGCTCGGCCGTCGTCAGGCGACGGAAGGGACGTGGAGGCGCTGCAGGGGTCGTCGCGGCAGCCGGCAGCGTCGGGCGCGCCGGGGCCGTCTGGGCAGGGCGTGGTAGAGGGCGGGCTCCCCTGCCCTGGAAGGACTGCTGGATGGCGAGGGTGCGCTGCTCGTACGCCCGGGCGTAGTACATGGCGGTCTGCAGGTCCTGCGGCTCGCGCATCTCCACGTCGACCCGGATGTGGTCGGGAAGGCCACCCACGAAGAGCTCGGCGCGCTGACGAGCTGAGACGCCGGGAGCATGAAACCCCAACGACTGGAAGCGATCGGCGAAGTCCTGCACCGACGAGGTGAACTGCAAGCGCCCCAGCTCGGCGAGGCGACTCCCGCGTACCGGGGGTACGAACTGGAGGAGGCACAGGTCACGGAAACGCTCCCACGGCGGCATCCCGCCCTCTTCCTGCTCGAGGGCGTAGTACCATGTCTGGGCGGCTCCGCGGAGGTGGTAGGAAGCGATCCATGTACAGTCGGACGCCAGTGTCCGCTGCCCCCTAAAAAATTGCTCGCACTGGTTGAGCCAGTTGAGGGGGTCGGTGGTGCCATCATAGGTGGTGAACTCCAACTTGGTGTAGCGTGGTGGCTGCTGAGCGCCCGGTGCAGCGACGAAGGTCGTGGCCAACGCGGTAGAGGGCGAGTAGACAGCGCTGCCCCCCGCATGAGGATCGCCGTAGCCGCTGAAGCCACCGAAAGGGGAGGGCGCGGCAGCGGTGGAGGCACGGTCGGCTGGGCAGGGGCAGGTGTGAAGACCGGCGCGTCCACCCATGAGGGCCGCTGCGACGGCGACGCTGGCCACTTGATGTTGGTGATGGGGACGCCCTGGTTCGCGGCCGGGGCCGGTGGAGGCGGCGCGTGTGGCGCTGGCGGAGGCGGCGCGTGTGACACGACGGCCGGCAGCCCGTGCGTTACCTGCAGGAACGTCCGCATATTGGCGATCGCCATGGTGAGATCGCGGACAGTTCCGCCAGAGAGAGGACGGGGGGCGGCTCGGCGCCCGGCGCCACATGCGCGGCGGCGGTGGAGGCCGGCGGCGTCTCGGAGGTTGCAGCGATGGTGGCGGATGGCTGGCCCGACGACATGATCGCAACCGAGGAATCTGATACCAAATTGGTAGAGGCTAGGGTTCTACCAGGACGGGGGCGTAGGTTGTAGGGGTGGAAGTGCTGCGAGCGAGAGAGAGAGAGGCGGCGCCGGCGGCAAGGCGCCGTCGCGAGGGCTGGGGAAGGCGGCGGCTAGGGTTTGGGGCGGCGCGTGAGGAGAAGGCCGACTCCTCTGGGAGTCGGCAATAATAAGATTGATTATTGCTTGATCGAAATAGTCTGATTACATCTGTTTATATAATAGAATAACTGGGCTAAGCCCCTAATTTGGCTCACTATTTGGGCCCCTTTCTGGAATAGGAGATACCGACCATAACAGTAAGATTTATGTTTATCTCAAAAAAAAAAAGTAAGATTTATGTGATTAACGTTGTTGGTCTCTGATCTTGTCATTGCAGGGACCTCAAGAAAAACAGCTTTACCGGCCCATTGCCAGCTTTCATCGCTGAACTGACTGCTCTGCAGTACTTGTATGGCTTCAAAATCAAAAACAACTTTGCATTATACGTGTTGATTTGAATCAAGCTTACATTCTTTTACTCCAATATGACAAGAACCGTGGGCACCAATGAATTATCTGGACCTGTGCCAAAGGAGTTCGGGAATCTTACAGATCTATTAGTACTGTAAGATACAATCTTGTCTTCCAATTAGTAATTTTAAAGAGTGGTATCTTCTAATCAGTTTCAGTTTTTTATAATTCAAAATGAATGTGTTGTACAAATTCCAATGTATACTTAGTCGGGCAAAGTGCATAAAGTTGTATATTTTGGGATAAGTAGAACCCCAATAAAACAGACCATCTTCCTCAATAGATGTTGAGCATCATTTAGGCTTGTAAAATGGATTCAGTGGCACTTCCTTTTCAACATTACCATACAGTTGACCTAGATTATCTTATCCTTTCAGTGGATTGGGATCAAATCATTTTAATGGCTCACTTCCAAATGAGTTAGGAAAATTGACAAAGCTACAGCAGATGTAAGTAATCTATTTGGTCACTTTAATTTTTCCTTTGCATACACCTTTAAATTGTTCAGATTAACAATCATCTGCTTCGGTGGAAAATGATTGATGTCTTTGAATTGTAGGTACATTGATAGTAATGACTTCAGTGGTCCTCTACCAGTGACACTGTCCCAGCTTACGAACCTGTCAATTTTGTAAGTTTGCAAGACAATCTCAGTCTAATTCATACCAATTTCAACTTTCAACCAATAATCTATGGACACTCTTGTCATTGTGCATCCAGGTGGGCATCAGACAATAATTTCACCGGACAGATACCTGATTATCTTGGGAGCTTCACCAACTTGAACCAACTGTAATATATATGTTCCACCAATCACCCATGTTAATATTTGTCAACAGTTTTTCTTAGCTTAAATTGAAGCCAAATGCACTGATAAGTTTAGAATTGATTTGCATTATTTTCTTACCACCACAAAACGTGTATCATATGATAGGAGGATCCAAGGGAACTCTTTTCAAGGACCGATTCCCAGAAGTATTTCAAATCTCATAAGTTTGACTAGCCTGTAAGTTTCTAAGTAGTTTCGGTTTCAATTGTTGCAAAGATAAGTTTATGGCATTGATACACACATTGTAACAGGAGAATAGGAGACATAGTAAATGGAAGCTCTTCAATGGAGTTTGTCAGAAACATGACATCTCTGAGTGAGCTGTATGACACACGCTCTCCAATTTACATTACATCTGGGTTTAAGATCCTAAAACTTCAACTACTTGAATTGCAGAGTATTGAGGAATAGCAAGATATATGACACACTTGCGTCGGTAGAATTCTCGAAATTTGAAAAATTAACTTTACTGTAAGCATTTTCCTTACCAGAGAAACCACATTCAAGTGGTTACTTTTCTACTACGAATAATTTCATTTAAAAGTTTGGTACTATGTTGTCTAATAATCCTTATTCCCTTGGTGCAGGGATTTGAGTTTTAATAATATCACAGGCCAAATGCCGTTATCAATCTTTAATCTTCCGTTTCTTAGTTTTCTGTAAGCATTACTCGAAAATGTTTTCTCATAATATCATGTTTCTCTGATGTTTTTAAATATCCTCTTTCGAAAATATGTTTGAATCAGAATTCTTGGGAATAATAGTCTTTCTGGAAGTCTACCACCTACGAAAAATGAACAACTTACCAATTTGTATGAGACCATGCTCCCTCAATTCCACTTCATATTTACTCTGTGAAAATAATATGTCACAAACTTATTACTTACTTTATTATGTTCATTGCAGAGATTTTTCATACAACCATCTCTCAGGAAACTTTCCTGCTTGGGTTACCGAGAAAAACTTGCAATTGTATGCTTCATGATATTTAATGATTAAACATTCGGAGCCACTCTGATTGCACTAAGCAAAAATTCTAATTTTCGACCTCATATTTTTTGTGTTGTGCTTAGGAATTTGGTGGCAAATGACTTTGTGATGGATAGCTCCAATGACAGGTACTTGCTGCATTTCATGTATTAAGTTTGATGCACCAACTAGTGGAACCACAAGTTCGAACTAATGTATAAGGTCGGACAATCCAGATATACTTGAACATCTCTCTTACAGGTGGATCGATAAGTTCTAAACGTGATAGAGGCCAAGCAATTTTTATTGAATGGGAAAACAAGAGACCTAGACAAAATATTTATGTTTTGATACCATATTAAGTTTGAAGCACCAACCAACCAGCATTCTGAACTAAGGGAGAAGGATGGGCTATATCAACCTCCCCCTCCCCCTAACAAGGCCTTAGAAGTAGGATCGGTGAATGCACTTAATATTTTTATAAACATTATGATGTTTGTGTGTTGAAGTTGAGACCTCTATTCATACAATGTTAGGCCATGTTCGTTTAATCCCAAGCAGCTAGGGATAGGTCTGGATTGAGGCCCAATCCCGGATGTCCATCCCCATGATGCATTTTTTCAAGACTAGGTGGTCTTTGTTTACACCCTGGAGGTTTTAGATCCCGACTCAACCCGTCCAACTTCTTCAGCTTTGTATAGAATTATTTTCTCCACACTTGACCCATCCAAAATTATCCACGATATGACACACACAGAGAGGTTGTCGGGTGTGAAATGTATGGTGATATAGATGACTTAAATGAACATGTATATTTTGGAGGGGCTAATAGGGATTAGTCCTGACATGGATAGGGTGATGGAAAGGGATCACCCCAATCTAAACCTGGATTGGTTCCATGCTTGGAATGAATCCCAACAAAACAAACAAGCCTTTTATTTTCCTGCACCAATTAGTAGGACCAAGAGTCAGAGAGAAGATTGGATAATCCAGATATACTTCAACAACCGTTCTCATGTTTGACACAATAAGGCTTAAACTTTCTAGAAAGAGGGTATGCGATTTTTTTCTTGTAAAGTGTGAAAGCCAAGACTTAACCCAACAACTCTTTTCTGATACCATAATAAATTTCATGCACTAACTAGTGTAGAACTAAGAGCATGGACTAATATAGAGGGGTAAGCTATATATTTCAACATCGTCTATTCCTACCAAAATTCAAGTCGGCACAATTATTTATGTCAGTGAGGTATCTGAAAAATATGCAGTGTTTTGTAAGTAAAACTAAAAATATTCTTTTTTTTCATTTGTAGTGTTTTGCCATCAGGGTTGAGTTGTCTTCAGCGAAATACCCCCTGTTTTCTCGGATCTCCGCAGTGTAAGCCTTATACTATTTGATTTTATTTAAATCCACAACAGTACTATCAGGGCCATAATTGCAGGTTTCCAAGTAAAAGATACTGATTTGTAACATACATGCAGCTTCCTCCTTAGCGGTTGACTGTGGAGGTAGTAGAACCATATCAGGCTCGGACAATTTGATGTATCAGGCTGATAATTCAAATCTTGGTGCCGCATCGTATTTTGTTGCGGGTGCACGCTCATGGGGTATTAGCTCCACTGGAAGATTCATGGACCCACCCAACGGAACTTTTATAATCTATGATTCACGCCAATTTCTGAACACACTAGATTCTGGGTTGTTCCAAACTGCAAGAATGTCAGCATCATCTTTGAGATACTATGGCATTGGACTCGAGAATGGAAACTACACAGTGACACTCGAGTTTGCAGAATTTGAATCCCCTGATCCAGTGGCTTGGAAAAATAGAGGGAGGAGAGTCTTTGATATCTATCTCCAGGTTGCTTAGAAACTTTAAATTCTCTGATATCTGGTACTGTAATTAGCTCATATATTATGACCAATACATTCTTTTGATTGATATCTATATAGGGAGAGCGCAAGGAGCAGAACTTTGACATTAAAAAGGCTGCAGGAGGGAAATCCTACGTTGCCGTAAAGAAGCAATATTTTGTTCTTGTGGTAAAAAACTTCCTTGAGATTCATCTTTTCTGGGCTGGCAAGGGTACTTGTTGCATTCCTACACAAGGCTACTATGGGCCTGCAATATCGGCTTTCAGCGTAACCCCAAGTATGAACCTGAACTAGAACTTATTTTTTTCACACGAAGTTGTAATTCTATTCACAATGATGTGTTGAACTAAAATCAACTAACACATACTACAATTATACCTCCCATGGTCCCGAAAACATGCCTCGTTTGCACAATATCAAGGTCTATAGCTTCTACCATTAATGCATTTTGTCAAGCTTCATGTACTAGCCAACACAACCAAAACACTAAACTGGTAGAAAGAGCTAGGAAATTCACGTATACACATCAACACCCCTCATCACGTGTGATGGGATAATAGAAATTCAATACATGGAACCAAGAGGTAAGCGCACGAGGCCTTGTACATGGATGGAGGGGCACCAGGAATTTTAGGATAAATTGCGCCACATCGCACTTGAACACGGACTCGATAGCTTTGCTCTGATACCATGTCAAGGTTCATGCACTAGCTAACACAACCAAATGTATGAACTAATGGATAGTGATGGCAATCCATTTATACACATCGACACATTTAAAATCTAACAAGAACATGAAACTTTAATACGATATTACCTCCATGGAGGTCATCACGCTTACAAGACCTTATCTTGAGCACCGCGATAGATCCTAGGTCTAGCCAGCTGGATCAGATAGTAGTGGGAAATTAAGGCCATTCCCTTTATGGAGGCGTTTCTTGGGCTGCATGAGGAGTGCCCGATGTGGTAGCTGGAGAAATAATGAATTTTTACCGGCTACAATATATTCTCCGGGTAGAAACACACAATAAAGTTATGTTGAATGCAGTCTTACACGTCTTGAAAATAAAGGCAACCATAATTACTAGAGCATCAATATGAAAATGAGGGTTGATATTGTATATATTTCATTTTGTTCGTTCTGCACTCGTATATATTATAATAGTTTCCATCATTATATTTTTAGTGCCATGGAAAGTGAAATCACATCCCGTTAGGCCTATACTCAAATTAATAAATTCAGACACTGCTCATCAAAATAAATGAAAAGTTGGATAAAAATATCAATTTTTCTTGCAATCTACTGCAAACTACTCTGGAATACTAGGTATGGAGTTACGTATTTGTAAGAAAGCTTTAGCGAAGTGCAATATCTAATACATGTAATCAGACCTTTCGTTCAACCTCTTTTGAAATATACTGACTTTTTAGACATCACATTTATAAAAAGTGAACATTGTGTCAGATTTCAGCCCTACAGTGTATAATTTTGTTGCAAAGAAGAAACATAGTAAAACAGGTGTGATTGTCGGAGCTATACTTGGTGGGGCAGTTTTAGGATTGTTAGCATTTGCCGGAATCTTTGTTTGGAGGCAGAAAAGGAGAAAACAATCACTGGAGCAAAAAGGTATAGGATACACTAGGAACACATTTTGTGTTTTAGCTGAGCAAATGACTAGTGGAAGTACGCTCGTTATATCTTTTGTGATGTCTTGCAGAGCTATACAATATTGTGGGAAGACCTAATGTCTTCAGTTATGGGGAACTGAGGTTAGCTACTGAAAATTTCAGTTCTAATAACCTTCTTGGTCAAGGAGGTTATGGGCAGGTCTATAAGGTTGGTTCATCCCGTACAATGCTACAGTCTTGAATTTTCTTTGAAGTGTTTGTTCTAGAAGTAACTTATGATAAGCTAGGTGTACAATAAATACTAGAGAGGACAAACATATCTATATGAGTTATTTTAGTTTTTGATGAGATCTTTATGAAAATTCTAAAATGAAAGGGGGATTTCTTTTAGTGTTTGTAGAGAAAATGATGTTTACGATGCCATACCTGAAACTTCCATTAATTGTTGAAAAATGTTGCATTTTTGTAGGGAAAGTTAACCGATGGGAGGTTTGTGGCAGTGAAGCAATTGTCTGAAACATCTCATCAGGGGAAAAAGGAATTCGCAACAGAAATAGAAACTATATCTAAGGTCCAGCACCGTAATCTTGTGAAGTTGTATGGTTGTTGCCTTGAGGGAAATAAGCCATTGCTGGTCTATGAGTACATGGAGAATGGAAGCTTGGACCATGCTCTGTTCGGTACACATTTTGTTGATTGACGAAATTAAAAATCTTCAAATTTAGGCTTAATTAGTCTAGACAACTAAAAATGTAAACCTACATCCACAGGAAAAGGAAATTCAAACCTCGATTGGCCAACACGTTTTGAGATATGCTTAGGAATTGCAAGAGGTCTGGCCTATCTTCATGAAGAATCTAGCATTCGTGTGGTGCACAGGGACATAAAGGCCAGCAATGTCTTACTTGATGGCAATCTCAATCCGAAGATCTCAGATTTTGGGCTCGCCAAACTTTATGATGAACAGGAGACGCATGTTAGCACGAAAGTTGCTGGTACATTGTATGTGCATTTCCACTTTGTTACCCTTTATGTTTACATACTATATTTTCACATGTATGCTAATGATGGTTATGATCTCCTTTGTGAAGTGGTTATCTTGCACCAGAGTACGCCATGAGGGGCCATGTGACAGAGAAGATTGATGTGTTTGCTTTTGGCATTGTTGTACTTGAGACTTTAGCTGGAAGACCAAACTATTACACTACTGAGGACCAAAAGAAGATTTACATTTTTGAATGGGTAAGCTCAATGAGTGCTTTGCAGCTCCAGTATTCTATGTATTCATAGAATTTAAAATCAAACTCTCCCACCACAGTTTTGACATATGTTAGTGCGTATGTCATGTAGAAGAATTGCAACAGAATTGCTACAAATATATCTTAATATAATAGTTCAAGATTTAGTCTGCTTGATTTTTCTAACACAATGTGCTGCATTTTATCTTACCATCTCGACGCTTTCAGGTCTGGGAATTGTATGAGGACAACCACCCTCTGGACATGCTGGACCCGAGGCTCAAAGAATTTGACACAGAGGAGGTGCTCCGAGCCATCAAGGTGGCACTTGTGTGCATCCAGGGCTCGCCCCACCAGCGGCCGTCCATGTCGAGAGTTGTGGCCATTCTGACAGGCGATGTTGAGGCGCCAAACAATGTGGCCAAGCCCAGCTACATCACAGAGTGGCAGGTCAAGGGCAATGGCGACACGACCCTCATGAGCTCCGAGCCCAACGAGCTGTCGAGCTTGGCTTCGAGTACCGGCTTAGTGCAGTTGCCGTTCGTAGGCTCATTCATCAATGAAGAAGGCCGTTGATATGTGAAGGAAATATGCCCTAGAGGCAATAATAAGTTGTATTATTTTATATTTCTTGATTCATAATTATGTTATAATTGTAGTAATTCCAAATATTTGTGACATCGGAGGAAAACTCTATTACATGTGTGGAATTATAAACACAAAATAAGATATACCTAGTCACACCTCTATGGCTAGCACAAGTGAGATTGATAGTCTTAGTTTCTGACTTTAGGGCAATGAGTAAATCTTGTTATGAGGTTGCCGGTATCACATGTGAGTAATATTGTTAGTGGAACAATGATGGATGTGAAACACCACTTTCCTCACGTTTAAATCCTTAGCTAAGTCAAGAATTGACTAAGTTTACCTCTCAACTTGTCACTAATGACTAACTAATGCGAAGATGTGCAATCTCTTCTATTTTTGGATGCCATGCAAGAAATCACGTCATAATGACAAATGGACCTGCAATTACTGAAGAAAATCGCGTCAGGAGCATGGAAAAGTTGACTACGCTCGAAGAGGCGGTTCCAGGGGCTTTAACGGGAATTGGTACGAGCAAGCCCCGCCCGTACTGTGCGCCCGTACCATGTGCCACTGCATTCCTGAGGTCAAACCCTATAAGTTCCGTGAAGGGACTGATGCCAAAGAAAGAGTCATTCATCGCCAAACAGAGCCGCCATCCACCAGATTCATGTGTCGCTTTTCTATTGATGCCTACAAGTTTTTGTTTAATCTTGGGGAACCTGTTTGTGCTAACGATGCACCGTTACGTTTTGCAGATGAGATGAGTAACCATGAAGTGTAATGGCCATCTCTCCAACCCCAAGTAGCAGATGTAGTGTACTTCATCACCAGGAAGAGCTGTAGTGACTCCCACAAGGTGCTTCTCCTAATATAAGTCCCTTGTTTGTCTGAAGCTCTTTAAGTTCATTCCTAGGTATGACAGCCTGCTATTTTTATGTTCGTTGCTAATTTAAGTGATTGAACAATATTGGTTTACATCCTCTGCTCTGTAGATGTATCCATCATAACTTCTATCTTGCTGAGTCGTTACAAAAATTATAGACTGCTACACTGTGTTGTTCACACGAATTTTGTACTCCCTGAACATATTGGTTTGCATTCCCTGTACTACAGGGGATGCCATTGTTATTTCTATCTACTTCGTCGTAAGCTAACAAAGTAAGGACTTAGTTCGGCCTGTTGTCACTCTTCCATCTGGCCTGTAGTACAAATAAACTTGGCATACTACTATATAATAATTTTGTGTGCCATCTGGTTCTTCAAAAGCTGCAATATTGACTTGTTTCTCTTACTAGGCATGGAGCTCACATATAAAATGTTGAACATATTGATTTGCATTCCCTCTTCTACAAGTTCACAGATGATCCCACTATATTCTGTATCTAGTCCATCCTAAGCTCCAGCATTAACTATCCTCTACGTGTTGCGCATTAGAAATTTATATCCTGAAACATATTGATTTGCATTCCCTTCACTACAAGTTCATGTGCGATGCTGTTATAATTCCTATGTGGTTCATTCATATCTATTACAGTAACATCCTGCTTTTATTTAATTTATGGCCAATTTAAAGTAATTGCACTTTGCACATGTTGGTTCACATTTCCTCCTCTATAGTTTTTTCTATTGTAACTTCTATTTAGATCATTGTTTGTTACAGAAGTAACAACCTCCTATTACGTAGTTCATGCCGATTTCGAAGTCACTGAACAAGTTACTCTGTATTCTCCGTACAAGTAATACCATTATTATTTGTACCTGGTTCGTCGCGAGCAACTAAATTAACTGCCTACTATCAGTTCATTCACTACCCTCTATGTGTTGCCTGTAATGAATTTTAAGTCCCTGAACTCGTTGATTAACATTCCCTGCATAACAAAGTTCAAACTATAATTCCTATGTGGTTCATTACTAGCTATGCCAGTAAAATGCTTCTATTATTTAGTTCATGGCCAATTTAAGTAATTGACCATGTTGATTTGCATTACCTGCTCTATAGTTCTTGCCATTATAACTACTAGTAAGCCTTGGCGCGCCGGCACGCCGCGCCCGTGGTTGCATACTGTTTGTATGACGCGTTTTGTGTTGATCTTATAATGAAAATTTTCTATCTACAGCGTGGATTATGTTGTGTTTGAGATGGATTGTTACATCATGGAGGCAAAGAATAGAGTTGTTTTCATGTTTTGAATTAATTTCTCCGAGCGTCAAGTATAATTTGGATGGTGAATGTTGTTAAGGTAAGACATGCTATGTTTAATTATGCAAAGATTGGTTCCTATGTGTAAGCTCGCGCTGCAGCCAATATTTTTGAAACGAAAATAAAATGGCAGTAGGAGTCATAATACAAAGAATCACTCAGTAACAGTTTTGAATTACAAATAGATACTATAATACGTTTATACAATACTGTAGGCGCAATGAGATCCTTTACCGAAGTAACAATCTTCGTTAACATCAATAAATGGCTGAATTCCTCGACGATATTTTGAATCAGCCGTATGAGAAAAAATGAGTCTGGTAGCTCTGTTTTTGTGTTGGTGGACATAAACAACAATTTCCATATATATGCTCAGATGCATCACACATTGTCATACTGGACATGCGCAGGCATGAATAGACACCCACAAAGCTAGTTAGTCGTACTCTCTCTGTTCCATTTTACCTGGACATGCGCATAAGACCTGAACATACGCGTGAAAGGACGCTGCTGAAAAGAAATCGAAGCCAGCACAACATAGCACATGTGTACGGGTAGCGCCCCACCCCACTCTCTCTCTCCATCTCTCGTAGTCTTGTTTCTCCCGAAGTACCAATTCTTTTTCTCCCGAAGTACCAATTCCCCTTTCTCTCGCTTTCTCTATCAAGCTTTGCGGTGGCGCTGCGCTCGATTTGATGCCGTCGTCGCCAAATAGCTGGAGCTGGCCTGTAGTTGGCGCTCTTCCCGGCCGGCTCTGCGGTGCCCCCGAGCCGAGTTGCCTCCTCGCGGCCTGCCGCGGTGTCCCGTCAAAGCCTAACCCGAGTAGGATGGGAAAGGGTCGTGCTAGCTGGAGTGAAAGGCACTGGAGAAGTGTGCCATAGAAGGCAAGCCGGCGGCTACGATTCAGTCGAAGCAAAGCCGCCACACACCAGACGGGGCTGCGTAGCGGCAGAAGCTGAGGATCCGTTGCATGTTGCCGGCACTGGGCCGAATGTTTGAAGAGAGCCGGCGTGGCCACGACTGTCTCCAGCCGGGATTGCCACATCACCACCAGTCGCATTGGGTGAGCAAGGAAAGATTTTCTGGTACTGTTTCTCTTCCTTCTCTATTATGTGCTTGATTTAGTTTTGTTGTTGGCCCAGAATGTGTATGCTGCTTTGCAATTTCTCTAGCAATTTCTGGATGCCAAGCTGTAGCTGCCATTTGGTCGTAGGACTCCATTTATATAGAATGATTTGGTCACTTGTCAGTACCCGGCCCACTAACTAACAAAGGAGATAAGGTACCTGGGTTGTTCTTTACTACCTGCCCCGAAATTTTCATAGTTAGCAAAACTTGGGTTTAATCTGAAACGGTATTAGCTTTTGAGAATTGATTTGACTTAATTTGACATGTTGGCAAGTATAGGTAAATCAGTTGTTGGCTCGCTGTTCACATCGAAGTATGTTGTAATTGTTCTGGTTGACTGGTTGTTCGCTTGTTTTCTGATTACCAGGCATGTGAAAAGGACTACCAAGGTTACATGTTCTTGCCGACACATAGTTAAAAGTATTTAAGTCAAACCTACTACCTGTTTTGACATGAACCCCTCTTAGTTAAGTACGAAATTTGAATTATGTGAGATAGTGAAATATAACATTAGTTCATTTAAGATGTATGCACAGCAAACCTGTCTGAGTTGTTTACACTTGACAAAACTATCTGTTTGAAAACATAAATAGCCTTTGTGCCTCCCTGTTTGCAAAGTTTTCTAGAAGTTTCACCCAAGAATTTATTCTGACACCACTGTTGGCATGGCGTCGGGCTCACATGCCTGCAGCTGGGCTGCTCTACACTTTGCAGGTGCTGAGACCGGCCTCTGCCAGCGTAAGCGTTTTGCCGTCCCAGGGCGGAGGGTGGCGACGCTAGTGCAGGTCGCGACGTGAGCGACAATATGCGGCGGGGAAAGATATGCGGTGAACTACGGGCGGATGAGGATAAGCGTCAGCTAGCATAGATTCAGTCGTCACTGGCTGGTACGTTATCTTTTCCTCTGGTGTCCCAAGAGCCTTGTTTCTGCCATTACGGTTACCGCTGACGAATGAGCAAAAGCTAGAGAAACAGAACAGTAGTAATACCCTGAATCATACAATCATGCATACAATCATTTTGTTCATTCCGGTGAAACCATTTGTTAGTACTCTGGTTTGTAAGTGAAAATCGAAGAGATTAAAATAGAACAAACAGCATAGATGCAACTACGTGCTGGGAACCTGTAAGTACCAGTTGCAAAAGGATCGAGTTAAAACAATAGATTATGTAGATGGCGTGTTCCATTCGGAATTGGAACATAAAAAGAGGAAAAATAAATGCAACTCTTTGCACATCCATGCATTGCAAATATGCAGAATTACACGCAGTAGAAATGATACAGCTAGGGAAGACAGCCGTCAGGATGGTGCCTTAAAATATACATGAAACTAAGCACTGGCCATATGCCTTTCCTATGTGAACAAAATTCGTTAGGCCACTTTAGCTCTCATAGATAGGTTGAGGAGTGAAAGCATAACCGTCTGCTGCAGATTTCTTGAGTTGAGCCCTCCAACATGATGTTGGTCCTCCAATTAAATTTAAGAGTCCAGGCTTCAGTATGTGCAGCTTAATAGAAACAACCAAGAAAAGTAGGATCCAGGAGATTACCGTAATGATACTTAAACAGGAAGAACCCCATCTAGGACAGCATCAACATATATGAACAATTCGAGCAGTGGACACTTGCACTTGCGATGTCGATACATGTGGGCAAAATCCGAACTTCGGCAGTTAAAATTGGAGAAAAACTGGACAATAAGCTCGACGGAAGAGGACTCCATAAATTTGTAATAAGAATTGCATGAAGTAAGTATTTTTCCTGCATCAAATGGATATAAACATAAGAATATGCAGGAAAAAAATACACAATCCCAGGTCACAAACATCTGATCGTAATTTGCAGAGTCAAAATAACCTTTTGTGATTAAGGGACCAAAAAAATAACTAAAACCAAGAGTAGTGTTTTGTGATTTTTCCAGTGGAAAATTAACTGGAAAACTAAACATAGAGATTTTCTTTTCATCTCAATTAAGTACCTCGATATTCTTGAGCCAGACGCATGCATACATCAATAGGGAAAGCGAAAATGTCGTTTTAATGGTCCTTGCCAACATCACTGCAGTTAGACTTCTAAACGCGTGTTGTAAATCTATTCCAACAAAAAGAAAGGTGAGCCTATATTATAATATGAAGAAGGCAAAAGGCTGGGTAGAAAGGTAACTCAATGTATGTTGCGATAGCACTTCCATAATCTAGGCAAAAAAAGAACACTTTCATAATTCTGCATCAGGGCTTGAACCTTCGCTTAGGCACATAACCCATCAGATGAGTAGCATCCAGATGAATACGTTTTTCTATATCTTCCAGGCCTCCTGGAAGAGCTCCCAGGGAGATAAGACATGGAGCTCTGTTTCTAGAAGTCTGGATGGTTAATCATAAACAAATTATCAAAATGAATGTGTTTTTTTTTTAGATGGCCAGAACCAATAGCAAACTAAAACACATGAACATCAACAACTTGGCATAGCGGAGAAAATATTGGAAATTCTGCATTCTAAACATGCAATAGGCAATAAGCACCATCGGCAACACTGTCATGACTTGTTCTTTTCTAGACAAATTCCTTCTCCATTTAGGCATAAACAGAAACAGCTGCTAGACACATGTCCTACTCCTACTCAGAACATGACAACAGAAATATATAGAGATATGTAGGAATAAACAGTTGCAACACCGGATGGAACCTGTGTACCTGCAACACATGTTCTACTCCTACTCCTTATTATGTTTTCCCAAGCGGTCCTGCTGCTAGCTGCAAGGAGAAGGTGCATCAAGAAACTCAATGGACATGGCACTGGATGGACCCAAGGAAATTAGGGTTCCTCACCAGCCAAATAAACCGACCGTACAACCAACTTGCAGCAGCAGACACCCGCAGAAAGCCACCTCTCCGTCCGTGTGGCCGGCCGGCGCTGCTGGTCGGCCAGGCAGCCAAACGGGCGGCACCCTCCTTCCTCTTACTGGCCAGACGTTACACAACACCGGTGTTGCCCACAGAGTGGTCTGCTGCTCCTTCGCCATTGCCAAATCCCTGCTGCTGAAAAGAAGAATAAGATCGAAGCCACAAAGGAAAAGAAAGAAAAGTGAAGAAGGATGGTGAACACAGGGGAAACGGCCTCACCTCGGCGACTGATCTAATCAACCAGACAGCAGAGCGCGCTCCGTGTTCCTCTCGCTGCACGGATGCTCCACCATGTTGAATTTGTCCCAGGAACACCCCAGGCCGCGACCAGCAACCCCCCACGCCGCATCTTAATCATGTAGCACATACGTGCATCCGACATGCCGCATCTGTGAAGATAGAAGGCTATTGCACATGAGAGAAATTAAATTAAGCAGAGGGAAGGGAAGATGTGGGTGATGTCATGTGTACCATAGGAGACGGGAGATGAGGAGCTTCAGATCGATCTCGCCGCCATGGTACCATCCGTCTCGAGCGGGGAACCTTGGGGATGGGCGCTGGGGTTTCGGGAGGAGAAAGCGGTCGCCCATGGAGCTGCCGTGCTCCGGAGAGGATAAAGACGAAGTACAAACGGCGGCACCGGTTTCTCAGCCGGCTGCGGAGGTCGGTTGCGATGCAGGAGGTGAGTGGTGGGGCTTGATCGTGAAGAGGATAGGCATGCAGTCAAGTTGCCTAGAAACGTCCAGAAATATCTCTCTAACCGGTGGGCTAGCAGGAAACTGCCACTTTTCTCAAAACAATGCCACGTTAGACCAGTAGGAGGCAACTCCATGCAAAAATCAGGAGACTCACGAAAGAGCGCCCCAGCCGGTAGCCGTTAACCTGCTCGTCCCTAAAAGAAAAGTGGAAAAAAAGGCAAAGCCAAGCCAGGGACACGCGTGAGGCAGGGATTGGAGAAATGAGAAGATAAATTGCACTTCTACAATGCTCAAAACGCTATGGAGGAGCTGATCAGATCAACTTTTATATAGTGTATAATGGTACCTTTTCCGTTCATTGCATATAATGCTTAAATTGGAATCAAAATTGTTGTGGTGAAAAAAACAAAGAACCAAGGCTAGAGAGACAGAGCAATTATAATGCTTTAGAACATGCCATCATTTTTTTCAGTCTGGGAAATTACTTGTTAGTATTGTCATTGACAACTGAAAATTGAAGAGATTAAAGTAGAACAAATAGCACAGATGCAAGAGATCAAAAGTTTAGCCGGGTCAACTCAAATCAGTCTATGTGTTGGGAACCTGTAGGTAGGCAGAAGTTGCTAAAGCATCGAGTTAAAGCAAATCTCATTTACATCAATGTTGTATACTTGCAATAGCAATAAAAATCAACATAAAACACCTGAAAGAGCGACACCTATTGATGCATTCATTCATCGCAGATATGCAGAATTACACACAGTATAGAGACAATCAGGGAAGGTAGCTGTTAGGACGCTGCCTTAAAATGTTCAGGAAACTAAGCATTGGCCATATGTCTTTCCTATGCAAACTAAGTTGATCATGTCACTGTATATTTATTAGAAAGCTTGAGCAACTATAACCCTGACCTGCAGATCTTGTGAGTTGAGCCCTCCAACACGATCTTGGTCCTGCAGTAGGATCCAAGAGGTTACTGTAATCATACTTCAGAAGAGCAACGAATGGAAACAATAGTCAATCATACATAAAATCTATATACACCGAGAATGCAATAATGTGAGAAAATAAGAACCTACCTACAAACATTGGTAGAAGCAGCAACGTCTAGAGATGGCCAAACACTTCCCCGTACACTATTTTCCTCGTCTGCCTAATGGTTCCCTAGATCATTTTCAGTCCAACACAATAGCAGGCGATGCTAACATACTCCTGATGGTAATCCCAACGCCAACCATTGTAAGCAACCTGGAGGTGCTCGTGCTCTCCTAATTGATCTACGTAAAATAGAAGAGACAGGAAAAACTTCAGTAATAGAAGCATGGATATTTACAGGTGCATATTTGATTAATTGCATGTTCAGGTGCACATGCTTACCCGACGGTGGTTATCTCGTCGGGGCTGCAGCAGTTACCGAGACGCTAGCAATCGTAATGTTGAAGAACTCAGACACGGAAAAGCGGGTTAGCAGCGACATGGCAGCCCGGTGTCCAGCAGGGGATGTTCAGAGGATAGTCTTGGCTCAGATTGGGCCTGGCCTCGCCGCTTACAGCTATGAGGTCGAAGCAGCGCGTACGGCCGCCGTCGTACCGCAGCGGTGAGGAGGCCAAGCAGGCACCGACACCGCCCTCCCACTTCTCTTAGCTACTCGGGATGGAGAAGGTGGCTCCAATGGTTGCCTCAAGAGGGAGAGGAGGGCTTCAATGTCCTCCACCGTACTATTAGCCTCCTTGGGATGGAGATGGGGGTATCCAACTCCTCCCATCGGATTCTCCCGTAGCCGCACTTCCTCTGGAGGGAGAGGAGCACACCGATGCCATCAGCCGCCTTGAGAAGGAGATGGCAGCGCGAACTCCTCCGGCCCGCCCGCCGCCTTGGGAGGGAGAGAAGGGCGCCGTGATGGCTTCGTCGGGAGAGAGAGAAGGGCGCCCTGATGGCTTCGCCGGGAGGGAGAGAAGGGCGGTATGGCTCCCTCAGCAGGTCGGCCAGGGAGAGAGAGGAGGACGCCAGGCTCAGAGGAGAGGATAGGGACGGCGGCGATTGGGAAGAATCGAGTAGTCTGTTCGTCCCTGTTTTTTTTAGTTGAATCGTGGAGTTTCTGGAGTGTTTGATGGTGGGGCCGCACCGCTTTGACCACCACTTGAACGAAACCGGAACAATCACATCGATAGGAAGAAAAAGAACTCGTCAGCCGGTAGCCGGTTGCAATTCGCGCAGAAAAAAAAGAGAGACAAAACTACTAACGATGCAAGGAAAAAAAAATAGCTACGTGTGAGGCAACGATAGGAGTAAAGAGTGGATAAATAGGCAATGAACAGTGCCTAGAGCAATCAGAGCATCGTAAAACAGCCAGCCTTTATATATGGTATAACTATGGTTCATTCTTTTTACAAAAATAAGTGACTTCTATTATGTAGTAGTTCATTTATTAATTTGGAAGTAACTGAAAATGTTGGTCTGCTTTTCCTACACTTCAAATGGTACACCTATTATATCTATCTGGTTTGTCATAAGCTAGCCTAGTAACTGTTGCACTGGTTCAAGTACGTGTACCCTTCGTATTGCTATAGGCCTGCATGTGTGTATATATGCATGAACACACATTCTTGAGAGATTTCAGCCACATATATAGTGTAACTATATATGTAGCCCATTGCTCACTATTTTTGGTATTTAATGCATGAATACCATCGGGATGGAGGGGGTACATACATATTGTTTATCATGCTCGTATGTGTATGACTAATTGTGTCTTGATGCAGAGTAACAAAAAAACTCTCTTTATAAATAAGAGCAACATCGGACATCTTCAACGAGGGTAACAACTTGGTGAGCTGCTGATACGTCTCAAACATATCCATAATTTCTGATGTTTCATGCTTGTTTTATGACAATACCTACATGTTTTGTTCACACTTTATGATGTTTTGATGCATTTTCCGGAACTAACCTATTAACGAGATGCCGAAGTGCCAGTTCCTATTTTCTGTTGTTTTTGGTTCCAGAAAGGCAGTTCGGGCATTATTCACGGAATTCGACGAAACGAAGACCAAGTATCGTAATTCACCGAGACGGACCGGGACAGAAGGGGAACCGGAGAGGTGCCGGGGGGCCCCACACCACTGGCGGCGCGACCAAGGAGGCGCACCCGGGGTGGGGAGCCCACCTCTGGCACCCCCTCACGCCGCCTCTTCGCCTATTTAGCCCTCGTGACCTAAAAACACGATACCGATTGACGAAACTGAAGGGGTTCGTAGCATAGAAAACAAAAATTTTCCTACCGCGAGACGAATAAATCCAAGATCTAATCTATGGAACACCCAAGATCTAATCTACAAGATCGGAACGAGATTGATAAGGTACTAACCCTTGAAGATTTCCAAAGCCTACGAGATCAGATCTCGTTGTTGGTGTAGACGATCATCCCCAGGCAGCACTTCCGTACTCGGTCGCGCGTACGGTGTCGATGAAGCCTTCCTCTCCCCGTTCCAGCGGGCAGCGGAGTGTGGTAGATCTCCACGGAATCCCAGAGCACGACGGCGTGGTGGTGGTGGTGGAGAAGAATTGCTGCGGGGCTTCGCCTAAGCTGCGCAGCATATGGGGGAGAAAGAGGGGGCGGCCAGGGTTTTTGGATGGGGTGCCTTGGCCGGCCACCCCCTCTTTATATAGGTGGGGGTCAGCCTAGGGTTTCCCCTAGGGCCCACCCACCCCTTTGGCCGGCCACATGGGGGGAAAACTCCCTCCCCAAGTTTTCTCCCTTATCTCCTAATTTAAACCATTTATTTTAGGAGATAGATCTTATCTCTAGATTTAAACCATTTAAACTAGAGATAGATCTTATCTCTGGGGGCGGCCTAGGCCCACATGTCATGGTGGGTACGACCCACTATGCCATGTGGCGCCTATGTGGCCTCTCCCGGGTGGTGGGCCCACTGGTGGCCCTCTAGAACCTTCTAGAAGCTCGGTCAAAACACCGGACTTTTCCGAACCCGAATTTGACTTCCCATATATGAATCTTATTCTCCGGACCATTCGGACCTCCTCGTGATGTCCGGATCCCATCCGAGACTCCGAACAAAACTTCGGACTCCAACTCATATTCCGAATCTACTTATGCGACATCGAACCTTAAGCGCGTCACCCTACGGTTCGCGAACTATGCGACATGGTCGAGACTCTCTCCGAGCAATAACCAATAGCGGGATCGGAGATCCATAATGGCTCCCACATATTCAACGATGACTTAGTGATCGATTGAACCATTTACATGCCGATTCCCTTTGTCACGCGATATTTTACTTGTCCGAGGTTTGATCATCGGTATCTCCATACCTTGTTCAACCTCGTTACCGACAAGTACTCTTTACTCGTACCGTGGTATGTGATCTCTTATGAACCATTCATATGCTTGCAAGCTAATCAGATGACATCCAAGGGAGCCAGAGTATATCTATCCGTCATCGGGATGGACAAATCCACTATTGATCCATATGCCTCAACTCACACTTTCCGAATACTTAATCCCACCTTTATTGTCACCCATTTACGCAATGACGTTTGATGTAATCAAAGTACCCTTTCGGTGTAAGTGATTTACATGATCTCATGGTCGAAGGATTAAGACAACTATGTATTGAAGGCTTATAGCAAATGAACTTAATGACTTGATCTTATGCTACGCTCATTTGGGTGTGTGTCCATTATATCATTCACCTAATGACATAAACTTGTTATTAATAACATCCAATGTTCATGATCACGAAACCATGATCATCCATTAATCAACAAGCTAGTTGTACAAGAGGCTTACTAGGGACTCCTTGTTGTTTACATAACACACATGTATCAATGTTTCGGTTAATACAATTATAGCATGAAATGTAAACATTTATCATGAACAATAAGATATAACAATAACTAATTTATTATTGCCTCTTGGGCATATCTCCAACAGTCTCCCACTTGCACTAGAGTCAATAATCTAGTTAACATTTGTAAAGATATAACACCTTGGCCTTCTGGTGCTTATCATGTTTTGCTCACGGGAGAGGTTTTAGTCAACGGATCGACACGCTCAAACGTATGTATTTTGCAATTCATTTGCGTCTCAACGCATCACTCATTTTCCAAATGAGTCGGTATTAATTGTATATGTTTAGTCCTCTGGTGGAACCTTAATTCCGCGGTCTGAACTAAGTCACTAATATTGTCACACACAATATAGCTTCAAAGTTCTGACACTATCGGAACTACACCAAGTTCTCAAAGAACTCCTCGACTTAACATCCTCAGTCATTGTCAAAACAATGACATACTCTGCCTTCGTTTGTAGAATCCGTCACAATATTTAGAACTCATCTAAATCTAGCATAGACTCCTTCTAGCTCATTGTGCTACCTTTTAAATAACACTTAGCCTAATTGAGATTGAAATTTTATTTTTATATGTGACCAAACTAATATCGGTGTAACACCTTACAGCGATTTTTTTGTCATTACCTCATACAAAAACTATATATATATATATCCTTGGTTCTTCTAAAGTACTCAGGGATATTCTTACTGTTGTCCAATGATCATTACATGAATCATTCTGGTATATGCTCGTAACACTTTAGAGCACAGGACTGACTTTGTACATATTATTCGTGATCTAAAATCACTCATGTGTATTTACTCATCGAGTGTCAAATACACTCAAGTCTTGTTAAACCTTCACATGGATAAGAACACCTTCTTAACATTTTTATATTGAACCACTTCAATATTCATTCTATGTACTTTGACTTAAACTTATTATGTGTTTCAATCTATCTTCATAGATCTTGACACTAAGTATGTTTTAGTCCATATCCTTTCATTGATGTTAATTCTCAATGAAACCTTTTAAATCAATTATATAATTACACTATTTATAATCAACGATATGTCATCTACATAAAGTATTATAAATATGTCTCAATCCCACTTAATTTCTTGCAAATGCAAGCATCTTCATCGTTTCGATGAAATCAAAACTCCTTGATTATTTCATCTGGTGAAGATTCCGACTCCGCGATACTCAGTTCATCCAATTGAAGTTTGTATACCTATCTAGTATTCCACGGACCAGCAAAACTCTTGGTTGTATCTAGTATACATCCTTCATACACTTCTGGTAATGTATTTCTGCCATCCTACTATCATATCTCATAAAAGAAATATGTAGCGATTACTAGAATAATCCACATAGACTATAAGCATTGCCACGGAAGATCTAATCTTATCGTAGTCAACTCTTTGAACTTTTTCGTAAACTGCTTTTCGATAAGTCAAGCTTCTTTAAGGATATTCCATCCAAGTCCATCTACTTTATAGATCCATTTACTTTCAAAAGGTATTCACCTATCTTGGATTTCATGGCGCATAGCCATTTTAACGGAGTCAGGGCCCATCATAACTTCTTTGTATGTAGTTGGTTTATCATTGTTCAAAAACAATCCTTTGTCCACAAATCATTTATTTGATTACAAAATAAACCACATCTACAAGGTTCAATAAGTACTTTGATCTCCATGACTATAACACTTTGTAGACATGGGAGCCATGATCTTCGTAGGTGCTTCCGGAACCATTTCCGATGTTGTGCTACTCTGATTATCATGCTCAGGTTCATGAACCATATCAAGTTTCATTGTCCTCCCACTCAAATAGTTCGCTAGAAACAATTTCTTTGAAATGAGTAAGAAACATCGACAAACTCTTTTATCTTTGTCTCCATAGTGGAAAGAATTCCCAATCAATTCTGGGATAACCAACAAAGACATTCATCCGATTTTGGTTGTAAACTTATTTGCTTATGCTATGCATACCAAAATTTAAGAAAGGACTATTAGGGTTTATACCCATGCCATAACTCGTATGGTGTCATTTCAACGGATTATGATGATGCTCTATTTAGTGTAAAAGCGGTAGTCTCTAAAGCATAATCCACAAAAAATATAATGGCATCATTTTATCTCATCATTAATCCAACAAGGTTTGGATACGTCTCTCGGATACTCCGTCATCATTATGACACTCCAAGAAACGTGAGGTTGTAGAACAATTTCATAACTCTCTTAGATGTTCGCTAAAACTCGTAATTCAAATATTTCCACCATGATCCAATCATAGATATTTGACTTTTCTATTACGATGATTTCCACTTCATGCTGAAATTTATTTGAATCCATTCAAATGTTTCAAACTTCTTCCTTATCGAATATATCCACATATATATACTCAATTCATTGTTAGAAGTTTTCATGAAGTAGAAGAATCTCCCGCACACAACTATGCCCAGTGAACCATATACATCATTATGTATGTTTTCACTAAGTTAGTTGCCCGTTCAACTCTTGGCCTATGAACGGTATTTAAGTCATTCTCTTTAGAAGAGATTTGCAAGCGCCAAATGATTCAAAAATCATATGACTCCAAAAATCCATTCAAATGGAGTTCCTTCATGCGTTTCTTTCTAACATAACCTAAATGGCGGTTCCACTAATGAGTGGAATTCATATCATTTGCCTTATGGCATTTTAACGTCAGTGTTATGCATGTGTGCTTCACCATAAAGATTTATAATAACTTATCCATCGTACATGGAATATGTCATAATTTGAACAACTCATTGTTTTCATTTGACTAGAACATAACAACCATTGTAAAGTTCTTTATTATAAAATCCGAAGGGCTAGGTAAAATGCCAACGACGAACACAATAACACTTTATTTTGTTCCAGACGTGCATTTCTACCATATTCCTTGTCAGTCACTTAGGCCATTGTATTCTTGTATTGCGTTGTCTTGTATGACACCTCATACCAACCAATATGGTACAATTACCAAGAATTTCATTGTGTGACCAAACAAGGAATACATCCATAACATGTATATCATCTATATACACCTGAGCTAGACTTTCTAGTCTTTTCTTTCTTTCTGCCAAAATATCTTTTGTAGTTTCTCTTTTAGCTTTCCTCATTCTCAGAGAACACTTCACCTTCAATAACTTCTAGGTCCATTGGTCAAATACCAATAACCTTGAGGTTCTTACCTTGAAGTTGACCATCACACGACAAGTGTTCTAGATTTCACTATTAGTAACCTTTTAATGTAATGAACAATTTCACTCATAATTTTATCCATCAAATCATGACGACTTTCCAAGACCATGTGTACATGCTAGGCTCGTAAAGTTTAACCTTAGTATTCGCATGTGCAAATGGCTTGCACCCGTTGTATGCACACGTAGAATCTATAACACCCGATCATCACGAGATGCTTGACGACGAGTCTTAGCAGCGGTGCATACTAAGGACGATCACTTCATGGATATGCGAATATCGTTAGTGCCCAACTAGTTGGAGGATTGGGATGCCTGTCATCTTCAACCTTCGTACATTCCCATAAAACTTATGAGTTTATGTAGTCTCACTAGATTATATTCTATCATCTTGATATAAGGTCTTAGATATCACATATATCTCATACCTTGCTCATTTCTGAAAACAAAATTTTCAGCTCCTTACTTTTCAAACGGATTTGAACTTCAAGTTTCACGGAGACAAGATGATTTAAGGTACTAATTGAAACCATTGCTCTTTGAATCATCAATGTGAGGTTTACTAAAAGTTTGCATTAGGACTTAATCATATCTTGATTCTTTAACAATACGGTACCAGTCCGTAAAGTTACTTGTCAGACTTAACAGTATTTCTATCTCAATTACAAGACTAGCGCATGGTAGAAAACGGATGCCAATTCTACAAATTTAATTCAAAATACTATTCAGACTATGTTCATGATAATTTGAGTTCATTTTAATTCTTCAATTAACTAGGTGAACTCCCACTCAAAACAACATCCCTCGCATTGTCTTAGTGATTACACGAACCAAATCCACTACACCAAGTCCGATCATCACGAGAAAAGATGTAGATTCAAAGGCGAACACTCAAAGTGTTCATCATATCATTCATATGACTCATGCTCTACCTTTCGGTATCCCGTGTTCCGAGACCATGTCTGTACATGCTAGGCTCGTCAAGGCAACCTTAGTATCCGCGTGTGCAAATCTGGCTTGCACCCGTTGTATGCACATGTAGAGTCTATCACACCCGATCATCACGAGATGCTTCGAAACGACAAGTCTTAGCAACGGTGCATACTAAGGATGAACACTTTATTATCTTGATATTTAGTGAGAGGGATCATCTTATAATGCTACCGTCGCGATCTAAGCAAGATAAGATGCATAAAGGATTAACATCACATGCAATTCATAATATGTGATATGATATGGCCTTTCTTCTTGTGCTTTTGATCTCCATCTCCAAGCACATTATCATGATCTCCATCATCACCAGCATTGCACCAAGGTCAGTGGCGCCGCTTCATGGTTGTCCATCACTTATAGCTACTATAACAACTACTTGAAATAAAGCTATTACAAGATGAATAGACACGCAGGTCTTAACAAATTTAAAGACAACCATTAGGCTCCTGCCGGTTGCCATAATACAATAATGAACATCTCATACATCAAATATAATCATCATCACATCATGGCCATATCACATCACCAAACCCTGCAAAAACAAGTTAGACGCCTCTAATTTGGTTTGCATATTTTACGTGGTTTAGGGTTTTCGAGTAAGATCCAATCTACCTACGAATATGAACCACAACGGTGATACTAGTGTTGTCAATAGAAAGAGTAAATTGGATCTTCACTATGGTGGGAGAGACAGACACCCGCAAAGCCACTTATGCAATACAAGTTGCATGTCAAGCGTGGAGCAAGTCTCATGAGACGCGGTCATGTAAAGTTAGCCCGGGCCGCTTCATCCCACCATCCCGCAAGATGCAAAGTACACTAACCAAAAACAACAAGAGCATCAACGCCCACAAACCATTGTGTTCTACTCGTGCAACAGATCTATGCATAGACATGCTCTGATACCACTGAAGGGTTCGTAGCATAGAAAACAAAAATTTTCCTACCGCGAGACGAATAAATCCAAGATCTAATCTATGGAACACCCAAGATCTAATCTACAAGATCGGAGCAACGAGATTGATAAGGTACTAACCCTTGAAGATTTCCAAAGCCTACGAGATCGGATCTCGTTGTTGGTGTAGACGATCATCCCGGTGCTGCAATCCGGCAGCACTTCCGTACTCGGTCGCGCGTACGGTGTCGATGAAGCCCTTCCTCTCCCCGTTCCAGCGGGCAGCGGGGGTGTGGTAGATCTCCACGGAATCCCAGCAGCACGACGGCGTGGTGGTGGTGGTGGAGAAGAATTCTTGCTGTAGGGCTTCGCCTAAGCCTGCGCAGCATATGGAGGAGAAAGAGAGGGGGGCGGAGGGTTTGGATGGGGTGCCTTGGCCGGCCACCCCTCCCCTCTTTATATAGGTGGGGGGTCGGCCTAGGGTTTCCCCTAGGGCCCACCCACCCCCTTTGGCCGGCCACATGGGGGGGCAAACTCCCTCCCCAAGTTTTCTCCCTTATCTCCTAATTTAAACCATTTATTTTAGGAGATAGATCTTATCTCTAGATTTAAACCATTTAAACTAGAGATAGATCTTATCTCTAAGGGGGCCGGCCTAGGCCCACATGTCATGGTGGGTACGACCCACTATGCCATGTGGCGCCTATGTGGCCTCTCCCGGGGTGGTGGGCCCACTGGTGGCCCTCTAGAACCTTCTAGAAGCTCCGGTCAAAACACCGGACTTTTCCCGAACCCCGGAATTTGACTTCCCATATATGAATCTTATTCTCCGGACCATTCCGGACCTCCTCGTGATGTCCCGGATCCCATCCGAGACTCCGAACAAAAACTTCGGACTCCAACTCATATTCGAATCTACTTATGCGACATCGAACCTTAAGCGCGTCACCCTACGGTTCGCGAACTATGCAGACATGGTCGAGACTCCTCTCCGAGCAATAACCAATAGCGGGATACGGAGATCCATAATGGCTCCCACATATTCAACGATGACTTAGTGATCGATTGAACCATTTACATACGATGCCGATTCCCTTTGTCACGCGATATTTTACTTGTCCGAGGTTCGATCATCGGTATCTCCATACCTTGTTCAACCTCGTTACCGACAAGTACTCTTTACTCGTACCGTGGTATGTGATCTCTTATGAACCATTCATATGCTTGCAAGCTAATCAGATGACATCCCACCGAGAGGGCCCAGAGTATATCTATCCGTCATCAGGATGGACAAATCCCACTATTGATCCATATGCCTCAACTCACACTTTCCGAATACTTAATCCCACCTTTATTGTCACCCATTTACGCAACGTTTGATGTAATCAAAGTACCCTTTCGGTGTAAGTGATTTACATGATCTCATGGTCGAAGGATTAAGACAACTATGTATTGAAAGCTTATAGCAAATGAACTTAATGACTTGATCTTATGCTACGCTCATTTGGGTGTGTGTCCATTATATCATTCACCTAATGACATAACCTTGTTATTAATAACATCCAATGTTCATGATCACGAAACCATGATCATCCATTAATCAACAAGCTAGTTGTACAAGAGGCTTACTAGGGACTCCTTGTTGTTTACATAACACACATGTATCAATGTTTCGGTTAATACAATTATAGCATGAAATGTAAACATTTATCATGAACAATAAGATATAACAATAACTAATTTATTATTGCCTCTTGGGCATATCTCCAACAGAAACTCCAGAAAAGCTCCAGGGGGGCCGCCGCCATCGTGAAACTCCAATTCGGGGACAAAAGTCTCTGTTCCGGCACCACTCGGCACGGGGAGTGCCCCGGAGCCATCTTCATCGACACCGCCACCATCTTCATCGCCATCGCTGTCTCCCATGATGAGGAGGGAGTAGTTCTCCCCGAGGCTGAGGGCTGCCGGTAGCTATGTGGTTAATCTCTCTCTATACTCCAATACAATGATCTCATGAATTGCTTTGCATGATTGAGATCCAGATGATGAGCTTTGTATCACTATTAATCTATGTGCTACTCTAGTGATGTTGTTAAAGTAGTCTATTCCTCCTTTATGATGTAATGTGGACAGTGTGTGCATCATGTAGTACTTGGCGTAGGTTATGATCGTGATCTCTTGTAGATTGTGAAGTTAACTATTACTATGCACTCTAGAGTTACTTTATATGAACTCCGGAATTACTCTCTATGTGATTCCTTTATGACGTTGTGGAGCTTGTTAACTCCGGCATTGAGGTGCTCTCGTAGCCCTACACAATGAATGGTGTTTGTTATCCAACAATAGAGTCTTTGAAAGTAGTACAAAGGAAGAGAACTTATTTACTTATGTGATCAATGTTGAGAGTGTCCACTAGTGAAAGTATGATCCCTAGGCCTTGTTTCCAAATATCGAATCTCCGTTTATTTACTGTACTGTTGCATGTTTACTCGCTGCCATATTTTATTCAGATTACTATTACCACTCATATACATCCATACTACTTGTATTTCACTATCACTTCGCCGAACTAGTGCACCTATACATCGACAAGTGTATTAGGTGTGTTGGGGACACAAGAGACTTCTTGTATCGTGATTGCAGGGTTGCTTGAGAGGGATATCTTTGACCTCTTCCTCCTGAGTTCGATAAACCTTGGGTGATTCACTTAAGGAAACTTGCTGTTCTACAAACCTCTCTGCTCTTGGAGGCCCAACAACGTCTGGAAAAGAAGCGTGAGTAGACATCAAGCTATTTTCTGGCCGTTGGGAGGTAAGGTAAAAGGTATTCACATCCTCCGACTACTAAGTTATTTCTTAGCATTGTTGCCGGTGTGTGAGTGCTCGAAGCTATCTCCTTTAGATTCTGCAATTTTATCTTTTTGTCTCTTGTTTTTAATTTCACTAGTTAGGCATAATGGAAAACAACAAAAAAATTAGTGGGCTTTTTAATCTTTTTCCTGATTTAGAATTGTTTGATGCGAAAATTAAAAACCTATGGAACCTTATTTGCATGCTAGTAGCAATGTTATTAGTATGAATGCAATTACTGCTAATGCTATGGAGAAGTCTAAGCTTGGGGAAGCTAGTTTTTGTGATCTTTTTAGCTTCCCATCTTTAGGGGAGAAAATTTGCTCCGATAATACTTTATCTCCCATATGCGATAACTCTAATGATGCTTGTGATATTTTAAATTCACCTACTGAAAATATTCCTTTCAAGATACCTATGAAAATTATTGAACGTGTTATGGATAACCGCTATGAAGGGGATGGCTGTTCATCCTGAAGATCATTCTTGTTTTTGCATGAATTATGCGGGTTATTCAAGTGTGCAGGTATTTCAATGGATGAAGTTAGGAAGAAATTATTTGTTATGTCTATCTGGTAAAGCGGCGCATTGGTATAAACTGCTGAGGGATGGGCGATCTCTTGATTGGAAGGATATTGTGCCTCTATTTTATTCTAAATTCTATCCTCCAAGTTAAATTCACAAAGACCGAAACCATATATATAATTTCTGGCCTCATGATGGAGAGAGTATTGCCCAAGCATGGGAGAGATTGAAGTCCTTAATGCTCAAATGCCCCAATCATGAGGTTCCTGGTAATGTTATCATTGATAATTTCTATGCAAGACTTTCTTTTCAGGATAAAACCTTGCTTGTTTTGGATCATTCACACGCAACAAAGAAGAGTTTAAATGGGACCTTCTTGATCGGATTAGGAGAATACTGAAGAATGGGAGAATGACAAAGGTAGAGAGTCAGGTATGAATTATGATTATGAATGCATTGAAACTTTTATGGATACTGATGAATTTCGAAATATGAGTGCTACTTATGGTCTTGACTCTCAAGTTGTTGCAAATTTTTATAAAGCTTTTGCTTCTCACATTGAATTGCCTAGGAAGAATTTTGATAAGTAACATGAACCTTTTAAAGACGCTTGCATGAAGGATGAAACTGTTATTAAAGATTGCAATGAACATGTTGGAACTTCTAAAAATGCTATTTCCTATAAGCATGTTAATTTTTGTGGAATACATAGAATTTGTGAAATTAATCAAATCGAAGATGAATATTGTATCCATCATAGGAATGAAAAAACTAGAAAGTGGTCTAGGGCTCTAGATGATCTTGGTGAAAAAGTGTGTGCCCTCTATCCTTTTATTTGTGAACTTTGCCATAGAGTTGGTCATTTTAATTTTCAATGCTCCTCCAATGATAATTCTAACCCCATGAGTGCTGCAAATTTGTATTGTGATGATGAAATTATTCCTAATCAGCATGATGAACTTACCTTATTTTTGAAGTGTGAAGAGTTATCAAGAAAAATTTCTTTGTTAGATATTAACGATCTTGATATTGATGATGTCCTGCATGGGTGTCTTTCTTATTGCATTAATAATTGCCATACAAATACTTAAATACAAAATATTTTAGAAGAAGACACTTTGCCAAAATATGATAGGACCGCTATGTGTTTCAAACTTATTAATGAAAAGAAGGAATCCTCCAAGGTTTCTTCTATTGTTTCTGGAAATAAAGCAGGTTATGTGGAGAAGCCTCTCCCTCCTAAAGAAGGGAACGAGGAGAAGATGAAGAAGAAGAAGGGGACGAAGAAGAAGAAGAAGAAGAAGAAGAAGAAGAAGAAGAAGAAGAAGAAGAAGGGGAATAAAAAGAAAGAGGTAACAGCATATCCCCGCGTGTATGAGGTAACAATAGGTAACCGTAAGTATGTCGCTCCTAATGATTATTATGATAATGAATCTGAGTACGATAATCTTCCTATGCCCGTTACCCATATTAGTGATCATGATTTGGAAGAGCACACTACCTTTGATATTGGAAATCTCTTTGGTACTGACTATGAAAGTAATGATGATAGCATTATTCATGTCCCCTCAAACGATGATATTGAAAGCTCTAAGCTTGGGGATGTTGTACTTGAAGATCCTATATTTGATACCTCTACTTTTAGTGAAAATGATGATATTACATATTCGGGTTTAGATAATCGCTATAGAGATGGATATGACACATGTTATAATTATCCTTATGAAACTTTTCATAGTTATGATGGGCTTGCCAAAAACCATTCCCTTAGTATGCAACTTGTTTACCATGTTCAAATTCTTGATAATGATCCTGCTCCAATTACTATTAATGAGAAGAGTTTTTCTTATGTCAAAAATGATTCCTTTATGCAAATGAACCATGATAAGAATGTTTTAAGTGATGGTTATATTGTGGATTTTGTCAATGATGCTGCTGAAAGTTATTATGAGATAGGGAAACACGGTTGTATGCATCTTAATAATATTAAGTTTCCCCTCTTTATGTTGAGAATCTTGAAGTTACTCGTGTCTTATCTTTATTTGCTGCCAAAACCCAACCCGCGCAGCACACGTAGGCCGGGAGGCCCAGACTGGTGGGCCCTGGTCCCTCGGGCGACGGCCCGCGGTGCTCGGCACACGTCTGACGGTCGCAAGGGCGTGCCCCGACTTATACCTGGTCGGAAGGTGCTGGATTGCTTGATAAGTTTCCTGCATGGTAGACACGTAAACATTAAACGAGCCTCGATCGGCTCTCAGGTTACCCTGTGAATCGGCTCAAAGAGCCGATTAACCCATGGTTCATAATGGATATGCAATAACATGGGGTTTCTGCTTTACCAAAGATAAGCTAAATCGATCTACGACAGTTTAGGGTTTTCACCGTATAACCGGAACATCCTACACGTAGTTGAGCCTGGCAGATACGAAAGATAACGACAAACTAATCCAAAACGAGGCCTAAAAACCAACACGGAGTCGATTCCGGAACATCCCTTCTTGGATCGGTCAAACCGTACCTTACGCACTCTGGATCGTTCAACCCGTTTGCAAGGCCTAACCATGCAGATATCAAACTAATCCTCGAAGAACAAGGAACAACTATAACAGATCGAATCTACTCAACAAAGATAAAGAAGGGTGTTACACCTAAATAGGTGTAAGGACAGCTAGATATCTAGGGGGGCAAAGCTACGCAAATATATCTGAAAAGCATCGATGCAAGCCCTAAAACATCTACGATAAACAGTGTTACTCGCCATCAAAAAGGCTTCAGTACGAGCAACACCCAACAACGAATAAATAGATACTGCCTAGATCGCAAGATGCGATCTAGGCAGCATTTACCCGGAAAAACCCTCGAAACAAGGGGTGGCGATGCGCCTGGTTTGTGTTTGTTGTGAACGTGATCGTCCTCCTTTCTCAATAACCCTAGGTACATATTTATAGTCCGTGGACTTTCTATCTTTGGAAGTACACCTAACCGTGTACGAGCTAAACTCTATCTCTTAATTCTAAACTAAGATGCAATCTACCATAATGTACAGATACACGGGCAATTCAGTCCAAATTCATATACAAGGCCGATTCAAAGATACTCCACGTGTATATCCTTCAAGCCCATTTCCATCACGGCCCATCTCCTGAGTTGACCAAAATCTGGTGATAACACATGCCCCCCTGGTTTTGGCAATAATAATTCCAAAACCACTCTGTTTTTTCTTCACCATGATTTGACATATCAGAAAACTGCGTTGCGAGCCGAACCGCTACAGTGCCCTTTTATCATGATGCCCTGCCTTCTCAACTTCTCCGCACGATTTGTGAGTTTGGCAACGCATCCTCGAAACTGCCACAACATTGAACCGTTTTCATTATATCCCTTTATTTAAACTCGTCCAGGCAGTTTGCCTCTTCATCCCCCTGCTCCACAGTAGCCATCGGCAGACAAAAACCCTTCAGCCGCCATGCATTCCTCTTCCTCCTCTGTCTCCTCAGCCTGTCCTTCCAATCCTCCTCCTCCAGCGAGCTCGAGCGGAGGTCAATCGATGGCCATCTACGAGGCCCGCGCCCCCGAGTATTGGGACGCGCGGGACTGGGATTCCTCCATCGAGTCGGAGGGACGACGAACCCTCACCGACGGAAGAAGACCTCCAGTTCCTCGTTGACGGGAGCTGGAGGCGGCAGCACGACCTCTTCTCATGGGAGGGGAACCTCTCCTCGACGAGGAGGAAGAGGAGGAGGAGGAGGACTCCTCCTCAGGAGTACCCACCGTCCAAGCTTCCGCGCGGGTCGGACGCGACGACGGCGACGATGAAGAGGAAGATGAAGCCCCCGGCGGCTTCATCGGCAGCGACGAGGACCTCGCCGGAAGCAGCGCCGATGGTAGCTACGACGGCGGCACGAGGGCAGCAATGGCCCGTAGATTAGGGGCTAGAACAGGGCTAGTGATAGTGCATTAGGCACTAGATGATCCTTTTGAGAGCAATCGGCTCTTCGTTGTAAAATCCCCCTTTGAATCAATGAAAATGTTCTTCCAATTTGATTTTCCAATTGTCTGATTTCGAATCTCCCAATGGTCAAAGCAGGTCAACGCCCCAAGAACTGATAGCAGCGTATCAGTCCTTCACCATCAAAAGCTCATAAGGCCAACCCGAAAACAAAATTAGACAGGTTTAAGCAGACATTTCCAAGATTCAGATAATAACTTGATGCCGGCTCATAATATTCTAACAAAGAGAAACAAAAGAAGGAGGATGACAAAATCATAAGCTTGGGGATGCCCATGCAACCTCAAGAAGAGCTTGAAGAAGAACAAGAGGAGGAAGAATGGAGTAGCTACCCATCTCTAACTCCCAACAATGGTAACACACAAATTCCTATGAGCACCCCTTCTTATAATATTGATGATGATCCTCTATGTTATTTAATATTTTCTAATTTATGGCAGGATCATGATGATGTAAAAGAAATAGATGATACCATAAACTCATTAGATGATTTGTCTTTATGTGGTGATTCTATTCACAACTATGTTATTGAGTTTACTCTTGATGCTTGCAAATTATATGAAAGAGGAAGAAGAGATCTCTTTATATTTCCATGTAATTTCAAATGCAAGCTACTGGTCATTATATGCATTGGCTACCATTTAGTTCATGTTATTTATTCATATATAAAATGCCAATGCATAGGAAGAGAGTGAGACTTAAAAGTTAATGTTTTCAAATCTTGTGGTGTGCTCCATATGCTTTCAAATAACTTTTAATTTGAGCACACCTTTATATCCTTGTTAAATACCTTTACTTTTTATTAAATAGTAGTGAGTTTTTTAGTTTTAATAAAATAAAAAAGCATGGAAGAGTAAATGAGAAGGATGAGCAATGAAGAAATTGGGGCCGACCTTGAGCATGTGTTGTTCATGCCAATAGAACCACTGCAATATATATCATTAAAACTCTTCCTACAGTAAAAAAAAATAAAAAAGAGTGTTTTATTTTATTTATATATGTTAGCTTCTTGAATAAAATGGTTTCCCAATGATTCCTATAGTTCCCATTTTGGGAGAAATCATCATATCATTTGTTTGGAGAACTAACAATTTTGTATGCATTAGCGTATCATGGAGATGAAAATATTTCTTTGATTGAGATGAGCAACATGATATGATGAGGAAGAAGTAGAGGACCAGAGGTAGCAAGATCATAAGCTTGGGGATGCCCATGCACCCCACCTCTTCTTTCAAGTATCCCAAGTAAATCGTTTCAAACTCATGTTCTAGTTTTATCTTCATGATCCCGTCTAGTGTTTGCGGGGACCATGTTTTTATTTATATTTGTTTGTCTTTGGTTTTTCCTATGCATGCTTGCTGAAATAAAGTATCAAGTTTTTGCCCATTTGGATGTTTAAAGTTGCAAACATGATATGGAGTTGTTGATTTTTGCGCTGCACTTTTTAGTTCACAATTTTTTTATCCTTACTGGTAGCTCTGACAAATTTGTTCTTAATACGTAGCTGCAAATTTTCATCCTCTATACTCAAGTAAATTGGCTTAATTTTTTGAGGTGTCTAAGTCGTACTAATAATTTCATTTTGCTACAGCAAAAATTCTGGACAGATTCTGTCTTACTTTGTTAGATCCATTCTTTTGAGTATAAAAATGATTTTTTTACTTGAAACTTTTGATATGGTAGAATGAGTAGAATTCTCACAAAAACTTGGAGTGTCCTTTATTAGTTTTGTGTCTAGTTTTTCTTTGAAATAAATATTACCATCATGACAAATGGCTTGAACTCTTATTAAAGAGTTACTGAAACAAATTATCGTATTCTTGAATGCATCCATGAAAGTGAGTTGCATGTTATAAAAAGATAAAGATGGATGCATTAAAAAGCTTAAATTTATATTGTGCATAGTATTATTAGTTTCACATGCTCTATTGAGTGATGGTTTGTTATGTGCCTTATTTAGTGCTATTTCTTGCTAGTATGCATAGATGTTTAGTTTTAAGTATCATTGTTTGATGATGAATGAATAGTCTATGGATACTATTGCATGATTTTAGACCTCTTGCTAGCCAAAAGAATTGAATTCTTACACAAATAAAGACTTGTTTCCAAACTCAACTCAAATCCAATGTCTACCATACATACCTATATAGCACTTGCTATTCCAAGTATAATGTGTGTGTTTTGCCTCCAACCTTTTCAAAATATCTTTTTGTGTAATTTAAAGCTCATAAGAAAGTAAGGTTTGGTAGGAAAATACCACTATGGATGTTGTTGGTTTGACTAATTATGAGTAATGAGCTAGACCGTAACCATGTTTACTGGGGAAGTCTTTCAACATTGCACTTTTGGGGTATTGCACCCTGCGTTGATTATCATTTATTTTGTTTTGTTCATGGCTATCTCTTGTGAAATATATAGAGGTTATTTAAGAAAGTAAGCATGCATTGTTACAGAAGAGCAATGTGCCGCTAACCGAAGCCATGCCTAATCATGGTGGAAGTTTCAGCAACGAGCATCCTCAATAGGAAGAGTGAAAAAAGAGTTGCATGAAAAAAGAGTTGCAAAAAAAGATGTGAGAAAGGAAACAAAAAGAGTTCAAGAGAAAAGTGAGAGGGAGTTAGAGAGGATGCTTAACGTCTGTTGTTCATGTTGTCCCGGTATGGATGGCCTTTAGATGCACATCTCCTTTGGTCCTTTGTACAGGCGGCATGAAGGTACCCATTGCGATACTTGAATAAAACATGTATGTCGAAAAGTCTTGGTAACCCGGAGTTGAGTAACAAGAGGTATAGTCCTTAGCTTTCAAGAAAATGAGGCAACAGTGACTCATAAAAGGTCAAACTCATGACACATAGATATTTTCATACATGAGATACTTGGTACCCCATCCTTTCTATTATTGTTGAGATGAATTGCATAGCTCAAAACCATGTTTTATGCTCTCCACTTTTTATTTTGTTGGAGGTTTAGCACATGCATTCCCTGCTTACTTTCTTGTGTTCTAGAGTCAAAAGAAATATTCTTGAAAAGAGAGGACAAAGAGTCTTCCAACAATTCTATAGGATTCTTCTAAGCATGCTTTATGATTCATATTACTTATCAGTCATGTTTCTTACAATGCTATTTATTCTTATGCATGCTTTGTAGAATGTAAGAGTTATCACTTGATGAGTTCAGATTACTTATTGTCATTCTTTATTGACTAAACCTTATAAGAATTTGCATGATTACATAGAAGAGATGCAAGAAAATCCAAAGTACATGTTAGTTTTATCACCCTCATGCTCGAGGGCGAGCATATATAGGTTAAGCTTGGGGATGTTGTTGCATGTAAAATGCATACATGAAATTTGCACTTTATTGCAACATATTATCACATATTGTTATTCCCATGTTTTATGATGTTTTAGGGGATTTTCTAAACAATCCCCTTCCTCCAGTTCTAATTATGTTTGGCAGGAAACGCCAATTTTTAGTGTTTTTGACTTTCCACGAGCTAGGGACTCCAAAAAGGCTAAGGTCAGGGGCCACGCTTCTAAATTTTTGAGACGAACAATATGAGCTGAAGTGGGCCACCATGAGGTCAACAGGATAGGAAATAGAGCAGGTGGCGCAACCTCCCTTTCTGGCCGCGACACCAGGCCTCTTTCGGCCCTCGGGCGGTTTCGCCTCATCTTTTCACGAACCGATTTCTTTTCCCAAAAACTACTATATATACGACCCAGTGGGGTTTCGTCAAGGATACGGCGGCGGAGATAAAGAACACATAAACAGAGAGATAGCAGGCCGACGCCGGCGGAGATCAGAGGGTGAAACGCTGCCGGAATCGCCTCCGGTGGACTCCACCCCCTCCGGTGAAGGCATCAGCACCATCTTCATCATCTTCATCAACATATACAGCAACTCTTCAGCATCCCCCTTTGTAATCTCTTGGAAAACATGATGTATGATGCAATAAATTGTTTTCCCATGGACTATTGTATCTCTATGTTGATGTTTGAGTAGTGAATTGTTCATGGAAATTGTTATATAGTTTGTTGTTGGTTGCATACAGGTATTTGTTATCTTCTATGATGGTCTTATGTATTCATATATGAGTGCACACATATGTCAAGGGGATGCATAAGGTTGTCACCATTGCATGTTGACAGGATGAGGGATAGTGGGAGCGACAGAAACCCGGTCTTGATTCTTAGATGCATGTTAACGGGGGGACCAATTATAGGGACCTTTAAACTTACAACGATGGTTGGACGTCATGTCTTAATATGAACTCTTCATAATTCCTTTGCTTGCACATTCCGGTGGCCTTTGGATCAATCACTAGGGGTGTACTTGCTCATGTATATGGCTACACCTATCTATGGCTCCTCCCTAGAATAAACACTAAAAAAACTATCATTATGATTCACTAATTATGACAACCACAAAAATGAAGTAGAAATTTGTTTGCACAGTTTCTCTCTTGAGTTACTCCACTTGACTTCACTTAACTTCATCTCATTTCATTTTACTTTAATTATTGCACTTTACTTATTCTTGCACTAGTTTTACTTCTTGCATTTTAATTTCAACACTTATAGTTTGCAGTAAAAACCTCTATACACACACACACACACTAGATGTCATGGGCATACCTTTCGGGTACTCATTATTACCATACCCGGCTCGACCCAATATGGAAAAAGCCCAAGAAGTCAACCCAAAGAAGTAGTCGGCTAGGACTCCTATAAAACCCTAGGCTGGTTGCATATATAAAGACATTCAGGGCACCCATATAGGGGAGAGCAGTATAGACAAGATAGACAATATAGTTTCGCCTACGGCGGCCCTCTATAAACATACTTGTTGATCATATACATTGATAGCAGCACGTAGGGATCCTCCACCAAGGGGACCCAAAGCTGGGTATATCGTGTGCCCAATCTCGCTTTCGGAATCTCCATCGTCCCTCTTTCCCGAAACCCAAGTCTACAATCCGTAGGCATTGGCGAGGTGATCCCTCGTCAATTGGTGCCGTCTGTGAGAATCGCGGCGACTGAATTTCGTTATCCGGGCGTGATCCCGCGTTGTCAACAACTCTGAAAATTTCGACGTTGTCAACAACATCATCTACAAAATCGGCAGATCGAAAAATTCGGATCTAATCTGATGAACTACGCAGCTGGAACTGACGTTCGATAGCTACTCACGCATGTACCAGTCAGTGCGGCAGCCGGCGACGCCCGCAGTGCACGGAGTTCACTTCTTGTACGGCTGATGCCAAGTTGGCGGAAGCAAAAATATTCTAAAGCATACAACGGTCGCGCACCCACCAGAGTCGACGACCAGCGCCGCGGTGACTCATCGCCGTTGTCGAGACAGAAAGAACTAACATCGTCATCGACTATGAACACCATCCGCAAGATCCGTTGCGGCATCGGCTTTTATTAGGTGCTATATTTCTAGTTAATTGCTATTTGCAGAATTTATTTGAGACAAATATGTTTTGCGGCACATGTTGTTACTTGTCCGCGGATTTTTTGCACTTCAATATAACTGCAGTTTGGAATAAGCTTCAACTACTTTGCTTCGCCATTGTGGACTTAACACACTCGGGGGCTCGCCCGCTGAGGATCCATCACAATCGACTACGTCCTCTACATCGACTACGTCCTCTTCATCGACTACTTCCGACCAGGCGTCGCGTGACTACATCGATTGTGTCCGCCGCACGACCTGCTTTCACGTTGGCTCCATCACACCCGATAAAAAGCTAAGTTTTCCTCTTCCAAGACTTAATTATTTATTTACTTTCGCCACACCCGACACTCGGGGATGCGCCATTACATCGTTACCGCAAATACACTCGATACTCGGGGACTGCAAATAGATTTATTTTCTTCTGCTCTGGATATATCTTCCTTGGCTCAATGGATTTATTTTCTTCGGGTTAGTGGATTTATTTTCTTCGGCTCGGTGGATTTATCTTCATTGGCTTAGTGGATTTATTTTATTCAGTATTTTCTTCAGCTTAGTGGATTTATATCTCCGGTCTGGGTTCATTTATATGGTTATCATTGATTTCTTCTTATATAATACTACCCGGTGCACTTCCGGGTGAGTGGATTCATCTTATAAGGTTATCATTAGTTTCCTCTAATATAATACTATCCGACGCATTTCCTGGTCAGTGGATTTATCATCTATGATTATTACTGGATTTATTTTCTTCGGGTCAATGGATTCATCTTCTATGATATCAGCGGATTCATCTTCAATATATATTTCATATTTAATGGCATAATCTGCAATGTGGATTCATCTCAAACACTTCATCTTGGATTCATCTTCAATGCTTTATCTCTCATGGCATAATATTCAATGTCTTAATATTCAAATGGCTTCAGCTTCAATGGGGTTGACAATTTCATCGAGTTCTCTAGCGGAAGTCAAAAATGAACAGAAGATGTCGCAACTTTTGTCGTCATCCAGGCGTGTGTGGTCATGATTCTATAGTCGGAACAAAAAAACAGGTCACATATTCATGGAGCCAACACTCGGGGGCTCGACAACAACTTTGTCCCGGGTCACAACTACGACACGGCTATAGGGATTCGTAGCATAGAAAACGACTAATTTCATACCGCAACAATGAATAACAAGCCAAGATCTAATCCAATAGATGGTAGCAACGAGGTGAAGATCAACATACCCTCGAAGATCGCTAAGTGTTAACGAGATAAATCTCGTGGTGGATGTAGTCGATCACTTGCCGTTTTCAAAAGCGCGTAGAAGATCTTGACGGTGGCACATCGGGCAGCACCTCCACACTCGGTCACACATATGGTGTTGATGACGATGTCCTTCTCCCGTTCCAGCGGGCAGCAGATGTAGTAGATCCTCTCGGAATCCCGCAGCCGACGGCGTGGTGACAGTGGTGGTGGATATCTCCGGCAGGGCTTTGCCGTAAGCTGTGCGGTAGAGAGAGAGAGGAGGGAGTAGCTAGGGTTTGGGAGAGGGGGGCACTTGGAGCGCCGGCCTGGGAGCCTGTTGGTGGTGCGGCTGGATTGGTGTGTTCAGCCCCTCCCTCTCCTCCTCTATATGTAGGTGGAAAATTCCCCCAAAACCACTTTGGAGTCCAACTCCCAAACTTACCAAAATTGGAAACCTAGATGGAAAGGGATTTCTCACTTTCCTTCTTCTATGGCCGGCCAACGAGGTGGAGTCCACCATGGACTCCACCTTCCCACTGGTGGGTTGGCTAGGGCTGGTCCCTCCGGGCCTCCACCTGCCATAGTGATTTATTTCGGACGATTCTAGAATCTTCTACAACCTTCCATAAACGCACCGGACCATTTCCAAACTTGGAATGTGACTTCCTATATATGAATCTTATTCTCCATACCATTCCGGAACTCCTTGTGATGTCCTGGATCCCATCCGAGACTCCGAACAATATTTGAACTCCATTCCATATTCCATATCTACTTAAAACCACATCAAACCTTAAGTGTGTCACCCTATGGTTCGTGAACTATGCGGATATGGTTAAGACTCTTCTCCGATCAATAAGTAATAGCGGAACCTGGAGATCCATAATAGATCCCACATATTCAATGATGACTTCATGATCGAAAGAACCATTTACATACGATACCGATTCCCTTTGTCTCGCGATATTTTACTTATCCGAAGTTTGATCGTCGGTATCTCCATACCTGGTTCAACCTCGTTACCGATAAGTACTCCCTTGTGATCCAGTCAGATGCTTGCAAGCTAGTTGGATGTCATTCCACCGAGAGGGTCCAGAGTATATCTATCCGTCATTTGGATGGACAAATCCCACTATTGATCCACGTGCTTCAACCCTACACTTTCCAAACACTTAATGCCACCTTTATAACAACCCATTTACAAAGTAGTGTTTAGTTTCATCAAAGCATCCATCCGGTGTAGCACTTTTCAAAAAATCGGCCGAGATACCGATTTATCAGCCGATTTATCGTGAATCGGGTGGTCGCCGATAAGATTTCAGCATATCGGCCAATTTATCGTGTCACCGATATTTCAGCCGATTTTCTGCATTTTAGCCGATATTTCGCCCGATTTTCACTCTCACGGCCGATATTTCGTCTGATTGTTAGTGAAATTTCAATGAAATTTGGTATGGCAGTCGATATTTTTGTCCTATGGTTGTGTAGAATTATGCATTAGCTCAAAATTTCCATTATTATTGATTCAAATGCAAGGAATCAAGGTAATACTTATTTCCAATGCTCAAATATTATTTTTTGCATAGCATACTAAAGAAAAAGTTAGGTTTTATAAAAAATAAGACGATAAAATGGCTGACCGATAAAATCGATTAATCAGCCGATAAGTGATTAATCCTCATTTTAAGGTCGGCCGATAAGTTAAGATTAAGGATTTCTTGAACATTGGGTGTAGGTGATTAACATGATCTCATGGTCGAAAGATTAGGTTACTATGTATCTTAAAGCTTGAAGCACAACGAACTTAATGACTTGATCATATGCTACGCTTACTACGGGTGTATTTCCATCACATCATTCACCTAATGATATGATCTTGTTATTAATAACATCCAATGTTCATGATCAGGAAACCATGATCATCTATTAATCAACAAGCTAGTTTAACAAGAGCCTTACTAGGGACTCTTTTATGTTTACAAAACACACAAGTATTAATGTTTCTGGTTAATACAATTATAGCATGGGATGTAAATATTTATCATGAACACTAAGATATAACAATAAACACTTTTATTATTGCCTCTTGGGCATATCTTCAACAGTCTCCCACTTGCACTAGAGTCAATAATCTAGTTTACATTTGTAAAGATCTAACACCGTGACCTTCTGGTGTTTATCATGTTTGCTTATGGGAGAGGTTTCAGTCAACCAATCTGACATGCTCAGAAACGTATGTATTATGTAATTCATTAGCGTCTCTACGCATCACTAAGTTTTTAAATGAGTCGACATTAATCTTATATGTTTGGTCTTCTGGTGGAACCTTAATTTCGCGGTCTGAAATATGTTACCAATATTGTCACACACAATATAGCTTCACAGTTCTGACACTACCGGAACTACACCAAGTTCTCAAAGAACTCCTCGACTCAAACACCCTCGGTCATTGTCAAAAGAATGATATACTCTGCCTTCGTATGTAGAATCCGTCACAATATTTAGAACTCATCTAAATCTAGCATAGATTTCGTCTAGCCCATTGTGCTACCTTTTAATGAATACTTAGCCTAATTGAGATTGAAATTCATTTTTATATGTGACCAAACTAATATCGGTGCAACACCTTACAGCGATTTGTTTGTCATTACCCCATATAAAACTATATTTATATCCTTGGCTCTAACAAAGCACTCAGGAATATTTTTACTATTGTCCAATGCTCATCATGTGAATCATTCTGATATATGTTGTAACACCTTAGAGCATAGGACATCTGATTGTTTACATATTATCCGTGATCTAAAATCACTCATGTGTTTTTACTCATTGAGTGTCAAATACACTCAAGTCTTATTTAAACCTCCACATGGAAAAGAACACCTTCTTGACGTTTTCATATTGAACTATTTCAATATTCATTCTATGTACTTTGACTTAAACTTATTATGCGCTTCAATCTATCTTCATAGATCTTGACACTAAATATGTTTTTAGTCCATATCCTTTCATTGAAGTTCATTTTAATGAAACCTTCTAATCATATCAAGTACATGATTGCATTATTATAAGCAACGATATGTTATCTACATAAAGTATTATAAATATGTCTCAGCGCTCCCACTTAATTTCTTGCAAATGCAAGCATCTTCATCGTTTCTGATGAAATCAAAACTTTTTGATTATTTCATCCAATGAAGATTCCAAATCCGTGATACTAACTTCATCCAGTGAAGTTTGTATACCTATCTAGTATTCTACGGACTAGCAAAACTCTCAGTTGTATCCCGTATACACCTTTAATACCCACTTCTGTTAAGGAATGTATTTTGCCATCATACTACCATATCTCATAAAAGAAATATGTAGCGATTACTAGAACAATCCACATAGACTATAAGCATCGATGCTGAAGATCTAATCTTATCGCAGTCAACTCTTTGAACTTTGTCATAAACAATCTTTTGACAAGTCGAGCTTCTTCATGGCTATTACATCCAAATCTATTAATTTTATAGGTCCATTTACTTTCAAAAAGTATTTATTCCTTCAAAAGGTTTACCAAGCTCCAAGCTTGATTATAGATACTATCTTGGATTTCATGGCTCTTAGCCATTTTAATGGAGTCAGGGTCCATCATAGCTTCTTTGTATGTGTTGGTTTATCATTGTTCAAAATCAATTTTTTGTCCACAAATCATTTATTTGATCACGAAGTAAACCATACCTACAAGGTTCAATAGGTACTTCGATCTCCATGACTATAACACTTTGTAGAAATGGGAGCCATGAGTGTCGTGGCCGCTTCCGGAACCATTTCCGATGCTGCACTACTCTCATCATGCTCAGGTTTATCAACCTCATAAAGTTTCATTGTCCTCCCACTCAAATACTTCGCTAGAAATAATTTCTTGGAAATAAGCAAGAAACATCGACAAACACTTTTGTCTTTGACTTCATAGTGGAATGAATTCCCAATTTGTTCTTTGGGATAACCAACAAAGACATTCATCCGATTTTGGTTGTAAACTCATTTACTTATGCTACACATATCAAAATTTAAGAAATGACAGTTATGGTTTATACCCATCCCGTAACTCGTACGGTGTCATTTCAATGGATTATGATGGCGCACTATTTAATGTAAAAGCGGTAGTCTCTAAAGAATAATCTACAAAAATATAATGGTATCATTTTATTTTATATCATCATTAATCCAACAAGGTTTGGATACGTCTCTCGAATGCTCCATCATAACTATGGTGTTCCGAGAAACGTGAGTTGTGGAAGAATTTTGTAACTCTCTTAGACGTTCGCTACAACTCATAATTCAAATATTTTCACCATGATCCAATCATAAATATTTGACTTTTCTATTACGATGATTTCTACTTCATGCTGAAATTTATTTGAATCTATTCAAATATTTCAGATTTCTTCCTCATTGAATAAATATATCCATATATATACAATCAATTCATTGTTGGAAGCTTTCATGAAGTAATCTTCCGCATACAACTATGCCCAATGAATCACATACATCATCATGTATATTTCCACTAAGTTAGTTGCCCGTTTAACTCTTGGCCTATGAACGATATTTCAGTCATTTTCTTTAGAAAAGATTTGCAAGTGCCAAACGATTCAAAGTCGAATGACTCCAAAAATCCATTTGCATGGAGTTTCTTCATGCGTTCCTTTCTAACATAACCTAAATGGCGGTTCCACAAATAAGTGGAATTCAAATCATTTGCCTTATGGCATTTTAGCGTCAGTGTTATGCATGTGTGTTTCACCATTAAGATTATATTAACTTATCCATCGTACATGGAGTACGGTCATAATTTGAACAACTCATTGTTTTCATTTGACCAGAGAAAAATAAAAATTATTAAGTTCTTTATGATACATTTAAAAAGCTAGGTAGAATACAACGACGAACATAATAACACTTTATTTTGTTCCAGACGTGCATTATTACCATATTCCTTGTCAGCCATTGAGGCCATTGTATTCTTGTATTGCGTTGTGTGTTGTATGACATCTCATACCAACCCATATAGTCCAAATACCGAAGAATTCCATTGTCTGACCAATCAAAGAATACATTCGTAACATGTATATCATGTATATACACATGAGCTAGACTTTCTAGTCTTTTCTTTCTTTCTGCCAAAATCTTTTTGTAGTTTCTCTTTTAACTTTCCTCATATTTTAGAAAACACTTCAACATCAATAACTTCTAGGCTTGTTGATAAAATACCAATAACCTTGAGGTTCATACTTTGAAGTTGATCATCACATGACAAGTGTTTCGGATTTCACTACAAGTAACCTTTTAATGTGATGAACAATTTCACTCATAATTTTGTCCATCAAATCATGACAATTCATGATTAAGTTACCATGGTTTATATGGATATGTGAATAACGTTACTGCCCAACTAGTTGGAGGATCAGGACGCCTAGCGTCTTCAACCTTCGTACATTCCCATAAAACTTATGAGTTTATGTAGTCTCACTAAATTATATTCTATTATCTTGTAACAAGGTCTTAGATATCACATATATCTCACACCTTGCTTATTTCTGAAAACAAACTTTTCAGATCCTTACTTTTCAAACGGATTTGAACATCAAGTTTCTGTTATCACCGGATTTTGGCCAAATCAGGAGATGGGCCGTAAGCGAAGATGGGCTTTGAAGAGTACACGTGGAGCATCTTTGAAGCGGCCTTGCACGAAGAGTTTGGGCTTAATTGCCTATGTATCTGTAATATAGTAGATCGCATTGTAGTTTAGATTAAAAGATAGAGTTTAACTCGTGCACGGTTAGGTGCACGTCCAAATTAGAAAGTCCCTTGGACTATAAATATGTATCTAGGGTTATCGGAAAAGGAGGACAATCACGTTCACAACAAACACAAATCAGGCGCATCGCCACCCCTTCTTTCGAGGGTTTCTCCCGGGTAAGCACCATGCTGCCTAGATCGCATCTTGCGATCGAGGCAGCATTACGTTTATTCGTTTACCTTGTGTTGCTCATGAAGCGTTGTTGATGGCGAGTAGCACTATTTACCATAGGTGTTTTGGGGCTTGCGTAGATGCTTTTCTTGCATATATCTGCTTAGCTATGCCGTCCCTCAACATCTAGCTGCCCTTACACCTATCTAGGTGTAAGGGCAGCATCTTGCTTGTTCGTTACTTAGTAGATCCGATCTGTTATAGGTGCTCCTTGTTCATCAAGGATTAGTTTAATATCCGTATGGTTAGGCCTTGCAAACGGGTTGAACGATCCGATAGTGCGTTAGGTATGGTTTGCTAGTCCTAAGAGGGATGTTCCGGAATTAACGTTATGTTGGTTTTTAGTCCTCTTTTAGGGTTAGCTTTCCGTTATCTTTCGTGTCTATTAGGCTCAACTACGAGTAGGATGTTCCGATCATACGGTGAAAACCCTAAACTGTCGTAGATTGGTTTAGCTTTGTTGTGATCAACAGGATCCCCATGTCATTGAATATCCAACATGAACCATGGGGCGATCGGCTCTTTGAGCCGATCCACAGGGCAACCTGAGAGCCGATAGGGCTCGTATTTAATGTTTACGTGTCTGCCATGCGTGGAACTAATCGAAGCAATCCACACCTTCCCGGCGGTATAGGTCAGGTGGCACGCCCTGCAGCCGCCGGGTCGTGTGCCGGAGCATTTGCGGGACGACGTCGAGGGACCAGGGCCCGCTGCCGCCTTGGAAGCCTCCGGCTCTTCGTGTTGCTTAACCACGCTCGCCGGTGGGCTTTGGCAGGCAACACATTCTGCACGACGGTGGGACATCGGGACAATCTTCCGCGGCAACCATGTCGTCATCTGCACTCAGTTGGGAGAACCCGATCAAAGTATGAGGATCTGCCTCCCGAGCATAAGAAGAGATATGACGAGCTCAAGGTCATCCTGGAAGCCGATCTCATCGGCTCTTTCGAGAAAACCCGTTCGCACGGGATCAAGTTCAAAGGGTTCCAACCCGAAGGCGCTAGATGGACTAGATCTATCTCTCCCTTGGATGAACGTACCAGAGCCCTGCGACAGGAAGTCAACTATGCCGTTGCTCACTCTCTTCATCGGCATGCCGAGAGCTTGGTGAATACTCTGGAGCGTGTCGCGCTCAATGTGGTGCAAGAAGTCACGAAGCACAAGTACTCTCCGTCAGGTCCTGCTCTAGGAACTCACCAAGGGGAGGTACCGCTCTACACAAGGCCACCACTACAACACACGTTTGCAGCTCCACGGCAGCAAGGTTCACCGGCGTACGTTGTCTACAAGACTGGAGGTGATCCTGACGACTACCAATTCCTGTATGAGCCGCCAAGGAAGTTCCACATGGATACGTGTGCACATACGTGCCGCAGCAACTTGGATGACCCAGGTTACAGCAGGAAGGACTGCCACGGCAGGAGGAGTCGCTGGAGCAGGAAGCAGTTCCGGAGCGATGTTGAAAAACAGGCGTGGCTAACTAAATATGCCACCAATACAAGTTATGAACGATCTTCAGCTCCTACGGTGGATGAGATCACCGCCATCATGAGAGACAAGTTCGACATGCCGAAGAAGAGGATGATCGGCTATTCCAAGCCGTATCCCAACGACTACGACTGATCGCTGCCACCTAAGTATCGGCTCCCTGACTTCACAAAATTTAGTGGATCCGAAGGAACCAGCTCGATCGAGCACGTGAGCCGATACTTGGCACGGTTGGGCATGGTCTCGGCTTCAGATGAGCTACGCGTGAGGTTCTTCTCGCATCTCTCACGGGTCCAGCCTTGGGTGGTACACCTCGTTGCTACCAAACTCGGTTCGGACGTGGAACAGCTAGAAGAGCAATTCCATGAACAATACCATTCAGAAGCCACGGAAGCTAGCCTTGCGATCTAACCCAAGTTCGGCAGAGACGAGGAGAGACGGTATCTGAGTACATCCGAAGGTTCAGGACCGTCGGGAACCGATGTTATTCGGTTCGCCTAATCGAGAAGGACGTCGAGCTGGCGGTAGCGGGATTATCGGCGCCGCTCAAAGATCGACCTTCAAGCGAGTACGATTCATCAGCGCACATGGTTCAAGTTGACCGCATATGAACAGCGCCATCGTAATTGTGCCAGACAAATACAAGCGCGTCGCCCGAGCAGAGACGAAGATGAAGATTTCGAAGGAGATCGGAGGTCGCCGTAGCGGAGTGGACTCGGGGCAAAACCCGTGTCCGCAAGTGGGTGAAACAACCAGGGCCTGCAAAGGGGTTCGACTTTGATTTGAGCAAACGGAGCAGATTTTTGATTTGCTGAAGGAGAAACAGCTGAAGTTACCCGAAGGTCACAAAATCCCCACGCCACAAGAGATGAACGGCAAGCCATACTGCAAGTGGCATCACACGTTCATGCCACCAACGACCGCAAAGTCTTCGCGGACAGATTCAGATGGCGATAGAGCAAGGCCGATTGCTATTCGGTCAGTTTGCCATGAGAGACGCAGCCGTTTCCGGAAGTCAACATGGTCGATCTCAGCTGCATAGGACGCGAGCCAGGTTTCTCGTTTGGTATCAATATGACAGGGTTTGCGGATCGCTATGAAGGTGATAAGCAGAGAGTAGTCACTCTCGTGGCAAGGATAAGAAGGAGGCCGATCCACGCGCAGGCCCTGATGATGAGACGGTATTTAACCGAGAAAGAGGTGATAAGCGTCCGGTACCAACGACCACTGTCGCACATCTCCTCAACAAGTATGAGCGGATGACCGACGTCGGCACTACGACGAGGATGATGATAGATATCGTCGGTCGATGCAGACAACATGAAATACCGTCGACACGAAGGGTATGAGCGTCACGCTAGAGGGAGATCAAGAGAGCGAGAGGACATGGATAGGCACTGGCTGCCCTTTCTTCAAACATTGTTGGGACTCGGGGAATGAGCCGATTGCCTACAATCGAGAACTGCCCAGAATGCAAAAGAAGAGGAGGGGAACAAATGAAGTTTCAGTGTTCGAGCGACTAGGATCTCTCCCACCTCAGAACAAACGAGCTGAGTCATCTCAAGATGAAGAAGATAGATATCACCGACCAAGGTGGTGTCCTGATGGGCTCAGCCACTCCCAAAAGCGCGAGTGCGGCTAAGGAACTTGGAAGAAGCCGAGGCGCGATGCAGTACACGTTGAGGAAGGCACGGCCCGATGGACGTGAAAATTCAGCAAACGCTGGAGACGAGGCTCGCCCACCAAAGAAAGTGTGGCGACCAAAGCAGACAAAAGCCGATGCGACATCGGGCGATACAAACATGGTGTTCGTTCTCCCGTCGAGTTTTGTGCTCGAGAGATGAAGAGGTATCAGTGGCGAGTTTGATTGCGGGCCACGACCAGTTATCTTCGAGAAGCCAAAAGAAAAGAGCTACAGGCATTTCAAGGCCCTATACCTGAAGGGTTATATCAATGGGCAGCCTATTAGCAAGATGCTGGTTGACACGGGAGCAGCAGTCAACATAATGATGTACTCCATGTTACGACGTTTGGGACGTTCTACTGAAGATCTGATCAAGACCAACGTCACGCTAAGCGACTTCAACGGCCAACCGTCAGAAGCTAAGGGTGTTCTGAACATGGACTTAACTGTCGGCCGAAAGACCATCCCCACGTCCTTCTTCATCGTCGACGGCAAGAGCACTTATGATGTGTTGTTAGGAAGGGATTGGATCCACGCTTGTTGCATTCCATCCACAATGCATCAATGCATCATACAATGGGATGGAGATGAAGTGGAGGTTGTTCATGCAGATGATTCAGTTGATATCTCTTTGGCTGCCATGAACATCCGGGAAGCAAACGACCAAGAGCCACTCTCGGAATCAATACGGACGACTGCGAGCGCATCGAAGCTACAAAAAACGGGTTAAGGCTGGTCTTATCCACTGACCTGACAGAGTAGCAAGATCCGAGTCTACGGACGTACGTGGCAAGGCCGATCCCTGCGATCGGCCCCAAAAAATAAAAAGCAAGGATTTTACCTCAAGTAAGCCACGTAGCTATATCAGAGTACCAGGAAATTGTAAACTCTAGTAAACATTGCAATGGGAAAGGAGGCCGATTCTAGCGATCGGCCAAAATCATCCTCACCATACCTTCTGCCGGTGTTCATCAATGATTTGGCAGGCGATAGGAAGGCAGGATATGAGTTTACAACAGCTGACAGACTAGAAGAGATCAAAATTGGTCCTGGGGATAAGCCATGGCCAACATTTATCAGCAAATAGTTGGATCAACAACTACAAGGGAAGCCGACTCTAGCAATCGGTTGAAATCAGTCTCACCACATTTGCCAGTTGCCATGTTTTTAACATGGTGATTTGTGAGACAAGCCTGAATTGGCTGAAAAGCCGATATCTTCAATCACTTGAAGGATTCGGCTCGGGGGGGCATACACACGGAGTACAAGACACCATGAAGTATGTACCCAGCGGAGCCGATTCATGAATCGATCGGCTAATAAAAAATCGGAAATAAAAAAAATTTCGGAACAGCCGATGCTCGGACATCGACTTGATATGAGTTTAAGCTGCCACTTGATCAGGCCTCGTGATTGGCCGGGCTTCAGCATGAGAGTCATCGTCAAGGATGGTGAACGATCTAAGCAGCGAATCACAAGGATTGAGCAGGAGGAGTTAAGCCGTGGCATGAGAAGCTTCTTGGTGCAGAGAAGGGATTTGCTGGTCCTGCTGAACCCTCGTGGTACATCGACTCCTAGTGCATAAGCTTTCCTATCTTGTTTGATGGGAGTGGAGGGTTGACCTCTTCTCGGAAGCCGATGGTGACACATCTGGCTAGTTTTATATGATGGTGTCCCCAGAGGTGCCCAAGCTGGAGCTTCGTCGGTTGGATTGCATGTTCTCGCTGATGTTATCTTCAGTATCTTTTTCGAGCCGGCACAGGGTTCTTGCCCTTCAAAGTTTTCCTGGCAGCCACCTGTTTCACTGATATTCTCGCTTTGACTAAGGCTCGGGGGGCAGCTAACCCTGAAGATTCTTTGCTTTTGAAGCCGGTTGTGTTGAAATCGGCTGTCTCTGCATCACAACCATACTGAAAGATGGTGAATTCTTGTAGAAGAGAACCACCAGAGTTGATGGGAGGAGTTTGAAGAAGGAGCCGTTATCGTTGATAAGCTCTGGGCCAGTTTGTTGCTACGAGAAAACAGAGCGTCACATGGAAGGTTGTGAACAAACGGTACCTGTTATACAGGTGTGTCAGCTTCCACGTCAAGTTGTTTCAGCTATGGTCCTAAAAGTATTCCTGGAGGCGTTAATTCAGGAGTTTTGCCGTCAGGTCAAACAGCACGATCAGATGATTTGAAGTCCAAAGATCTAGGGGTCTCGAGGCTGTGTGTTGGACCTGTTCGATTGAAAGTTGGATCTGAATTTCAAGGATTGTAAGTTACCATGTGAGGGGGCGACTGGATCGACCTGTCTTACAATTCATTGTACAAAACTGATGCATTGCCATCGGCTCATTGAGCATCAATCAAGGTGACAATCGGCAAGATCAACACAAGGGAGAATCGGCTAAATCAATTTGCAAGGAATCGGCAGAGTCAAATTGGGGAAATTTCTTCATTGATAATCAGATTTCTTACACGAAAAGAGCTGATTGCTCTCAAAAGGAAGGCCTAGGGGGATGCATTGCCCCTCCTACTACTACTGATTCTAGGATCCTATCTAGGGGCCATTGTTGCCCTCGTCATCGCCCGTCGTCGCCGCTGTCGCGCTTTCGGCGGGCTCGCGGCTCGCGGACACGGAGGACCCTCGTTGTCCTCGTCTTCCTTGCCGTCGTCTTCATCGCTGTCGAAGTCACTAAGGTTGTCCGGCCAGGGGCAGAAGCGCTTGGCCGGCGGCTCGTCGGAGGAGGTGATGTCCTCCTCCTCTTCTTCTTCCTTCACCTCCTCGGCGGAGGAGACCCCAGGAGAGGCGATCGTCGTCGCTCTCCTCCTCCGATTCCCCAATGGCGAGGAAGCGGAGGTCGCCTCTCCCCGTCCGTCAAGGACTGGTTATCTTCGGACCAGACGGAGGAGTCGTGGCTCGACTCATCCCCGTCGGCTATGGCGCGGCGGATGTTGGCCGCGTGGGCCTCTTGCGGGTCCCACTCGCGTCGGCTCCCGGAGGGGGAGGATTGGGAGAGCTTGATGCAGCAGAGAGGAAGAAGAAGAAGACATGGTGGCGAGGAGAGCTTTTGGAGTGCTAGTGCGAAGGGGATGAAGAAGGGAACTGCAAGAAGTGGCTAAATAGAAGGGGATATAGCAGAGATTTAATGCTTAAGCAGTTTTCGAGGACGTGGTGCCAAAAGCTGTCAAATCGTCAGAGAAGTTGGGAAGGGAAGTCGTCATGATGAGAAAATACCGCAACGGTTCTCGCTCGCACGAGATGACCCCTCAAAGGAAAAGCAGTGGTTTTGAAATTATCATTACCAAAACAGGGGGCATGTGTTATCATCGGATTTTGGCCGAATCAGGAGATGGGCCGTAAGCGAAGATGGGCTTTGAAGAGTACACGTGGAGCATCTTTGAAGCGGCCTTGCACGAAGAGTTTGGGCTTAATTTCCTATGTATCTGTAATATAGTAGATCACATTGTAGTTTAGATTAAAAAATAGAGTTTAACTCGTGCACGATTAGGTGCACGTCCAAATTAGAAAGTCCCTTGGACTATAAATATGTATCTAGGGTTATCGGAAAAGGAGGACAATCACGTTCACAACAAACACAAATGGGCGCATCGCCACCCCTTCTTTCGAGGGTTTCTCCCGGGTAAGCACCATGCTGCCTAGATCGCATCTTGCGATCTAGGCAGCATTACGTTTATTCGTTTACCTTGTGTTGCTCTGCTGCGTTGTTGATGGCGAGTAGCACTATTTACCATAGGTGTTTTGGGGCTTGCGTAGATGCTTTTCTTGCATATATCTGCTTAGCTATGCCGTCCCTCAACATCTAGCTGCCCTTACACCTATCTAGGTGTAAGGGCAGCATCTTGCTTGTTCGTTACTTAGTAGATCCGATCTGTTATAGGTGCTCCTTGTTCATCAAGAATTAGTTTAATATCCGTATGGTTAGGCCTTGCAAACGGGTTGAACGATCCGATAGTGCGTTAGGTATGGTTTGCTAGTCCTAAGAGGGATGTTCGGGATTAACGTTATGTTGGTTTTTAGGCCTCTTTTAGGGTTAGCTTTCCGTTATCTTTCGTGTCTATTAGGCTCAACTACGCGTAGGATGTTCCGATCATACGGTGAAAACCCTAAACTGTCGTCAATTGGTTTAGCTTTGTTGTGATCAAGCAGGATCCCCATGTCATTGAATATCCAACATGAACCATGGGGCGATCGGCTCTTTGAGCCGATCCACGAGAGCCGATAGGGCTCGTATTTAATGTTTACGTGTATGCCATGCGGGAACTAATCGAAGCAATCCACACCTTCCTGGCAGGTATAGTTCAGGTGGCACGCCCTTGCGGCCGCTGGTCGTGTGCAGAGCATTTGCGGAGACGACGTCGAGGGACCGGGGCCGCCGCCTTGGAAGCCTCCCGGCTCTTCGTGTTGCTTAACCACTGCTCGCCGGTGGGCTTTGGCAGGCAACAGTTTCATGGAGACAAGATAATTGTAGATACTAATTGAAACCATTTATTTTCAAATCAGCAATTTGAGGATTACCAGAAGTTTGCAATAAGACTTAATAATTTGTTGATTCTTTAACGATACGGTACCAGTCCGTAAAGTTACTTGTCATATTTAACAATATTTCTATCTCAATTACAAGCCTAGCGCAAAGTAGAAAACGGATGCCAATTCTACAAAATTTAATTCAAATACAATTTAGACTATCTTCAGGATAAATTGAGTTTACTATTAATTCTTAAATTAACTAGGTGAACTCCCACTCAAAACAACATCCCTCATGTTGCCTTAGTGATTACACGAATCAAATCACTTACACCAAGTCCGATCATCACGAGAGATGATGTAGCTTCAATGGCGAACATCGACATGTTCATCACATCATCTATATGATTCATGCTTAATGATATGTCTCCAACGTATCTATAATTTCTTATGTTCCATGCTAGTTTGATGACAACACCTACGTACATGTTTTATTCACACTTTATAATGGTTTGATGACAATACCTACACGTTTTTTATTTCAGAAAAGTTAGTTTACGAATATTGTTGGAATTGGAGAAACATATTTTCCACCAGGAGTTCCACACGGAAGGAGAGACGAAGAGGCCTGATGCGCGTAGATGTACACGTCCGTTGGGAACCCCAAGAGGAAGGTATGATGCGCACGTGGCAAGTTTTCCTCGAGAAAACCAAGGTTTAATCGAACCAGTAGGAGCCAAGAAGCACGTTGAAGGTTGATGGTCGCGAAATGTGATGCGGCGCAACACCAGGATTCGGCGCCACGGAACCTGCACAACACAACCAAGTACTTTGCCCAACGAAAACGGAGGTTGTCAATCTCAAGCTTGCTGTAACAAAGGATTAAACGTATCGAGTGGAAGATGTTTGCAAAAAAGAAACACAATTGTAGATTGTATGCTATGTAAAGAATAGGACCGGGGTCCACAGTCACTAGAGGTGTCTCTCCCATAAGATAAAAGCATGTTGGGTGAACAAATTACAGTCGGGCAATTGACAAATAGAGAAAGGCATAACAATGCATATACATGATATGATAAATATAGTGAGATTTAATTGGGCATTACGACAAAGTACATAGACCGCCATCCAACGCATCTATGCCGAAAAGTCTACCTTCAGGTTATCATCCGAACCCCTCAGTATTAAGTTGCTAAGCAACAGACAATTGCATTAAGTATGGTGCGTAATGTAATCGACAACTACATCCTTAGACATAGAATCAATGTTTTATCCCTAGTGGCAAAGACATCCACAACCTTAGAACTTTCTGTCCCAGATTCAATGGAGGCATGAACCCACTATCGAGCATAAATACTCCCTCTTGGAGTTAAGAGTAAAACTTGGCCAGAGCCTCTACTAATAACGGAGAGCATGCAAGATCATAAACAACACATAAACAATAGATTGATAATCACCATAATCATAGTACTCTCTATCCATCGGATCCGACAAACACAACATATAGTATTACGAGATAGATGATCTTGATCATGTTAGGCAGCTCACAAGATCCAACAATGAAGCACAACAAGGAGAAGACGACCATCTAGTCTGCTATGGACCCATGGTCCAGGGTGAACTACTCACTCATCACTCCGGAGGCGATCATGGCGATGAAGAGTCCTCGGGAGATGAATCCCCTCTCCGGCAGGGTGCCGGAGGCGATCTCCTGAATCCCCGAGATGGGATTCGCGGCGGCGCGTCTGGAAGGTTTTCGTATCGTGGCTCTCGTGCTGGGGGTTTCGCGACGGAGGCTTTAAGTAGGCGGAAGGTCAACGCGGGGAGCCACACGAGGGGCAGGGGGGCAGGTCGGCGCGCGGCAGGGCTTGGGCGCCGGCCACTCTGCTACCTCGTGGCCCCACTTCGTTATCTCTTCGGTCTTGGAAGCTTCGTGCAAAAATAGGACCCTGGGCGAAAGTTTCGTCCAATTCCGAGAATATTTCTTTACTAGGATTTCTGAAACCAAAAACAGAAAACAGGAACTGGCTCTTCGGCATCTTGTTAATAGGTTAGTTCCAGAAAATGCATAAATATGACATATAATGTGCATAAAACATGTAGGTATCATCAATAAAGTGGCATGGAACATAAGAAATTATCGATACGTTGGAGACGTATCAACATCCCCTTACTTTCGTCAGCAGGTAAAACGATAACAAAGATAATTTTCAAGTGACATGCCATCATAATCTTGATCATACTATTTGTAACATATGTAATGAATGCAGCGATCAAAACAAAGGTAATGACATGAGTAAACAAGTGAATCATATAGCAAAGACTTTTCATGAATAGTACTTCAAGACAAGCATCAATAAGTCTTGCATAAGAGTTAACTCATAAAGCAATAAATCAAAGTAAAGGTGTTGAAACAACACAAAGGAAGATTAAGTTTCAGCGGTTGCTTTCAACTTATAACATGTATATCTCATGGATATTGTCAACATAAAGTAATATAACAAGTGCAATATGCAAGTATGTAGGAATCAATGCACAGTTCACACAAGTGTTTGCTTCTTAAGGTGGAGGGAGATAGGTAAACTGACTCAACAATAAAAGTAAAAGAATGGTCCTTCAAAGAGGAAAGCATCGATTGCTGTATTTGTGCTAGAGCTTTTATTTTGAAAACATGAAACAATTTTGTCAACGGTAGTAATAAAGCATATGAGTTATGTAAATTATATCTTATAAGTTGCAAGCCTCATGCATAGTATACTAATAGTGCCCGCACCTCGTCCTACTTAACTTGGACTACCGGATTTTTGCATGCCATGTTTCAACCAAGTGTCACAAAGGGGTACCTCCATGCGCCGTACAAAGGTCTAAGGAGAAAGCTCGCATTTGGATTTCTCGCTTTTGATTATTCTCAACTTAGACATCCATACCGGGACAACATGGACAACAGATAATGGACTCCTCTTAAATGCATAAGCATGTAGCAATGATTATTATTCTCATATGAGATTGAGGATATATGTCCAAAACTGAAACTTCAACCAGGATTCATGGCTTTAGTTAGCGGCCCAATGTTCTTCTCTAACAATTTTGCATGCTCCAACCACTAAAATGATAGATCCTTCAGACAAGACGGACATGCATAGCAACTCACATGATATTCAACAATAGTTGATGGCGTTCCCCAGAAGCATGGTTATCGCGCAACAAGCAACTTAATAAAATATAAAGTGCATAAGTACATATTCAATACTACGATAGTTTTTAAGGCTATTTTGTCCCATGAGCTATATATTGCAAAGGTGAATGATGGAATTTTAAAGGTAGCACTCAAGCAATTTACTTTGGAATGGCGGAGAAATACCATGTAGTGGGTAGGTATGATGGACACAAATGGCATAGTGGTTGGCTCAAGGATTTTGGATGCATGAGAAGTATTCCCTCTCGATACAAGGTTTAGGCTAGCAAGGTTATTTGAAGCAAACTCAAGGATGAACAGGTGCAGCAAAACTCACATAAAAGACATATTGTAAACATTATAAGACTCTACACCGTCTTCCTTGTTGTTCAAAACTCAATACTAGATATTATCTAGACCTTAGAGAGGCCAAATATGCAAATCAAATTTTAGCAAGCTCTATGTATTTCTTCATTAATGGGTGCAAAGCATATGATGCAAGAGCTTAAACATGAGCACAACAATTGCCAAGTATCACATTATCCAAGACATTTTAGAATTACTACATGTAGCATTTTCCAATTCCAACCATATAACAATTTAACGAAGAAGAAACTTCGCCTTGAACATTATGAGTAAAGCCTAAGGACACATGTGTCCATATGCAACATCGGAGCGTGTCTCTCTCCCACAAAGTGAATGCTAGGATCCATCTTATTCAAACAAAAACAAAAACAAAAACAAACCGCTCCAAGTAAAGAACACAAGATGTGATTGAATAAAAATATAGTTTCAGGGGAGGAACCTGATGATTTTGTCGATGAAGAAGGGGATGCCTTGGGCATCCCCAAGCTTAGACGCTTAGTCTTCTTAAAATATGCAGGGGTGAACCACGGGGGCATCCCCAAGCTTAGAGCTTTCACTCCTCTTGATCATAGTATATCATTCTCCTCTCTTGACCCTTGAAAACTTCCTTCACACCAAACTTCAAGCAAACTCATTAGAGGGTTAGTGCATCATTAATAATTCACACATTCAGAGGTGACACAATCATCTTTTTCACTTCATTGCATAATGCTACTGGACATTAATGGATCAAAGAAATAAATCCAACATAGCAAAAGAGGCAATGCGAAATAAAAGGCAGAATCTGTCAAAAACAGAAGTCCGTAAAGACGAATTTAAAGCTGGCACCAGACTTGCTCAAATGGAAAAACTCAAAACTAATGAAAGTTGCGTACATATCTGAGGATCACGCTCGTAAATTGGCAGATTTTTTAGAATTTTCTACAGAGAACTGTGCCCAGATTCGTGACAGACAGCAATCTTGTTTCTGCGCAGCGATCCCAAATATAACATCAACTTTGACATAGAAACTTTACTTGGCACAAAAACATGATAAGGAGAGGTTGCTACAGTAGTAAACAACTTCCAAGACTCAACAAAACAAAAAAATTGCTGTAGGTAAAAACATGGGTTGTCTCCCATAAGCGCTTTTCTTTCAGCTAGGCGCAGAAAGTGCAAATCAAGTAACATCGAGAGTAGAAGCATCAACATTATTTTTCATGCAAACACAACTTGTTGCAGAGGTTACTTTAGGTGCTCCATTATCTAAATTCTCTATGGTGGTGCTAGGGGTTTTAGAAATTTTAGGCCTATAATAATTCTTTTGTTTAGGCACGTACATGAATTTTTGCTCTTTACCCACATAAGCTTTCTCATTATACTTGAGAGAAGAAAAGGTTGAACCCAAGGTTCCCATAGCTTTTTCAAGTTCATCAATCCTATTGGTTTGATTATCATGGATAACACAAGTTCCTAGGACACTAATTCTTTCATCAATTCCTCCTAAGGATTTATCAAGTTCATCAGTTTTATCAATAACATTTCTAATTTAGTTTCAATACTTGGAAAAATTTTCTCTATGGTTTCCAATTTTTTCATAACATCTTCAAGAGAGATTTCAATTTTAACTTCATTAACAGGTGGTATTCCAACTAGACTCTCAATGATGCAACTAGCTTCTAAAGCGAGTACCTAGGAAATTACCTCCCGAAAGAGTATCAAGAACATATCTATTCCAACTAGATAAACGAACATAAAAGTTCCTAAGAAGGATAGTGGTGGAGTGTTTCTTAATGCACCTTTGATGAGCATTACTAATTCTATACCAAGCATCTTTAAAACTTTCTCCACCTTGTTGCTTAAAAGAACGAACTTCAACTTCAGGATTACTCATTTTAGTAGCAGTAAAATAAAACAAACTAGATAGAGTAAATGCAAGTAATTAATTTTTTGTGTGTTTTTGATAGAGAGAGCAAGACAGTAAATAAAGTAAAACTAGCAACTAATTTTTTTGTATTTTGATTTAGTGCAGCAAACAAAATAGTAAATAAAATAAAGCAAGACAAAAACAAAGTAAAGAGATTGAGAAGTGGAGACTCCCCTTGCAGCGTGTCTTGATCTCCCCGGCAACGGCGCCAGAAAAAGTGCTTGATGCGCGTAGATGTACACGTCCGTTGGGAACCCCAAGAGGAAGGTATGATGCGCACGATGGCAAGTTTTCCCTCGAAAGAAACCAAGGTTTAATCGAACCAGTAGGGAGCCAAGAAGCACGTTGAAGGTTGATGGTCGCGAAATGTGATGCGGCGCAACACCAGGGATTCCGGCGCCAACGCGGAACCTGCACAACACAACCCAAGTACTTTGCCCCAACGAAACGGTGAGGTTGTCAATCTCACCGGCTTGTAACAAAGGATTAAACGTATCGATCGGAAGATGTTTGCAAAGAAAATAGTAAACACAATTGAGTAGATTGTATGCTATGTAAAGAATAGGACCGGGGTCCACAGTTCACTAGAGGTGTCTCTCCCATAAGATAAAAGCATGTTGGGTGAACAAATTACAGTCGGGCAATTGACAAATAGAGAAAGGCATAACAATGCATATACATGATATGATAAATATAGTGAGATTTAATTGGGCATTACGACAAAGTACATAGACCGCCATCCAACTGCATCTATGCCTGAAAAGTCCACCTTCAGGTTATCATCCGAACCCCCTCAGTATTTAGTTGCTAAGCAACAGACAATTGCATTAAGTATGGTGCGTAATGTAATAACTACATCCTTAGACATAGAATCAATGTTTTATCCCTAGTGGCACACATCCACAACCTTAGAAATTTCTGTCACGTCCAGATTCAATGGAGGCATGAACCCACTATCGAGCATAAATACTCCCTCTTGGAGTTAAGAGTAAAAACTTGGCCAGAGCCTCTACTAATAACGGAGAGCATGCAAGATCATAAACAACACATAAACAATAGATTGATAATCACCATAATCATAGTACTCTCTATCCATCGGATCCCGACAAACACAACATATAGTATTACAGATAGATGATCTTGATCATGTTAGGCAGCTCACAAGATCCAACAATGAAGCACAACAAGGAGAAGACGACCATCTAGCTACTGCTATGGACCCATGGTCCAGGGTGAACTACTCACTCATCACACTCCGGAGGCGATCATGGCGATGAAGAGTCCTCGGGAGATGAATCCCCTCTCCGGCAGGGTGCCGGAGGCGATCTCCTGAATCCCCGAGATGGGATTCGCGGCGGCGGCGTCCTGGAAGGTTTTCCGTATCGTGGCTCTCGTGGGGGTTTCGCGACGGAGGCTTTAAGTAGGCGGAAGGTCAACGCGGGGGGCACACGAGGCCGGGCAGGTCGCGCGGCGGGCCGGCGCGCCACCCCTCTGCTACCTCGTGGCCCCACTTCGTTATCTCTTCGGTCTTACGGAAGCTTGCAAAAATAGGACCAGGCGAAAGTTTCGTCAATTAGAATATTTCTTTACTAGGATTTCTGAAACCAAAAACAGCAAAAAAAGCAACTGGTTAGTTCAGAAAATGCATAAATATGACATATAATGTGCATAAAACATGTAGGTATCATCAATAAAGTGGCATGGAACATAAGAAATTATCGATACGTTGGAGACGTATCAGCCCCCACCTAGCGGCGCGGTGGGGCCCCTGGCCGCGCCAGCCTATGCGGTGGGCCCCTCTGGCGCCCCCCGACGCCGCCCCTTCGCCTAGTTATTCCTCCCGACGCGGAAACCCTAGTACCGAGAGCCAAAAATACAAGAACAGTTCCAGAGACGCCGCCGCCGTCAACCCCAACTCGGGGGAGTTCAGAAGATCACCTCCGGCACCCTGCCGGAGAGGGGAATCATCACCGGAGGGCTCTACATCACCATGCCCGCCTCCATTGATGCGTGAGTAGTTCATCCTTGGACTATGGGTCCATAGTAGTAGCTAGATGGTTGTCTTCTCCTCTTGTGCTATCATGTTTAGATCTTGTGAGCTGCATATCATTATCAAGATCATCTATTTGTAATGCTACATGTTGTGTTTGTCGGGATCCGATGAATATGGAATACTATGTCAAGTTGATTATTGATCTATCATATATGTTATTTATGATCTTGCATGTTCTCCGTTGCTAGTAAAGGGTCTGGCCAAGTTGATACATGTGACTCCAAGAGGGAGTATTTATGCTAGATAGTGGGTTCATGTCTCCATTGAATCTGGGAGTGACAACAACCCTAAGGTTGTGGATGTGATGTTGCCACTAGGGATAAAACATCAATGTCTGTTTACATTGTTTACATTACGCACAGTACTTAATGCAATTTTGTTGTTTGCAACTTACTAGAAGGGGTGCGGATGCTAACCTGAAGGTGGACTTTAGGCATAGATGCATCTTGGATGGCGGTTCTGTTCTTTGTCATAATGCCCTAAGTAAATCTCATAGTAGTCATCATGATATATATGTGCATTGTTATGCCCTCTCTATTTGTCAATTTCCCAACTATAATTATTCACCTTATATACTTGACCCCGTCCATTCTTTTACATCTGAAATACAACATACTGCAATCATTGTTCTCCTTTGTTTTCTGCAAGCAAACATCATTCTCCACACCATACGTTTAATCCTTTGTTTTCAGCAAGCGGGTGAGATTGACAACTCACCTTGTTAGGGGGCAAAGTAGTTGATTGTGTTGTGCGGGTTCCATGTTGGCGCCGGCTCTGCGCCGCACTCACTCTTCAACAACAACCACGTGATCTTCTTCATCTCCTACTGGCACTGTTCAAAAACTAGGCCGATTCAACGATTACTAGGTCGATTAATCGCTACTAGGGGCCTGACCGTGTCGATTACCATTAATCTCTAGTGTTAATCCTTTAGCCCGATTAATCGTACCGAAAGTCCGATTACTAGGTATGTTCCCGATTAACTACTGCACTTTTTCAAAAAAGTTATAAACTTTTCAATGCATATAACTAGTACAGGCGCTACCCCTCCCCAATAAAGTAGGTTTTGCGAAGCTCCCGCTTGATTGCAGCCTCCAACAGCTCAAATTCCGCTATCGCCAACTAGTTCCTTGCCCTCCCAGACCAGTTACTCTCGGTTGCCTAGATACATGAGCTTGACCACATAGAGTAGCTCGTGCAGGAGCTCAAGGGTGCCTTCGATGGTTAGGTGGTTGAGGTGTAAGAGGGGTCGTACCCTAGGTATGTGGTTGGAGAAGATAAACTTCAGAGGTGAGAGGATAAGAAGTGTTAGGAAAAAAACGCGGCTTCGACTAGTGGATCCTGATTCGCTCATGACCTTGAAGATCAGGTCACGGAGGAGAAGCATACATGTTTTATGGGATTTTAGGCTCTAGAGATGTAGGGCCAGATATATAGAGGCTCATATACTATAATTTTTCATATATAAACTGTTTTTAGTGCTAATTTGTGTAGGTTACACTGATTAACAGCCAACCGATTAAATCAGTTAATCGTTCGAATTCCGATTAATCACTACTCCCAAGCCGACCGAGCAGTTAACGATTACCAATTTCCTTACCATTGCCTACTGGTTCGATAACCTTGGTTTCTTACTGAGGGAAAACTCGCTGTTGTACTCATCATACCTTCCTCTTGGGGTTCCGAACGGACGTGTGCTTTACCGTCACAAGCATCTACTTTTCTGGCGCCGTTGCCGGGGAGATCAAGACACGCTGCAAAGGGAGTCTCTCACACCCAATCTCTTTACTTTGTTTATTGTCTTGCTTTATTTTATTTTCTGTCTTCTTTGCTTTCTTTAAATCAAAAACACAAAAAATTAGTTACTCGCATTTACTTTATTTATCAGTTTACCTTTGTTTATTTCATCATGCTTCTCCCTAAGTTCACTTTGAAAGATATATCGGTAGGGAGTGGGTCTATCATTGGAAGAAATAATATAGAAGAATTTTTCAATCATGTTAGTAAGGTTGAAGATTTTGAAGATAGATCATTGGTAGAACTTGCTCCTAATTATGAAATTGCTACTGCCTCTTTAGTGCACATGTTGGAAGCTAGATTTGTTAATCTTAATCCTATAATGCAACATATGTTTCTTACACTCCGTGATATGGAAGAAGGAGAGAAGAAAGATTTTGTTTTATAAACCCTTCTTAAAGATTTTGGTGATGTAGCTAGGGAAGCTAGGAAAGTCATTATTAAACATAAGATGCTTGGCTTTTATATCAATGCTGCAAATACCCTTGAAAGGATGGAAAAAGATAGACTAAAGTTCACTAATGAAGCCAATTGTGAGGGGGAGACTAAAATACCAATACCTTATAAGCTCATAGGAATGCATGAGGCACTAGAAAAGAATTTTGATTGGATTGTTCCTGAAAATTTATTTGAGGAGGATAGTGACCCTAAAAGTAATGAAAAGATGAAACTTAAAGATTACATAGATAAGATAGTTGCAGAAAAACTCCAAACTCCTATGTTGATGCTTCTTCTCTTGATGTTACTTGATTTTCACTTTCTGCGCCTAGCTGAAAGGCGTTAAAGAAAAGGGCTTATGGGAGACAACCCATTATTTTATTTCTGCAATTTTTGTTTTATATTTGAGTCAAGGTGCTTGTTACTATCGTAGCAATACCTTTTTTTTTGAAACTCTAACAGTAGGAAAGGCTCCTACTGTTTTCTTTTTGTATTACTATAAGATATCAGGTTACATCATACACTGTACATTAGAATGGAGAGAATCTCCAAAAGCAAAAGTGTGAGGAAGCAGAACTACTTTCTAGAGGTTATTTGAGAGATCAAGAATAAAGGAATGTAATTCCTCTTTGGTCCTATGAATTAATAGTGGGAAAATCTCTTTGAACCTTCTCTTCCAGGATTGTAATGTCGGGGCTATGTTCTTGAAGATCATGTCATTTCTTTCCTTCCATATGCACCATGCTCCAACAGTGAAGATTTCGATGTACATCAAGATTTTCCATTGTCCTTTCCCTTTTTCAATAATCTGTAATCCTGTACCACTTTGTTGCCAGTGGAAGTTCAGTTCATTCCAGCAAGAAGTACTGAACTCACAGTGAAATAGCAAGTGCTCAATTGTTTCCTCAAGTGTTTTGTCACAAAGCACACAGTCATATGATGAGTTGATGTGATAATGTCGTCTTTTTAGCATGTTGCGTGTGTTCAACCTGTCAGATAAAACCAACCAGGCAAAAAACTTCAACTTGGGTGTACATTTGGACTTCCAGATCCATTTGAAAGCACAATGGGGTGTAATCTCCTTGAAGCAGAATTTATAATACATTCTTGGCGAGTAGCAATCAGACCCCCAAGCATATGTCCAGGTATCATGGATATTTTCTGTAAGTGTGACATCCAAAGTTTGTGTTTGTAGCATTCTTAGTTCACTCATTTCTTCTGGAGATAGAGGGAGGAAAAAATTATCTGACAGCCTAGAGGCAGTTAGAATTTCCTTAACTGAAGAATCCTCCCTGATGGCATAAGAATAGGCTCTTGGGAACTGCTCATTATTAATATGTGATAACCATAAATCTTTCCAGAATAGGACAGAGGTACCATCTCCAATTTTGGCCGTAGCAATACCTTTGTATCTTTATTTTATTGCATTGTTGTGCCAAGTAAAGTCTTTGATAGAAAGTTGATACTAGATTTGGATTTCTGCGCAGAAACAGATTTCTTAGCTGTCACGAATTTGCGTTTTTCTCTCTGTAGAAGAATCTAAAAATGCTGAAACAATTCATGAGTAATCCTCAGATATGTACGCAACTTTCATTCAATTGGAGCTTTTCCATCTGAGCAAGTTAAGTGCCTCGAAAAATTCGTCTTTACGGACTGTTCTGTTTTGACAGATTCTGCCTTTTATTTCGCATTGCCTCTTTTACTGTGTTTGAGTGGATTTATTTGCTCCATTAAATTTCAGTAGCCTTGGGTAATGTCCAGAAGTGTTGGGAATGATTATGTCCTTGCTGAACATGTGAATTTTTGATTATGCACTAACCCTCTAATGAGATTGCTTTGAGTTTGGTGTGAAGGAAGTTTTCAAGGATCAAGAGAGGAGGATGATATAATATGATCAAGAAGAGTGAAAAGTCTAAGCTTGGGGATGCCCCATGGTTCATCCCTGCATATTTCAAGAAGACTCAAGTGTCCAAGCTTGGGGATGCCCAAGGCATCCCCTTCTTCATCAAAACTTATCAGGTCACCCCTAGTGAAACTATATTTTAATTCCGTCACATCTTATGTGCTTTACTTGGAGCGTCCGTGTGCTTTTATTTTTGTTTATGTTTGAATAAAATCGGATCCTAACATGCTTGTGTGGGAGAGAGACACGCTCCACTTTTTCATTTGAACACTTGTGTTCTTCGTTTTTTATGTTCATGGCGAAACCTGAAAGCCGCAACACTTATACTTATTGTTATTTGGTTGGAAACAGAAAATGCTTCATGTGGTAATTGGTAGACTGTCTTGAATAATTAGATACTTGGCAATTGTTGTGAGCTGTCAAGTAGATCATGTTTAAGCTCTTGCATCATGTAGTTTAAATCTATTAGTGGAGAACTGATAACGCGTGAAGCACACGTTCATTGGGAACCCCAAGAGGAAGGTGTGATGCGTACAGCAGCAAGTTTTCCCTCAGTAAGAAACCAAGGTTATCGAACCAGTAGGAGTCAAGGGCCACGTGAAGGTTGTTGGTGGAGGAGTGTAGTGCGGCGCAACACCCGGGATTCCGGCGCCAACGTGGAACCTGCACAACACAATCAAGATACTTTACCCCAACGTAACAGTGAGGTTGTCAATCTCACCGGCTTCTGAAAACAAAGGATTAAACGTATGGTGTGGAGAATGATGTTTGTTTGCGAAGAACAACAGAGAACAGAGATTGCAGTAGATTGTATTTCAGATATAAAAGAATGGACCGGGGTCCACAGTTCACTAGTGGTGTCTCTCCAATAAGATAAAAAGCATGTTGGGTGAACAAATTACAGGTGGGCAATTGACAAATAAAGATTCAATACATATCATGATGATCACTATGAGATTTAATCAGGGCATTACGACAAAGAACATAGACCGCCATCCAGCATGCATCTATGCCTAAATAGTCCACCTTTAGGTTAGCATCCGCACCCCTTCCAGTATTAAGTTGCAAACAACAGACAATTGCATTAAGTATGGTGCGTAATGTAATCAACACAAACTAGTAGGGTTGCCCGCGCATTTGCACGGCTAGATTGTTGTATTATATTTAGAGGACTCATATAATACTTAAGATACTTAATAACAACAAATATTAGGATATTTTTATTGTCTCCTTTTTCTCAATCTATATCTTACAACTCTTGTAAAAAATATTACACACTAAAACCTGAACATTTCCCCATAATGTTCTTTATGTATCTTACATTTTTAACTTAACATAGAATTTAAATCCTATGCTATTCAATCTGTATGTGGTAGGAAAACAGAATCACTGAACAATTATACATAAACATAATTATATTATTTAACCAACAAAAATATATATTATGGATTCCATATGGATTCTGAACCAAGACCATGCCCACATGGAGTTTGTACAAACATCAATCTCCATTTTCTGAAGCTACTTTGCCAAGCTTCAAACCATATGGATCTAGCTTTTAGTATTTTTTTTCCTGTTTGAAGAAACTGTTGGGTAGCTGTGTGCGAGGCCGACATAAAAATAAGTGAATGTTGTAAGCATGTAAATGTGACACTTTCTACACCATCGATGGATGACTCCCTTCTACCTTTCATAATATTTTTAAGTATATGAATAGAGTTATGTCCCAGTCATGTGTTCAAAATGCATAATCATGATATATACGTATAAATGATGTCACATTGTTGCTTCTCACTTCTACATCACTGGGTGCCTGGACACCACACAGCGTTGAGTGATGCCACTGTTGGCCTTCTATCATGCCGTTGGCCGCACGATACCCTCTCGTTGTTGGTGTGATCAATGTTGAGCATGATGCTGATCCAAGGGATCAGATAGAATTGCTTGAAGGTGTCTTCCATAGTTCCCAATTGCAATAACGGCCGCCATTCATGTCGTTTGATTCAAACTTACATTGGTGTATCTGCTCCACTGCATGATCAGCATGCACACATCTTTCTAGCAAGGGTGCACCATGGCGCCATCAAACTCTTGCTCATCCACATTAGCCTAAATCTTCCATATATGCGGGTATCACCAGTTCTGAGCATTGTAAATGGATCTAACAACTGAAAAAACACACCTTGAATTTTAAATAACATTGTAGTATTCCTAGAATGTACAAAGCCATATAAGTTCACTTCTTTTTTCAGATACAGAGATTGAAGTTTCCTCTATATCTCACATTACTAAATTTTCTTCAGCAGCCAAAAGTATAATATAATCATTTCTCAATTCTTAGTAAGATAGATTCCACAACAGAGTATAATTGATGAATTCTGATATTGAAAGAAAGTATCGATGACAATTGGAATGGATGGGCAACATGTAGTTACCCTACTTGGTGACAGTATCACCATCCCCTTACCTTGCCTTGTGCCAACACATTCCGTCTGTGATTTTTTTACCACCCAACTGAGGGTTGTTCATCTGATGTATCTTACAGTGTCTCTAGCTAACGTCGATTTGAGAAGGGCAATCGGTAGCAGTGAGGTAGAGGAAGGAGTAATCTGCAGGACATCCGTAACGGCTAATTTGGAAGAGTGGTGGCGAGTACAGACATCAGAGAGATGTGGACTAATATAATTTAGAAATAACACAGTGCACTTTCAGATTGGACATAAACTTCAGAAGTTGATCTATACCATGGAGGGCCAACTCAATCTTTTCACCAAACAGACAAACTATCTCAATGGAATTCAGTGTGATACAGGAATTATTAAGATATTATATTAGGCCAGGAAAGAGGGAAAGCAAGAAATACCTGGACACTTGTAGAGTAGGACCTCCGTATTCTAGAAAAAGAATACTCTCCCGTATGGGCAGCAGCATCACCATGGTCTCTTTACTTCTCTAGATAACAACCATTGTTCCTATAATCATCTCAAACTGAATAGGTTTACAAATCTGACATGTATCTTAACGATGCTTCGAAGATGAGAGCATGTACCAATGTACCATACTAGTTTTGCAGCTGAGGAAATATGCCTACTCTGAAAAATATCATGATGGAGCTGGAGACGTGAACATTATCAGAGAATATAATGATACCTGATTCATGGTTACATGCTAAGTTACGACAGACATCAAGAAGAAAAGCACTGGACAATCAGTCGAGGGTGCACATAGATGTGTGGCGTGCCCCATAAACCTTGACCAGTGCAATCGATGAGAAATCGGGGCCGCCGGAAGCAATGTTCCGTCCGGTGGAAGTAATCTGCTCCGTACTTCCATCATGATTGAGCGCACATGTCCCTCCTCCGTTGCATCAGCCATCGTGGATTGCATTGTTGTCTGAACTTGCAAGTTCTGGAGATTCAAAGGCTACATCAATTCACACTGGAAGCACTATATAATTGATTTCTTCAAATTAGATAGAACATCAATAACTAATCTGATTACTCACAAAAACAAACACATATGTTAAGCTCAGATGAATGAAATTATTCTTTCGTAATGAAAATGTGTATGTGTGTCTATTTATTTGGGTGAAGAAAGACTATTGTTGTTTAACCAACACCATACTTGCTATCTGATATGATGGATTGGCACATCAATTTATCATTTGTTGAAGATATACTGATTAAATTTTTTAGACATAGAAATAAATTACTTCTCTGTTGCATATCACAAAAATATTTTGCATAATTAGATATTTATTCTACCATTACATTTTCATTTTCATTTTTAAACGTAATAGAACTATCATCATTTGAATGGAGTTGCACTATACTTTTGTACGTGATTTGTAGGCTTACCTTTGGCATTTTGGTGACACATGTTGAATAATGCAGTCCAACTCGGCCTAAACATTGTAGCTCGTGCCCAAGAGCAGCCAGCCCTGAGCCCTAACTTCTTCGCGTTCATGCCGATTCATTCTCTCTGACCTTATTACAGTTCTAATAAACAATAAAAATCCTTGGCCTCACCTGTTCTTTTGTTTTTGAGGGAACCCTCGCCTCATTTCTTCTTTTACTCCTCACTCTGATCATTTGATAAAACCGGTAGAGTATAGCTCTTTTTAGACTTCCTATACTGTTAGATTACATCCGCTACATGCCCACATTCATGTTCTGTCTCGTGTGTCTGATAAAATGCAATGCTAATTAATCTAGTAATGCAACATGTTCAGCAAAATAAATTCTTCTAATTACCATCTGACCGGTATATGGCTCTTCCTATATGTAGTCGATTAAGAATTTAAGATCCAGAAAATACGTGACAGTGAAAATTTGAGTTGCTTACGATTAAGAAAAAACCTCAAATATAAATATGTGTGCTTTGGACTGAATATGAAGTATGAAATTAACTATATAAGTGAATCAAGCGCCGATGTTCGTGAAACATTCCCTAAAAAGAGCACCTAAAATTAAATATATAAATGAAGAAGATGAATGGGTAAATGCACGAAGCATGCATCCGGCTTCTTGCCTGTCCAGCACAATTTTACCGCGATGGTGGTTGTGGTTATGCATGTCGCCGCGAAGCAGGCATCCAGCTGCTTGAATGTCTTGTTCGATCTTGCCACGATAGCTGTGGTGAGCTTAACTTGTAAAGGAGCAACATGTTTCATTAGGATCTGCAAGTACTTTTTTTCATATATAATCACATAAGAAAATTAAGAAAAAATATCACCTTTGAAAAGTAGATTGACAAAGATGCATGGCACTGCTACTACCGTGGATGGCTGATTTTGTGTAACTTAAATGGTTGGGAATTTTTGTCAAACATGTGAATGGTGTATAGTATATATACACCTGCAATAGAACATCAGCACCAGTGTTCAGCCAGTTCCGAGCGTGTGCCTGCCAGCAATTAAGAGAGATGAAGCACGACTTGACAAACAACAGAAAAACATTATGTGCAATGTGCTTACCTCTAGACATGGATTAGAGAGGCAAGAGAATCCTGCAGCGCTACCTGTCCGGATTTGGCATGCAGTGCAGGTGACAGCAGTGGCGAGTAGCGCTGGGGTGTGGTATAGGTTAGAGTCCACGGAGGTTCGCCTGTCCAGCAAAAGCATAAGGAGAACTGCGGCGACGAAGGCGTTGAAGTGGCGGCAGCGGGGCGGTGATAATATGCGGGACTCTAGGATTTTTAGGGCATGAGAAGTGGGGCGTATACTGTTAGTTGATGCGTTCTTTTTTTTTTTACAGCAGCAGACGTGATTGATTATAACTGGTTCCGATCTGTTACAGCGAAACGTATGAATCTGCCATTCTTTTTTTTTTTGACAGCAGCAGACGTTATTGATTTTAACTGGTTCCGATCTCTTATAGCGAATCGTTACGTATGAATCTGAGCCATTATTTTCTTTGGTGTCAGACGGTAGGCTAATCCGAGCCGTTATTTGTCTTGTGTTTTAATTATATAATAGATATCCTTAGACAAAGCATCGATGTTTTATTCCTAGTGGCAACAGCACATCCACAACCTTAAAACTTTCTGTCACTGTCCCAGATTCAATGGAGGCATGAACCCACTATCGAGCATAAATACTCCTCTTGGAGTTACAAGTATCAACTTGGCCAGAACCTCTACTAGCAATGGAGAGCATGCAAGAACATAAACAACACATATATGATAGATTGATAATCAACTTGACATAGTATTTTATATTCATCGGATCCCACCAAACACAACATGTAGCATTACAAATAGATGATTTTGATCATGTTAGGCAGCTCACAAGATCTAAACATGATCGCACAAGACGAGAAGACAACCATCTAGCTACTGCTATGGACCCATAGTCCAAGGATGAACTACTCACGCATCAATCCGGAGGTGGGCATGGTGATGTAGAGCCCTCCGGTGATGATTCCCCTCTCCGGCGGGGAGGCGATCTCCTGAATCCCCGAGATGGGATTGGCGGCGGCGTCTCTGGAAGTATTTCCGTATGGTGGCTCTCGGTAATAGGGTTTTCACGACGGAGGGTATTAGTAGGCGGAAGGGCAGCGCAGGTGGGCTCACGAGGGCTCCACACCATAGGGCGGCGCGGGCCCCTCCTTGGCCGCGCCGCCTTGTGGTGTGGCCACCTCGTGGCCCCACGTATCCTCCGGTCTTCGGAAGCTCCGTGGAAAAATAAGACCCGGACGTTGATTTCGTCCAATTCCGAGAATATTTCCTTTGTAGGATTTCTGAAACCAAAACAAGAGAAACAACAAATGGCTTCGGCCTCTTGTTAGTAGGTTAGTGCCGGAAAATGCATAATAATGATGTAAAGTATGTATAAAACATGTGAGTATTGTCATAAAAGTAGCATGGAACATAAGAAATTATAGATACGTTGCAGACGTATCAAGCATCCCCAAGCTTAGTTCCTACTAGCCCTCGGTAAACGATAACAACAATAATTTCTGAAGTGACATGCTACCTACATAATCTTGATCAACATTATTGTAAAGCATATGAAGTGAATGGAGTGATTCGAAGCAATAGATTGCTAACAAAGAGATAATGACTAAACGACTGAATCATATAGCAAAACTTTTCATGAATAGTACTTTCAAGACAAGTATCAAAAGGACTTGCATAAGAGCTAAATCATAAAGCAATAAATTCAAAGTAGAATGCATTGAAGCAACACAAAGGATGATTAAGTTTCAGCAGTTGCTTTCAACTTGTAACATGTATATCTCATGGATATTTGTCAACATAGAGTAATATAACAAGTGCAATAAGTAAACATGTAAAAATCAATGCACACAGTTGACACAAGTGTTTGCTTCTAAGATAGAAAGACATAGGTAAACTGACTCAACATAAAGTAAAAGAATGGCCCTTCGAAGAGGGAAGCACGGATTACTATTTTTGTGCTATAGATTTTATTTTGAAAACATAGAAACAATTTTGTCAACGGTAGTAATAATTCATATGTGTTATGCATAATACTTCCTACAAGTTGCAAGCCTCATGCATAGAATATCAATAGTGCCCACACCTTGTCCTAATTAGCTTGGATTTACATGGATTATCATTGCATAACATATGTTTCAACCAAGTGTCACAAAGGGGTACCTCTATCTGTACAAAGGTCCAAGGAGATAAATCGCATTTGATTTCTCGTTTTTGAATAATCTCAACTTAGGACATCCATACCGGGACAACATAGAAAACAGATAATGGACTCCTCTTTAATGCATAAGCATTCAACAATAGATAATATTCTCATAAGAGATTGAGGATGAATGTCCAAACTGAAAACTTCCAGCATGATACATGGCTTTGGTTAGCGGCCCAATGTTCTTCTCTAACATATGCATACTCAAAACATTTGATCATGATAAATCACCCTTATTTCAGACAAGACGAACATGCCTAGCAACTCACATGATATTCAACAAAGGTGTAAAAAGTTGATGGCATCCCCAGAAACATGGTTACCGCTCAACAAGCAACTTATAAGAACTAAAACACATAGCTACATATTCATCACCACAATAGTTTTTAAGCTATTTTCCCATGAGCTATATATTGCAAAGACAAAGGAACGAAATTTTAAAGGTAGCACTCAAGTAATTTACTTTGGAACGGCAGAAAAATACCACATAGTAGGTAGATATGGTGGATACAAATGGCATGGGTTTTGGCTCAAGATGTTTGGATGCACGAGAAGCATTTCCTCTCAGTACAAGGCTTTGGGCTAGCAAGGTTGTTTGAAGCAAACACAAGTATGAACAGGTACATCAAAACTTACACAAGAACATATTGCAAGCATTATAAGACTCTACACTTTCTTTCTTGTTGTTCATACACTTTTACCAGAAAATATCTAGACCTTAGAGAGACCAATCATGCAAACCAATTTTCAACAAGCTCTATGGTAGTTCTTCACTAATAGATTAAACTACATGATGCAAGAGCTTGAACATGATCTATGAGAGCTCAAAACAATTGCCAAGTATCAAGTTATTCAAAACCATATGAAGCATTTTCTGATTCCAACCAAATAGCAATTAACGAAGCAATTTTCAGCCTTCGCAATGAACATTAAAGCACAACTAAGAACACAAGTGTTCAAATGAAAAAGCGGAGCGTAATATCTCCAATACAAGGATGGTGGGATCCAACTTTATTCAAACAAAAACAAAAACAAACAGACGCTCCAAGTAAAGAACATAAGATGTGATGGAATAAAAATATAGTTTCACTAGAAGTGACATGATAAGTTGTCGATGAAGAAGGGGATGCCTTGGGCATCCCCAAGCTTAGATGCTTGAGTCTTCTTAAAATATGCAGGGATGAACCACCGGGGCATCCCCAAGCTTAGACTTTTCTCTCTTCTTGATCATATTGTATCATCCTCTTCTCTTGACCCTTGAAAACTTCCTCCACACCAAACTTAAAGAAAACTCATTAGAGGGTTAGTGCATAATTAAAAATTCATATATTCAGAGGTGACATAATCATTCTTAACACTTCTGGACATTGCACAAAGCTACTGAAAGTTAATAGAACAAAGAAATCCATTCAACATAGCAAAAGAGGCAATGCGAAATAAAAGGCAGAATCTGTCAAAACAGAACATCTAAAAACGAAGGGGCACTTAACTTGCTCAGACGGAAAAACTCAAAACTAATGAAAGTTGCGTACATATCTGAGGATCATGCACGTAAATTGGCAGATATTTTGATTTTTCTACAGAGATCTCACGCAAATTCGTGACAGACAGCAAATCTGTTTCTGCGCAGTAATCCAAATCTAGCATCAACTTTACCATAGAGACTTTACTTGGCACAAAAAACATGATAGGGAGAGGTTTCTACAGTAGTAACAACTTCCAAGACTCAACAATACAGTAGTAAAATAAAAACATGGGTTATCTCCCAAGAAGTGCTTTTCTTTAACGCCTTTCAGCTAGGCGCAGAAAGTGCAAATCAAGTATTATCAAGAGAAGAAGCATCAACATCATAATTTGTTCTAATGATAGAATCAAAAGGCAACTTCATTCTCTTTCTAGGGAAGTGTTCCATACCTTTCTTGAGAGGAAATTGATACTTAATATTTCCTTCTTTCATATCAACACCAACAGAAGAAAGGGTCTTCCCAAGACAATAGGACAAGATTCATTGCATTCAATATCCAAGACAACAAAATCAACGGGGACAAGGTTATTGTTAACCGTAATGCGAACATTATCAATCCTCCCCAAAGGTTTCTTTAGAGAATTATCAGCAAGATTAACATCCAAATAAAAAAATTTCAACGTTGGCAAGTCAAGCATATCATAAACTTTCTTATGCATAACAGAAATACTTGCACCAAGATCACATAAAGCATTACATTAAAAATCATTGAATTTCATCTTAATGATGGGCTCCCAACCATCTTCCAACTTCCTAGAAATAGAAGCTTCAAGTTTTAATTTCTCTTCTCTAGCTTTAATGAGAGCATTTGTAATATGTTTTGTAAAGGCTAAATTTGTAGCACTAGCATTAGGACTTCTAGCAAGTTTTTGTAAGAACTTAATAACTTCAGTAATATGACAATCATCAAAATCTAAACCATTATAATCTACAGCATTCTGAAAAATTTCAGCACTATTATCACAAACAGTTTCAGCAGTTTCAGGCAATTTTGCGCGCTTTGTACTAGGAGTAGAAACATTTTCAACACCAATTATTTTACCATTGATAGTAGGAGGTTTAGCAACATGTGAAGAATCAACATTACTAGTGGTGGTAATAGTCCAAACTTATTCTCTTTAGCAAGTTTTTCTTTTTCTTCTCTATCCCACCTAGCATGCAATTCAGCCAACATTCTTATATTATCATTAATTCGAACTTGGATAGCATTTGTTTTAGCAAACTTAGCATCTTTAACTTCCTCAGGCATAACTTTCAGTTTTAAAAGATCAACATCAAGAGCAAGACTATCAACCTTAGAAGCAAGAACATCAATTTTACCAAGCTTTTCTTCAACAGTTTTATTAAAAGCAGTTTGTGTACTAATAAAAATTTTAAGCATGACTTCAAGACCAGAGGGTACACTCTTATTATTGTTGTAAGAATTACCATAAGAATTACCATAACCACTACCATTATTAGAAGGATATGGCCTATAGTTGTTGTTACCATAATTATTCCTATAGGCATTGTTGTTGAAATTATTATTCTTAATGAAATTCACATCAACATGCTCTTCTTGAGAAACCAATGAAGCTAAAGTAACATTATTAGGATCAATATGAGATCTACCATTTGCAAGCATAGACATAATAGCATCAATCTTATCACCCAAAGAAGAGGTTTCTTCAACAGAATTTACCTTCTTACCTTGAGGAGTTCTTTCAGTATGCCATTCAGAGTAATTGATCATCATATCATCAAGAAGCTTTGTTGCGGCGCCTAAGGTGATGGACATAAAAGTACCTCCAGCAGCTGAATCCAATAGGTTCCTCGAGGAAAAATTCAATCCTGCATAAAAGGTTTGGATGATCATCCAAGTAGTTAGTCCATGGGTAGGGCAATTCTTTACCAAAGATTTCATTCTCTCCCATGCTTGAGCAACATGTTCATTATCAAATTGCTTAAAATTCATAATGCTACTTCTCAAAGATATAATCTTAGCAGGAGATAATATTTACCAATAAAACCATCTTTACATTTAGTCCATGAATCAATACTATTCTTAGGCAAAGAAAGCAACCAATCTTTAGCTCTTCCTCTTAATGAGAAAGGAAACAATTTCATTTTTATAATATCACCATCTATATCTTTATACTTTTGCATTTCACAAAGTTCAACAAAATTATTAAGAGGCAGCAGCATCATCAGTACTAACACCAGAAAATTGCTCTCTCATAACAAGATTCAGTAAAGCAGGTTTAATTTCATAGAATTCTGCTATAGTAGCAGGTGGAGCAATAGGAGTACTTATAAAATCATTATTATTTGTGCTAGTGAAATCACACAACTTAGTATTTTCAGGAGTACCCATTGTAGCAATAATAAAAGTAAACTAAGCAAACAAAATAAAATAAAGTAAAGACAAGTAACTAATTTTTTTGTGTTTTGATATAGAGCAAGTAAACAAGACAGAAAGTAAAGCAACTAATTTTTTTGTGTTTTTAATATAAAGCAAACAAGACAGTAAATAAAGTAAAGTAAAGCAAGACAAAAACAAAGTAAAGAGATTGGATGTGGAGACTCCCTTGCAGCGTGTCTTGATCTCCACGGCAACGGCGCCAGAAAAAGAGCTTGATAACGCGTGAAGCACGCGTCCGTTGGGAACCCCAAGAGGAGGCGTACAGCAATAAGATTTCCCTCAGTAAGAAACCAAGGTTATCGAACCAGTAGGAGTCAAGGGCCACGTGAAGGTTGTTGGTGGAGGAGTGTAGTGCGGCGCAACACCAGGGATTCCGGCGCCAACGTGGAACCTGCACAACACAATCAAGATACTTTGCCCCAACGTAACAGTGAGGTTGTCAATCTGACCGGCTTGCTGAAAATAAAGGACTAAACGTATGGTGTGGAGAATGATGTTTGTTTGCGAAGAACAACAGAGAACAGAGATTGCAGTAGATTGTATTTCAGATGTAAAAGAATGGACCGGGGTCCACAGTTCACTAGTGGTGTCTCTCCAATAAGATAAATAGCATGCTGGGTAAACAAATTACAGGTGGGCAATTGACAAATAAAGATTCAATACATATCATGATGATCAGTATGAGATTTAATCAGGGCATTACGACAAAGAACATAGACCGCCATCCAGCATGCATCTATGTCTAAATAGTCCACCTTCAGGTTAGCATCCGCACCCCTTCCAGTATTAAGTTGCAAACAACAGACAATTGCATTAAGTATGGTGCGTAATGTAATCAACACAAATATCCTTAGACAAAGCATCGATGTTTTATCCCTAGTGGCAACAGCACATCCACAACCTTAGAACTTTCTGTCACTGTCCCAGATTCAATGGAGGCATGAACCCACTATCGAGCATAAATACTCCCTCTTGGAGTTACAATTATTAACTTGGCCAGAGCCTCTACTAGCAACGGAGAGCATGGAAGAACATAAACAACACATATATGATAGATTGATAATCAACTTGACATAGTATTCTATATTCATCGGATCCCACCAAACACAACATGTAGCATTACAAATAGATGATCTTGATCATGTTAGGCAGCTCACAAGATCTAAACATGATAGCACAAGAGGAGAAGACAACCATCTAGCTACGCTATGGACCCATAGTCCAAGGATGAACTACTCACGCATCAATCCGGAGGCGGGCATGGTGATGTAGAGCCCTCCGATGATGATTCCCCTCTCCCAGGGTGCGGCGATCTCCTGAATCCCCGAGATGGGATTGGCGGCGGCGGCGTCTCTGGAAGTATTTCCGTATCGTGGCTCTCGGTAATAGGGTTTCGCGACGGAGGGTATAAGTAGGCGGAAGGGCAGCGCAGGTGGGCTCACGAGGGGCCCACACCATAGGGCGGCGCGGGCCCCTCCTTGGTCGCGCCGCCTTGTGGTGTGGCCACCTCGTGGCCCCACTTCGTATCCCTCCGGTCTTCTGGAAGCTCCGTGGAAAAATAAGACCCTGGGCGTTGATTTCGTCCAATTTCGAGAATATTTCCTTTGTAGGATTTCTGAAACCAAAAACAGCAGAAAACAACAACTGGCGCTTCGGCATCTTGTTAATAGGTTAGTGCCGGAAAATGCATAATAATGATGTAAAGTATGTATAAAACATGTGAGTATTGTCATAAAAGTAGCATGGAACATAAGAAATTATAGATACATTGGAGACGTATCAAGAACTACCGTAGAGCTTGTTGAAATTTGGATTGCATGATTGGTCTCTCTAAGGTCTAGATATTTTCTGGTAAAAGTGTTTGAGCAACAAGGAAGATAGTGTAGAGTCTTATAATGCTTGCAATATGTTCTGTGTAAGTTTTGCTGTACCGGTTTATACTTGTGTTTGCTTCAAACAACCTTGCTAGCCAAAGCCTTGTATTGAGAGGGAATGTTTCTCGTGCATCCAAAACCTTGAGCCAAAACCTATGCCATTTGTGTCCACCATAAATACCTACTATGTGGTATTTTTCTGCCATTCCAAAGTAAATTGCTTGCGTGCTACCTTTAAAAATTCATTCCTTGTTTTTGCAATACATAGCTCATGGGAAAGTAGCCTAAAAAACTATTGTGGTAAGGAATATGTCGCTTGTGTATCTTAGTTCTTATAAGTTGCTTGTTGAGCGGTAACCATGTTATCGGGGACGCCATCAACCTGTCACACCTTTGTTGAATATCATGTGAGTTGCTATGCATGTTCGTCTTGTCTGAAGTAAGGGAGATTTACCATGAGTTGAAATGGTTTGATTATACATATTGTTAGAGAAGAACATTGGGCCGCCAACCAAAGCCATGTATCATGGTGGAAGTTTCAGTTTGGACATTAATCCTCGAATCTCTTATGAGAATATTATCGTTGTTGAATGCTTAAAGCATAAAAGAGGAGTCCATTATCTGTTTTCTATGTTGTCCCGGTATGGATGTCCTCAAGTTGAGATCTATCAAAATCAAGAAATCAAATGCAATTTATCTCCTTGGACCTTTGTACAGGTGGCATAGAGGTATCCCTTTGTGACACTTGGTTGAAACGTATGTAATGCAATGATAATCCATGGAAATCCGAGCTAATTAGGACAAGGTGCGGGCACTATTAGTATTCGATGCATGAGGCTTGCAACTTATAGGAAGTTTTAACATAACCCATATGAATTATTACTACCGTTGACACAATTTTTTCCATGCTTTCAAAATAAAAAGCTCTAGCACATGAGTAATCCCTGCTTCCACGAAGGGCCTTTCTTTTACTTTATGTTGAGTCAGTTTACCTACTTCTTTCTATCTTAGAAGCAAACACTTATGTCAACTGTGTGCACTGATTCTTACATGCTTACTTATTGCACTTATTATATTACTTTGTGTTGACAATTATACATGAGATATACATGTTGTAAGTTGAAAGCAATTGCTGAAACTTAATCTTCCTTTGTGTTGTTTCAAAACCTCTTATTAAGAATCTATTTCTTTATGAGTTAACTCTTATGCAAGAATTTTTTATGCTTGTCTTGAAAGTATTATTCATGAAAAGTTTTTGCTATATGATTCAGTTGTTTAGTCATTATCTTTTTGTTAGCAAACTATAGACCATTGCTTTGAATCACTTCATTCACCTCATATGCTTTACAATAGTGTTGATCAAGATTATGTTGGTAGCATGTCACTTCAGAAATTATTCTTTTTATCGTTTACCTACTCGAGGGCGAGTAGGAACTAAGCTTGGGGATGCTTGATACGTCTCCAATGTATCTATAATTTCTTATGTTCCATGCTAGTTTTATGACAATACCTACATGTTTTATTCACACTTTATAATGTTTTTATGCATTTTTGACTAACCTATTAACAAGATGCCACAGTGCCAGTTCCTATTTTCTGCTGTTTTTGATTTCAGAAAAGTTAGTTTACGAATATTCTCGGAATTGGACGAAACAAAATCCCACGGCCCTATTTTCCACGGAGTGTTCCAGAACACCGAAGGAGAGACGAAGAGGGGCCACGAGGTGGCCACCCCACCTGGCGGCGCGATGGGGCCCCTATTATTAATTTTATTTTTTTGAAAAATTTAATAATATAAAATCCATAATTTATAGCAGAAATTAAAATCTTCCTGCTTTCGTATTTCCATTTGGAATTTTGATATATTATACGTTTTTTTCCGACATCGTATGCAAAAGTTATTGCGGTTTTACCATTTTTTAAACTTTTTTTGCAAAAAAGTGAAAATTCGAATTTCTTAATTTCTCTGAATAGTAGGTTGCATACATACAAGAATCTGAAAACATTTTTTTTTGATTCTCTATCATTTTCTTTTGTATTTTACAAACCAAAAAAGGTCCGGGGGGGTGCAGGGTGCGGGAGTAAAAAAACTCGGAAAAACCTTTAGTCGCGGTGGGGACACCAACCGCGACTAAAGGGGTACCCTTTAGTCGCGGTTGGTGTCCCCAACCGCGACTAAAGGTTTTTCCGCCGGCTGCATCCCTCCATGCCCCTTTAGTCCCGGTTGGTGTTACGAACCGCGACTAAAGGGGTACCCTTTCGTCGCGGTTGGAGCATTAGTCGCGGGTCGCCTCCCGAACCGCGACTAAAGCCCCTTTAGTCGCGGTTCGAATAATTCCGGGACTAATGAGGCTGGACGGAAGCCTTTTTTTCTACTAGTGTGATTGTTGCAACATGTAAGGATATTTATTTTCTAATTGATGCTACGATGGCTGAAGCTGATGCATTGAGAGATGGACTCAGCCTCGCATAACGATTTGGGATGTCAAAGTTTCATAATCCAATTTGACAAAGTGCAGCTTATCGAGACTATGCTTTCAGGTGGTGTCTCCTCGATGTTGTCTGCAAGTATATATGAGATTGCAGGATCTATCTCCGGGTTTTCGAAATATCACGTTTCAACATCGCCAAAGGAAATCCACTGAGGTCGCAAATGAGCTAGCGAGGCATAGTTTTTAAAATCACATTGATTGTTTTTGGGACAGTGAGATCCCTAGCTATTTATTCTGAAACTCATAGACGATATTGTTTAATCATCAATAAAGCTCGTCGAATGGTTTTCCCTCAAGAAAGTAAATCCTTTTCTTTTTTATAACACTTGAAGAAAATGCAGACAACCAATGGAAGGAAAAAAGGCGACACTCGTGTTCCATGGAAATCGAGAACACGACATTTAGCGAGCGGACAACGCGCGAAAACGAACCTTTTTTATTGATTTCGACACATCGCGTGTCGAATAGGAATTTCTAGATAAAACACACCGGCCCATACTACTCCAACCATGGATTGGCTTTAATCCTATTTTTTTTTAGCTCAATAGGGATCTCCCATCCCCGGTTCCATTGATATACTCAACGAAACCCAGGAAAAGCAGGTATGTGGCAATGCGAAAGCATGTCCAAAGTATTTTGAATCCAAGGCCACATCCAACAGGAAAATGCCATGAGTACAAAGCAATAGCATACTAACGATGAAAGGGGAAACTAAAAACAAGTAATTCTAGATAATAGACAAGCCCAGACTAGGGCCAGCTTTAGATAGCAGAGGGAGAGACGAACGTGGAAGGCTCGAAAAGACAAGTAGGTGTCCTCCAGGTGCCCAGAATTGCCGACCTCATGGCGCAAGGAGAAGAGCAGTAGTCAAGACTGCTCCTCATGTCTCCGGAGCAGGGAGTGAGCGAAGGATCATCAACAATTTGTTGTAGAACATCTCCACCCTAGGCCCCATGTGCTCTTTGAAGAGTATCTTCCACCTCCTCACCGAGTATAGAACTAGCCTCCAAACCTGATTGATATCATACCACATATCCCATTAAAGATCATGTTATTTCTAATTTTTCAGATGCAACACAAAGAAGCGTCACAAATAGAATATAAAATTGCATGTTTATTTGTTAACTATCCAATTGGCAATAAAGATGTAATCATTCCCAATATTGACATTAAACAATAGGGATATGGTATGCTAAATTTACATTCCTCTTCATATGGGCTAGTTTTATTTATCATTCACAAATATATCCTTGTCTATGCTGCTCACTATCGCTACAATAGAGTGGAAGAAGATGTGTTGAATGGATTCCTCCTCAACACAAAAAATGTCGCCTTCAAGTTTATTAAATGCCCCTTTTTAAGGTTGTCCCTAGTCATAAGTTTGTTATGAGCTAGAAGCAAAGGAAATTATGAATACGAGGATGCACATGCAATTGCCAAACAACAGGTATGTAAATAGGTTGGACAACACCAAAATTAATAATATAGTACACAGAGGAAGTAGAATACACCCCTTAAATTTCATAGTGCCAAATCAAAGCATCAGAGCTATTCGAGAAAATAATATTGGTGGCTACTGCCTCTAGCTCCTTCCATTGTTGCATAAGGTGGCATTAAAATTCCTCCTAAAATTAAGCATGCGTTGGGATCCATTCCAAATTTGATTAACAATCCGCTCATGAAAAATTACATAAATATAAAAAAATCACAGCTAAAGGGGAGATACCAAATTAGGTGTCTTCACGGAACCTGATTTTATCACCATGGCCTATAGGACATCCATACCCAAATTGGATGCTTTGCACAATCCACATAACCCGTTTCCAGAACCGTGACACACCCACATTCTTGCTACAAAAAATATTGAGGTTGTGTGCATTGTATTTGGCAGAAACCATGGATTTCTATCGTTTCCCTTCATATGTAATGTACCTTTTTAACCCAAGATCTAAGAAGGCAAAGGTTGACATTAGCCAGATCTAGGATACCAAGCCCACCAAACTCCTGTTTTTTTTGAAAATGAGTTTCCAGTTGGCAAGATGTACTTTTCTGTGTCCCTCAAAATCATTCCTAAGGCAATTAGCCATTTGAGTGTTAATTAAATCAGGGAACCATTTATGAAACTTGAAAGGACATCAGGTAGATAGGAATACTAACCAGACAAGATTTAATGAGATTAATCCTAGCAACATATGAAAGGAGCTTCCCCAACCATCCTATAATTCTTTTGACAATTTTGTTAATTAGAGGTTGGATATCCTCTCTTCTAAGCTTGTCAAAACTGTCTCTTCTAAGCTTGTCAAAACGCAAGGGGATACTAGGTACTTGATGGGAAAAGTGTCAACAACACACCCAAAAATATTGTCACGAATGGAGGTCTCCTCCTCGGTCAAAACCAAGAGATGGTCTCACTCTTAGTGTAATTAATTCTCATACCAAAGATTTGATCAAATCAAGTTAAAATCCATTTAAGGTTAGTAGCATGGGTAGTGTTATTGTGCGAGAAAAGAATTGTGTGTCATCTGCATTCTGTAGACAAATAACTCCTACAGGTCCGAGATCACAGCCAAGCCCTCTAATTAGCCCGACATCAGCTGCTTTAATAAGCATTTTAGTAGTGAGAATATCATCAATTGCATTAAATAGCAAGGGAGAAAAAAGATCACCTTGTCTAAGGTCTCTACTAGTAAAAAAATGCCAATAGTATTATTGAGATTGACTCCAACAGAGCCTCCATGAGTAAGGGTTTTGATGAGGTCAATTGTTTTGGTTCCAAAGCCCCTTTTTTGAGGATATCTAAAGAAAATCTGAACTAAGCATGTCAAAAGCTTCGTCGTTATTTTTTTGAGAAGTCAAAAGCTTCCTCATAATAAAGCTTTAAAACAATGCCTATGCTTGACTGATTGTAGTGGGCCTTTATCATTGTAGTGGGCCTTTGGACCTGTGTACGGCCTCCTTCGTCGCCAATCTTCCTTCACCGGCCGCGTGCTCCTTCGTCCGGCGCCACGGCGCCCCTCCATTTCGTATTTCCTCGTCGCTGGCCGGTGCCGCCCTTCCATCCGGCCTCCTCCTCCTCCCCTGCCACGCCCTCACCTCCTCTCCGCCTCGTCTCCACCCTCCCGGTGTCACCCCCCTCTTCCCGCCGCCCAAATTCCGGCCTCGTCCCCGGCGGTGCCCTTGTCGCCCCAGTCGCAGCCTCGTCCACGTCCGCGCGCCGCCTCGCCCTACCTGCCGCTCTAATTCCGGCCTCGTCCCCTACCCTCCTGGTGCTTCCCCTTCCCTCTCCGCCGCGGGGGTTCCCCTTCACAGCCTAGGCAAACACCACCGCAGGTCGGAGGTCCAATCCGGCCATCCTGGTGCTTCCCCTTCCCTCCCCGCCGCGGAGGTTCCCCTTCACAGCCTAGGCGAACGCCGCCGCAGGTCGGAGTTCCGATCCGGCACATATCGGCCTCGGCTAGCGTCGCGCGCCAAGGGAGAGGCCGGCAGCGGCGTCCCTGCCTCTTCGCCGCCGTCGACCACCTGACCCGAGAAGCGAGACGCGCGCCGTCCGCTCTGGGCTCTGAACCCTCCTGGCTTCCCCGCCGCGAACGGCCATCGCCACCGTCGACTCGACTACCTCTCCCGCCGCCGCTATCGCGCGCGTCCTGAGGACGAAGCAATGGGCAACTGTTGCAGTGCGACGCCGACGCCAGAGGAGCAGCATGCCGCTGCCGTCCGTGAGTTCGTGGCGGAAGCTGCAGGCAGGGCAGCGCGTGCAGCCATGAACGCGGCGCTGGAACGCGTCCAGCCTGGGTCTTCCACCGCTTCAGGTATAGACGAGAAACCCTCTATAGTCAAAACTAGGACAATTAGGTTCATCATCGTCAGCTCAAGCCCGTCAATGTGATTGTTAGGACCCATGTCATGTCACGAGACACTGCAGCTGTATCGGCTTTCAACCATTTTAGATGCCAGGATTGGCCTATTACGTTCTGCCGGATCATCCCCAGCATGCCATTCTATGCCATGATTATTTTATTTGCCAACTGAACTCAACTGCTCCTTAAACTGTTTGATGCCACGCGCACTTGGCAATACTGAAATAGTATCACGGTGCAGCACCATCAAAGAAAAATATCGTCTGCTAAATTCAGTTAATGAGTCTCTTCTAGGTTGCAGATTGCCAAACATCACTGCCTTAGTAGTAGTTTATGGAGTGTATATTCATGTTGTAGTCGTAGATGACCACATCTGGTTCCATTTCAACATGTGCTATATATCCAAAACGTCAGCACAAATATTGCCGCACTGTCATATTGGTCACCACAAATCCAACTTCATCCCCTAGTTTTCTTACCCAACTTATTACTGTTTACTACCCCAGTTGTTGACTCATCTTGTTCTTCTTGTCAATCTCTCTAGTTGCTGAACAAGATGAAGATTTTGTTCGTTTGTCTGGATCAAAGTATGAAGCCATTAAAGATTCTCTGATCTCTGAGGTTCTTCCAGTAGTTGATGCGGCAAGAGCAGCAGCTGATGGTACTATCGCTGCAATTAACCTATTAGAGCCCTCACTTAGACCGGCAAGCTTGCCGTGTTATGGCTTGGAGTTCACAGCATACAAGGCCAAGCTGTCGGCATTACAAGCATCAGCTGCAGCCACTGCAACTACTTCTGTGTTCACTGTTGCGGCTATTTGTGAAGCAAAGAAAAATGGGGAAGAGCCATTCCTGGCTGATTTCAAGTTCATCGAATCTGTCGTTTCTGGTAGTGTTCGAGCAAGTTGTTCAAGCACAATCTCTGGGAAACAGCCCACAATACCAGTAAGTTGCTATAAGTGTTTTATCTTATTCTGTTGCCATATGGTCTATGTATGATCCACCAAATGTATGCTAGAATCTTATGGGCTTTGTGATACCTAAAAAAGTATTGTCTTATGTTTCACCGTTCTAATCAAGCACAATTTGAAGAGAGAAATAAGTTTGGGTTTGAGCTTAGGTGATATTTTGTTTCATTTGGCCTTTTTGTTTCAGTATATTTGTTGGTATCCTGGGAGTTGTTAACGAACGGAATGCATTACTTTTACATGCTTACATGCAATCAATAAACAAAATCTGCTTATAAGCTGCCATTCATATGTATGCCCTCATAGACAGACCTTGAACTTTAGCAACTTTGACCAAATTATGCCATTCATTTATGGTTGGTCAGTGGTCACTAGTGGAAGATCTTTTTATCAATTTAACATGTGAGAACCTAAGCTGGCATGTTCAGTAAATATTTGTCTGTACTAAATTGCCAAATGTTAAATTCGGAGCAAGTCTGAATTGCAATTTGTAGTGTTTGTTAGTAGAAAATGTGATGCTGGGATCATAAAATTACTGCGATATTGACTGTCTAAGTTTCTGTATACATTAGCTTGTGTTGTTTTGTCACCTGATTAGCATTGAAATGGTTGGTTTTCATGAGTCGTATACACAATTACACATATCTAATCATCAATAATAAACTTTGCATTTGAAACCATGTTTGTGTAAATGCAATACTGAACCCATGATTAGGTAGAAGCTTTCATGCTCTCTATGTATTTCATGGCTGGTATATTCAATTTACAACAGGTTCTAACGGAGTGCAACTTTTTTGCTGCAGGCCAATAAATGGGTAGCCATCCTGGCACCACTCCTCGCGGCCTGTCTACCAACTGCTTCTGCTGCCTACCCTCACTTCGCCAAGTCACCTAAATGGATTGTTTTGGTAATCTATGGTGGGCTCTTTATCGTCATTATTACTCTTATGATTGGCGTAGCTGCAGTCCCTTTCAGTTTCAGGAGTAAGTGTAACCCTGAGACGATTAGTCGCCATGCTGCGTTCCTGTCATTTCTACTGCTCGCAGCCATCGGAACAGGTGTTATATGTACCCTGTTACCTCCATCGGGACTGCTCGCCCTCCCAATTGCCGTAGGTTCCTTGAGCGTTATTTGTATAGCTACCCTGTGGTACTACAGTGGAAATCACTATCGTTAGGTGACCCTGTATAGTGATTTTACAGATTGTGGATATGCAGGGTTGAGGAATAGCATATTGCTGTGGATTGAGGACCAACGTTTAAGTCGGAAATGCATGGATATATAACTGAATATGTCAGTAGGTATTACACACTAATTGATGATTGTTCTGCAATGACTTTCTGCAGTTTCGGTATGCAGTGCGAAAATTTGCTGCTCGTTTATTTGCAGTCCAATACTTACAGTCTTACATATGTACCGTGAAGCTTAGGTTTTCTGGGATTATTGTCTTACACTGAAGGTAGGAGCAACTTTGGGTGGGTAGAGGAGCTTTTGCAGAAGTATATATGTGGCTTGTTTTGCCTCCACTCAGGCAGTACAGAGCCACAAGCGCGCTGTGTATGGTTGGGTTCTGCGGCAGCTGTGGTTTCCCACTAGTTAACATGCAGGAGTATTTAGCTCGTGCGATGTAATACTTTGCCTCTCTTTTTTTCTGCGGGGAATATCTTTGCCCCTTTTACCTGTGGCTTCAGAGCATAGTTGGTTCAGAGCAACTTTGCTAGAACCAAGCAAAGTGGCTAATAGAATGTGCAAAATGCTAGGTAGTCCTTGAACTTGATGTGTCAATTCGATCTAGTCTTCAGGAACTGCCTTTTTTTTAATCCCTGAACTTGTTTATACTCTACACCGTCGATATATTCTCCGAGATATGGCTGCTATGCATATGTGTACTCTGATGACAAGGCCCGTATGTGGCAGACAGTGTCCACGGAACCAAGCACAGAAGCATTATGGTTTGCAGAAAGGCTGTTCGTCCAATTCTTATTGTATCTGGTCGACTAGATTTTGTTACCCTTCAGGCGTTTACCTAAGGTAGAATAAACGTTGCTTTACACAAAATTAGTTAACACAGTAGCATACACTAGCTGAATGTTTAGCACGGAATAAAGAAAAAAAATGTGGACATAGAACTCAAAAATTGCTCTAATTCAGAAATGTGTGTCAAACATGACGTCACCTGGTTTTCATTCATATAGCGTCAAATACTGATTTTGTTTTTTGAAGAATTAGGCTGGGGTGCTGCCAATGCATTTTAGAAGAAAAGAGTTTTACATGTCACATAATTGAAAATTGAAAATAAAACCAGCAAGGTGGGCAGTCTCCGCCGACACTGGTACACCTCGATCGCGTGCTCTGTAACACGGACTGGGAGGAGCTTGTTGGCGACTGCAACCTCCGCTGCCTCGCGTCCGTCGTCTCCGATCACAGTCCATTTCTGCTGGACTGCTCCCCGACGCCGCCGATGCACCGCCGCTTCCACTTTGAGGACTACTGGTTCGGCTGGATGGATTCCAGGCAACTGTGTTGGAAGCCTGGCATGCCGTGGACGACACAGACCCATTCAGACGGCTGATGTTGCGCTTACAGAACACGGCGCGGAGACTGACCAGCTGGAGTGCAAAATCGGTTGGCACCGTCAAGCACAAGTTGGCACTGTCTCGGGAGCTCATCCTCAAGTTCGACAAGGCGCGCGAAGACCGTGTGCTCACACCACATGAATTCTGGCTGTACAAGAGCCTAAAGCTAACCTACCTGGGATATGCATCGCTGGAGCGCACCATTGCCCGCCAACGAGCTCGTATCGCCACCCTCAAGGATGGAGATGCGAACACATCGTTCTTCCACAGACAATGCTCCTACCGCCGCCAACAAAATAGGATCCACAGCCTCCTGGTCGACGGCCACCTGGTCACCGAGGCGGACGGCATGGCTGCTACTGCATACTCGCACTTCGACAACCTGTTGGGCACAGCCGTCGATCGCGACTGCACGCTTAACTTGGCCCAGCTGATTGACCCTTCCGACAGCCTACTCGAGATGGACGCGCCCTTCACCGATGAGGAAGTGTGGGCCGCGGTCAAGAGACTCCCGGCACGCAAGGCACCTGGGCCTGACGGCTTCACAGCTGAATTCTTGCGCGCATGCTAGGACACAGTGAAGCCTGACCTCATGGCCATCTTCCACGAGCTGTACAATTGCAGAGGCAGAGGTTTCCAGAAGCTGAATCAGGCCCTCCTGACGTTGCTGCCCAAGCGTCCCGACACACACGAGCTCGGTGACTATAGCCCCATCAGCTTGATCCACCTAGTTGCCAAAGTCTTCGCCAAGGTGCTATCCCTCCGCCTCGCATCGAGGCTGGATGACCTTGTGAGCAAGAGCCAGAACGCTTTCATCAGCGGACGAAGCCTCCATGACAACTTCATACTTGTGCGCCAGTCCATGCGCCTACTACACCAATTGCGCGAGCCAAGGGTATTGCTGAAGCTTGACCTGGCAAAAGCCTTTGACACCATCTCCTGGCCGTTCCTGTTCGAGGTACTGCGACAATATGGCTTCAGCACGAGATTCCTGGACTGGCTTGCCATCCTCTTGAGCTCCGCGAACACGCGGGTCATGATCAATGGCGACCCTGGCCCTCCAATTTGGCACCGACGCGGGCTGCGCCAAGGGGACCCCTTGTCGCCGCAATTTGTCCTTGCGGTTGACGCCCTTGGCCGCCTCATCAAGCATGCAATGGAGCTGGGCGTCTTACAACAATTGCACCAACGGAGACCGGTCTCCCTATACGCTGATGATGTGGTCCTTTTTTGCCACCCATCACAGAGCGACCTGAGCGCTGTCAAGAGCATTTGCACCTATTCGGCAGAGCTTCTGGGCTACAAGTAAACTACAACAAGAGCTCAGCCGCATTGCTACACTGTGAGCCTGAAGATGCATCGCGAATCAACGAAACACTCGGTTGCCAAATCGCAGAGCTGCCATTGACGTACCTAGGAATACCGCTCACCATCAGGCGCCCCACCACCGCGCAGCTGCAACAGCTTGTCGAGAAGGCCGCCGGCATGCTGCCCACCTGGAAGTCCAGATTGATGAACAAGGCTGGCCGACTCGCCCTGGTCAAATCCGTCTTGAGCGCCATCCCTGTTCATCAGCTCATGGTGTTGGCCCCGCCAAAAAAAGTCCAAGCTGCTGGAAAAAATTGAGCGTGGCTTTCTCTGGGAAGGGCGCGCCGCCGCAAACGGGGGCAACTGCCATGTAAACTGGCGCACCGTCTGCCGTCCAATCTCTCATGGCGGGCTGGGCATCCAAGACTTGGAGAGAATGGGGCTAGCGCTACGCCTGCGATGGTTATGGTTCAGCAAGACAGACGAGAGCCGCGCCTGGAACGGACTCGACCTCCAGCCTACTGCCCACGAGCAAGCCCTGTTCTTCGCATCCACACGCATGGTCCTAGGCGATGGGCGTACGGCTGAATTCTGGGATGACAGATGGCTCAATGGCCGCTCCATCAGCGAGCTTGCCCCGCAGCTGCATGCCTGCATCCCCAAGAGGCGGAGGAAGACCAGAACGGTTGCTGATGCCATGCTAGACAACAAATGGGCACGCGACATTCACGGGGTCCTCGGCGTGCACGAGATTGGGCAATACCTCCAAATCTGGCGCCAACTGCAACTAATTACCCTAACAGACACGCCCGATCAGCTGCTCTGGAAGTGGAGCCCTAGCGGCGCATATTCGGCGCGCTCCTGCTACCTCGCCTCCTTTCAGGGATCGACCACTTGCAACGCTTGGAAACTAATTTGGAAAAGCTGGGCGCCCCCACGGGTCAAATTCTTCCTATGGCTGGCCAACAAGAATAGATGTTGGACGGCCGACCGTTTGCAATGCCGAGGCCTCCAACACAACCCCCGGTGCACCCTGTGTGATCAAGAGCCGGAGACAATGCATCACCTACTCATCACATGCCCTTTCTCAAGGCAAGTGTGGCATGAGACACTGTCCTGGCTACGGCTGATATGCCGGCCACCTGATGGAGAGCTAACACTCAACGATTGGTGGCTCACAGCCAAGCTTGCCATGCTAAAACCCATGCGCAAAGGTCTGGCCTCCGCCACGCTTCTAACAGCATGGATGATCTGGAAACAAAGGAACGTCTGCACCTTCGACAACGAGCGGCCCTCGGTCTCTGTAACTCTAGATAGGATTAGGAGTGAGGCGGCACTTTGGGTGAAAGCCGGAGCAGCCGGTCTTAGAGACATCATCCCAACCACCTGACACTAATCCCTGTATCTTTAATTCTGCACTAACCCTCTTAGGAGGCTTGTACTCTTCTTCTATGCAATGAAAAGAAACGCAATGTCATTGCGTTTTCTCGAAAAAAGGAGCTGGGCTCTGAAGACTAAAAGGATTAGCCAGGATCCTCAGGCGCCAAGCCTGGAACCGAATTGTGACTGTCCATCAGGATGTCCTTAATGTAGCTGAAGTGCTGAAACGAGTCAGCTGCAGGTCATATTGTATTAAGCTGAAAAGCTGGGACTCCGTGAAAGAGCAGTCATCCAAAATGCGAAGGCTGGATTGCCATGCAAATATAGAAAGACTCGGCTCCTCTGTCCATTGCGCAAGCTGGGGCAAGACCCCTCTTGAGTTTGGGCAGGCGAGCATCAGGTTGGAGGCAGTCTCCCGAAGCTGATCACGAAGAGCATGGAAGCAGAGGATCCCTCTCATGGATAGAGTATCATCGGTCAGAATTCTCTCTTGCAGCCACAAGCCCACAACCAAGTGAAGGAGCGATATTTGGGCTCCACTTTTGCCTTCCAAAAAGCCTAGAGAACTTTGTAGTGCAATATGAGCCTAAGAATTGCATGTCAAATCTACAGGGCGCGCGACAAGAACAAAACCAACGTCAACCGCGGTCGCATTAACCGCTTTCGCTCGGCCTTACAGGATTGTGACCTCTAAGAGATTCCTCTAAAAACCGGAGGTTCACTTGGAGCAACGAGAGGCGCAACCCTACGTTTTGCAAACTTGACGCCTTCTTTTGTAATTCCGATTGGGACCTCACCTTTGATTCTCATGTCCTTCTCGCCTTATCATCATCCCTCTCGGACCATTGCCCGTTGCATCTTGCCGATGATAGGGGCCCATGTCGCCCTCGATCCTTCAAGTTTGAGAACTTTTGGTTGCGGGTGCCCGGTTTCAAGGACGAGGTCGCCAAGGCTTGGGCGGCGCTCTCTTCCTCTTCACATGTGGAACCTTTCCAAGTCCTTTTCCACAAGCTCCAACACACGGGAAAGCATTTGTCTTCTTGGAGTCGGACCCTTTTCTCCTCCAACAAGGTGTTGCACCACCCCGCCCTTATCATCATCCTTCACTTGGAGTTGGCACAAGAGTCTAGGTCTCTATCTCATGAGGAAAGGGCTTTGAGGTCCGAGCTTAAGAGGAAAGTTGTGAGCCTTGAGGTTGTTGAGCGCGCTCGTAAGAAGCAATGCTCGAGGATCACCAACATTCGAGAGGGCGACGCCAATACCAAATACTTCCATAGGAAGATTAATGGGCGGAGGAGGAAGAACCACATTAACCGCCTTAAGCACAACAACGGATGGATTACTGACCACAACCACAAAGAGGAAGTCATCTCCGATCACTTTGAAGATGTTATCGGAAGAGGCCAACATCGCAACACGGACCTCAATTGGGCCGGGCTCCACTTTGAAGAGCCGGATTTGTCCTCTCTTGATGCCTCCTTCACGGAGGAGGAAGTTAAGAACGCCATCAACCTCCTTCCGGGGGACAAGGCCCCCGGACCGGACGATTTTACGGGTGCCTTCTACAAGAATTGTTGGGATATTATTTCCGATGACGTGATGATAGCGATCAATCTCTTCGGGGACCTTCATGCGGCCAACTTCCATTGGTTAAACTCCGCCAACATTGCCATCTTGCCCAAGAAGGATGGGACGGAGGAGATTTCCGACTTTAGGCCTATTAGCCTCATACATGGCATTGCCAAGATCATCGCCAAAATGCTTTCCCTAAGGCTTGCGCCGCATATGGATGACCTTGTTTCTAAGGCGCAAAGTGCTTTCATCAAGAAAAGGAGCATTCATGATAACTTCCCCTATGTCAAGAATCTTTCTACGAGGCTTCACAAAAGGAAAACGCCGGCCCTTCTCTTTAAGCTTGACATCCGGAAAGCGTTCGACTTCTTGCGTTGGGACTACATCGTTGACCTTCTCCAAAAGCGCGGTTTCCCGCCGCGCTTTCGGAATTGGGTTGTGGCCTTGCTTGTTACCGCCTCCTCGAGGGTCCTTCTTAATGGTGGCCGGCCCGCCCATCAAGCATGGCCGAGGGCTTCGCCAAGGGGACGCATTGTCGCCCCTCCTTTTTGTCATTGCTATCGACCCCATTACCCAGATTCTTGCTAGCCTCCGCTCATGGTTTGCTTCACAAGATTGCAAGGTGGACCACCATTATGAGGACCTCTCTCTACGCCGATGATGCGGCGATCTTCATTGCTCCATCCAAACACGATGTGCAAAACCTCACCGCCATACTTCAAGGTTTTGGAGAGGTTACGGGCCTATGCACTAACTTCCATAAGAGCTCCGTTGTGCCTATTTGTTGCAACAACATCGACCTTGAGGACATCCGTCATGGCACCCCGGTTCTTAGGACTTCGTTCCCGTTGAAGTATCTTGGATTACCCCTCTCCATTAGGTGCCTTCGTGGAACGGACTTCCAATCTCTTGAGGACAAAGCGGCCCGGAAGATCCCTTCTTGGAATGGGAAGCTTATCAACATGGCGGGCCGTACCACACTTGTCAAGTCCGTCCTTGCCTCTCAAGCTATATACCACTTCACTTCTCTCAATGTTCCTACCAGCTCTATGCTCAATATGAAGAAATTGGAAAGAGCCTTTTTGTGGGCGGGCACCGACAAGGTCACCGGTGGGCAATGCAAGGTCAATTGGGACATTGTTTGTAGACCCAAAAACCTTTGGGGTCTTGGAGTCCTCAATGCCGAGTTCTTCTCTCGTGCTCTCCAGTTGCGATGGCCTGAATGGAAGGAGCCGTCCAAGATTTGGGTGGGTCTTGGCAACCCTTGTGATGACACGGATATGGACCTCTTCTACGCCTCCACAACCATTATGTTGGGCAATGGGGAGAAGACCCCATTTTGGAAGGCGCCGTGTTTGAATGGCCTTAAGCCTATCGACATCGCCCCTCTCATATACAACATCTCCACTAGGAAAAATTGGACGGTTAAGAAGGCCATGACCAATCACCGTTGGATCTCTAAAATCAACTTGGCGGCGGAGTTCACCTTACAACACATCCGCCAATATATCTCCCTTTGGGTCAAACTCTCGGAGGTCACTCTTCAAGAGGACATAGATGATGAAATCACTTGGAACCTCACCGACAATGGCCTCTATTCATCTACCTCCGCTTACCGTGCTCAATTCTTTGGAGCTACTTCTTCCCCGATCGCCTCCTCGGTGTGGAAGTTTTGGGCCCCGCCTTCTTCATGTGGCTAGCGCTTCAAAATAGGCTTTCGACTAGTGATCGTTTGGAGAAGAGGGGTGGCCAAATGGTCGGGATTGTCCCCTATGCAAACGAGTTTTGGAATCCATTGATCACCTTCTTGTCAATTGTCGTTACACCATTCGACTTTGGAGTCTTCTAAATGATTGGCTTGGCATTCAACCGCTCGACCTCACTCTATGGCCGGCCACCACTCTTCATCCTTGATGGGGCAACATGACGAAGCGCAAGGACGTGGCTTCCTTCTCCTTCCTTGTGTCTTGGGAGCTTTGGAACGAAAGAAACGCCCGGGTCTTCAAAAACAAGCATGCGTCACCCTCGGTGTTTTTCCACAAGATTAAGTTTGAGGCTAAACTTTGGGTTTTGGCGGGTGATAAGTGTATGAGCAATTTGATGCCGCGAGAGTAGTCCCCTTTGTTTCTAGGGTGCATCCGGGTGTGTTGTAAAACTATTTCTACTTCTCCTTAATGAATGGAATAGGGCAAAGTTTTGCCTTCTTTAAAAAAAAGAATTGCATGTTATATATGCTGAGGAGACTGAGTAAATCCCACTCTGGCTGTCTTTCCATTCCATCTGATGGTGCCAGGGTCATTGGACAGCAGAAAGTGCTGCAACCGAAGCCACAACGAAGGTAAACTGACTGAGCTGGTCATCCTGGGTTATACGATGAAGACCTGTCATCCAACATCCAACACGAAGAGCCACGGCCACTGTGATCTTCTTCTTACGGCTGAGCGTTTGTGCAGATCTGGAGCAATAGAGGCAGGTGCGTCACCATTAATCCATTTGGAGGTCCAAAAAATTTGCAATTGATCCATCTCCCATTGCGATATCCGTACAAGCATTGAAAAGGTCCTCATCTATGTGATCCCCTGGCGTTGGCATGCCAATCCAAGGCCGACGCCGATCAGTCCACTCGTACCACTTCCACCGGAGACCCAAGGCGACTGATTTTTTTTTTGTCACGCGAGGATTTTTTTTTTAGAGAAACAGGGCTCTAAACCCCGGCTCCATTTTTATTGAAGCCTCATGCACCAGAACAAACATCCAGATTTGTTCTTTTTTACAGACCACCAGTACTTCATACAAGCACACAGACCAGGTTTTAAGCTACAAACCAAAACAAACTAGAAATTTAACTGACAAACATCAAGGGGCTAGATGGAACCAGCCTCAAACCAACAACATCAGCACCCCATGCTAGCAAATCAAGGACGATCTAGGACTTTGAAGCCTGCTCCGTCACCCACCAGAATCAGATCATTTGCCTCCAGGGTCCTCGCCAGGTCTTCAGCCGTGATCAACATCGGGCAAACCCCCTTGTGTTGTTCATGACGCATACCTCCAGTGTTGATCTTGCCTTCTTCTGAGGTGTCAGCCAGGCTCCGGCCACGATAGCAGCGGCGGCAGCCGAGCCAACATCTCCAGCTTGCTCAGCAACAGATTCAGCTCTTCTTTTCCTTCTTCCTTCAGTAGAATTTTCCACTGAGCACAGCTGTAAACCACTTGTCTTCACAGCCCCTGCATGCCAAACCATTGAGAACGATTGAACACTTGATCATTTCTGGTAATCCAGATAGTTCTCAGGATAGCAGCAAAGATCATACTGTACATATTATTCTTTTTCTTTTCATTCCAAAGAGATGTAATATGAGACATGTTTGAAATCTTAAGTTTAAGACCCAGGACTGAAACTATTTCCTTCCAAATATTGGAAGCAACCACACAGTCAAAGAAAAGATGCTGACATGATTCCAATTCATTGCAAAAAACACAAGTCAAATCATCAACATTTTGTCTATTGACCAAGTTATCTCTAGTGAGTAACTTATTGTGGAATAGCAACCAAAGAAAGAAATGAATTTTTGGGGGCACTTTAATTTTCCAAACACAATAAAGTCAATAGGCTTAATCCCACCAAAATTAAGCACATCATACATGGATTGCACACTATAAACCCCATTGGCTTCCCACATCCAAATCAAAACATCTTTCATATTATTCGAAGTAATTGTTTGAGCAATTTGCTGAATTTCCAGCCACTGCATCATCAATCTATGGTCAAAACATCTTCTAAAGGTTACTTTCAGAGAAGACCCATCCCAAAGATCAGCAATGGTCTTATTTTGCTCATTAACTAGGAAATAAACTTCCCAATATTGAATGGCCAGGCTGCAACACCCAAACTAATGATCTTTCCAAAATTTTATATTCCTACCATCCCCTACTTTCCACTGATAGCCTATCTTAGCAGTTTTGGCAGCCCACATAACCCCTTTTCAAAAGGGAGAGGCACCACTAGATGAGCAAGAGAAGAAATTGGGGTTAGCAACATTGTATTTGTTGTCAACTATCTATTTCCACAACTTGTTCTGATTTAAGTGATATCTTTTAATCCAAGAGGCTAACAAGCATATATTCATCTCTGATAAGTCAGGAATGCCTAAGCCTTCATACTATTTTTTCCTAGTGACCAAACCTCAGTTAGCTAAGTGATACTTATGATGCCCCTCATAATTGTCCCAAAGGCAGTGAGCCATCTGAGAATTAATAAGGGTAATTTCCCATTTGGGAAACTTGATCACACTAAGTAAATAAAGAGGAATACTGGCCAGGACACTTCTAACCAGCTCTAATTTAGCAGCATGGTTAAGAAGCTTCCCTCTCCAACCAGCAGCTCTTTTGAGGATTTTGTCAACAACATGTTGTATATCTTCTCTCCTAAGCATACTATGATGCAGGGGAACTCCTAAATATCGCATAGAAAATTCACCTAATTTACAACACAAAGATTAAGCAATAAACTGTGCATCATTCTCATTCACATTAATAGGAACTAGATCACACTTATGGAAATTGATCCTCATGCCAGACATATGCTCAAAACAAGCCAGAATCCATTTCAAATTTATGGCAGAAGAGAAACTATTTTCTAGGAAGAGTAAAGTATCATCCGCATACTGCATACTAATGATACCCCCTCTCCCAATTCTTGCATAAGTCCAGCTAGGTGTCTATTAACAATAGCTTTGGACAGGACCTTAGTGAAAACATCAACCATAAAGTTAAAAAGAATGGAGGATATGGGATCCCCCTGCCTCACACCTCTACTAGTGAGAAAAAATGACTATTGCAACCATTGATCCTAACACCAACAGAACCATTATGCAAAATCCCCTCAATGATAGATATCCATGTAGGGCTAAAACCCCTCATCCTCATGACTCTCAAAAGAAAATCTTTGTCTACCCTATCATATGCGTTCTCATAATCAAGTTTAAAAATAAACCCAGACTGACCATTGTGCACTGCATTATGAATAACTTCATGTGCAGAGACAACACTCTCAAGAATATACCTCCCCGTAATAAAAGTTGTTTGGTTATGGGAAATAAGTTCTTCACAAACCACACCCAGCCTATTAGTGGCACACTTAGAGAAAATCTTAAAGCTGCAATTGGTTAAAGCAATTGGTCTGAATTTTTGTATAGTTACAGCTTCAGCCTCCTTTGGAATCAAAGTCAATAAAGAGAAATTCAATCTAAATAGATCCAGTTTCCCTTCATTCCAATCATTCACCATAGCATGAAATCAACTCTAATGAGCTCCCAAAAGTGTTGATAAAAAAGAAAACAAAACCCATCTGGGCCAGGAGCACCCTCAGCATAAGAGCCAAAGATTGCATCCTTTACCTCTTTTTCAGAAAAAGCAGCATTAAGCATATCATAATGCTCTTGCGACACCATATCCTCAGGGTCCCAAAATTCATCCATTAAATCAATGTCAAGGCAAGATTCTTTGCAGAAAAGGTCTTTATAATATTTAACAGCAATATCTAACATACCTTTGTTATCTTCAACCATCCTTGTATCACCTTGTAGCTGACCAATTTGCTTCTTCCTCCTCCTTTGATTTGATACAGAATGGAAGTAAGCAGTGTTACGATCACCTTCCAAGATGTATCTTTCCCTAGACCTTTGTCTAGACTTAATTTTGTCATTACTCCAAATTTTAGTAAGCTCAACAGAAACATACTTCATTCCAGCTTTAGAAGCAGGTGATAAAAATTGAGTTTCAGAAATAATGTCAAGCAAGTCATATTCAGCAACCAGTCCTTGTTTGAGTTTCCTCTGGGCAGATTCAATGTTGGCTGACCAACCTTTCAAACCTTTTCTAGTTTTCCTCATTTTAAATTGCCACCTATCAAGAGAATTTTGAAAATGACAAGGAGTTTCCCAAAATTTGGCTACCACTTGTTCAAAACCCTCAATGTTAAGCCACCATTTTTCAAATCTAAATTGTTTATCATGAGGAATTTTTAAAGCACCAGTATCCACAATAAGAGGGGTATGATCACTACCAACTCTAGCTTTTGAAGATAAACTACTAGCAGGGAATAAAGAATCCCAACAAGTAGACACAAAGACTCTGTCTAGCAAGGCCATGATCATATTATCTTGGTTATTAGTCCAAGAGAATTGCCTACTAGAATTTTTAAGCTCCATCAGATTGAATTTGTTAATCCAATCATTTAACAAATTGGCCCAGTGTTGATTTATATTACCAGTGTTCTTTTCATATTTTTCTCTAATGAGATTGAAGTCACCACCAATTAAGGTAGGGCCATTCCAGCAAGCATATACATTATATAACTCATTGATAAAATCTAATTTGTACTCCTCATATGCAGAGCCATAAACAGCATGGACTCTCCAAACAACATTATCTTTTTGGCTTTTATTTGCACAGAGACACAGTAAGTAAATATATCCCACTTAACTATATCAAACAAATCAAGGCTAATGCCAACAAGGATACCTCCAGCAGTTTTAACATCTGGCAACCAGTTCCAGGAGAATTTTCCTCCAGGATCTAGCTGCTGCAACTGTAAGCTAGAGAAATCCTCTTTTTTGACTCAAAAAAACAAATGATATCAGGACATATCTCTCTAATGAGATCATGCACTCTGGTAAGCTTATCAGGCCTATTTAAGACTCTAGGGTTCCAAATTAGGGCTACCACCATTTTTTAAAATTAGCTTCCTTCTCCCCCTTTTCCTACTATGGACTAGTGTCCAAGGTTCATCCTCATCAGGTACATCACTAGTGTGATCCTCCTGATCAGATAAAACCCCATTTCCATCCTCCAAACCCACCCTTAGTTCTTCTACAGATAGACTAATGTCAATAGTAAGAAAGCTAGCAGGGTTAGAGTTATGAAAATCATTAAGTCTTTTTTGTTTCAACCTCTTTAATCTTATTAATGACAGAATCAACATTCAGATTTTTTATGTCCCAGGCTAATGCCAACATTTTTTGCTTTATCAAATAACACTTGATTATCAAGAGCAGCAAAAGAGTTGGAAAAGCCACAAATCTTGTTACCTTTAGGAATTTCCAGGTTTTTTGCCTTCTTAAGGTCTTGAGCTTTTTCAATAGCAGTCTTGCCATGCATCTCTTGGAATCCTAGAGCTCATCCTTGCAGCTTGAACAGGTCCCACTGCTTCTTCTCCTTCCATACCAAAGAAGGCATGGAAGGTTTGTTAGAGACCATTTCATCACTCTTCTTCTTTGCACCCTCAATCTCTTCATCACTTTCATCATCAAAATGTTGGAGGAGATTCTTCCCAATGTTCTCCTCAGCATTCCTTGTCACCAAAGCATTCTCAGCAGAGATATGTGGCTCCATTACAAACACCTTGTCTTGTACACTTGTCTCCAAGATCTGTTGAGCAACAGACCTAGAGACACTCCTCCCACCATTAGGAGGGATGTAAGGATCAGTCTTCATCTTGATATTGCTTCCACCAGTCTTGCTTTTATCCAAAGCCTTGAAGTCATCACCAAGTTCATCATCCTCATCAATCTTGTCCCCTTCATTACTGTGACCAGGGTCTTCATCATCATCATCATCATCATCCTCATCAACATCAATAGCTTCTCCTTCAGCCTCCACAAGAAAGTCAATTAGGAAGAAACATTGCTCCATTTCAAAAAGCTTGTTGGATGGGATTTTGGATTTGTCCCTTACAGCCACCTTGACTCTTACTTCCTTGTAGAAACTCCTGAAGATGCCATGCCAATCAATGTTGACAAGCCCACCTAGAGTAGTATATACTTGGCAAATTGTCTTCCATGTCAACCACTTGGCAGGGATGCCAAGTATCTTGACCCAAACCTCTTGGAATTCCTCAAAAGGTTCTGCTTCACCTTCCCAGTTCACAAAATATATCACCACTCCTTCCTTGTTGAGATTAATGGAAGGGTATACCACGAATTCCTTGATTCTCTTGCTAGGGGGAAATCTCACCAAGAACCTCTTGGGACCAAGTTGTCTGATTTGCCAAAACCAATTCACCTTCCACATTTCATTGAAACTTTTCTCAAGCTCCTCAGCAGATATTTCACCTTCCTTGACCACCACTACCCCCACATTGTCCATGTTAAGCCATTGAACTGCTTCTGGTCCTTCCACCTCCACATGAAAGAAACCCAGTCCAGGATTAGCACTCTCCCAATATTGAGCAGTAGGCAAGAGAGAATACTACATCATGCAGCTATCCATGTGATGTCCAGTGTTGCTGCAAATGAAGCAACTTTTGATTCTAGTGCAGAGACCCACATAATGGCCAAGTTCTCCACAATTGTAACAAGTAACATTCTTGAATTTAGGGTCCAGCACTGGTCCATGACCACTAGCTACTGTCAACTGCAAGTTGTTCCCATTTCTATGACCACTAGCCTTAGATCCATCAGAAGCAACCCCTTTTCCGATTCTTCTTCTTATTCTTACTACCACCAGAGATTTTTTGTTGATGTGAAGGATTCAAACCAGCACTGCTACCCTGACTATTAGGTTGAGGAAGACTGGGAGGAACACCCTGAGGCAGCATCATCATAGGGTTGAAACTAGCAGGGGATTTGTTGATTGCCAAAGAACTGTGACCACTGGCTCATCGGCATATTCCACATGTGGGGGTTGCATCATTGGAAACATACCTTGTCCAGCCGCCCCCATCTACTGCATCATAGGTTGGGGAAACTCAGTTTTGACCACCACTGGATCAGGAGTGGCGCCAAGGGAGGTTGCAGCCGATTTCGCTGTCGTGGCTGCCTGGAGGAGCACGGCCACCACCAGAACCACGGCCACCACCAGCTGCACTAAATCTCCCTGAGCCCCGACCCCCACCCGCCATCTTGACTACCTCCACGAAAGATCTTCTCCCTTCTTCAGCTCCCCACAGTTTTGAGAACTTGATCACCGTGGGTTTGGGAAGGAAACCAGCTCTAGCGGGGTAGAAATCTGCCGGGGAGAAGGATCTCGCCTGGACCAACTCCTACCTGACCTAGACTAGTGTCTGAGACCCAAGAGGAGCCCTAGATCCGATCAGGCGGAGTTTGTCTGAGACGGGCGGAGCGTCCGTCACTATATCCCTTTCTGAAAGCGTATTTCTGAAACCCGCCAACCCAGAGCGGCTCGATTACGATCTGGCGGATCCAATCGACGCCCCCTATGGCTGCCACCACAGAGCGGCTGCGCGTTGGGGCTCTCCTCTGGGGACTTTTCCATGTCTTCATCACCCTCTCTAGTGAGAAGCTTCTCGTCGGGGATGGATCCCCCGGCGAATCCTCTCCACTCGACATCGGAGAGCCGCATCTCGTCGAGGACCAACTGAACCCTCAGCCCACACCCCATCACCGCCAGGCAGGAGCAACAGAGGTGGCCTCTGCGGCGAGCTCAGAAACAAAACCCTCACGGCGTCCAGTTCTCCAGATCTTCCAAACCTTGTTCCGCCATTACCCGCTTCGGGTCTTCGGGATCCTTGAGCTTGATCATCGCCAGCACCGCGGCCACTTGCTCCTCGAGCCCCTGCCCTGAGATCTGAGGCCTCCACCCGTTTGTCATCTGCTCGACCGCCCATGGCGACACGAGACTGATCTGGAGGATTAGCAGCTTCCGCCGCAACAACGCTTGCCTTCTCCCCTCCGCCATCTTCGCCTCCTCCTCCCTCCGCGCCCTCTCCTCCCCCATCTTCACCTCCTATGCGAACGAGGGGAAGCCAAGCGTCCACTTCGGGATAGACATGCTCCTCTGCCGGCCGCACTGGCGAGTACTAGCGTCGGCGGGAGGTCGGAGAAGGGAAGGGGCGGCGGCAGCACAGAATCGCCTGAGAATCGCCAGCGTCGCCTGGGGTGGGTGGTTCGTGTGGACCTTTTTCGGAACTCAGCGTCGCCTGAGAATCGCCAGCGTCGCCTGGGGTGGGTGGTTCGTGAGAATCGCCAGCGTCGCCTGAGAATCTTTAGCCTTGTCTCCTTAACCACTCTCTCTTTTCAAGACGTCTAAGCGGCATGTTTCTCCTCGCCCCTCCTTTCCCTTTATTTTTTGTTCTCTTCTAAAATAGTTTCATTATGCATTGAACTTTTCCTCTGTATTTCCCTATATATATTCACATGGTACTTGTGTCAATGAACTATTCCGATTTGTTGCCAGTAATTTACATAATTTCAGATGCGACCTTTGTTCTTTCAGCCTTTGACATGTACATCATCATCTAATCTTTGATAGGGTTCTTTGGTTTAGGGAAAAGCTTTTTAGGTGGAAACTTTGACTCTGAGCAAGTCCTCTGCTATCGCCAACAATTTTCTCTTAATAATGAGAGATCCCTACTATACTCACATAAGAAAAGAAAGAAAGAAAGAAAGAAAGAAAGAGTACGCAAGAAAGCCTTCGCAAAAATCCTTATTGAGCACTTCAGTTTTTGACGGTCGTCGATCCACGGCACTAACACTCATAGGACTAAAACTTGTCCATACAGTTAAGGGCTTTTCATCAATCTTTTTAATTTGCCGCGATCAGTACCAAATATATTTAACCGTACATTGCACTTTCGACGAGCATACATAGGAAAAATAAAGACAAAAGAAGAACAACGGTAGTGAAAAATAATAGCAGGTACACGCAAAATCCACGAAGACAAACCAGAACTGATAAGTGTTTTTCTTTCAGGGTAGATGATGATTGTTTCCTGTAACTAAGCGGTCCGCATATAATTACACCTTATGGGCATAAGATCCAAAATCTTCTACTCCCTCCCTTCACTAATGTAAGACCATTTAGAAATTTTAAAATAAACAAGATACAAACCGAAATCAGTGAATCTACACACTAAAATAGACTAGACATAGACCAAACTAAGTGAATCTAAAAGAAAAAAGTTGAAAGGTCTGATGTTAATGACCGGAGGGAGTACTATATCTAAGCATCTTGTGCAAAGAGCGATCCTGCTTTGGGGTGCTACTGCTGGTAGTAGACATTGGTACCGTCGTCGCACACGGCAAATATGACGATCCACGAGACAGCGAGTAGAGCAATCGCGACGGGGCACGCGATTCGAGCTACGCCGGCGGCACCTTGGGTGATCAACTCCTTGGGCAGGCGCGCCGTCATCTCCAACGTCGCCGCGACGAGGAACATCATCAGTGCCAAGTGAATGAGCTACGTACACGAATTATCTGTAAGTACCTACAGCAGGATTTGTACTGTATCTGATTACAGAACTGGTTAAGTACCTTGGTGATGAAGAGACACGAGAGCTTTTTCCCGCGATCATCTCGTAGAGGCAGGGCATAGCCACCGTGGTGAACGACGACAGGCGGGAGCACGGGCGGCCGTGGCATCTGGCATCTCGGAGGGGCTGGAGGTCGACGATGGCGGTGGGGGTCATCCATGGCGTGGATGACGAACTCGGGCTCTTGATCCGGGAGGTCATGGTGAGAGTCGGAGTCGGATCTGGCTACGGCCGCCATCATCGCAGACGAAAATTAAAAAAAGAACACACCAAAGCGCGGCTGGCTGAACCTGCTACATATACGCGTCCAAAGTACAATATCCGTTCCTTTCTCGAACGGGATTGTGGTTAAAAAAAAGGTAAGGAGAACCAGGCCTGGCGGTTGACAAAAGTCAGGCATCGCGTGCGCGTGATAGGGCTTGTTTGGTGTCTTTTGTTAAACTGGCTTTTCTAAGTGAAAAAAATAATAACTACTATAGAAAAAAGTACTCCCTCTAGCCTAGAAAAGGGCATGTACAATGCAGCCGCTTAGAAGAGGCGCTAGGAACTTAATCCTGGCCGTTTTCTGAAATTCCTGGTCCTTTCTTTGGCGTCGATGGAAAAGTAGGAGTCGGGTGCTTGGAAATAAGCTGCAAATTGTAGCTTTCAAGTGGCCGATGCTTGCTCCATGGAGTAACTAACCACTTAGGGCATGTTCGGAAGCTCTCCCGCTTCTCCAGATCCTCAAATCCTGCTTCATATACTCAAATCCGGCGTCCCGTGTGGAGCTGAAAACATTCGGCACAACTCTTCCAATTTTGGTAGGCCGTTGGACGTTCCAGCCCATTCGGTAGCAAGTTGGGCCAGCATCTAGCAGCCCAAATCGATGTAATCTATCCATTCTGCCATCTTCCAAACAGCACGTTCCCCTAAAAAAAAGAAGGAAACTACCTAAGCGGCAGAGCTCAACAGAGGATCTCGCCAGTGGCCATCAATTTGTGAAACTAGAACCGCGAATCGATTAGATGGAGGGAGGGGATCCTTTCTGCAGAAGGAATTTAATTGGGGCTCATAGCATACGACAAATCGAGACGATTCGTTTTCATAGCTTTGGTTTGGGGAACGGGATTCAATCAGCTAGGGACGGCTTGGCCGAGCTCCGGGGTGCCGGGTGGACAAGTATTCCGGCGAAAATAGGAGGCATGTGCAAACATCGGCGGACGGAGGAGGAAGGGTGAGCAACGGCGGCGGACGGGGGAGGAATGGCGAGCAACAGCTATGTGGTGGATGTGTCTAGCGGGCTCGTGCGAGACAGCCAATCGATTAATCGAACCGATAAGTTTTACTTGGCGGTGGCAAAATTCCGTAAATACAAGGTGCTCCGCGTTTTGCCGTTCCGCGGATCTCCAAAAGACTAGCTTCGCGTTTTGTACACAAAACGTCCCAGCTTCGCGGATTCAGCTCCACGAAGTTGAAGTGTTCGGCTTACTCTGCGCGTGGAGTTAAAGAAGCTAGAAGCTGGAGAGCTTCCGAACACGCCCTTAAGCGCCCCAGATAAGCGACTAGCGCTATACATTCCCTAATTGTCGCAGATTTAGACAAATGTATGACAAAATCCATCCAGATCAATTGAACACGAGACAAATATTTAGGATCAGAGTATGATATCTAGCCCAACAATGAAAAAGGTATATTTGGATACACCGCGTTCCGAGAAAATATTCTCGGAACACAAGTCATGCTAGTTGGTACTTAGTAGACTTGGCCTCATGTCCCGTGGGACCTATTGTTCGATCCATGGGTTAGACATCGACTTTGGCAGAAGGTAGCATTGTCTGCTGTGGATGCGGTGGAGGAGGAGGTCGCGACTGTGGTGGGAGACGGCGACCAGTGCGGTGTTGGTGGTGGAGAAGTTGACAGCACCACCAACTATAGTCAATGAGGTCATGATGATTCGTGACTGAGTGGATGCGGCAGCATGAAACCTAGTTTTCTTTTAGAGCAATCGGCATAAACAATACCTTTTAATTAAGAGAACAGAGGATTATCTATAAAGATGGACCATGTTTTAGATTATCCATGTATATAGACTACTTCTGAAGAAGAAAGGTAGAAAGCTAGCCTTGTTCGCTTATTTTTGTCTCTTTTACCGTAGAAAGTTCTCCAAAAGTATGAAAGGCCCACACTTTCTGATATGGAATACATCACTGGCTCCGGGAGGGTGAAGTGTGCTGCTAAGATTTTGCCTTAGATCTCAACAGTGAATACATAGTTTCTCGGTGTGCAACTGCAACCATCATCGGTGGTGCTTACATGTTACATCCGTGTCTTCAGCAACACAGTCTAGCTATAGGTTTCGGGACATAGGATCATCATCTTAATGAACTTGGACTGTGGACCGACGTCAACCCAGTTCTCTCTCTCTCTAGGCCCAACCATTCCCTTCGCTTGTAGAGACATATATTTCTTGCAATTTCTGGTCTTTAGTTCTGTCTCCACTAGTGGAAAATAGGGATATAGTCCCGATGCATTTGAGGTTTTAGTCCCGGTTGTGTAACCGAGACTGCACAATCGGGACTAAATCCCTCTACCTTTAGTGCCGATTCAAATATAAACCAGGACTAAAGAGTCCTCCACGTGGTGCGGTCAGGGGGCTCGTGGTGGAGGATCTTTGGTCCCGGTTCGTAAGACAAACCGGGATTAAAATGTATCTGCCGCTGCAAAGAAAATGACCGTTTCTCTGCCGCGGCAGAGGTTAAGGGTGGAGCAGCGTTTCTCTGCCGCGGTAGAGAAACTGGCAGTTTCTCTGTCGCGGCAGAGTTTCAGGGTTTTATGTTATTCATTCAAATATGCAATGCATACATCCTTCAAGAAACCACAAACACCGTTATGAATATGTATACATCATCATGAATAAAGTACACGTAATACATTTTAAAATATAAAGTCGATCCTCTTTGCCATATCTATTTCAAATCCCTAATATCATATATGAAGTCCCGATTGTATGATCCAGTTGGAGCTATGACCTCCCTAGCTAAGAATCCCGCAAATTCCTCTTGAATTGCTCGGATGCGATCCACCGTTAGGAGAAACTCCCACACGCCGTTCCATCTAATTTAAAAAAGGAGATCAATATATATGAAAGGAACTCAATACAATTGATGGTAATAAAATAAAATTGTGAAATATTGTTCACGTACCTGAAGGGCATGTATAGACGTCTTCGGGTCCCGGTGACAGGCCATCTTGCGAATGAACTCACAGACATAGTATCCACATAAGTTATTACGGGGTTCCTGCTTCAAACACTTCACGAAAAAAATTGTTTGATCAAACTAATAATCAAGCATGGTAATGCATGGTATTGAAACAAAAGATCAAAGTGATTCGTGGATATATTAATAGTTCTACTTATAGGGCGATCTTGAAATGTAAGCTCCAATTTCCATTCACCCGGAGCAATCTTGATGAACTGTTTCCAAGCCCTGCCCCAGAAAGAAAAAAATGAGTAAATGAGTTATTAATTACTTGATATCAGGAAATGAGAACAGAAGATGTTGATACAGAGAGATATTGATTGAAATTACCTCTGGAGCAGGGCAGTCATATTCTCCCATTGCCGATGCTCTTTACGTTTCGAGTCCATGACAAGTACTACTCCTTTCTAAAGTTGAATGATTAGGAGAATATAGTGGAATCTGTGCATGCATAACTCAGAGGATTAGTTAAGACTTAACATCGAGTAAGCGAAATCGAATATGTATAAGACAATAACACTCACTCAAATTTGTAAGGAAAGAATATTTCTGATTTGTTTTGTTGCTTCTATAAAAATATTAGCAAGTTATCCTCTGTGTCTTTGAGGAATTGGTTTACCGTAACTTCATGAACGGTGTTTGAGTCAATGAACCCAATGTCATAGAGTCCGTCTCTTTTAAATTCGAGCATCTTCATTTTGCATAATATATAGCGTATAAAAGAATATAGTGAGGATAATTGGGGAGTGATGTTTTGGCACATGGGAGCGTATGCTCCCTTTATTTTGAAATACATGTTAGGCACATTTTAAAATGTCAAAAAATTGAAACAAAAATTTCACACGTACATCTTCATGTGCTACGCGCTTACAAAGTCGTTTCAGGAAAAATCGACATGTCATGTGGCGTGTGTAAAAAAGACAAAATTCGGTGCTGAAACAAAGACTTGTCACAAGATAAATTTTCTCTTTTCGCTTAGACTATAGAAAATATCATTTTTTCGTGAAACTTGACGAATACACATATATTATGGAGATGTACATGTAAATTTTTTTGTCAAATTTTTTTAACACTTGAAAATATGTTTTGATGGTAGAGGGATCATACGCACCCGGGAGCCGAATTGAGTTTCTGGGATAATTGTTAGTGCAATGAACGAGCTGAGCTAGAGACTTAATTATAGAAATAAATCACTTACAGACTGTAGCAACTCATGAGAGTTCTATTGAGAGCGTCTTGATTGAATAACTGAAGTAGTTCTTCAAATTCAACGTTTAGCTCCTCGTTTCCCCGGAAGTAATGCTCATCTTTAATTCCCACTGTGAGTACGACCTTCGACTCCCTACAGGCTTGCATGTACCAGTCATGCAAGTTTCGCATCTGAGTCCCTAGAAGCAAGAGCTGGTCAGGTCTGACGAGAGGCTGCCCGTATGTGAGTTAAGCCATGGGGAAGTAACATTCGTACTGAACGGGTGCTCCAAGACCTCTAGCCACCCGTTGGATCAAATCTACCATCTCCGGATCATCATAGGAGTGCACGATCAAGCGGGGTCCCGATTGATTTTCCTGTTGTCCGAGCTAGGCAATTGTTTTCCCTTTTAAGGGTCTACTTCCATACTTTCTCTCATAATTCATTCTAGAGGACTGTCCAAGAGAGCGGTCATAATCAGTTGCCAACTCAACTTGCTTTGCTCTCGTCTCAGCAAAGTCCCTCACTGTATTCGGTGGTATAAACAGCTTTGGTGGGGGCTTCTTCGGTGCAAAATGCGCCTTCATCTGGGCCATTGCGATTACGTCGGTTTGCTCATCAGTCCTCTCGTATGGTAACTTCTCAGGGGTCTTAGACCTCTTCGGAGCTGATGATCTCTTCGAAGATGTAGCACTTGCCATGGTACTCTTTCTCTTTAGCCAAGTCTGCTTAGGCGGCAACGTCGGCGGAGTATGCTCATGCAGAGGAGACTGCGGAGGCGGCGGAGAATGAGCTGGAGGTGGCCTACTTGGCTTTGAGCTTGGACACACAATGCATTTGTCTCACCATAGAACGGTGGTTCTAATGGCTTCTCCCAATTCACTCAGTTCCCCATCTTCACCTGCAGGGTGGTCAAGCATTACCGGCTCATATCCTGCCATCACTTCATCCACCCCCGCAAGAACATAGCCATCTCGAACCGGACGACAATGGTAAGTTGTTGTAGGTGAGACATAGCTGACCGTCGCCTTCATGGATATGTTCACAACTTTCACATGCAGATCACAAGGACGGCTCTCTGTGATATCATCCATGGGGTAGCGAGGAGCTAACATCACCTGATCATCATAACTAGTATCGAGCTGCGTCAAAACAAACGCTGCCTTTTCGGTGGTGAGATTGATGCGGGTTGATAGCATCGAATGCAGGATCTTCATGCTGCCCCTGAGATCGTTGGGCAAGTACTTCGTTAATTTGGGTCATCTAGGCCTGTTGTGACCTCACTTATTGTCACGTCTCCCTCAAAGATTGCTCTAAGGACGCGAAGCAGTCTGCTTCCCTTGCCTTTATCCTCTCATGGCTTTTATCAGGAAATCTCTTCCTTTCCTCGGGAAAGCCATACTTCCACGGAAGGGATCCTTTCGTGCCTCGTATTCGTCCGTCTTTTTGTTTATTCCCAAGGGCGTGTGTCAGCTCGTCATTCTCTCCTTCGGGATGGAACCTCCCCTCCCGCACGTCCTTATGTGCAGCTACAAGGTCTTCAACATGTTTTTTTGAGATGTTCTTTTGCCATAATACACTTCCCTGTTTCTGGTTCCAACTTTCCTCCAACCCCGTAGAACCACTCCTTCGCCCGTTCAGTCCAATCTGTTGTCTCTATATTGATCCCTTTGTTGACCAGTTCTGTCTCGAGTGCCTCCCACTTGGGCATGTTAGTCTGGTAGCCACCTGGACCCGTAATATGGTGATATGTCTTCAACGAAGCATTTGCCTTGTTTGTTGCCGACCTTTTCTTAGCTTCATCTGAAAGCTTGAACTTAACAAATTCGGGCCAGTGATCTTTTATCTTCTCATGCGCACCACGTTAGTCCAGAGTCTTGTTTTTCTGGACAAAGTCATGGAACAATCTTTCCTTTTGGTTCTTGAATTATTCGACCATCTTCTTTAGAGCAAACTCCTTGACTTTCCCCTCTATCTTTTTGGCTATATCGGGATTCTCCTCTGGAGGTAGGGTGAAATGTGTCATGAGTTCATGCCAAAGGTTGTCTTTGGCTATATATCGACATAAGTACCTTCTTCAAACTCTTCAGCCTTTGAATTGTGCCATTCTCGAACGGTGATCGGGATGCAATCCATAACAACCACTCCGCATTGACTTACAAGTAATCTTGCGGCCTTCAATGGAGCAGTCGGTCGGCCATCATGAGCGATTCGACGATGTCGAACCTAACACCATCGCTCAACTTTTTGGTCGGGCCTCGCTTCGACTTTACAAAAGATTTGCTTGATCCGGAGGGCTAAAATAGAAAATCATCATATATATATATATATATATATATATATATATATATATATATATATATATATATATATATATATATATATACAAACCAGTTAATGCATCTAGTCAGCAGCGGCTTAATTTATATACCTCAGTGAACTTTGAAAAAACTAAGGTTCCAGAGCCGTCATCTTCTCCTTCACCGGAGCAATTATCTTCTCCCCCACCGGAGACATCATCTTCTCTTCACTCAAGATCCTCCGCTCCCTCACCAGAGTCATTCAGATACGTTGTGGTGACATCGGCATCTATACCGGCTATGAGCTTCGCCATAAATTCTTCTTCTACTTCGTCTCTGTCAGCGTCCATAGTTTCTGCAACGACTTCCAAGTTATAGGAACCATCATGTAATCACATATATAGATATTAATTAAGGATAATGCACAAAACAGAGATTGGAGTGACATATATAGCTATTAATTAAGGATAATGTAGTGCTCAAAATAGATATTGCAGTTACATATATAGCTCGGGTCCATTTTTTATGTAACCCTAATACATCAATACAAGACACCAATGCATGAACCTATCACCATCGACCGGGTGCTGAGCCGCGGGCGGTGAACACCCAAAGATACAGAACAGTCACAGGATCATAGCTCATGTGAGATCCCTGCATAACCGCCCATGTGTTGGAATACATGCTGTCCAACACATGCATGTAATGGCGAATGTGCTCGTCCTCCTCTCTAATGAGGCGATGTACCACCTCCTTGGAGGACAGCTCCCTCCGCACCGATCATGGCACACGCGACCTCCACCAAAGAAGATCCGGCTCGACGACGGGATCTGGATTCCTCACCAAGGTGCGCTTCCCGAAAAGTAACACCTCCCAATGCCAGCCCGGTGGAGCCCAGTCCCGCACTTCAGTCATCATCATCTGGTCCAGAACGTGGGCAGAGCCCAGTCCACGACGCGGGCACGACATCGTAGCTATGAAAACTAAATCATATATATATACTAACATAATTAAACAAACATAATATTGTGCTAAACAAACTAATTATATACGAACTAATATTATGCTGAATAAACTAACTATATATACATACTACTAATATGATTCTATAACTAATATTTCTAACTAATTTTCTAACTAAATATTTCTAACTATTTCTAACTAATAGTTCTAATTATTTCTAACTAATACTACTACTAATATTTAGTAAGTAACTATTTCTAACAAATTCTTTTAACTAATTTTTCTAACTAAATATTTATACTACTAAATCTAACCAAATAATTCTGACTAAATATTTCTAAACAACATAATCTAACATAAACTAAATATTTCTACTAACATAATCTAACCAAATACTACTATTAATATTTTCTAACAGAAACTAACTAAATATTTCTACTAACATAATCTAACCAAATTCTAACTGAAAATTTATAAACAACATAATCTAACATAAACTAACTAACTAATTAATCTAAACGACATAAAAACAACAAAAATTAAAAAAAATAATAATTAACCTACCAAATGTATGGAGGTGTGGCCGGTGGTGGAGATGTGGCCGAGGCCAGCGTGGCGGCGGCGGCGGAGTCCGCTGCGGCAGCGTCGATCGGAGGAGCTCAGCGCATCGCGGGAGGTGGGGCCAGCACGGAGAAGGAGGAGGGATGTGCGGCGGGATGCAGCGGTGGCGCGCGCGGCGGCGGCGAGCGAATTTGGCAGCCTGGCGGCGCTAACTCCTTCTCCCCGAGATTGATCTGCGCGGAGCAGGAGGCGTTACAGTTAATAGGGAAGGGCCCTTTGGTCCCGGTTCGTTGCATGAACCGGGACCAATGGTGGTTTTGCACGCGCAGCGTAGGGGCGCGGCGAAAATAGCCCTTTGGTCCACCGGGACCAAAGTTTTATTTCTGTGTGTGTTTTCAAATTATTTCGTTTCCCGCCTTATTTCAAATCAGAAAATAACATATGGCATATCAAAATGTTCAGAAAAGAAATTTCTATGTAATAAAAGTATAATTTATTCATTATGATCATTTAATTATTTAGATTCCTTATGTTAAGTGTTTGAATATGAATTTACATAACTTATGTATAATTTTGAATGTGACAAAACTTTCAGCATGAAAAGTATTCTGATTTAGATAATTAATCTAAAACCATTTTCTTTTCTAAAATAATTATTCTAACTATTCAAACTACTAATCATTTTTCCATTTTCAATTTAAAATGCATTCATTTATATCTCTTACATAATTTCTATTCCGACAAAATTTTCAACATCAAAAGTGTTTGAATTTGGACAATTAATCTAAAAAGATTTTATGTTTTATAAAATAATTATTCTAACTATTCAAACTATTAACCATTTTGCCATTTTCAATTTATAATGCATTACTTTATATCTTTTGCATTAATTATTCGTGGATGACGCTGATGATGATGAGGAGGAAGAAGAAGAGGAAGCGAGAGCTAGTGGTGAGCAGAGGAGGAAGAAGAGGAAGCGAGAGCTGGTGGCGAGCAGAGCTGGCCATCTAACCTTTAGTCCCGGCTGGTGGTGCAACCGGGACTAAGGTGGTTTTAGAAGCCATCTAATAAAACTGTCGGCGGGATAAGGACATGCATGTGGGAAACCTTTAGTCCTGGCTAGTGGGTGCAACCGGGACTAAAGGTGGTTTCTTGTGTCTTCTAACAAAACTATCGGCGGGATAAGGATGTGTGGGCTACCTTTAGTCCCGGTTGGTGGGTGCAACCGTGGCAAAAGCTATCGGCAGGATAAAGACGCGTGGGTGGACGTACTGCTCGACGAGATAAGGCATGTAGCGCACGACGCCCTATCAGAGGAACAAGACGAAGGAGGAAGCGGTGCCGTGCCTATAAAAGGAGCGTTGATAATCGACATGGCAAGCAGCTCAACAAGACAACCTAGAAGGTAGGGAGCTTCGTCCCCATGGCCGGAGGAAAGGGTTGGGAAATCTCCCGTGGCAGAGCTTCTCGAACATGGGCGTTGGTGCACACACCCTAGGACATCTTCGGAAATTCTGCCTCAGAAAAATTTCCTCGCAAGCCCATGAAAGCCTCCATCTCCTCTAACAGTGTTGTGGAAAGGGTTGGGAAATCTCCGTGGCGGATTTTCTCGAAGATGTCATTGGTGCACATGCCCTAGGACATCTTCGGAAGTTCTGCCTCAGAAAAATTTCCCCGCAAGTCTGTGAAAGAATCCATATGCTCTAATAGTGTTGGGGAAAGGGTTGGGAAATCTCCCGTGGCGGAGCTTCTCGAAGATGTTGTTGGTGCACACACCCTAGGACATCTTCGGAAGCTCCGCCTCAGAAAAATTTCTCTGCAAGCCCGTGAAAGCCTCCATCTCCTCTAACAATGTTGGGGAAAGGGTTGGAAATCTCCTGTGGTGGAGCTTCTCTAAGATGTCGTTGGTGCACACTCCCTAGGACATCTTCGGAAGTTTCGCATCGAAATTTTTTCCCCGCAAGCCCATGAAAGTCTCCATCTCCTCTAACAGTGTTGGGGGATCTTCCTATGGTACGTCACAACCTCTATTTAACTAGTAAAAACAAGCCAACCATCTCCACTATTAATATCTGACATGCAGTTACATTATTACGTACACAAAATAAATGAGAAATTTATTGCCATATTGAGATACACATGTGTGCCATGAACCTTCTTCGTGTATGCCCTTGCTTATGATCGCTTCGGCCGTAACCGAGCATCTTCATCACTTAACTTGATGCTTGGGTCAGTGTTCACTGTGAAGGGCGGAATTTCATCAAACTTATTATAATCTTCTGACATGTTCGTCTTGTCCTCCACTCCCATGATGTTTCTTTTTCCTGAAAGAACTATGTGGCGCTTTGTCTCATCGTATGATGTTGTTTTTTATTTTTATTTTTCTCGGTTTGGTAGATATGTCCTTCACATAGAAAACCTGGGCCACATCCTTGGCTAGGACGAATGGTTCGTCTCTATACCCAAGATTATTGAGATCCAATGTTGTCATTCCATACAACTTGTCTACCTGAACCCCGCCTCCTGTTATCTTGACCCATTTGCACCTAAACAAAGGTACGTTAAAAGAACGTCCATAGTCAAGTTCCCATATCTCATCTATGTAACCATAATATGTGTCCTTTTGTCCTTTGTTGTTTGTTGCATCAAAGCGGACACCACTGTTTTGGTTGGTGCTATTTTTTATCTTGGGCGATCGTGTAAAATGTATTCCCATTTATCTCGTACCCTTGAAAAGTCAATAAAGTCGAAGATGGTGTCTTGACCAACAAGTACAGCTGATCTCCAATAGTGGTGTCATTCATGAGATGTCATTGCAACCAACCACAGAAAGTCTCCATGTGTTCACGTATAATCTAGTTGTCCGACTGCCCTGTTTTTGGGAGCGTACAAAATTCCTGTGTACATTGATATACGGAGCCACCAATATGGAACTTTGTAGAACTGTGTAGTGTGCTTGAGTGAAACAATGCCTGTCCATACTTATCATTGCTTTATTTCCTAGCGTGCCTTTTCCACTCAGTCTTCCCTTGTGTCGTGATTCAGGAACACCAATGTCGTGGTATCGTCACGGCATATGCCATGGGATGGCTAAAGAGAGTGGTTCCTGCAATGGTCAACAGTGGTATCCAGATGCGGGTATGAGCACGAGCGACACGGTGACGTACCCAGGTTCGGGGCCCTCGTATGGAGGTAACACCCCTAATCCTGCTCTAGAGTGCATATGAGATATCACAGTACAATGGTGCTCCTTGAGCTGTATCCGGCTGCTCGGGGAGGCTAAAGGTAGACGAAGGTCTCTCTCCCAGAGCAGCTCTAAGACTAGAATGGCCAACGGATCGATCGTCCCCGCGCATGAGAGGGGTAGTGCAGCTTATATAGACGCTGGCAGTTTACAAAGAAGTCCCTATGACCTAGTGGCCGGCTCTGCCGGCTCCGGCTTTATTGCTCCTTCCCGAGGCGCTGTCGTCAGCAGCCGTTGAGGCTTGTCCGTCCTTCTGCCGAAGTCAGCGGCAACAGGACGTGCCAAGCATCGTGGGAGAGGTGTCTCTGTCGGCGCCGATAGCCTGTAGCAGTACGGTGCAGCCTGAGCCACGATGGCCTGTCCGACGGGGGCACTGTTGCTCCACAGTGCCCCCTACTTTACGGGAGATGAGATCAGCGTGGACTTTTGAACCCGGATCACCTTTCTAGTTCCTTCTCCTACAAGGCTCGCTAGCCTCGAGCCGGTCAGGGGAGAGACAAACACAACCGGATATGGCACGTAGAAGCCGGCCCAGCCACATCGCAGATGGACGCGGCTAGACCAGCGTAGACTTTGAGCCAGCCGGCTCACAAGGCAGCCGGCCACGGCTCCAACCGGCTGCTCCTCATCCGGCCTTTGCTGCGGGCCAGCCGGCCTTGAGCCAGCTGCTCCTAGTCTTTTGCCCTACCCGGGGTCTTCCCCCCGACATTAGCTGAAGCTGGCAAGGTCCTGCGCAGAGAAGGGCCTGGGAAGGTTTTCCTGGCCGTTAGCCTTTGATCCCATGAATCTTGTTTGAAAAGCACTCGAGGGGCCGGCTGAGAATTCTCCTTCAGCCGGCTGCACCCTCATTCGGCTTGCTTCATCCGGCTGCTCTCGAGCTGGACGCCGCTTATGTTTCGCGGATTTAATTTTCATAAGTGTTGAAGATATCTCTGCCTTGTTGGGAGAACACGGGCCGGCTTTGGAAGAGACATCCGACTGCGACTTGGGCGCGCCGGAGTCTTCGCCGCCTCGGGCCCTGTGCCCGACTTGACCGGCTCTGACGGCATCTCCTGTTGCGTCGCCTCGCCTGGTCACATCAATGTTCCTTCCAGATCTTCTGCGGTAGTGGGCGATGTGGCGCAGCCGTTATTAGTAACCGTTGGAGGCGTGGGGGAGATCGTGGCGCAATTAATCCGCGCATCGTGGCCCACGCCCTCCACCTGGCCGCCCGTCAGGCGCCTATAAATTGGGGCGGCGCGGCCCTGAGGCAGCCTCCCAGCTCTCTTCTTCTTCCTCGCGTCCGTCGCTTCGCCTCTCTCCTCCGCTCATTCGTTTTCTTCGCGCTCGGTCGATCTTGTCGGCGGATCTCCGGCGAGCTCTTGCAATCGGACGAGGCTGGCGTTCTCCGCCAACACGCAGCCGTCGCGTCATCGCTCCGGCAACACGGGGGGTCGTCCATCCACGGTACGCTTGCCTCCGCCGCGCTCGCCGTCGCCATGTTCTTCCTCGTCAAACTTTGCTTTCTCTTGGTCTTCCTCCTCTTCGTCCTCTACCACGGCGGAGATGGCTGATCTCCCCAGCGGCTCGTGGGAGGGTTCGTTCATCACCGACACGGATATCGCTCGTCTCGTGGGTCTCCGCCAAATCCCGATGCAAGTGATAACGCGAGCTCCGGGGAACGAGGTGGCGCCGTAGCCGGAGCCCGGCGAATGGGTAGTTTTCGGGGCGCACTGATACGTCCAAAACGTATCTACTTTCCCGAATACTTTTGCTATTGTTTTGCCTCTAATTTGTGTATTTTGGATACAACTAACACGGACTAACGCTGTTTTCAGCAATTGCTGGTGTCTCGTTTTTGTGCAGAAACTCGACTTTCAGGAAAAATCCCGGAAATAATCTCAATGGGCCTATTTTCACCGTGAAGATGAGAGGCCAAAAGGGCGAGCCAGGGGGCCCATGGCCCCCCACAACGGCGCGGGGAGGACGCGCCGCCCTATGGTGTGGGCGCCTTGGCGGCCCCGACGCTCTCCTTCGGGCTACATAACCCTTTCGACCTAAAAACGCCGGGGTTCGACCATATTTCCAGAAGACATCCAGAACTCCGCCCCATCGCGAAACTCCGCCTCGGGACCGAAACTCCGTTCGGCACTCCGCCGGGACGGGGAATTGGAGGGATCAACGCCGCCATCACCACCGAGGCCTCTCCATCGACCAGCCATGTTTCCCCCATCCATGTGTGAGTAATTCCCCCACTGTAGGCTGAAGGGGATGGTAGGGATTGTATGAGATTGATCATGTAATAGTCATAAGATTGTTAGGGCATGGTGCCTAGTATCCGTAGATGGTACTTTTATGATATTGTTGCAACTTGTTATGCTTAATGCTTGTCACTAGGGCCCGAGTGCCATGATTTCAGATCTGAACATGTTATTTATTCATGAAGATATTCATTGTTTTATGATCTTACCTGCAAGTTGTATACACATATTGCTATCCGGAACCCGAGGCCCCAAAGTGACAGAAATTGGGACAACCGGAGGGGAAGGCGGTGATTTGAGGATCACATGTGTTCACGGAGTGTTAATGCTTTGCTCCGGTACTATATTAAAAGGAGTACCTTAATTTCCAGTAGTTTCCCTAGAGGGTCGGCTGCCACCGGCTGGTAGGACAAAAGATGTTGTGCAAGTTTCTCATTGCGAGCATGTACGACTATATACGGAACACATGCCTATGGATTGATTAGTACTTGGATACCATTTTATTATTATTTGCAAATGCCCTACCTTGATTGTTACATGAATTCTCTCATCCATGCAACGCCCGTTCATCCATCCCTGTGCCTACAATATTTTAATCCTGCTGTTTACTATAATCACTACTACTGTCTTTGTTACACTGCTGCTGTCATTTCGCTACTCTTACTGCTATAAAACTGTTGCGATAAACTCTTGCGGGCAAGTCTGTTTCAGTGCAGCTGAATTGACAACTCCGCTGTTAAGGCTTACAAATATTCTTTGGCTCCCCTTGTGTCGAATCAATAAATTGGGTTTTACTTCCTCGAAGACTGTTGCGATCCCCTATACTTGTGGGTCATCAAGACTATTTTCTGGCGCCGTTGCCGGGGAGCATAGCTTTATTTGCAAGTTCACTTGGATAGATATTGTTCGCTGCAAATCCTCCATCATGGGTAAACCTCGCGATGCTAAAGTCGCCATATTACCATCCACTACAAGAAAAGGTACAACTCTGAGTACCTCTGCTGCTCTTGATTCACCATCTGTGATAAGTCAACTTGTTTCACCACCACAAGCTTCACGTGTTGGTATTTCTGCTGAATCTGAAAATTCCTCTGATAATTTTGATGATGCTTCTACTGTGCTTGATAATACTGGTTCATTAGGTCCTTTTCTAGATGCTACAATTGCTAGGTCTAGACAAATTGAAAATCTGAAACTCCTAATGAAAATACTGTTACCTGTTAATTCACCTGAGTCTGATGACCTTGATGAAGATTATGTGGAACTTGATGATGATTTTATTGATAAATGCAATGCTACTACTAGTACAAGTAACCTTAAAAAGCTTATTGCACAACATGTTGTTAGATATAAACTGTCTCCTGATCCTAAATTTGCCACATCTCCTATAAACATTAAGGATAAAGATTATGACTTTTCTCTTGATTTATCTCATATATCTATTGTTGAGAAAACACCCTTTCTGTGGTACTGAAAAAGAGAGTGCTGTAGAGCACATGAATGAGCTTTCTACTTTAAGTAGCTTGTTTTCTGATGATGTTAAGATACGTACTTATTTTTTTGCTAAGATTTTTCCCTTTCTCATTAAAGGATGATGCTAAGATTTGGTATAATAATTTGCCTCCTGATTCTATTGATAGTCCAAGTTGTTTGCTTGATGTTTTCTTTCGGAAATATTTTCCCGCTAGTGCTCAACATATTGCTCTGCAGAGAATTTATAGTTTTGATCAAGAAGATGGAGAGAAATTGCCTGAAGCTTGGGCAAGGTTTTTCTCTCTTATTAGAGCTCGGCCTGGACATGATTTGGAGAAGCATGATTTACTTGATATATTTTATAGTGGACTAACCATTGAGTCTAGGGCATACCTGGATAGTTGTGCTGATTGTGTTTTCAAGAAAAGAACTCCGGACGAAGCTGAATAATTGTTGGCTAAAATAAGCAAAAATCATGATGATTGGTCTACACCTGAACCAACCCCAACACCAATATTGAAGAAGAGGGGTATGATTGACAAAGGATTAACTTGTCAATGCCTACAGATTGTAGACTAGGGTTTTGCTAGAAGTAGAGGGCAAGTAGATCTCGAAGGTTTTAGGCGAAAAGTACTCGACGATTATGAAAACTAGGGTTCTATTGACAGTAGATTCGATCCTTTCTTTGTCCCTCGACTCCCCCTTATATAAGAGGTGGAGCCGAGGGTTTCGTTTTGTACAAGTTACAGAGTCCGGGACGGTTTCTAACTCATCCCGCCAGATTACAAATAACTCTTCCTATTACAACTCTAGCTTTCCTTAATATATCTTGGACTCTCGAATCTTCTTATTCTTCGGATAGTGGGCCTTCAGTAAACTCCGGGTACTATCTTCGGCAGGCCCATTTGGGATGCCTATGTCAGTAGCCCGAGATTTTGCTTGAATCGTAGAGTCAAGGGAAAATCTGTTTATATTTTTTCGAGAGCTTTTATTTATGCTTCTTCACATAAAATTCTATATTGTACAGGGATAACGGTAGTTGGGGCTAGTTCATCGACGGATCAGGTACTAGTTAACTGCTCTAGTGGCAATCCGCAAAAACCTACTTCAAGATCACGTCCCGGACATGATCTCGGGATACTGTAATTCGACAGGTGCCGCTTAAGGTCTTACCATTCTGTCGAGTCCCAGTCAAATTTATCGGGTACCTAACGCGTCCGTTAGGATTTTTCTTCGTATATGATACGGATAAAAGTAGCAGAGCGCAGTCTTTGGCGATGCCACGCCAGCGAGAACAGATCGGGGTCTTACCTTCGCAATTTTGCGGCATTCAGAAATTGATCGCAACTTTGGCGTTCTGAGAATATATTGTCGAGTGCTTTTCGCCTTTGGAATAGCACATTTTATTGAGTCATATTTGATGACGTATTTTGTCTTCCCGATGGGAGTATATGTAGAGTTATCTGTGTAACTCGAAATATACTTCTGTTTATTTTGATAAAATTCATCGGGCACGCGAACAGCGTTCCCGATGGGAGTAGCCCCCGAGGCTACATCCAAGAACTTGTGCTTGGGTGTAGGCTCCACAGATTAGTATCCTTTGCCGCTATATTTATAATCTTTCTCGACAATTTTATATTTATCGGGTGCGCGACCTGCGCTCCCGATGGGAGTAGCCCCGAGGCTATGAACAAATGCTTGCATTTGGTCATAGGCTCTCGCCTTTTCTATCTTGTCATATTCAAAATTTTCTATTTTTCCAAAGTAGCCCCCGAGCATTTGGGCAAAAACTTGTATTTGATCAAAGGCTCCCGAGATAACCTTGCGTTGTCGATAAACTCTCGAAAACTTGCAGTCGAATTTTTCTTTTATCTTGATGACGTCATTGCTGATGATAGCCACGATCTCTAGTTTTGGAAACTGACCATTATCACTTGTTTCGCTGCCTTGTGGGTCCCAATTCCTGTTCTGTCGGACACGTCGTGCAAGTGGGGGACACATGTTCTCCCTTTTTTCTGGCACACGTTCTGTAACCTCGTCAATGTTAAAATACCATTATGCCCTTGTATCCACGTGGTGATCACCTACTGCATTCTTTTTTCATCCGACGGTTCCGTCGCTTCACCGCACCTGTTATATAAGGTCCCCTTCTTCTTCCTCGAACACTTCCGCTCGCGCCGTTCCTCTGCTTTCCCAGTGCAAAATTTCTTCCTACGCTCCTCATCTCCCCAAGCTCTTCTCTTCGTAGCTGCCCCTCTCCGCCATTGTTGATGCCACCGCGTCGATTGACCAGGCACAACACACTGACTCATCGATGGCTGCCGCGGATCTAGGAGCGGCGAGTGGGAGAGGTCAAGATCACGAACCAGGACCTCAATCTGATGAAAAAGCTGGGGATTACCAAGAAACCCAAAGCGGTTTGCTTCCCCAGTGAAGAGAGCTACCCAACCCCTCCAATGGGGTATCGGGTAAGTTTTGTTGATCATCTCATCCGCGGTCTTTCCGCCCCATTCACCCTTTTCTTCGGGGATTACTTTATGTTTATGGTCTCCAACTTCACCACCTCACCCCCAACTCTATCCTTCACATTTCTATCTTTATCACCCTCTGCGAAGCCTTCCTTGGTGTCCAGCCTAACTGGGCATTATGGAAGCGCATTTTCTTTTGTCGCCGTAATGGCTCTGCCAATGTCGCCTATAATATAGGCGGCGTTGTTATTTCCGTTCGCTCCTCTGTCAACTATTTCGACGTCAAAATCCCTGACTCCGTTCAAGGATGGCGCAAGAAGTGGTTGTATATTCGCGAAGAAAACGATGGCTGCGCCGAAGACAATATTCCTCCTTTTGACGGTGCAGAAAATCCTTCGCCGCCGTTCTTGGGGACAGAAGCTACGAGGAAGAAAGGACTTCGACAGAGGCCTGATGACTCGTATCCATGAGTTGCAAAATACTCGTGGAAAAGAATTATCAGGCATCCAGATTACGGCGTACTTCCTTAGGACTAGGGTGCAGCCTCTTCGGCTCGCAAAAACCCTTAGGAATTACTGGCGATGAAGACGCAGATCGCTGTCGACGAATTTGGAAGTCAAAGATTTGGATAGACTTATCCGTAGGATTTCATCTCTTAAGAAGAAAGACTCCATCCCTTCCACTTGTCGCGTAAAACCATACAGCGCCGCCCATGCGCTTCCCAAGGTAAACATTGTCGTGTAATTTGTCTATTGCCTTGCTTTTTTGTGTTGTTATTCACTTCTGACAAACTTTCCCTCTTTTTATACAGGATCATCCAAATCTTGTTTCACTTCCTCCCCTTCCTGAAGGTGGAGAGGTCGAAGAAAGGGCTGTTATCTCCGATGATAACCCAGATGCCCCCTCCTTTACAAATGAACCCGCAGAATCTCGAAGATCTGCGGGATCCGACGAAAAAGAGGATGTCTGAAGCCACTGCATCGGCACAATCTCTTCTCCCCGCTGTTTCTCCAAGGAACAAGAGGAAAAGGGATGATGTCGAAGATTCCGGCACCTCCAAAGACGAAGCTGTTCCTTCGCACCAGAAGGCAGGCTATGATCCATACCTCGAGTCTCTCATCAGTTCGTAAGTACCCTTTTTCTTGTTTACTTGTGCTCGAAGATTCTTGTTTATCTTGCTTTTTATATTGTCGACACTTGCTCGTAGTGATGAAGAAGAAGTACCAGCTGCTGTTGTGGCTGCTCGCACGAGCACGTCACATACATTAGTCTCCTCGGATACGCCAGTCGAGAGAGAAGAAACGTCGCCTTCTCGGCAGAATATCGGCGTTGCTACTCCTCCGGCAAGCCCCCTTGTCCCTTCTCCAAAAAGGGCAAGGGTTGAAATAAATCCAGAGCTTACTCTTCAATCGAGTAGCTCTTCTAACCCTCTCTTGGATGATGTAAGTTGCTAAAACTCTTGTCGTTGTTTCTATTTGCTCTTATGTGTCGTCATTTTTCTCATGCCAACATTTTCTTTCTTTGTCCCCTTTTTAACAGCCTTTGATCAAAGAGCTTCTTCGCATCGGTGCCCAATTCGTTGGGTACCGTGATTACGCCAGCAAGAATGAAGGTACTGTTTGACTATTTTTTGCATCCTTTCTGCATGACTTGTCGATTTTTATAGCCAGTCTTTTCTTCCTTTTTTCAGAGTGGCGGAAGCCAACGAACGTCTGACACGCTTGCTCTAAAGTTAGAGCAATGTGAAGAGGCTCGTAAGAAGGCCGAGTCAGATGCGATTAAAGCTAGGCAAGAAGCTGACAAGGCCAAGTCTGATGCTGCTGGTGTCGAAAATCTTCGGAAACGTCGCATGACGCCGAGACTTCGCTAAGTGATCATAAGCTGCGCAATCTGCTCGCGCGCGGCGATCACCAAACGCATAAAGACGCAAAGTCGTCGATTTGTAGGTAAGCCTTTGCACCATTGCATACCCTTTGGGTTTTCCTTTTTGCACTTGTTTGTTGACACAAATTTCTATTTTTGTTTTGTCAGATAGGACCTCGCAAGAATTTGAGCTTGAAGATCCTGACAACGATGCTCTTCTGGACGCCGTGTCATTCCTTGAGTTTCATGGGTCGGAAGCGCGTGAAGGCATGGATGAAGCCAGGGCAGGGTTGTCGAAGCTTTTCCCCTACTTCTTCCCGAAGAAAGAGGAGCCTGCAACTTTCCTTGGCCTTGCCAAGTGCTTCAATCCTCCCGAAGATCTTGGTCTGAAGTTGCGCCATGAGAACATGAAGATTGCCGTGGAAAGCACTGTTGCCTTAGTTGCTGATAGTCAACAAACTATTGACTGGGCAAAAGTTGGCGACACGGAGCAAATAGAGCAAGCAAAATGGCGATCCTTGATTAAGGCGGCAAAGCTTAACACGAAGAAGATCCTGGCCTATCTTGGGATCAAGCCATCTTCGACTCCTAGCTCTTCAAGGCCGGAGGTCTAGTTTTTGCTTTCTTTCTTTCCTTTGCTTTTGTCGCCATTCTAGTCTTGGCGACAAGTTCCCAGCCAGTCCTTTAGGAGAACTTCTTTTGTAATGGCCATGTAAATTTTCTACAATCAATGAAATTCCTTTTGATGCTATCTTTGATTCGGGGATTTTCTTTTCCAGTTGATATTTGACAATTACTCAACGAATCCTTCTCCTCCCGATGCTGCTCCCGCGTCTTCCTTGTCGAAGAAAGTAAGAAACGACGACAATTACCTTGAAGGGTCTTCTAGCACACCTTTGTCGGAAGATTTACAAGAACTTCGACAACAACTTCAGTCCGTGAAGAAACAGTCGCTTATGCTTATGGAGCAATCTCGAGAATCTTCTCAAAGGGAGAAAATTGCGCTTCAACAAGCTCGGGATGCCATAACTGAAAAGGACGCCTGTTGCTGAGGCTGCCGCAGCTACATCTCGAGAAAATTCTATGCTCCAGCTGCTAACAGATGCTAGCTTGGATATGGCGGGTAAGTTTCATTGTCTTTGTCTTGCTTCTTCTTTTCCTTTGCTGCTTGCCTCCTTATTGCCCACTGAGTTGTTTTAAGAAACAATAGGTGCTTTTTGGATACTACAACTGAAGATGAACGTGTCGAGGCTCGTTCCAATGTTCTTCTTCGGCTTGCGCGTGAACATGGGTCGACTTTTGGGGCACACCTGAACGGACTCGCCAAATCGTGAGATTTCAAGATCGTGCGCTTCAGGTTCGCGAGTATCTTGACTTCTGTACAAGGACTTTGTCTCTGGTTTATGGTACTATGTTTCCTCGCAATAAGATGCCAGAGACTCTTCTGCGTTGATGGACAAATTTCGAGATGCTCCTCGCATCCACGGCTTTGTACGAGCCCAACTAGCTGCTGGCGCAAGGTTTGCGATGATCATGATAAAGATTTGCTACCCGAAGTTAGACGTAGGGCAAGTTGTCCCAAAGTGCCTGGAGAAGATGTCGAAGAAGAAGAGAAACTTCGGCAAATACGATGACATTGTTACTCCTGTTGCTGAAGATATGATGGATGAACTTCTTCGGATGGATTCCGAATTCTTCGTGAAGGGTAGCTACGCTGAGCATAGTACTCGCGCTGTAAATAATGAGCGCTTGACCATAGACAATTTATTGGGAAATCCTTGAAGATGAACTTATTCCGAAGTTTGTATCCTGTGTATACGAACTATATTGTAAAGTCATTTTATTTTTGTCGCCAAGCCCCCGGGCGTTTTGATTGCGATTGTTTATTATAATGCGAGGTTGTCCCAAGGCAAGATAATATACACTGTGTACTATTTTTTGCGGGTGCGAGCCCCCGAGCTTTTTGTTGATCACTATTTCGTCGATATCTCTTTTTTGCTTTGGCGAGGTATTTTTTTTTTTACCAAGGCAGGATGCTTCTTCTTGCGTTCGTCGACACTGTGTTTATATATATTGTATCATGTAGGGGAAAACCCCTGATCTTGTCGGGAAAAAGATATATAATTCCACTATCTTTATTATATTGCAGCACCGCGAGTCCGCCTCATTAAAAACCTTTCCCGGCCCCACTCGGTGCCCCAAAAGGAAAAGAGTGCGTCTGAAAACTCGCGGGCGTTTCAGTACATTGTATGTTTACAGAGGAGACTATATTTCGGCATCTAAGCGTAAAACGCCTGAGCTGTGCCACGTTCCGGATTTGGCTCGGCAATCTCTTCTTGTCTTTAATTCTGTATGCTCCTCCTTCGATTACTTCTGTGACGATGTAGGGTCCAAGCCATGGTGATTCTAGTTTTTCATGACTTTTTTGGTTGAGCCGCAGAACTAAGTCACCAACTTGAAAAGACCTTGGGCGCAATCGTCGGCTGTGGTAATTCTTCAGGTCCTGTTGATATTTGGCGACTCGTGACAGGACTTCATCTCGAGCTTCGTCGAGTGCATCAACGTCGTCCTCCAGGGCTTCCCTCGAGGTTTCTTCATTATACTCCGTGACTCTTGGAGAATCATGCTCTATTTCTATCGGCAGGACTGCTTCAGCTCCATGGACCAGAAAAAACGGTGTTTCTTGTGTCGCCGTATTTGGTGTTGTTCGGATACTCCACAACACACTTGGTAACTCCTCCGGCCAAGTATGCCGAGCTTTTTCCAGTGGGCCTAGCGGCGTTTCTTGATGCCATTGCAGATGATGCCATTGGCCTTCTCGACTTGTCCATTGGTCCGAGGATGCGCAACAGACGCAAAACTCAATTCTATGCCCACTTCGCACAATATGCTTTGAACTCCTTGGAAGTAAAGTTACTGCCGTCTGTGACGATGCTGTGAGGTACTCCAAAGCGAAATACAATGCTCTTCACAAACTTTATTGCGGATGCTGCATCTGGTGAATTTATTGGCTTCGCCTCTATCCACTTGGTAAATTTGTCGACAGCCACTAGCAAGTACTCATATCCTCCTGGCGAAGCTTTGTGCAATTTACCCACCATGTCGAGACCCCATTGAGCAAAGGGCCAAGATAGTGGGATTGGCATAAGTTCTGCTGCTGGCGAGTGAGGTCTTGCCGCAAATCTTTGGCACGCATCGCAAGTTCGCACTATTTCCTTCGCATCCTCGATTGCTGTTAGCCAATAAAATCCTGCTCTGAAGACTTTGGCTGCAATGGCTCGGCTACTCGCGTGATGCCCGCATATTCCTTCATGCACGTCCTTTAGGATGATCCTTCCTTCTTCGGGTGTAACACACCGTTGTAGCACACCCGAGATACTGCGTTTGTACAGCTCCCCTTTTACCACAGTAAAAGCTTTTGATTGCCTAATTATTCGCCTTGCTTCGACTGGATCGTCGGGTATGGTTTTCCTTAGGATATATGATATGTAATGCATCCATGGAATTTGCACCATCATGACTAGCTCTTGTTCTTCTTCTTCTTCTGTGTCTTTGGCGATACTCGAGGGTTTCTCTTTTTCTCCTTCTTTGTTTTTGCTGGCTTTGTTGATCTCTCGCTAATCTCTTCCCAGAACACACCTGGAGGAATCGCGAGGCATTGTGACCCGATGTTTGCGAGAACGTCGGCTTCATCGTTGCTCATCCTGCTGATGTGGTTTACCTCACAACCATCGAATAACTTCTCCAGCTCATTGTACACCTCTTTGTATGCTATCATACTTTCGTTGACTGCATCGCATTGGTTCATGACTTGCTGTGCTACCAACTGTGAGTCGCCGAAAATTTTTCGGGTTGCACCTTTCGCCATCTTCATCCCGTGTATGAGAGCTTCATATTCTGCTTCATTGTTAGATGCGTTTGGGAACGTCATCCGCAGAACATACTTCAACTTGTCGCCTTCAGGTGATACTAATATCACGCCTGCTCCAGCACCTTCCAATCTTTTGGACTCCGTCGAAGTTCATGGTCCAAGTTCTCGATAAATCTGGGGTCCCGTGTTTTGTAGCTCCATCCATTCTGCAATGAAATCTGGTAAGGCGATTTTATTGCTTTTCTTTTTCATACGTGATGTCCCAGGGGAAAGTTCTATTCCCCAAAGGAGACACGACCCGTAGCTTCTGGGTTGTTCAGTATATTTGATAAGGGAGCCTCGTTGACCACTATTATCGGGTGCGCCGAAAAATAGTGTCGCAATTTTCTTGCTGTCGTGAATACTCCATATGCTAGCTTTTGATATTGCGGGTACCGCTGTTTTGACGGCGACAGTACTTCGCTGATGAAATATACTGCCCTTGAACTCCATGAAGCTTGCCTTCTTCTTCCCTCTCGACCACTAGGGCCGTGCTGACCACGAGGTGTAGCTGCAATATACAAGAGAGAGGTTCTTTCTCTTTGGCGCCGCCAATATCGGTGGTGTCGAAATTGCTCGTTTGAGGTTCTCGAAGGCTCTGTCTGCTTCCTCGTTCCATTGAAATTTTCCCCTTGTTTGATCAATGCATAGAACGGCAGCGCCTTTTCTCCTAAGCGACGAATCTGCTTAAAGCTGCGACTCGCCCCGTTAGCTGTTGTATTTCTTTCAACTTTGTTGGCTTTCTCATAGTGACGATGGCCTGTATTTTTCGGGATTAGCTTCAATCCCTCTTGCTGATACTAGGAACCCGAGAAGTTCTCCGGCGGGAACTCCAAAGGAGCATTTTGTCGGGTTCAGCTTGAGGCAAAACTTGTCGAGGTTGTCGAAGGTTTCCTTCAAATCTTCGATCAAAGTCGACCCTTTCTTTGATGTTATTACGACATCGTCGATGTAGACTTGCACATTTTTTCCAATCTGTGTTGCTAAGCACTTCTGCATCATCCGCTGATATGTTGCTCCCGCGTTTTTCGACCAAAGGGCATTGTTTTGTAGCAAAACACGCCATAAGGTGTGATGAACGCTGTTTTGGCTTCATCTTCTTCTTTTAATCTGATCTGGTTATAACCAGAATATGCGTCCAAGAAGGAAAGACGTTCGCATCCTGCCGTGGAGTCGATGATTTGATCGATCCTTGGGAGGGGAAAGTGATCCTTGGGACAATGTTTATTGAGACACGTGAAGTCGACGCACATGCGAAGGACTATTGTGTGTTTCTTCGGCACCATCACTGGGTTAGCTACCCATGTGGCTTCTGTAGATATTTCTCTGATGAAACCAGCATCTTTGAGTCGGTCTATTTCAGATAACATGGCTTTGCGGCTAGGCTCCGAAAACGCCGCAAAGGTTGCTTTACCGGTCGTGCGAGAGGATCCAAATTGAGGTGGTGCTCGGCAAGTTCCTGGGTACTCCTGGCATGTCGGCTGGACACCATGCGAAGATTTTCCAGTGCTCACGGAGGAACTCCGACGAGCGCGCTTTCCTATGCGACATCCATGTTTGCGGCAATGGACGTCGTTTTCTTTGGATCTGTCGGGTGGATCTGTACCTCTTTTGAATCCTTGGTTATATTGAAAGTTGGCTCCTTAGAAGATCTTCCCACCTCTGGTAACACGTCATAATCAGTGAACCGTGGCGCCGCATATTCTGCTTGCATCCCGAAAGTTTCGACAGTCGATGAAAATCCTTGTCGCATTTATCAGATAACGCGAAACTTCCTTTGATTGTGATAGGTCCCTTAGGCCCGGGCAACCTCCACAACAGATATGTATAATGCGGCACTGCCATGAACCTGGCATACGCTGGTCGTCCCAACAAGGCGTGATATTGCGACGGGAAATCCACCACTTCGAACTCCATATTCTCTATCCTGTAGTTTTCTCGGGTTCCGAACTGTACGTCGAGGTTGATCTTGCCCAATGGGTAACTTGGCTTCTCTGGTGTAATCCCGTGGAAACGTGTGTCAGTTGGTTTCAGATTTGCTAAGGATATGTTCATCTTCCTCAATGTATCTGCGTACATGAGGTTTAAGCTGCTGCCGCCATCTATGAAGACTCTCGACACATCAAAACCAGCGATTACTGCGGGTAAGATGAGTGCGATTGTCTGGTCGAGGAACTTGCTGCGGATGATCTGCAATTGTGAAGCCGATGTCTTGCCCCGACCAATTTAAGTACTCGATGTTGGTGGAGGCATCTTCTGCCATGAACACTTGTCGCGAGATTACCTTCTGCGCCCTGTTTGATGGCATGGCTTTCTGAATCATCGAGACCGCACCGTTAGAATTAGGATCAACGTATGGAGGTGGGTGTGGTGCTGCCGCTATTCTGAGCTGGTGTCGATTTTCGTCGGTAATTGCGGGAGGAGGTGGAAGGTGGATCTCGCTCCTTGGCTCCCGAGGGTTTCTGTTATTTGCTTGAGCATTCGCAATTCCTGCGGCTCGCAACATTGCCTGGAAATTTCGGCAGTCCTTGGAGATGTCCTGATTGCCTCTTTCCATTGTTGTCGAGGTAAAAGTGCATTTGACATGGACCGTTCATCATCTCCTCAGGAGACACATAAGGTCTTTGAATCCTGGGTCCGCTATTTTGCCTGTTGCCGCGAAAGTCACCTCTATTGTCGCCTTGTTGCTCATTACTCCTTTGATAGTCATCTCGACTATTTCCTCCAGGATTTCCTCGGAAACCAGCCGATATATGGCGGGAGCATCGTTGTTGTAAAACTGGCGAGAAAATCGCCTTCTATTTTGATAATTTCGACCATCCTCTTCTAGCGACCTGTGTCGCTTGTTGTATATTGCGTCTTCTCCATCTGCCCATTTATTGGCTATCTCCATGAGTGCTGATATGGTCTTAGGGTTAGTTCTCCCTAAGTCCTCGATGAAATCTGCTCGGCGGACTCCTACCACGAACGCATCTATTGCCCTCTCGTCAGATATATCCTCTGCCGAGTTCTTTATGATGTTCCATCGCTGTATATACTTCCTCATCGACTCGTCGTGTTTTTGTCGGCATGCCCTCAGCTCTTCCAACGATGCAGGTTTCTTGCACGTGGATCGGAAGTTTTTCACGAAAATGTCCTCGAAGGTCTCCCAGCTGTCGATGGAATTTAAGGGGAGTTTCTTTATCCAAGATCTTGCGGCACCACTCAGGTGAACTTGGATACTTTGCATAGCTGTTGCTCTGGTTCCTCCTACCAGTTTATCATCTCGAGATAATCCACGAGCCAATCCTCGGGATCTTGCAGGCCGTCGAACTTCTTGAAATTCTCGGGTAACTTGAACCCTTTCGGTACTCGAGTTTTCGGACTCTTCTCGTAAAGCATGGGAGCCCACACATATCTTCGTCGGCAAGCTCTGGCGAGTGCGACGTCCCTTCTTTCTTGTCGCGCTCGTCCACCCTTACTTGGACTCGTGTCTCTTGCCCCACTTGTTCTTGGTGGGTCTTGAACTGCTGCGGTGGGTCGTGGACTATTTTGTCTAGGGTTTTCTTCGGGAGGCGTTGTTGCAAACGCTGTTCCCATAACTCCTACTCCAGCCATCGCCATATTGAACAATGGTTCTCTCGGGTCCCCGGAGGTGGTGGACGCCAAGATGTAAGCTTGTGTTGCCATGTAACCTGCCTCTGGCGTTTTTGGGATGATATTTCCTCTTTCGTCGATCGACATAAAGGACATGTCGAGATTTTGGATTATGTTTCCTCTCTCGCTTCGGGTATGTTTTGCAGCCGAGACATTGCTCTCCTCCGAGCTTCTCTGTGACTGTCTCCCGAAGTTCTAGATTGTCGACTTAAATCTGCTCGGCGTATGCAGAAGCTGCTTCTTTTCTCCTATTCGGGATGCTTGTCTGTTTTTCAATTCTCTGCTTACTCGAGCAAGTCTATATTGATATGCTTGAAGTTCTTGTACGGTAGCAGTGGTGGTCATAGGTTCCGAACCATCCATGGCTTTCGCAGCCCTATCCCACGCTTCTTGCGGGAGCCGTACTCTTGCGCGAGTTGAGGATCCAGGATATTTAGTGCCTAAGCCATGTCTGAGATCAGCGGGATCGACGTATGGATTTCCCAACTCGTCGAAAGCCTCTGATGTTTGCGGGTCTGATGTGCCTGCCCCTTCTACCACATAGATCTGATGATATTTTGTGCATTGATTTTTATCGGGATTGGTGACACCATCATATAGAGTGGTGAAGACCTTTCCGATGGCAGCAGACTTGTCGATGAAGTTGAAGCTGTCGACGTCGGAGTCGCTGCTTATAAAGGAGTCCGCAGACGACTCGAAGGATGTGTTGCTGAAGATCTTGGCGAGCTTTCCGCTTGCCTTGTTGCGAAGTATGTCGACGAAAACTCCTCGTCAGTCGACGAAAAGTTAGAATCGACCGCTGAGAATTTCGACGAGATCGGAACTTCGAGACGGTAGGATCCTTCCTTGTTGACACCAAATCAGAATTTTCCGAACGTCATGGTGATGGGCTCCTCCAGATAGGCACATGCATCCATACGGGAGGGCGAGGAATAAAATTGAATAGATCAGTTTTTCCCTTGTTACCTCGATCCATCGCGTTGCTTGCTGTTGATGAAGTCGAAGATCTTGAACGTGCCATCGAGATCAGCTCCTTGCAGCCTCTAATTCCCACGGACGGCGCCAATTGACAAAGGATTAACTTGTCAATGCCTACAGATTGTAGACTAGGGTTTTGCTAGAAGTAGAGGGCAAGTAGATCTCGAAGGTTTTAGGCGAAAAGTACTCGACGATTATGAAAACTAGGGTTATGTTGACAGTAGATTCGATCCTTTCTTTGTCCCTCGACTCCCCCTTATATAAGAGGTGGAGCCGAGGGTTTCGTTTTGTACAAGTTACAGAGTCGGGACGGTTTCTAACTCATCCCGCCAGATTACAAATAACTCTTCCTATTACAACTCTAGCTTTCCTTAATATATCTTGGACTCTCGAATCTTCTTATTCTTCGGATAGTGGGCCTTCAGTAAACTCCGGGTACTATCTTCGGCAGGCCCATTTGGGATGCCTATGTCAATGATTGAGTTAAATGATGAAGATATGAGGGAAGCCAAGAAATCTCTTATGGAGAAAGGTATTAAATCTGAAGATGTGAAGAATTTACCTCCTATAGAAGACCTATGTAAGATAATTCCCCCTTCATCCACAATTGAGGTACATTCCCTTCAACTCTTTGATAGAGGAGATATCCCTTATTCAAAACCTCCTGATCAATGTTTAGATGAATTTGATAATTATATTGTTAAGCAAAATAATTTTAATATGAGAGTAGAGAATCATCTAATGGAAAATTCTCAAGCTATTAGTAAATTGCATGATATTGTGGAGAGAACCTCCAATGATGTTAAGATGCTTGTTAAACATTTTAATATGAGTCAAACTCAAATTGATCAACTTACTAAAGTGCAAAATGACTTGTTAAAAAATACTCATGAAGAAAAACATGCTTATGAAGTAACAACTAGAGGCGGTGTTTCTACCCAGGATCCTCTATATCTGAAGGGCATCCCAAAAGAATTGAACAAGATTCTCAACGAACTAAAAAACTAGTAGTCCTTCTAAAAAAGAAGAAGAAACATAAAACTGTAGAATCCTCTGAACTGTTAATGATCCTAATAGTCTTTCTATTTCTGATGCTGAAACTGAAAGTGGTAATGAACATGATGAAGATAATGATAAGAATGATACTCATGATAAAGAAGAGATTGAAAAAGAACCTGAAAAGCATGCTAAAAGTAAAAAAGTACACTAAAGAAGATTTTATTGCTAAGAAACATGGTAATGAAAGAGAACCTTGGGTTCAAAAGCAAATGTCTTTTCCTGCTAAGAAACTAAAATCAAAGGAGGAGGAACACTATAATAAATTTTGTGATTGGATGAAACCTTTATTTTTGCAAATCCCTTTGACTGATGCTATTAAATTGCCTCCTTATTCAAAGTACATGAAAGATATTGTCTCTAACAAAAGGAAAATTCCAAATGAGGAGATTTCCACTATGCTCGCTAATTACTCTTTCAATGGCAAGGTTCCAAAGAAGCTTGGGAGACCCAGGTATACCGACTATTCCTTGTTCCATCAAGAATAATTATGTTAGAACTGCTCTATGTGATTTGGGAGCAGGAGTTAGTGTGATGCCTTTTTCTCTTTACAAGAGACTTGATTTAGATAAGTTTATACCAACTGATATATCTTTGCAAATGGCTGATAAATCTACTGCTGTTCCTGTTGGTGTATGTGAAGATGTTCCTGTTCAAGTTACTCAAAATTTCTTAATATTAACTGATTTTGTTGTGTTGGAGATGCCTGAAGATGATAATATGTCTATTATTCTTGGAAGACCCTTTCTTAATACTGCAGGGGCTGTTATTGATTGCAATAAAGGGAAAGTTACTTTCAATGTCGAAGATAAGGAACATACTGTCTATTTTCCCAAGAGGATTGATAAAGTATATGGAGTTAATACAATTTTTAATTTGAAAACTATCAAGGTGGGATCCATTGATTGTCTTATATATGAGCCTAAAGAAGAATATCAAACTCTTGTGATTGGATCCATATCAATTCAATATAAGGTAACACGATTGATTTGAGGTTTATTTCTTCTTATGTCATATAAAATTTATTTGGTAGCAAGACTTGATCAACCTTGTTAACAAGTATATTTTAAATACATAGAAGAGCTAAACAAAATTTCTTTCTTCCTCCACTTGTTTTACTTGCTGTAGCACTTTTTGTTTTGCAAGACGTTTTAGTTGTTTAAGATTTTGGAAATCATTTTCCTGCGCTGTAATAATTACTTTAACACCCAGAAATGTGCATTTTTCGAAGTTCTAAAAAATTTACAAAAATTATACCGTTGGTCTTATTTTTCGAAGAGCTACCTGGGAGCACCGGGGCTGACCCGAGTGGGGCACCGGGGCTGGACCCCATGGGCGGCGCGGCCGAAGGAGGGCGCGCCACACGTGGTGTGGGCCCCTCCTTGCCCCACTCACTCATCTCTTCCTCCCATCTCACTCTCTCTCCCGAAAAACTCGTACTCACTTTCTCTCACTCGCGTTTCTGCTCAAGACCTCAAGATTTCTCGATCTCTTTGCTCAGCCCAGATTTCTGTTTGAAATTTGGCACATTTGCTCTCCGGTATGTGACTCCTTTGATTATCCAAATAGAATTTTGTTTGGTTGAGTATATCTTGAATATTTTGCTGCTGTAGGTAACATGTTTAGTGAGCTTGCATGCTTGTTCTAAGTTGTAAAAATTTGTTTTGATGCATGTTTAGTACTCTAGCAAGTTCCTATAGTAGTTCCCTCAATTATATACCTTGAAATCAAATTTTATAATGATTGTTGAAAAATTTCAGAAAAGGAAAATGGACAACCACAACTTTGGAGAGGTGTTCGAAAGAGAAACGACGAGCACGGGGAGGCCCTCAAGGGCATCCACTCGGATTAGACGATCCTATAATGAGGACGTCATCGCACCGAGCTTCGAAGTTGAAGAAGATAATGGAGTCCATAATGCTTCATCTTTTCCATGTTATGACTTTTTGCGTAATGCAGGGTTGCTCGATGAGTTCTTATTCCTCGTCAATAATGTGGGCTTGACCACTTATATGGAAGACGAGAGGAGCCAATATTACATGTTAACCAAAATCTTTGTTGATAGCTTCAAGTTCAACAACTCGCACTTCACGCCAACAGTTACATTCAGGATTTATGATAATCCTATTACTATGAAGTTGAAGGATTTTTGTGCTGCATTGGATATTGCCCCTGTAGGTACCTTAAAGAAGATCGAGGACAATCCCAAGGCTTTGGTGGAGCTCTACCGAGAAGTCACCAATGATGATAGCCGCACCATTCAGCGTGGCAAGATAAGAAACATCCAACTCCCCGCCATTAGATATTTCGCTTACTATATTGCTACTAGCATTCTTGGTAGGGAGAATAATAGTAATATTTCTAGCTATCATCTTGCTTTCTTAGTTGCTGCACTTACTGGAAAAACACCTTATCATCTTGGTGCTCTTATTGCCCGTCGTTTGTCCGCTAAGGGACCTATCTATGGAGGAATTATTGCATCGCGTATTTTGACACATCTAGATCTTCCTCTTGACCCTACTGATGTGAAACTAACCCCTGCTAGGCTTGATATTGCTGCTATGAAGAGTCACCAATTTGTTACAACTGACTCTAGTTTAGATAATATTGTTTATAAAATGTTGTTTATTGACGGGGATGAGAGGGAAATCCCCTTGCCGCAGACCGATTTGTTCAGTGTTCACAGGAAACCGTGGTCGCGCTCCAAGGAGGAGGTGGATGAACAGCTGAGGATACATGGTTTCCACCAGCGCATGACTCCGAGGATCTTGAGCCCTCCTACGGGTACACCGTCACGTATCTGGTGCATCCTCCAGCACATACCCGGAACAGGGTCCTTCTTTCATACTACGGAGACACCACTTCATGGGGACGGTGGGAATGATCTCCACTTAGGCCAAAAGCCTAAGCTTGGGGGGAGGTATGCCGGCATCACTCATTCATTGCATATTACGATTGCTGGATACTTGTATATACTTGTTTAGCTTCTTAAAGTGGTTTCTAATGAGAGGGAGATGATATTTGGTGAAGTGCTGTCTAAAAACAGATTCTGGGCTGTTACTAAAAAAATTCCTGTGCACAGCCAGAGTGTTATTTTGAGTTGCAATTTTTTTCGCATGTTTCCCAGGTTGTTATCTAACTTTCATTAGTTGAACACTTTTCGAACTGAGCAGCGGAAGATTTTTGTAAAAATCGATTACTGTACTGCTGTCAGGTTTTGACAGATTTCTGCCATCCTACTTTTTTGTGTTTCTTTTAGTTTTCATCCTCTTGTTTTTGCTTTGTCTCTTTCCGAAAACACAAAAAGAACAAATATATTTCTGTTGTTTCTCTTCACCTTTTGTTTATTTGGTTCTTTGCTCCTATTTTACCTTATTTGCTATCGTTGGTTTGCTATGAGAAAATCCAAAAAGATTTTGCTTTGTTTGCTTGTTTCCTTTTGTTCTTGTTTCTAACCCGAAAACACCAAAAATATTTGTTGTTCTTCTTTGGTTTTGTAAAGTTTATTAGGGAGTTCAGCGGTCTCCGGTGGTTGGAGCTTGGTTTCATTCCATATTATTATTCAAGCTGCACAAGTGAAAGGCAATAATGACGATCTACGGCAACTTGACTGTGGTGAGAGGCTGGTATGAACTCTATTTGTTTTCATTTTTGTACATATACTCATCCATGTGAGCATGCTTAGTTGGTTCATGTGAGGTATATGTCTAGTAGTTCATGATCTCTCATGATTAGTTCCAATCTATTAATAATGAGTAGCATGTCATGAATATTCGCTTGCATTGTTTTATTCATAGATAGGTATGACATTGTGGTATCCTCCTCTGAATAATTCACTTGAATCGACTTGGCACATGCTCACGCATGCATATGACTAAACAAAAGTCAATTAAGCCTCGATGATTTACTTTGCTTCAGAGTTCTTGTATCACTTTTATGCCTCCGTTAATTTTATTTTGTCGCAAGCATGATTATGATAGTTATTACTCTCTTGATTGTCGCTTCCCAGTCTATTGCTAGTCTTCACTTGTACTGAGCGGGAACGATGCTCGTGCTTCCATATACCTTAAAACCAAGTTGTTCCAAAGTGTCCACATAAATACCTATGCATGGCATTTCAAACCATTCCAAGTAAATTCTCATGTGCTACCTTTAAACATTCAAACTACTTCTCAATTTGTGTCAATTTTTTATAGCTCATGAGAAGTATGTGGTGTTTTATCTTTCAACCTTGTCATTTACTCTGACAGACTTTCACCAATGGACTAGTGGCACATCCGCTTATCCAATAATTTTGCAAAAAGAGATGGCAACGGGGCTCCCAGCCCCAATTAATTAACCTTCATTGATAATTCTCTTCACGTGTTTTGCTCTGATTCATCAGTAAGCAACTTAACCTGCAAATAGATACTCCCCCATGGTATGTGAATGTTGGAAGGCACCCGAGGATTCGGTTAGCCATGGCTTGTGTAAGCAAAGGTTGGGGGAGTGTCATCCATAATGAAACTAAAATGCATGTGTAAACAAAAGAGAAGAGGGATGATCTACCTTGCTGGTAGAGATAGCGTCCTTCATGGGAGCCGCTCTTGAGAGTCTGGTTGGCGAGGTGGTTAGAGTACCCACTATCATTCGTTGACAACAACAAACACCTCTCAAAATAATTTTTCTGTCTTTGAAAAATGAAAAGCTCTAGCACATGTTAATCCTTGCTTCCCTCTGCGAAGGGTCAATCTTTTACTTTTATGTTGAGTCACCATCCTTCTTTGAGCACCTTCTTGAGAGCAACTGTCATTCTTAGTATAATATGCTTGTCCCAAAATATGATCAGCTGTGGTATAACTTTGATGCTTTTATCTTTGACAATCTTTACTTCTAGTCTTTCCATGAACTTCAGAGGTGCCTGGGCATTTATGTTTTGCTGTACAAATACGGGCAAGCGAGATACCACTTTATCATATCTTTCTATGAACATTGCAATCCTGCTTATGGAAGTGTTTCATGATGCTTGTTATTAGTTTGTTGGTATCTCTTTCATGATTGACATAGCTATTAGATGACTTTATTTGCATGTATCTTATTATGAATTGCTTAAGTACTTGCCATAGCATGAGAATATTTACATCATATGAGCAAGTGTGTTCGTGAAAGTTCTTTTATCGCACTCAGTTGTTAACTGAATTGCTTGAGGACAAGAAATAAGCTAAGCTTGGGGGAGTTGATACGTCCAAAACGTATCTACTTTCCCGAACACTTTTGCTATTGTTTTGCCTCTAATTTGTGTATTTCGGATACAACTAACGGACTAACACATTTTCAGATTGCACTGTGGTCTCGTTTTTGTGCAGAAACCGACTTTCGGAAAATCCCCTAAATAATCGCAATGGGCCTATTTTCACCGTGAAGATGAGAGGCCAAAAGGGCGAACCAGGTAGCCCATGCCCCCACACCACGGCCGGCGCGGCCTGGAGGGGGGGGGGGCGCCGCCCTATGGTGTGGGCGCCTCGGTGCCCCCGACGCTCTCCTTCGGGCTACATAACCCTTTCGACCTAAAAACGCCGGGGGGTTCGACCATATTTCCAGAAGACATCCAGAACTCCGCCGCCATCGCGAAACTCCGCCTCGGGACCAGAAACTCCGTTCTGGCACTCCGCCGGGACGGGGAATTGGAGGGGATCATCGCCGCCATCACCACCGACGCCTCTCCATCGACCAGCCATGTTTCCCCCATCCATGTGTGAGTAATTCCCCCGCTGTAGGCTGAAGGGGGTGGTAGAGATTGGATGAGATTGATCATGTAATAGTCATAAGATTGTTAGGGCATGGTGCCTAGTATCCGTAGATGGTACTTTTATGATATTGTTGCAACTTGTTATGCTTGATGGTTGTCACTAGGGCCCGAGTGCCATGATTTCAGATTTGAACATGTTATTGATTCATGAAGATATTCATTGTTTTATGATCTTACCTGCAAGTTGTATACACATATTGCTGTCCGGAACCCGAGGCCCCAAAGTGACAGAAATTGGGACAACCGGAGGGAAGGCGGTGATGTGAGGATCATGTGTTCAGTGTTAATGCTTTGCTCCGTACTCTATTAAAAGGAGTACCTTAATTTCCAATAGTTTCCCTAGAGGCCCGGTGCCACCTGGTAGGACAAAAGATGTTGTGCAAGTTTCTCATTGCGAGCACGTACGACTATATACAGAACACATGCCTATGGATTGATTAGTATTTGGATACCGTTTTATTATTATTTGCAAATGCCCTACCTTGATTGTTACATGAATTCTCTCATCCATGCAACGCCCGTTCATCCATCCCTGTGCCTACAGTATTTTAGTCCTGCTGTTTACTATAATCACTACTGCTGTCTTTGTTACACTGCTGCTGTCATCTCACTAATCTTACTGCTATAAAACTGTTGCTACTGATAAACTCTTGCGAGCAAGTCTGTTTCCAGGTGCAGCTGAATTGACAACTCTGTTGTTAAGGCTTACAAATATTCTTTGGCTCCCTTGTGTAGAATCAATAAATTGAGTTTTACTTCCCTCGAAGACTGTTGCGATCCCCTATACTTGTGGGTCATCACGCACTTCGATCAGGGGCTGGGGCTGCCGGCTTCAGCCTTCTTCCGGCACTTCTTGGACTTCTTCGGCCTGCAGCCGCATCACCTGCCGGCTATCGCCTTCGTGACGCTGAGCTGCTACGTGGCCTTCATGGAGGGCTATGCCGGCTTGTGGCCAGACGTGGAGTTCTGGAGCCGACTATTCTTCCTCAAGGCTCAAACTACTGACTGCCACCTGCGAGCCTACGGCGCCGCCTCCATCTACTTGCGCACGTCCACACCCTTCCCGAAGATCCCGACTGTGGACTTGGTGAAGAAGTGGCAGACGACGTTCTTCTACGTGAAGAACGAGAACCCGAGGTTCGACTGGGTGAACCTGCCGGATTACAACCCGGAGCCGCCGACTGCCCGACTCAACTGGGGCACCAACTACAAGCCGGCCGACCCGGAGGCGGAGGTGAACATGCTCTGGGAATTTCTCCGAGAGTGTGTTACCGAAGAGCGGCTGTGCGCCACCGACCTCCTCTGCTGCTACGCCTACCACCGGGTGCTGCCTCTGCAGGCACGCACCAACAAAATCTGCCACATGTCCGGCCGGTTCGACCCGACCCGGACGTCCAAGCTGGAGCTCACCAAGGCCTAGGTCGCCAAGCGGGTCAACTTTGTCTCCCAGGCCAAGTTGCCGGACAACTGGGGCTGGGGGATGGAGCCCTACGGCCAGAAGGAGCTGCCGCCTCTGGTAAGTTCTCTTTCTTCTGGCCCAATGCCAGCTTGCGGCTGCGTGGCCGGCTTTGTCTTATTGTTTGCTTGTTGTTTGCAACTCTTCGCCCGACAGCAGGTTGAGGACGGCGACCTGGCGCTGAAGAATTGGACGCCGGATCATGTTGTCCCGGCTGACCAAACCAGCGACGACGAGAGCCCGGACGCTGCTGAGCAAGCCGCCTGTGGGCAAAATGATCCGCCGCCGTCTCCGGAGCCGGAGGAGGAGGAGAAAGGGGAGGAGCAGGCGCCGTCTGCCTCAGAGCCGCTCCGCGCGGTGCCCCTGTCGGTAAGGCCGACTGCGGCTTCCACGTCTGCACCCAAGGTGCGGAAGCGGACCACCGAGCGAACCACCACCCAGCTCGAAGCAAAGCTGAAGAAGCAGCACCGGGCGGGGCCGAAGGCGGTCCCTGAAGCATCCGGGTAAGCTTTTTCTCTATTGTTGCTTGTTTGATTCCTTTTCTTTCCTCTTTTTCTCATCTTTCTTTTTTTACTTGAACCAATCTAGGGCTGCGATTAATTTGGCCAAGGGCGCCAGCTCTAGCCCGGCTTCAAGCGTTGTGTCGCCGCTTCAGCGGCAGAGGAGGGAGCCGACTCCGCAGCCTCCACCACGTTCGCGCACGCCGCCTGTTGTCCCGCCGCCTGCTGCGAGGGCGGGTCCTTCAGCAGCACCTTCGCCCGGCTCTCGAAGTGAACCGGCTCGCCGCGCCAGCCCTTCCATAGATGACCTCTTTCTGTGCCGCAACCGGCTTTTAGGGCCCGCGGCCGGAGCCGGCAAGGCCGCACCTGACGTTGTCGTCCTCGACGCGAGCCCGGATGACGCGCCGCCTCCACCACAATTCACCATCCCCATCGGCCCAACAGGCCCAGCCGTGCTGCCTCCAGCTTCGGAGCCGGCGAGGGAGGAGCCGGTGGGGCAGCAGCCGGCTCGCCCGGCTGACGTAGATGCCAGGGAGCTGGTGAAGGCGAAGGGCCCGGCTTAAGCGCCTCAGGAGCCGATGCCGCCGGTGGTCGGCCTCCACGTTTCTCCGGCCACCTCGTTGCTGAACGTAGTGTCCGCCCCCGACTCCAGCCTGGGCTCAGCCGGCACCATGGAGAAGGAGTGGTGCCGGGCCGACGCCTGCGAGGTGACCAGCCGGGAGGGGAACAGGGGGGTGGCATCCATAGAGATGTTCTTCTCCAGCTTCCGCGCTTACGCCAAGGCCGCAGCCGCCGAGACCGAGAGCCGCCTGACACGGCTGGAGACGGCCGACAAGGTTAGTTCGCATCTGTGCTGTTTTTTGCAATTTTAGTATTGTATTGGTAGCCCCTCGAGGCACGGGCCGGCTGCTTGGAGCCGGTCCGGGTTTCGTTTAAATGCTTATTTTTGGCTTTTCTTCAGACGGTTGAGGACAGGCGGACCGCCCTGTACAACCGGCTCGTGGCCAGCTACCACAAGGCCAAGATCGAGCGGGGCGACATGGCCCGCGAGCTGGAGGCTGCCAAGGGTGAGGCTTCTTCTCTTTGACTTGTGTCTTTTCTTTCTTTTGTTTAGCCGGCTGACGGCTTCCACTTGCCGGCTTGCAGCTGCTGCCGTCCGGGTCCCTCAGCTGGAGGAGGATCTTCGGGCCGCCCACGCCCTATGCACCGAGAGAGAGAAGGCGGTCCAGGCCGCAGCCGCCAAGGCGCAGGAGACCGAGGGGGAGCTGGCGCGGCTGCGCCGACTCCAGGCTAACCACATCACCGAGCTCGACTCTATCAAACGGGTTGAGCAGGAGAAGGTGGACAACCTCAGCAAGCGGCTGGAGGAGGTGGACCAGCAGCGTCTGAAGCTTCGTGACGAGGTGACCTCCAAGTCGAACGAGCTGACGGCTACCGCCAAGAGCTGGGTGGCAGAGATAAGCGCACTTGACCGCGGCTTGGCGGGTAAGTCCTTGCTTTTTTCTATTTTCCATCCTCTTGCCGGCTTTCGGCTGTCGGCTGCCGGCTTATGCAGGCAGCCGGCGGCTGAAACAACTTTGAACATTTGGTATCTCCATCTTCAGGCTGGGGCAGGCGGCGTTTCTTCGCCGGCTGCCGCCAGTCTTCTCTTTGAACTTCGATGATCTCCATCTTCAGGCTGGGGGCAGGCGGCGTTTCTTCGCCGGCTGCCGTCAGTCTTCTCTTTTTTCTTTACTTTGAAAATTTGCATTTTTTCTGTTCTTTCCCCGGCTTGCGGCTGACTGCAGTCGGCAGGGACCTGCCGGCTGTTGCCAGCCGGATCTTCAGGCTTTTAATATGCTTCATCTTTGCAGCGGCTTTCCCCGAGGCACAGGAGGAGGCGTTAGCAGCGGCCGGCAGGGCGCGGGAGGCTCGGCGGCAAGCCACCGGCGAGGAGAGCTCTGCGCACTTCTTCATGGACGATTACCTGGCGTCCATGGCCGCCCCCGTCGAGCCAATAACTATGCTGGGCTACGAGCTCAGGAAAGCGGTGGAGGAGCTGTTCCGGCTGCTTTGGCCAACAGAAATTTAGCCTTGATGTGCGTAGATATACACGTCCGTTGGGAACCCCAAGAGGAAGGTATGGCGTGACTCGGCAAGTTCCCAGTATGAAACCAAGGTTATCGAACCGGAAGGAGCCAAGAAGCACGTGAAGGGTTGGTGGAGGAGTGTAGTGCGGCGCCACACCAGGGATTCCGGCGCCAACGTGGAACCTGCATAACACAATCAAAGTACTTTGCCCCAACGTAACGATGAGGTTGTCAATCTCACCGGCTTGCTGAAAACAAAGGATTAAACGTATCAGTGGAAGATGGTGTTTGTTTGCAAAGAACGGTAAAAACAGTTGCAAGTAGAATATATTCAGATGTAAAAGAATGGACCGGGGTCCACAGTTCACTAGAGGTGTCTCTCCAATAAGATAACTAACATCTTGGGTGAACAAATTACGAAGTGGGCAATTGACAAATAAAGATTCAATACATATCAATGATGATTACTATGTGATTTAATCAGGGCATTACGACAAAGTACATAGACCGCTATCCAGCATGCATCTATGCCTAAATAATCCACCTTCAGGTTATCATCCGAACCCCTTCCGGTATTAAGTTGTAAACAACAGATAATTTCATTAATGTAATCAACACAAATATCCTTAGACAAAGCATCGATGTTTTATCCCTAGTAGCAACTGACATCCACAACCTTAGAACTTTCTGTCACTGTCCCAGATTCAATGGAGGCATGAACCCACTATCGAGCATAATTACTCCCTCTTGGATTTACAAGTATCAACTTGGCCAGAGCCTCTACTAGCAACGGAGAGCATGCAAGAACAAAAACAACACATATATGATAGATTGATAATCAACTTAACATAATATTCTATATTCATCGGATCCCGCCAAACACAACATGTAGCATTACAAATAGATGATCTTGATCATGTTAGGCAGCTCACAAGATCTAAACAATGATAGCACAAGCGGAGAAGACAACCATCTAGCTACTGCTATGGACCCATAGTCAAGGATGAACTACTCACGCATCAATCCGGAGGCGGGCATGATGATGTAGAGCCCTCCCGTGATGATTCCCCTCTCCGGCCGGAGGCGATCTCCTGAATCCCCGAGATGGGATTCGCGACGGCGCGCTCTGGAAGGTTTCCGTATCGTGGCTCTCGGTACGGGGGGTTTCGCGACGAAGGCTATTTGTAGGCGGAAGGGTAGGTCAAAGGGCGTCACGAGGGCCCACACAACAGCCGCGCGGCCGGGCTTGGGCGCGCCGCCCTGGTGTGTCGCCACCTCGTGGCCCCCTTCGTCCCCTTCGGTCTTGGAAGCTTCGTGTAAAAATAGGCCCCCGGGCGTTGATTTTAACCAATTCCGAGAATATTTCCTTACTAGGATTTCTGAAACCAAAAGCAGAAAACAGGAACCGGCACTTTGGCATCTTGTTAATAGGTAAGTGCCTGAAAATGTATAATAATGCTGCAAAGTATGTATAAAACATTCAAGTATTGTAATAAAAGTAGCATGGAACATAAGAAATTATAGATACGTTTGGAGACGTATCAAGCATCCCAAGCTTAGTTCCTACTGCCCTCGAGTAGGTAAACGTAACACAAATAATTTGAAGTGACATGCTAGCAACATAATCTTGATCAACATTGTTGTAAAGCATATGAGATGAATGGAGTGATCTGAACAAAAGATTGCTAACAAAGATAATGACTAAACAAATGAATCATATAGCAAAACTTTTCATGAATAATACTTTCAAACAAGTATCAATAAGACTTGCATAAGAGCTAACTCATAAGCAATAAATTCAAAGTAGAATGCATTGAAGCAACACAAAGGATGATTAAGTTTCAACAATTGCTTTCAACTTGTAACATGTATATCTCATGGATATTTGTCAACATAGAGTAATATAACAAGTGCAATAAGTAAACATGTAAAATCAATGCACACAGTTAACACAAGTGTTTGCTTCTAAGATAGAAAGAAGTGGTAAACTGACTCAACAATAAAGTAAAAGAATGGCCCTTCGCAGAAGGAAGCATTGATTACTATTTTTGTGCTAGAGCTTTTGTTTTGAAAACATAGAAACAATTTTGTCAACGGTAGTAATAATTCATATGTGCTATGCATAATACTTCTTACTAAGTTGCATGTCTCATGCATAGATTACTAATAGTGCTCGCACCTTGTCCTACTTAGCTCGGAAGAACGGATTATCATCGCATAACATATGTTTCAACCAAGTGTCACAAGGGTACCTCTATGCCGCCTGTACAAGTGTCTAAGGAGGAAAGCACGCACGGATTTCTCTTTTGATCAACTTAGACATCCATACCGGGACAACATAGACAACAGATAATGGACTCTCTTTAATGTAGCATTCAACACAGTAATATTCTCATAAGAGATTGAGGTTTTATGTCCAATTTGAAACTTCCACCATGATACATGGCTTTAGTTAGCGGCCCAATGTTCTTCTCTAACATATGCATACTCAAACCATTTGATCATGAAATCGCACCTTCAGACAAGGCGAACATGCATAGCATCTCACATGATATCCAACATTGGTAAAGTTGATGGTGTCCCCGAGCATGGTTACCGCTCAACAAGCAACTTATAAGAATTAAGACACATAACTACATATTCATCAATACAATAGTTTTTAAGCTATTTGTCCCATGAGCTATATATTGTAAAGGTAAGGGAATGAAATTTTAAAGGTAGCACTCAAGTAATTTACTTTGGAATGGCAGAAAAATACCACATAGTAGGTAGATATGGTGGACACAAATGGCATGGGTTTTGGCTCAAGGTGTTTGGATGCACGAAAGCATTTACTCTCAGTACAAGGTTTGGGCTAGCAAGGTTGTTTGAAGCAAACACAAGTATGAACAGGTATAGCAAAACTCACACAAGAACATATTGCAAGCATTATAAGGCTCTACTTTGTCTTCCTTGTTGTTCAAACACTTTGCCAAAATATCTAGACTTAGAGAGACCAATCATGCAAACCAAATTAAACAAGCTCTCCGGTAGTTCTTCATTAATAGATTAAACTACATGATGCAAGAGCTTAAACATGATCTATGAGAGCTCAAACAATTGCCAATTTACCAAACCATATGCAGCATTTTTCGATTCCAACCAAATAGCAATTTAACGAAGCAATTTCAGCCTTCGCCATGAACATTAAAGCACAATTAAGAACACAAGTGTTCCATATGAAAAAGCGGAGCGTAATATCTCCAATATAAGAATGGTGGGATCCAACTTTATTCAAAACAAAAAAAAACAAACCGATGCTCCAAGTAAAGAACATAAGATGTGATGGAATAAAATATAGTTTCACTAGAAGTGACCTGATAATGTTGTCGATGAAGAAAGGGATGCCTTGGGCATCCCAAGCTTAGATGCTTGAGTCTTCTTAAAATATGCAGGGATGAACCACCGGGCATCCCCAAGCTTCACTCTTCTTGATCATAGTATATCATCCTCTTCTCTTGACCCTGAAAACTTCCTTCACACAAACTTCAAGCAAACTCATTAGAGGGTTAGTGCATAACCAAAAATTCACATATTCAGAGGTGACACAATCATTCTTAACACTTCTGGACATTGCACAAAGCTTCTGAAAGTTAATGGAACAAATAAACTCATTCAACATAGCAAAAGCGGCAATGCGAAATAAAAGACAGAATCTGTCAAAAACAGAACAGTACGTAAAGATGAATCTGGCAGGGGCACTTAACTTGCTCAAATGGAAAAACTCAAAACTAATGAAAGTTGCGTACATATATGAGGATCACGCTCGTAAATTTGCAGATTTTTTCGATTTTTTTACAGCGACTTCTGCGAGAATTCGTTACAGACAGCAATGCTATTTCTGCGCAGTGATCCAAATCTATCATCAACTTTAACATAGAAACTTTACTTGGCACAAAAACATGATAAGGAGAGGTTGCTACAGTATTAAACAACTTCCAAGACTCAACAATACAGTGAATAAAATGAAACATGGGTTATCTCCCAAGAAGTGCTTTTCTTTAACGCCTTTCAGCTAGGCGCAGAAGTGCAAATCAAGTATTTTCAAGAGATGGAGCATCAACATTATTATTTTTCTTACAAACACAACTTGTTGCAGTGGGTACCTTGGATGCTCCATTATCTAAATTTCCTATGGTGGTGCTAGGGTTTTATCAATTTTAGGCCTATAGTAATTCTTTTGTTTAGGCACCTTAGAGACATACATGAATTTTTGCTCTTTACCCACATAAGCTTTCTCCTTATACTTGAGAGAAGAAAAAGTTGAACCCAAGGTTCCCATAGCTTTTTCAAGTTCATCAATCCTATTGGTTTGATTATCATGGACAACACAAGTTCCTAGGACACTAATTCTTTCATCAATTCCTCCTAGGGATTTATCAAGTTCATCAGTTTTATCAAATAACATTTCCAATTTAGTTTCAACACTTGGAAATTTTTTCTCTATGGTTTCCAGTTTTTTCATAACATCCTCAAGAGAGATTTAAATTTTAACTGGATTTGGTGATCACATGGGTAGGTGCGCACCCTCTCTCTGACGTTGGATTTGCTTTAAGATGCTAACTTCACAGACGGCGACCAAACGGCATGCACGCGCGGCCGAGAGTTGTTCCGCTAACCATTGATCTGAACTAAGCGTGTGGGTCCCATTCCCTATCGAAGACTCCTACAGTCTGTCCACACACACACGGGCATAAAAAAAACCACATGAACCATTCCATCTAGACACCGCCGCACATCCATCCCATCCATCCCCAAATCTCGCTGACTCCTGCTCCCTCCAGCGAGCGGGGCTCCCACGACGCGGGATCCACGAGCTCCACGCCGGCCCCTCCCCAACTTCGCGCCGCCACCTCGCGCCGGCCGGCACGGCCCACCTCGAGCCCTCCGCGCGCGCAGTGGTTGGAATTTTGTCTTGTCGATGGGGAATGGAGAGTCCTCTGTGCCTTCTTCCTCGCGGCGCTGCCGTTCTCCATTCCTCGCGTAGACACAACTCCGGCAACCCAGCGGCCCAGCCCCTCCGCTCGCCGGCAACCAGACTCAACGCTTGCCGACCCCGCCGCCATTCGCCTCCAATCAAGCCGTCGCGCGCTGAAGCTAGGGGCGGCGCACGGGGACCCTCGAGCTCCTATCAATGGCGATGTAGGGGAGGCCGGGGCATGGGGCGGCGAGGTAGGGGCGGAGCTTGTCCGACAGAAAATGCCAATGGCAGTGGAGAGCAAGCAGGCCGGAGCGGAGGGAACCAGGGGAGGGTGCGGCGGCTCGCAGGTGCAGGGGCCGGTGCGGCGGCTCGCTGGTGGGATTGCTTGGACGGCGGGCTCTGCTGACGCCGCCAGCGCTACGCACCTCAGGTGGCTGGCCCCCCCAACGCCGCCACCGCCGCTGCGCACCTCAGGCGGCTCGCAGCTCCGATTTTGGGCGGCGCTGGTCCCCTGCGCACTCCAATTTTGGGCAGTGGGCGGCGAGCTTGCGCAGGATCGAGGGGAGTCGTTTTTGTCTCTAGCGATTAGGACACATGATTAGATGTACCATTTCCTGTAACCGGCGCGGGACACGGTCAAAACATAAGCCTATCAGCATGAATGCTCTGTTATCAATTCACGGACGAGCAACGCCGTTAGACACGTGTCGATCGTTGGATGCGTGCTCACGTACTCATGTGATCACCGAGCTTCATCCGTTCCAACTAGACTCTCAATGATGCAACTAGCTTCTAAAGCGGGAGTACCTAGGAAATTACCTCCCGAAAGAGTATCAAGAACATACCTATTCCAACTAGATAAGCCAACATAAAAGTTCCTAAGAAGGATAGTAGTGGAGTGTTTCTTAATGCACCTATGATGAGCATTACTAATTCTGTACCAAAAATCTTTAAAACTTTCTCCACCTTGTTGCTTAAAAGAACGAACTTCAACTTCAGGATTACTCATTATAGCAGCAATAAAGTAAACTAGTCAAATAAAGTAAAGACAAGTAACTAATTTTTTTGTGTTTTGATATAGAACAAGTAAACAAGACAATAAGTAAAGTAACTAATTTTTGTGTGTTTTTAATATGAAGCAAACAAGACAGTAAATAAAATAAAGTAAAGCAAGACAAAAACAAAGTAAAGAGATTGAAGTGGAGACTCCCCTTGCAGCGTGTCTTGATCTCCCCGGCTAACGACGCCGAAAATAGCCTTGATGCGCGTAGATATACACGTCCGTTGGGAACCCCAAGGAAGGTATGATGCGCACATCGGCAAGTTTCCCTCAGAATGAAACCAAGGTTATCGAACCAGTAGGAGCCAAGAAGCACGTGAAGGTTGTTGGTGGAGGAGTGTAGTGCGGCGCAACACCAGTAAAACCGGCGCCAACGTGGAACCTACACAACACAATCAAAGTACTTTTCCCCAACGTAACAGTGAGGTTGTCAATCTCACCGGCTTGCTGAAAACAAAGTTAAACGTATCGAGTGGAAGATGGTGTTTGTTTGCAAAGAACAGAAAATGAGTGCAGTAGAATGTATTCAGATGTAAAAGAATGGACCGGGGTCCACAGTTCACTAGAGGTGTCTCTCCAATAAGATAACTAACATGTTGGGTGAACAAATAACAGGCGGGCAATTGACAAATAATTGACATATCAATGATGATTACTATGTGATTTAATCAGGGCATTACGACAAAGTACATAGACCGCTATCCAGCATGCATCTATGCCTAAATAATCCACCTTCAGGTTATCATCGAACTCCTTCCGGTATTAAGTTGTAAACAACAGATAATTGCATTATGTATGGTGCGTAATGTAATCAACACAAATATCCTTAGACAAAGCATCGATGTTTTATCCTAGTAGCAACAAAGACATGCACAACCTTAGAACTTTCTGTCACTGTCCCAGATTCAATGGAGGCATGAACCCACTATCGAGCATAATTACTCCCTCTTGGAGTTACAAGTATCAACTTGGCCAGAGCCTCTACTAGCAGCGGAGAGCATGCAAGAACATAAACAACACATATATGATAGATTGATAATCAACTTAACATAATATTCTATATTCATCGGATCCGCCAAACACAACATGTAGCATTACAAATAGATGATCTTGATCATGTTAGGCAGCTCACAAGATCTAAACAATGATAGCACAAGCGGAAGACAACCATCTAGCTACTGCTATGGACCCATAGTCAAGGATGAACTACTCACGCATCAATCCGGAGCGGGCATGATGTAGAGCCTCTGGGTGATGATTCCCCTCTCCGGCAGGGTGCGGAGGCGATCTCACGAGTCCCCCGAGATGGGATTCGCGACGGCGGCTCGAAGGTTTTCGTATCGTGGCTCTCGGTACAGGGGGTTTCGCGACAGGCTATTTGTAGGCGGAAGGGTAGGTCAAAGGGCGTCACGAGGCCCACACAACAGGCCGGCGCGGCCAGGTGCTTGGGCCGCGCCACCCCGGTGTGTCGCCACCTCGTGGCCCCACTTCGTCTCCCTTTCGGTCTTACGGAAGCTTCGTGTAAAAATAGGCCCCTGGGCGTTGATTTCATTCAATTCCGAGAATATTTCCTTACTAATTTCTGAAACCAAAAACAACGAAAACAGCAAGCGGCACTTCGGCATCTTGTTAATAGGTTAGTGCCGGAAAATGTATAATAATGCTGTAAAGTATGTATAAAACATTCAAGTATTGTAATAAAAGTAGCATGGAACATAAGAAATTATAGATACGTTTGAGACGTATCCTGTTGACCGCGGCCGAGCTGCCAATCTAATCAAGTGGCTGAGTCGCGACCGCTTCCTCGACTGGAAGGATTCGGCTGCGTGTGGCGGGGCCGACATGACGCTGTCCTTTGTGCTCTCCTCGTACGACGAGGTCAACCTCGACCAGCTGGAGAACCGGCGGGCCGACGTGGAGGACAACCTCAGCGCGGAGACTAAGACCGCCCGGCTTGCCTGCGCCATCGCCGACTTCGTCAACAAGGGCATCTTCATCGAGGATCTGAATCCGCCTGAAGATGAGGAGGAGGAAGTCGAAGACGAGGAGATGGCGGATGCGCCGGATGCGCCAGAGGCGGACCCGGCGGCCGGCTCGTCCGATGCTCACCCGGCAAGTCCTCCTCTAGCTGGCGCCTGAATTTATCTGTTTATGCATCTTATTTTGCCAAGACAAGTTGTTAAATCCCCGGAATGTCGGGTGCATATGTAAGACAATATTATTATCCTTTTTTATGAAGTCACACTTTAGTGTGTTTGTTAATCATTTGTGCGCCGACTTGTTTTCCCTCCGTTCGTTCGCTTTTTCCCATCCGCCCCACTCTTTGGCTTTGCTCTTGCCGATCATACGTCCGACTTGCGGTCCGTCGGTCGAACGAGCCGAGTTGAACAATCCGGCGCTTTTATGAAAAGTTGGACAAGGGCCAATTCGCCTTCACTCTTTCCCTTAGTCGTCTTTCGCGTGTCGGCTCCTTAAGCATCTACCCCCGCCAGCCGGACAGCCGGGTTGCGGTCTGTAGCTGGATCGGGAGCTGGCTGTCGGGAAGCCGGATCACGGTACTAAGCCGGCCGTGTGAGAGGGTGCAAGCCAATCGGCAAAAGCAATAGAGTACGCGAAAAAACTTGTTGAAACCGGCGCCCTTGGCGCATGCTTTTTCATTAGCATAGGTTACAAAAGGAGTACAAGGGATACATGCATTCCTTCTCTCAAGTGTAAAATGGGCGAAGCAAGTTGACATTCCAGGGACGTTTAGTCTCCTCGTCAGTCTTGTTCGACTTGTTTTTCTTAGCCTCTTGGGCATCTATGAGATAGTAGGAATCATTTCCTACCGCCTTGCTCACGATGAAGGGACCCTCCCATGGGGATGACAGTTTATGTTGTCCGTTGGATCAGCCGGAGCACTAGGTCTCCTTCTTGGAATGCTAAGGGCTAAACCTTCCGGCTGTGATAGCGTCAGAGGCTTTGTTGGTAGATGGCGGATCTGGACGTAGCCAGCAGCCGGGCCTCTTCGACCAGGTCGACTCCATCTTCACGAGCTTCTTTAGCTTTAGCTTCTGTGTATAACTTGATTCTCGGCGCGTCGTGCTGGATATCAGTCGGCAGGACGGCTTCGGCCCCGTATACGAGGAAGAATGGCTTGAAGCCGACAGAGCGGTTTGGCTTGGTGCGCAAGCTCCAAAGTACAGAGGGCAGCTCTTCTATCCAGCAGCCAGCTTCTCGCTCAAGCGGCTCCACCAGCCGGGGCCGGATGCCGGCTAGGATCAAGCCATTGACCTTTTCCACCTGCCCATTGGACTCGGGGTGTGCCACGGACGCTAGGTCCATCTGGATTCCTTTTTCCTCACAGAAGCGAGAGAAGACGCCTTGGGCGAAGTTGCTGCCATTATCAGTGATGATGCTCTGGGGATAGCCATATCGCACGATGATCTCCTTGAGGAAAGTGACGGCTGTGGAGCCGTCCAGCTTCTTAATCGGCTTGGCCTCTATCCACTTAGTGAATTTTTCGATCATCACCAAAAGGTGTGTCATGCCGCCTCGGGCAGTTCTGAATGGGCCGACCATGTCGAGTCCCCACACAGCAAACGGCCAAGTGATGGGGATGGTTTTTAAGGCGGAAGCCGGCGCGTGCCTTTTCTTGGCAAAACGCTGGCAGCGTTGCATGTTTTCAGTCTCTTGCATCCTTTAGCGCAGTCGGCCATTAGAAGCCGTGCGGAAGGCTTTGCCTACTATGGCTCTAGAGGAGGCGTGATGTCTGCATTCTCCTTGATGGATTTCCCGAAGGACTTCAATCCCTTCAGCTGGCTCGACACACCGCTGGAACACCCCACTTATGCTGCGTTTGTACAGCTAGTGGTTCATGATTTTATAGGCCTTGGCCCTTCTCTCAATCTGCCTGGCTTGGACCCGATTTTCGGGCAGTATGCCATCTGCCAGGTAGGAGAGGAATTCTTGTGCCCATGATGGTACGCATTTTATTTCAAACGCAACCACCCAGGCCTCCATCTTCGGAGCTTGGATTCAAGCTGCGTGGTTGCGGGTTCGGCGTGGAGCCGCGGGTTTGGCTGAGAAGCCCCCGGGTTCGACTCGGCACGAATGTGGAGCCGGCGGATTTGGCTGAGAAGCCCCCGACTTTGATTGAGAAGCCCCCGGGTTCGGCTGAGGAGCCCCCGGGTCAGCCGACACGAATATTGAATCTGATTCCGGTGACGGCGTGATGGACGGCTTCCGCAGATGCTGCAGAGCTACACCCGGCGGAATTGCCTGCCGGGTTGAGCCTATCTTGGATAGGGCGTCAGCCGCCTTGTTGTTGGCCCGTGGCACATTGGAATTCACACCCTTCAAAGAAGCCGGCCAGCTGCTGGACATGGAAGTGGTACGACACCATGTTGGCATCATTCGCGTCCCAATCGCTAGAAGCCTGCTGCACCACCAAGTCGGAGTCACCGAAGCATAAGATGCAGCGGACACCAATTTCTTTGGCCAGCTTGAGCGCTTCGTACTCCGCCACATTATAGGATGCGGCAAAGTGGATCTGCAGGACATAGTCCAGCCTGTCCCCTTTTGGAGAGGTGATGACGACTCCGGCTCCCAAGCCGGTGCGCATCTTGGAGCCGTCGAAGTGCAGCTTCTAGTGTGTGGAGTCTGGCACAGGCGGCAGGTACTGCATCTCGGCCCAGTCGACGAAAAAGTCGGCTAGGATCTGCGACTTGATGGCAGTTCTTAGCTCGTACAGGATGGAATGAGCCGCCAACTCCAGGGCCCACTTGGCAACCTGACCATTGGCGTCCTTGCTACCGATGATTTCCGCAAGGGGAGCGGTGCACACCACTTTGATGGGATGCTCTTGGAAGTAGTGCTTGAGCTTCTTTGCCGCCATGTACACACCGTAGGTGAGCTTCTGGTAGTGGGGGTAATTTTACTTCGACTGGGAGAGCACCTCGCTGAGGTAGTAGATTGGGCGTTGAACCGACTGCTCTTTGCCGTCTTCTTTGCGCTCCACCACCAGCACAACGCTAACCACCCGATTGGTTGCTGCAATGTATAGTAGCATGGGCTCTTTCGCAGCCGGTGAGGCTAGTACAGGTGCAGTTGCCAACACGCGTTTTAAGTCGCGGAAGGCTTCATCCGCCTGCGGTGTCCAGACGAAGGTGTTTGTTTTCTTGAGCAACCGGAGTACAGACTACGAGCGGTGCCTTCTCCCAGCCGGTGACGAAGCGTCTCCAAGGAGGCAGGCAACGGTGAACTTCGGACGTCGTTGAAGGCACTTGCTGATTCCATCTTCTCTAGGGCACTTGATCTTCTCCGGGTTGGCTTCAATCCCTCGCTGAGAGACGAGGTAGCCTACGAGTTGGCCGGTCGCCGAAAGTGCACTTGGCCGGGTTGAGCTTCATCGGAATCTTCGCAGATTGGTGAAGGTCTCTCTCAGATCATCAAGGAGTATTCCTCTCCTTGGTTTTCATCGACATCATCCACGTATGCGTGAGCATTTCTGCCGATTTGCTCTTGTAAGCATTTTTGCATGCACCTTTGGAAAGTAGCGCCTGCATTTTTCAAGCCGAATGGCATAGTCGTGTAGCAATAAGCCCCGTACGGGGTAATGAACGAAGTCTTTATCTGATCAGCCGGATTCAAAGGAATCTGGTGGTAGCCTGAGTAGGCGTCTAAGAAAGACAACAGTTCCACAGCCGGTAGTCGAATCTATGACTTGATCTATGCGCGGCAGGGGGAAGAGGTCCTTCGGGCACGCCTTGTTCAGGCTGGTGTAGTCGATACACATGCGCCAGGAGCCGTTCTTCTTCAAAACCAGGACTGGGTTTGCCAACCAGTCCGGATGCAATACTTCCATGATGAAGCTGGCTGCTAGGAGCCGGCGATTTCTTCACCAATGGCCCTCCTTGTTTCTTCGGCGAAGCGGCGGAGGGGTTGCTTCACCGGCTTGGCCTCTGACCTGACATGGAGGTGGTGCTCAGCCAACTCCCTCGGCACACCCGACATGTCCCTTGGTGACATAGGCAACCCCAATGGGCCTGCCGAAGATGGTACCCAGGGTTTACTGAAGGCCCAGGACTCGAAGAATAAGAAGATTCGAAAGCCCAAGATGCTAGTAACGAAAGCTAGAGTTGTATTAGGACGTATAAACTTGTAATTTCACGGGACGGGTTAGAAACCCTCCCAGACTCTGTAACTTGTGTAGTACGAATCCCTCGACTCCACCTCCTATATAAGGGGGAGTCGAGGGACAAAGAAAGGATCAAATCTATTGTCAACAGAACCTAGTTTTACAATCAGCGAGTACTTTTCGGCTGAAACCTTCGAGATCTACTTGCCCTCTACTTCTAACAAAACCCTAGTCTACAATATGTAGGCATTGACAAGTTAATCCCTTGTCAATTGGCGTCGTCTGTGGGAATTAGAGGTGACAAGGAGCTGATCTCGATGGCACGTTCAAGATCGTTGACTTCGTCGGTAGCAAGCAACGCGATCATCGATTTCTCGATGATGGATCGAGGTAAACAGATCAAAACTGATCTAGTCAATTTTATCCCTCACCCGCCCTCCCGTTTGGATGCATGTGCGTATCTGGAGGAGCCCATCGTGATGACGTTCGGAGAATTCCGATTTGGCGTTAACAAGGAAGGATCTTATCGTCTCGAAGTTCCGCCCTCGTCGGAATTATCAGCGATCGATTCCGATTTTTCATCAAGCGATGAAGAGTTTTTGTCGCCACGCTTCATCAACACCAAGGCAAGCGAAAAGCTCGCCAAAATCTTCAGCGACATATCTCGAGTCGTCTGCGGACTCGTTATAAGCAACGACTCGACAGCGTCGACACCTTCAACTTCATCGACAGATCACTGTTATTGGAAAGGTCTTCACCGATCTCTATGATGGTGTCACCAATCCCGACAAAAATCAACATCCAAAATATCATCGGTGTGCAATAGAGGAAACAAACCAGCAGAGGAACGTTGGAGGCTTTCGACGATTTGGAAACCCATACGTTGATCCAGTCGATCTCGAAGAGGTCTAGGCTAAATATGTCGGGACCACTCCCGTCTAAGAGTTCAGCTCCCGTGCAGCGTGGGATAGCCAGAAGAGCCATGGATGGTTGAGAACCAATGACCACCTGCTCTGAAGAATTACAAGCCTATCAATATAGACTCGCTCGTGTGAGTAGGGAGGTTGAAAAACAGACAACCTCTCTGAACAAGAAAGGAGCAGCCTCGCATCAAGCAGCGACAAGCGAGCTAAGTCGACAATCCACTTCAGGAGATAGTCATAGAGAAGCTCGGAGGAGAGCAAGATCTCGGCTGCAAAATATACTGAAGAAGAGAGAAATATAATTCAAAATCTCGACATGTCTTTCATGACGATTGATACAAGGGAAAATATTATCGAAAACACCGAAGTTGGGTACATGGCAACGCAAGCTTATATCCTCGCGTCCAGACCACCTCCTGGGGACCCGAGAGAAGCATTGTTTAACATGGCAATGGTAGGAGTTGGAGTCATGGGAACATCGTTCGCAGCTACACCTCCCGAAGGAACTGCAAGGCAAAATAGTCCATGACCCACCACAGCAGTGCAAGATCCACCAAGAGCAAGTGGAGCAAGGGATACAGCGGCTCAAGCAAGGGTGGATAGAGCGCGACAAGAAAGAAGGAACATCGGCAATCACCGAAGTTGCCAGGAAGATATGTGTGGCTCGTGCTTTACGAGACAGTTGAAAAATCGAGTCACGTGGTTTAAACTACCAGAGAATTTCAAGAAGTCGTGCCTACAGGATCCCGAAGATTGGCTCTGATTATCTCGAGATGGTTAAGTTGATAGGCGGAACCAGGGCAACAGCTATGCAACATCCAAGTACACTTTAGTGGACCGCGCGATCTTGGATAAAGAAACTTCCCCCAGGTTCCATCGATAGCTGGGATAACTTTGAGATATCTTCGTGAAGAATTTCGATCCACCTGCAAAAAACCCGCGTCATTAGAAGAGCTGAGGGCGTGTAGACGAAACACGATGAATCAATGAGAAAATATATACAGAGGTGGAATATTATCAAAAACTCAGCAGAGGACATATCCGACGAGAGGGCAATAGACGCGTTCGCGGCGGAATTCGACGAGAGATTTCATCGAAGACTTAGGGAGAACCAACCCTAAGACAATATCAGCATTGTTGGAAATAAAAAGATGGGCAGATGGAGAAGATGCTATACACAACAAGCGACATAGGTCGCCATAGGAGGACCGCCCAATTTTCAAAATAGACGACGATTTTCTCGATTCTATGGTAATGATGCTCCTGGCCACATATCAGCTGGTTTCCGAGGAGAGCTGGAGGAAATAGTCGAGATGATTATCAAAGAAGTAATGAGCAACAAGGAGACAACAGAGGTGACTTCCGTAGTAACGGGCAAAATAGTGGACCAAGGTTTCAGAGACCTCTGCCGAGGATATGATGAATGGGCCATGTCAGATGCATTTTTATCTCGACAATAATGGGAAGAGGCAGTCAGGACACCTCCAAGGATTGTCGCATTTTCAAGCAATGTTGCGGGCCGCAGGAATAGCCAATGCTCAAGCAATGAATAGAAACCCCCAGGGCCAAGGAGCGAGATCCACCTCCCACCTCCTCCCGCAGTCACGGACGAAAATCAGCACCAGCTCAAATATGGCAGCACCACACCCACCTCCATATGTTGACCCCTCCAATGGTGCGGTCTCGATTATTCAGAAAGCTAGGCCATCTAATAGGCGCAGAAAGTAATCTCGCGGCAAGTGTTCATGGCAGAGAAGATGCCTCCACCAACGACTGAGTACCTAAATTGGTCGGGACAGGACATAGGCTTCACAATTGCGGATCACCCGCAGCAAGTTCCTCGACCTGGGCAATCTGCACTTATCTTACCCGCAATCATCGCTGGTTTTGACGTGTCGAGAGTCTTTATAGATGGCGGCAGCTAAACCTTATGTATGCAGATACATTAAGGAAGATGAACATATCCCGGAAAATCTAAAACCAACCGACACACGTTTCCACGGAATCACGGAGAAGCCGAGCTATCCATTGGGGAAGATCAATCGCGTCAGTTTGGGACCCGAGAAAACTACAGGATAGAAAAGCTGGAGTTTGAAGTTGTGGATTTCCGTCGCAATATCACCCTTGTTGGGACGACCAGATATGCCCGGGTTTATGGCGGTACCACATTACACGTCGTTGTGGAGGTTGTGGACCTAAGGGACCAATTACAGTCAAAGGAAGTTTGCGCTAGCCGATAAATGCGACAAGGATTTTCATCGACCGTCAGAAACTTTCGGGATGCAAGCATAATATATGGCGTCAAGGCTCAACTGACTATGATGCTGCCAGATGAAGGCCACTCAGGGAACCAACCTTCAACACTGCTAAGGATTCAAAAGAGGTGCAGATCCAGCGACCCCAAGAAAACGACATCCATTGCAACAAATATGGAACTCGTATAGGAAAGCGCGCTCATCGAGTTCCTCGGTGAGCACTGGAAAATCTTCGCATGGTGTCCAGCTGACATGCCAGAGTACCCAGGGAACTTGACGAGCACCACCTAAACTTGGATCCAATAGCGAGACCAATTAAACAACCTTTGCGGCTTTTCCGAACCAAACCGCAAAGCTATTCTATCAGAAATGATCAGAGAAGCTGGTTTTATTAAGGAAATATCTACATAAGCTACATGGGTAGCTAATGATGGTGCCAAAGAAAAACACGAAAGTCCTTCGCATGTGTGTCGACTTTCGTGTCTCAACAAACACCGTCCAAAGGATCACTTTCCCCTCCCAAGGATCGATCAAATCATCGACTCCACAATGGGATCATGTGCCTTCCGGACGCATATTCGTTATAACCAGATCAGATTGAAAGAAGATGATGAAGCCAAGACACGTTCATAACACCTTATGGCGTGTTCTGGTATAGAACAATGCCTTTTGGTCTAAAAACACGGGAACATATCGATGATGCAGAAGTGCCTTGCAACAGTTGGAAAAAATGTAGTCTACATTGAAGATGTCGTCATAACATCAAAAAAGGGACAACATTGATCGGGATTTGAAAGAAACTTTCGACAACCTTGACAAGTTCTTCTTAAGTTAAACCCGACAAAGTGCTCCTTTGGTGTTCTATGGGAAATCTCGGGTTCCTAGTATCAGCAAGAGGGATCGAGGCCAATCCAGAGAAAATCCAAGCCATCGTAACGATGAGGAAGCCGACAAAGTTGAAAGAAATACAATAGTGTGAAATGAGTGAAGCTTTAAACAGATTCGTGCACAGGCTAGGAGAAAAGCACCGCCGTTCTACGCATTGATCAAACAAGGAGAGAAATTTCAGTGGAAAGGAAGCAGATAGAGCTTTCGAGAATCTCAAGCGCGACACCACCAATCTTGGTCAGCCTACTATACATTGCAGCCACACCTCATTAGCAGCTCTCGTAGTCGAAAGGGAAGAAGAAGGAAAGCTCCATGGAGTACAAAGGCCAGTATATTTCATCAGTGAAGTACTATCACCTTCAAAACAGCAGTACCCGCAGTACCAGAAGCTGGCATATGGAGTGTTTACAACGGCAAGAAAGTTGCGGCACTATTTTTCGGCGCACCCGATAATAGTAGTCAATGAGGCGCCTTTATCAAATATATTAAACAATCCAGAAGCTACGGGTCGTGTCTCCCTTTGGGGATTAGAGCTTTCCCCTCGGGACATCACATACGAAAAAAGAAAATCAATAAAGTCACAGATTCTACCGTACTTCATCGCAGAGTGGATGGAGCTACAAAACACAGACCCCCGATTTATCGAGAACCTGGGCTATGAACTTTGATGGGTCCAAAAGGTTAGAGGGTGCTGGAGCAGGCGTGATACTAATATCACCTGAAGGCGACAAATTAAAGTATGTCTTACGGATGACATTCCCAAATGCGTCTAACAATGAGGCAGAATATGAAGCTCTCATACACGGGATGAAGATGGCGAAAGCTTGTGGTGCAACCCGACTGAAAATCTTTGGCGACTCACAATTGGTGGCTCAGCAGGTCATGAATCAATGTGATGCAGTCAATGAAAGTATGATAGCATACAAGGAGACGTATAATGAGCTAGAAAAACTATTTGATGGATGCGAGGTAAATCACATCAGCAGGTTGAGCAACGATGAAGCCGATGTTCTTGCAAACATCGGGTCGCAGTGTCTCGTGATTCCACCAGGCGTGTTTGGGGAAGAAATAACCGAGAGATCTACAAAGCCGACGAAACCAAAGAAGAAGGAGAAGGATGAGAAACCCTCGGGGACTACAAAAGAAACACTGGAAGTAGAAGAGGAACAGGAGCTAGTCATGATGGTACAAATCCCATGGATGTAGGCGTACATATCGTACATCTTAAGGAAAACAATACCCGATGATCCAATAGAAGCAAGGTGAGTAATCAGACGATCTAAAGCCTTTACTGTGCTCAAATGGGAGTTGTACAAACGAAGTATTTCAGGTGTGTTACAAAGGTGCGGCACACCCGAAGAAGGGAGGATAATCCTGAAAGATGTACACGAAGGAATATGTGGGCATCACGCAAGCAGTCGAGCTATCGCAGCCAAGGTTTTCAGAGCAGGATTTTATTGGCTGACAACAATCGAGGACGCGAAGGAAATAGTGCGAACTTGCGACGCGTGCCAGAGATTTGCCGCAAAGCCTCACTCTCCGGCAGCAGAGCTAATGCCTATACCGCTATCTTGGCCCTTTGCTCAATGGGGTCTTGATATGGTAGGAAAATTGCACAAGGCCTCGCCAGGTGGATACGAGTATGCTCTGTTGTCGACACAAATTCACCAAGTGGATAGAAGCGAAGCCGATAAATTCCAGCATGGAGCGTCGCAATCAAGTTTGTGAAAAGCATTGTCTTTCGGTTTGGAGTACCTCATAGCATCGTCACGACAATGGCGTACTTCACATCCAAGGAATTCAAGGCATATTGTGCGGAGGTAGGCATCAAATTACACTTTGCATCTGTTGCACCCGCAGACCAATGGTCAAGTCGAAAAGCCAATGGTATCATCGCAATGGTATCAAGAAGCACTTGTTAGGACCATTGGAAAAAGCTCGACATACTCTGGCCAGAAGAGTTGCCAAGTGTGTTATGGAGTATCCGAACAACACAAAATACGGCGACACAGGAGACGCCGTTTTTCTTGTCCATGGAGCTGAAGCAGTACTGCCGATAGAAATAGAGCATGATTCTCCAAGAGTCACAGAATACGATGAAAAAACTTCTAGAAGAGCTTTGGAGGATGATGTCGATGCACTCGATGAGGCTCGAGACGAAGTGTTATCACGGGTCGCTAAGTACCAGCAAGATCTAAAAAATTACCACAGTCGACGATTGCGACCACGATCTTTTCAGGTTGGAGACTTGGTTTTACGACTCAATCAAAAAAGCCATGAAAAACTCGAGTCGCCGTGGCTTGGCCCTTACATCGTCACAGAAGTAATTGAAGGAGGAGCGTACAGAATCAAGGACAAGAAGACAGGAATCGCTGAGCCAAATCCTTGGAACGTGGCGCAGCTCAGGCATTTTTACGCTTAGAAGCCGAAATATAGTCTCCTTTGTAAAAATACAATGTAATGAAACGCCCGCGAGTTTTCAGACGCACTCTTTTCCTTTTTCGGGACACCGAGTGCGGCCGGGAAAGGTTTTTAATGAGGCGGGCTCGCGGTGCTGCAATATAATAAAGATAGTGGAGTTATATATCTTTTCGACAGGCTCGGGGGCTTGTACCCAGACGATACAATATATATATCGGCAAATATAATGCCATGGTGTGAAGCACCTCGCAAAACAGAACACATACAAAATAGCGATCAGCAAAAATGCTCGGGGACTGACACCCGCAAATATAGTATACTCAATATAATTTATTCTGCTTTGGGTCAACCTCGCATTACAGTAAAAAAAATCGCCACCAAAACGCTCGGGGGCTTGAGAAGGAAAAATAACAAATCTCGCGACTTTACAATATAGACTGTTTACAACATACAAAGATACAACTCCTAGGCGCTAAATTTTCAAGTACTGCCTAGTATATCATCTATGGTCACCCGCTCATTATTTGCAGGGCGGGTACTATGTTCAGCATAGCTGCCCTTCACGAAGAACTCAGCATCCATCCGAAGAAGCTCATCCATCATGTCTTCTGCTACAGGGGTTACAATATCATCAATCTTGCCAACATTCCTTTTCCTTTTCGCCATCTTGGCTAGGCACTTGGTAACAATTTGACTCAGGTCAAACTTGGGATAGCAGATTTTTATCATCATCATAGCAAACCTGGCGCCGGCAGATAGTTGGGCCCGCACAAATCCATGGATTTGAGGTGCATCCCGAAATTTCTCCATCAAATCAGGAAGGGTTTCTGGCAACTTATTGCGCGGAAACATGGTGCCGTAAACTAAAGACAAGGTCCTTGTACAGAAGTCGAGAAACTTGCGGACCTGAATCGCGCGATCTTGAAATTTGACGATTTGGCGGGTACGTTCAGGTGTACCCAAAATTAGAACCATGTGCAAGTGCAAGTCTGAGGAGCGCATTGGATCGAGCTTCAACACGCTCATCCTCGGCAGCAGTGTCCAAAAAAGAATCTGTTTTAAAAGAATCAGCAGAGAAAAAGAAGACAAGCAAAAGAAAAATTAAGTACGACCAAGTTAATGAAGCACACCTGTCATATCCAAGCTAGAATCCGTCATCAGTTGAAGCATGAAATTTTCTCGCGCAGAAGCTGCAGCAGCCTCAGAAACCGCGGTTTCCTTTTCAGCTATTGCATCTTGAGCCTGTTGAAGCGCAATTTTTTCCCTCTCGAAAGATTTTCGAGACTGCTCCATTATCATAAGCGATTGTTTCTTCATAGATTGGAGTTGCTGGCGAAGTTCTTCCAAGTCTTGTGCCAAACCTTTACTCGATGAATCTTCAATAAGTTCGACAGCAACATGCGTCTTCTTCAAACAGGACGAAGCAGGAAAAATATCGGAAGGACGAGGAGTTGTAGTATAGTTGTCAAAAATCAACTGAAAAATAGAAGTTTCAACATCAATCATCAAGCAAAGATAGATCTCCATTGATTCTCAAAGTATGTACATGGCTATTACAAAATAAGGGTCCCTAATGAACTACTGAAGCAGTTGCCGCTACAATTACTACGGCGACAGCGCCAAAAGAGAGTTGAAACTAAAAGAGAAGGCAAGGCGGTCTACTTGACCTCCGGCTTCGAAGAACTAGGAGCAGGAGCTGGCTTGTATCCGAGGTAGGCAAGGATTTTCTTCGAATTGGGCTTGGCAGCTTTAATCAGCGACTGCCACCTCTTCGTCTCCATCTCCGTATTGCCAACCCTTGCCCAGTCGACGTTTTGTTGGCTGTCAGCAACCAAGGCAATAGTACCTTCGACACCAACTTTCAACCCTTCTTGGCGAAGTTGAAGTCCAAGGTCCTCTTGAGAATTGAAGCACTTGGCGAGAGCAACAAAAGGCGCAGGTATCTCCTTCTTCTTGAAGAAGTACGGGAAAAGCCGCGACAGGCCCACCCCAGCTTCACCAAGACCTTCACGGGCCTCATCTCCGTGAATTTCAAGAAGAGACAGCGCGTCAAGCAGAGGATCACCTTCAGGACTTTCCAGTTCATAATCTTGTTGCGTTTTCCCTAAATGAGTAAAAGAAGTTTGTCAAGAAAAAGCAAGCAAGGATAAACAAAAGGATCCGAAGAAACAAGTGAAAACTTCGGCACTTACTGACAAAACGTCGACTTTGCGACTCCAGGCGAGTAAGAATTTCTTTCTCGCGCGCAGACTGCTGAGTTATGTTGTCGCTCAAGGAAGTTTCCGCGTCATGAAGCCTTTTTCGAAGACCTTCGACAGCGGCAGCATCTGCTTCAGCCTTCTTGCGAGCTTTTTCGCTTTGCTCTAACTTCACAGCAAGAGCGTCAGCGCGTTTGTTGGACTCCGCAAGAGTTTCTGCCATAATAAGAAGACAAGTGAAACATTGTGGCAAAAGATGGCGACAGAATATACTCGCTAGGGAAAGACATAAGGAAAAAAGGGGGCACCTTCAAGTTTGGCGGCATACTCACGGTACCCGACAAATTGGGTACCGAAGCGGATAAGCTCCTTCATGAAAGGCTGAAGAGAAGACCATAAAAAAGAGGATCAATATAGGAAGCGAAAAGTTCGACATCACCAAGAAATAAAGAGAGGGAAGTTCAAAGCAATGAAATCAGTACATGGAAAAGAAACAACTTACTTCTTCCATTAAAGGAGTCGTGGAACAACCAATTAACAAGGCAGGCTCCTTGGCTGGATCCACCCTAGCTCTCTTTGGTGAAGAGGCTCGGGGGCTCGCAATTGGTGTTGGATGCTCGGTGTTTTGTTGGGGAGGCGAAGTTTCGTCCCCATCGGGTCGAGATTCAGAGACAACTAAAGTACGGGACGTACTCGTACGAGCAGTCGCGTCAATAGTTGGATTTTCATCCTCGTCGCCACTACAATAAGCAAGATGACAAGATAAGAAACAATATAGACAAAATATCGAGAACAAACAACAAAGAGCAGCAGGAACTTACGAGCTGACAAGAGCATCTTCATAAGGTTGAAAGTTTTCCTTCCAGCATCAGGAACAACTTCTTCGGCACGAGATGCGCCGGCTTTGGAGGTGCCGGAATCGACAGCCTCGTCCCTCTTCCTCTTGTTCGTTGGAGAAGCAGCTGGAGGAGGAGAGTGTGTCGATGCGGTTGCCTCGGTTTCAACGTCCTTTTCAGAGGATGCCGCGGATTTTCGAGAACCCGCGGTTTCACTCTCAGGGCGAGACGCACCCTGGTTGTCGTCGGTGACAACGGCCCTTTCTTCGACTTCCCCACCTTCGGGAAGGGGAGGAAGAGGCGACGCAGTTGCATGGTTCTATTCAAGATAGAAAATATATCGGCATGGATCTCTATCAGTAAAAGCAGTCGAAGGAAAAGCAGTATGAAAAAGACAAAAGAAAAAAGAATGCATAAACATAACTAATGCCAACAGCATGTTACCTGCGGGAGTGCGTTGGTGGCGCTATATGGCGTCACACCGCAAGATGTCGGGACGGTGTCCTTTTTGCTCAGCGACGAGATCTTTCGGACAAGTTTCTCCAAGTCCTTGACCGATAAATCCGTCGACAAGCGATCCACATCTTCATCGCCAGCATACATCCAAAGGGGGTTTTTGCGAGCTTGTAGAGGCTGCACCCTAATCCTAAGGAAGTACGCCGTGATTTGGATACCCGACAATTCTTGTCCACGAGTATTTTGGAGCTCGCGGATGCGTGTCATCAGTGCCTCTGTCGCCGTTTTTTCTTCGTCGCTAGCCTCTGCATCCCAGGATCGGCGGCGACAGATTTTTTCGGCACCATCAAAAGGAGGAATGTTATCTTCAACAGAGCCATGGTTTTCCTCGTGGATGTATAACCATTTTTTGCGCCACACTTGAACTGAGTCAAGGAATTTGACGTCGAAGTATTCGACATCAGGGCGGACGCAGATAACAACGCCGCCTATGTTATAGGAGGCGTTGGCAGAGCCATTACAGCGACAGAGAAAAATACGTTTCCATAGAGACCAGTTAGGCTGGACTCCAAGGAAGGATTCGCACAAGGTGATGAAGATAGAGATGTGGAGGATGGAGTTGGGAGTAAGATGGTGAAGTTGCAATCCGTACATGAAAAGCAACCCACGCAGGAAATCATGGATGGGGGAAGAAAGACCGCGGATGAGATGGTCGACAAAACTGACCCGATATTCCATTGGAGGGCATGGATAGCTCTCTTCTTGGGGAAGCGCAGCGAGTCTTGCTTCCGCTGATCCCAAGCTTCTTCAGCAGGTTGATGTCTTGTTGGGAGATTTTGGATCTCTCCCATTCATTGTTCCCCAGATCTGTGGTCGCCATCTTCGAAACAGGAGCGCTGTGTGGTAAGCTTCCGCGGTGGCATCAACAGGCGTAGGAGAAGAGTGTAAGCGTGGTGGAGCACAAGAACTGTGGGGCGCAGTGGAGGATTTTAGCAGAGGAGAGAAAAGCAGCGGTGCAAGTGAAAGTGGACAGAGGAAGACGATGACCTTAAGTACAGGTACGGTGAATCGGCGCACCGTTGGATGGAGAATATGTGAGGTAGATGATGTACGCGTGGACAAAGGGTAAAAGTGCAATTTTACTGAGAAAGGAAGGACAGGAGCTACAGTATGCGCCGTGAAAGCGGAGGACGTGTGTCCCCCACTTGCACGACGTGTCAAGAAAATAAGGGTTTTGGGCCCACAAGACAGAGAGGGAACGTTGCTCGCACCTTCCCAACACAAGAGGACGTGGCCAACGTTAGCAATGATGTCATGTTACCAATGGAAAAATATCGGCAGAGGTGATGAGAAAAATGGCGACAAGAAAAAATGGCTGATGATTTTAAAAGCTTTTGATCAAATACAAGTTTTTGATCAAATGCTCGGGGGCTACTTTGGAAAAAGAGAAAACTCGAGTATGACAAAATAGAAAATGGCGAGAGCCTATGACCAAATGCAAGCATTTGTTCATAGCCTCGGGGGCTACCTTCCCGTTGGTCGCGCACCCGATAGATATGAAACTCGAGAAGGAATAACAATATAGCGGCAGAAGATACTAAATTGTTGAGCCAACAACCAAGCACAAATCCTTGGCCGTAGCCTCGGGGACTCCCATCCGGAACGCGTTCGCGTGCCCGATGAATTTATACAAAATATAGAGAAAGGAAAAAGAAGTGAGTATATTTCGAGTTATACAGATAACTCTACATATACTCCCATCGAAGCAAAATAAGTCATCAAATATGACTCAATAAAATGTGCTATTCCAACAGCCGAAAAGCACTCGACAATATATTCTCAGAACGCCAAAGTTGTTGAATGCCGCAAAGCTTTGCGAAGGTAAGACCCCGATCCGTTCTAAGTGGCGTGGCGTCTCGACGGCGGTTTGTTACTTTTTTCCGTATCAACAGATACGAAGAAAAATCCTAACGGACGCGGTAACCCGATAAATATGACTGGGACTCGACCGAATGGTAAGACCTTAAGCGGCACCTGTCGAAGTTTACACCAGTATCCCGAGATCATGTCCAGGGACGTGATCTTGAAGTAGGTTTCTGCGGATTGCCACTAGAGGAGTTAAATAGTACCTGATCCGTCAGATGAACTAGCCCCAACTACCATTATCCCTATACAATATAGTATTTGCGTATCCAAAAGATATGAGATAATTTCGACAAGATTATTGAATGATTAAAGTGGGAGATTTTTCAAGATTCTTCGATTCAAGCAAAATCTCAGGGGCTACTGACATAGGCATCCCCAATGGACCTGCCGAAGATGGTACCCAGGGTTTACTGAAGGCCCAGGACTCGAAGAATAAGAAGATTCGAAAGCAAGATGCTAGTAAGGAAAGCTAGAGTTGTATTAGGAAGTATACTTGTATTTACGGACGGGTTAGAAACCCTCCTGGACTCGTAACTTGTGTATTACTTAATCCCTCGACTCCACCTCCTATATATGGGGGAGTCGAGGACAAAGAAAGGATCGAATCATTGTAACGTAACCCTAGTTTTACAATCACGAGTACTTTTCGGCTGAAACCTTCGAGATCTACTTGCCCTCTACTTCTAACAAAACCCTAGTCTACAATCTGTAGGCATTGACAAGTTAATCCCTTGTCACTTGGAGACCATGCAAAGATGTCCCGATTCTCACGGAGGAAGCTGGTGATCTCGCTTTCCTATTTGCTGTTCAAGCCGGCACCAATGGTGACGAACTTGTCCAGCTGCGCCGGGTCCAGCAGGATCTTCTTCATGTCGTCCTCCAGCTGGAAGTGAGTCGTCCCAGCCTGGTTGCCCACAGCCGGCATGTCCGTCTGCGCGGCTTTGGCCATGGCGACGGCGTCGTGGATGAGGTGCTTCTTGGCAGCGATGACCAGCGTCTGAGCCATTTTGGAGCTCTGCGTGGCACTCTCCATGGAGCGACGGTAGTCGCCGGCTACGGTAATGACCCCTTTTGGGCCAGGCAGCTTCATCTTGAGGTACCCGTAGTGAGGCACCGCCATGAACTTGGTCAGGGCCGGCCGGCCTAGGAGCGCGTGGTAGGGACTGACCAGGTCCACCACCTCGAACTCGACCTTCTGCGGAGCTTGCCGAACATGACTCCAGCATCCCTGGCCCGGCACGATGCCTGGAAGACGGTGGGGGTGTGGTGCAGCTCACTCTCCTAGATGCCCAGCTTGCGGGCTGTGTCGCGGTAGAGGATGTTGATGTTGCTGCCGCCGTCGATGAGGACGCGTGAGAATCGATGAGCAGGCGAAGAACCCTAGGTACGCCCATGCTCCCAGAGCTTCTCACGCTCGTGGTGCCGCAGGCAACGACAGGGACGGCTAAATGTCGTGGTATCGTCATGGCATATGCCATATGATGGCTAAAGAGAGTGGTTCCTGCAACGAGAGTGGTTCCCGCTCCTCAGCCGGCCTTTGCCGCGGGCCAGCCGGCCTTGAACCAGCTGCTCCTAGTCTTCTGCCCTACCCGGGGTCTTCTCCCCGACAAACAATCGGCTTAAGGTCAGGAATAAACTCAACACAGAACTCAATGACCTCCTTGATGGGTTCGTTGCATGGAAAACCAAAATTTTATACCGCAATAACGAATAAAACAAAGATCCAATCTAGGAAAAACCGTCAAGATCTAATCTACTAGATCTAAGCAACGAGAAAGATTGGATCCACATACCCTTGTAGATCGCTAAGCGGAAACGAGATCAGATCTCGTGGGTGATGTAGTCGTACACTTGCCGATCTCAAGATCGCGATGACGATCCCTCCGGCACTGCAATCGGGCAGCACCTCCGTACTCGGTCACACGTACAGTTCGATGAAGACACCTCCTCCTTGTTCCAGCAAGCAGAGAGATGTGGTAGATGAAATATAGTCCAGCAGTACGACGGCATGATGGTGGTGGTGAGTTTCCATGAACAGGGCTTCGCCTGTTTGCATTGGGTGGAAAAAACTAGAGAGAAGCAAACGGAGCAAACGACCGCAGCCCAAAAATCTTGTTTTTGCGACCTGCGCGTCATCCTTCTTTTATAGACGCGCAAGGCGGTGGGCGGTCAGCGTGGAAGCCATGCCAAGTCAATCGGATCGATCGATCCGTATACTGCAAGGCAAAACGATTTTGCTTCTTCCGTGAATGAGTCTTGGACTCTAATGCTGGCGCGCGTGGCCCAGGACATTTCCTTGCCGGCTCCCTTTTTCTTTTCTTTGCTCCTTTTTTTTTTGCCTTTGTTTGATAGTCTATCTATATGAGCTACTTAATTGGCCCATAAGCAGAACCAAAGACTCGGTAAACAAGGTATTTGTGCGGTCAAATTAGATATGCACAAAGCATACGACCGAGTGGAGTGGAAATTCCCTAAAGCTATGATGTCGGGTTGGGTTTTGACATCCGATGGATAAACCTAATGATGGAGTGTGGATCTTTGCAAGGTACCGAGTCTGCTTTAATTCTTATGAAACTGACCAATTTGTTCCTACCAGGGTTTATACGGAGGGAGATCCTCTATCCCCATATCTCTTCTTGATTTGTTTGGAAGGATTGTCAAGCTTGTTATCTCACGCGGAAGAGGATGGATCTTTAATGGGTATCAAAGTTTGTCGTGAGGCTCCATCTGTTTCTCATCTTCTTTTTGCCGATGGCTCACTTATTTTGATGAAGGGATTTCTATTTTCGTGCCCTCGGGTCGTTAGTTGTACTCAGTTTCCCCAGCCCCTTAGTTTTTCCTCAGTTTTCCCCAAGCCTATGTTTGAAACCCGCAGAACGAGCTCAGACGGAAGGAATCCGTTTATTTGGACGTTCTGTGCTGACGTGTTGCGCCGCGTCGTCTGTGGGGCCGTGACGTGTGGGGCCGCGTCGCGTGGGCCGGCCGCATGGGGCTGGTAGAAAGGGACCGCGTGGGACAGAAGAGAAGCGTTTGGTTGCACGTGAGCAGGAGCTGGGTTTTGTCTCTCTCGGCTAAATTGGCATTTTTAAGAGCACCTTTTCCCCCCTTTTTCTCTCTCTGTCTTTTTTCACCAAATTAGTATCAAATCTAGAGAAGCTTCTATTTCTGTCTTTCTTCAATATGGCAGCAAATCTAGTAGCAAATCTCTAGGGTTATTTATGCCTTTTGGCTCTCGTTTTTTTCCCAATATGGCAGCAAATCTAGTAGCAAATATAGAAGCTAGTATATGATAAATTGACAACTGCATAATCAGAAAACTAAGTATAATACATAGGGAAACTGCATACAGCAGCAAAAGCAGCCAATAACGTTGTAATATACAAGACGCACGCAATGTATGGACAACAAGAAGATTAGGATGAATGAATTTGTTCTTCATTCCTCCTCATATATTTCGTCGTTGCTCCAGCCGTGCATTACCCCAAGGAAATATTCATTGAACTCCTTCCGTCTGCAGTGTGAGGCCAATACATCCTCCAAACGGTATGGCTTGTGTTCATTTCTCAGACCGGAGTTTCCTATTCTATCCACACGTGGCCACTCATCCCAGGCCTTTGTATCATGAGAGTACTCTCCGATATAACCCAAATCCGTGTAGTAGATGCAGCCAGGTCGAAGTGTCGGGTACACTCTGTCGACGGAGATACACCGGGTATAATTCACGAAGAAGGCATTACTGCCAATGTTACTGACCGGATGGAGAGAGCGGCTCTGAGTGTCCACACGGTACACCAATGGTCTGCCCGCCAAAGCCACGCGACCAACAACACAAGCAGCAGATCACCATCCGACTTCACGAGGTAGAACTTCTGTTCTGGAAATGAAATTAGTGTCTCTATCTTGACAGTGCTTGCGCGCTGCTGCAACTGTACATTGGTGCACACTATTCTTCCATGCTCTAAATTGTCCACAGCTAGTGCATACAGTTCACCATTGAACGGTGTAATGCAACGCAGACAATGGTTCTTGATCGAAAATCTGTTTTCCCAATCTTTATCTATATCCTTAGTTGGAGTGCTCTCATCGACCCAACCAATTTCCGATGGGTAATGTGCGGTAACGAAGACCATAGTCGGGGATTTGATCACATCGACTGATTTCAGGAAAACAGATGGCATCTGCGCCTCAAACATAGTGTTCGATTTCTTTGTGAGTGGGTTCAGAAGCCGTATCTTGTGCGGCGGGTTCTTCTGGGCAAGCACGATGACGCCACGGCAAAATCCGACGAAGTAGTATCTGGGCAAGCACGATAACATTCAGCACTAAGATGTTTAAGATTGAAAATAAAGAGGTAGATATGGAGGAAGTTGAACCTTGTATGAACTTCCGATAGATCTATGGTGACGTAGCGTGATGTGCCGAGTTGGAGGAAGGTGAACTCAGCGACGCGTGGAAGGGCGTGGTGTAGCATGATCCATTCGTGCAGGTGCAGGCTCAGCAAACCTGAGCGCCAATTTCTACGTACTTGCCTCATGGCAGAGTAGGTGTCGGCGCACTCCTCGTTCGCGCAGCCAGCATTCGCCGATCTTGTGAAGTGGTCCATCACCCGAGAGAGGCCCGTCACGGAGGAGCCGCGCTTGGATGCGCCGCCCTCGGAGGCGACGCGCCGGCGGCGACCGCTCGGCGGCGACGGGCTCGCGCGATCGCTCGGCGGCGAAGGCTCGGCGGCGATCGGTTTTGAGGCGACGGCCGGCGCATTCTTCTTCTCCATCGCCGCAGGTAGCGCGACGGTCGGTTGGGGTTTTTCGATTTGGAGAAGTTGATGGGACGTGAGAGGGGTGGTTTTGCGTGAGCGAGAATGAGACGATTGTGTGCAGAGGGAGGGAGGGAGGGGCTTACGCGTCCTAAATGCGACCCGCGTCCCCTACGCGTCCACTATTTGCATGTCTGCACCGGCGACACGCGTCAACAATGGCACGTCTTCCACTTCTGCACCGCAACACGCGTCCTCGAGTCTAACCCTGGAAATTTAGATATACTCAGGTATACCCTCGAGTCATATACTAGCATTTTTTGTGTGCTCAGTTTTCTCCTCGAGTGCTAATACTGGCTAGTGCAATATACTCAGTTTTACCTTAAGTGGCTGGTCAACAGAGAGTCAACAAATGGGATTAACTAGTTAAATGAGTTATTTAATGTGCAAAAAATCCGAAAAAGAGTGGCACTTACTCATGGAGTCTTTACCACAAATTGCCACTTCTCAAATCATAGATAAATCATAGATAAATCAAGTTTCACCACAAATTGCCACTTCTCAAATCACCTAGTAGCTATGAAGGTGCATGGTTTTCCATAATAAGCCCTACCCAAAACAGCTTTTCCCAAAACATACTTTGTCTAAATGAGGCCACAATTCTCACACTGATGTATATTGGTATTGCAAATAGTTTGAGGTAGGCCAAGATGGGTTTCATTGTACAAAACACGCATTTTCCATTTTTTTAAATCTCATATTTGAATCCCTTAGTCTGTTTACTACTCACTTGCCCTTGGTTTCTTGATACTACCTGCCTTGCCCTCTCCCTTCACAAACTCACGTACCAACATTGCCCCGATTGGTCTAGCCCATGTCACGCGGATCGTGCCCGCCGACCGTTGATCGTATGATCTAACGGGCAGGATAACCCCTATCTCTCTCTCTGGTCGGGGCCACCACCCTCTCTCTCTCTGTCGTTGGTTAGCTTCCACACTCTATGTATGCGAAAGGGCGGTTACCTAGTACGCTAAAGTTTGGTTTTCTGCATTATTTTTCACGAGCTAAATTATAAACTCTTTTTGGCATTACTTTTCACGCAAAAAATGATAAACCATCACCGATTTGTTGTAGCCATTACTTTTCACGCAAAAAATGATACACCATCACCCATTTCTTGTAGCCATTACTTTTCACGCAAAAATGATAACCATCACCGATTTTGTTGTAGCCATTACTTTTCACGCAAAATTGATACACCATCACCCATTTCTTGTAGCCATTACTTTCCAACAAAAACGATAAACCATCACCGATTTTGTTGTAGCCATTACTTATCACGCAAAAATATGATACACTATCACCCATTTCTTGGACCCATTACTTTCCACGCAAAAACGATAAACCATCACCGATTTTGTTGTATCCATTACTTATCACGCAAAAAATGATACACCATCACCCATTTCTTGTACCCATTACCTTCCACGCAAAAACGATAAACCATCACCGATTTTGTTGTAGCCATTACTTTTCACGCAAAAAATGATACACCATCACCCATTTCTTGTACCCATTACTTTTCACGCAAAAAACGATAAACCATCACCGATTTATTGTAGCCATTACTTTTCTTTTAGGCATTACTTTTCACGGTAAAATGATAAACTAGTCAACATAGTCCGCATTACTTTTTTTGTTGAGATATATACCCCCACAACGGTCGTCTCCTCCTTAATTTATTGTGTATAAACCCCCACAACGGTCATCTCCTCCTTATTTTATTGTGTAAACCCCTACAACGGTCATCTCTCCCTTATAAACACCCACACGGCCATCCCTTGTGTCAATAGGTTCTGCCTCTCTCTTCTTCGTTCACATACACTTTATCCATTGCCATGGCTTCCACGTCTCGGACGCGGACCGGAAGGGGAAGGGGAAGGGGAAGTGGATCATCATCATTGCCACCACCACCGTCAACACTGCCATTGATCATAGAGGAGTTCTTCATCGTCGTCTATGAAGACCCTTTGGTCAAGAAGGTACGTACGCGTTCCCACATATATGATGCATGTGATTAATTATGGGCATGTTCTAAAAACCTTTAATTTCAAGGGTTCCCTAATTTCAAACGATCGGCGCCGATCTCTTTGGTGAACTCCCAAAAAAATTTGCGACTATCTGACTGGCAGGAGCCAGCTAAGGTGTATCGCGAGCAGCCGACTGCGGTCCTCGTCTCTGGACCGTGGAGGTCCTATTTGACGGACAAGGCCGAATGTACCTCGACAAGGGCTGGGAGAAATTCGCCATCGCGCACGGTGTGGATTTCGGCTGGTTCGTACACTTCAAATATGAAGGCGATGATGTGCTCACAATGAAGGTGTTCGACGGAACAATGTGCAGGAGGTACTACTACTCAGACGACGAAGATACTGACGATGAAAGCGACGACGACGTGAAGCCATGCATCCATCCCCTTTAGATAATTAAGGGGATCATGACCAAGAATATATATGTAGCTTCATATGCATCGATTTAGAGATCTAGCTATTTTCTATATATTATGCATGTAAAAAATAATATCGCATTTCCACTATTATTCGAGCACCACATCCTCGCCGCCACTGCTAGGTCAACGCCGGGATGCACAATGTTTAGCATAAAAGTCACTTTAGATTAAGCTGCGAAAATAGTCACCTGCCATGGGCTGAGGCGGCCCCTACAGAGCGGCTCTATATTATATTCTCTAAATAAAATAGACGACCACAGCGGTCATTGGCTGCGGAGGCCCCACAAAGCGGCAATATATAATTTTCTATAAATAAATAGACGACCCACTGGGTCATTGGCTGCGGCAGCCCCATAGAGCGGCCCCATTTGTCATTGGCAGCACCGCGTATACAATCGCAAATAAAACGGCCCACGCGGCCAGTAGATGGATCCACCTGTCAGCACGAGACGGTGGGCGAGGAACTGACCTCACGGTAACGGTAAGGCCTCTGACCTAACGGCAACCCGCGTCTTCGATGGGTTTCAAACTAGAGGGAGGGGAAAACTGAGGAAAAACTAACGAGCTGGAGAAAAATGAGTACAACTAACGAAGCAGGGGCACGAAAATAAAAATCCCTTTGATGAAAGCGAATGATGCTAATGCAAAGTGCTTGAAAGATATCTTGGATATTTATTGTGCATCTTCAGGACAAGTTGTTAGTGTTGGTAAATCTAGTGTATATTTCAGTCCTAACACCAGGGCTGAAGTAAGAGAGGAGGTTTTGCACAATTGATATTATGATGAGGCTATATCAGATAGGTACCTTGGACTACCATCTATTATGGGAGCGGACAGAAGTGATTGTTTCAAGTATTTGGTTGAGAGGGTACAAAAAATCATCAGCGGATGGAAAGAAAAAACTTTATCAATGGGTGGTAAGGAGGTTCTTCTTAAAGTAGTGGCACAAGCTATATTAGTATATGCGATGCCTGTATTCAAAATTCCGAAAAGTATTTGCAAAGGAATAACCGATGCATCTCGTAGTTCTGGTGGGGTGATGATGTCAATGATAAGAAGATGCATTGGTTTACGTGGTGGAAGTTGTTAATTCCCAAGAAGAGAGGAGGACTTGGGTTCCGGGATCCTCATTGTTTCAACTTGGCAATCCTAGCGAAGCAGGCTTGGAGGTTACTATGTGAACCCGATTCTTTATGTGCTAGAGTTCTGCGAGCAAAATATTACCCGGATGGTAAATTTTTAAAAGCAAAAATGAAGAGTGGAGCTTCATTTACTTGGCAAAGTATTTTGGCGGGTATCCAAACTTTCAATAGAGGTTGCATATGGCGAGTGGGAGATGGGTCTCAAATTGATATCTGGAATGACCCATGGATACAGAATAGCCCATATGGTATGGTTATTACTCCCAGAGGAAACATAGTACTATCAAAAGTGGAGGAGCTTATTAGTCCAATTACCGGTGATTGGGATGAGGACATTGTTAGAGAAAACTTTTTGACTATTGATGCTAATAGGATTCTTGCTATACCACTATCAACAAACGGTATGGAGGATTTTGTGGCCTGAGATACACAAAGAATTCTCTTTTCACTATTGGTTCAGCTTATCACGGCAAGTGGAAACACCAGTTTGGGAGTAGGGCGAGAAATATTCATGCTCCAGGGCAGTCAATCGTAAATACTATATGGGATTCTCTATGGAAATCTTCGGTTTCGGCAAAGGTAAAAATATTTGCATGGAAATCTCTTTATGGTATTCTTCCTTGTTATGGTGTCCTTGCAAATAGACATGTGTCATTATCTAGCCAATGCCCATGATGTGACATCCATTGTGAAGATATACGGCATACTCTCTTTGGTTGTGATAATTCTTTGGAAGTTTGGAGGAAACTTGGACTAACATATAAGATAGAAGATGCCATGCTAGTTGACCGAGCAGGTAGTGCTGTTCTTGAAGAATTGATAGTGAATCAGCAGGTTGAAAATACAAGGGAATTGATTCTTACCGCCTCCTGGTATATATGGTGGATGCGCCGCCAACTTGTGCATGGTGAGAAAGTACCTACAAGTTCGATTGTTGTGATGTCCATTCGAGTAATTACAACAAATAATATAAGGGAAATCAGAAAGAATTCCGAAAATAAGAAGAGTGCATGGACAAAAGCGAAAGAAGGACATGTTATGGTCAATGTCGATGCAAGTTTCAATCCAGTGAATCTTATTGGTGGAATTGGAGCAGTCATTAGAGATGATCATGGGCGATTTGTTGCTGCATGTAATGTTTCGGTCCAATATGTCATTGATGCAAACACTTTAGAAGCTCAAGCGATTAGTAGAGGCATTGCATTAGCCAATGAGGTGGGTTGTTCGCGTATTATTATTCAATCCGATTGTCTACAAGTGATTGAAGCCCTTTAGACGGGAAGTTTCCCATCAACGGCAGCGGCTGCTCTTTTTGATGATATTTATATCCAAACTTCTATGTTTTCTAGTTGTGAGCTTAGTTTCTGTAATAGGAAAGCAAACTTTGTTGCTAATTGCTTATCGAGAGAGACGGATTCACTCCCATGTGTGTGGGTAGATGATCCACCGAGTTTTATTGTTTCCCTTTTAATTGACGATGTGTCTATTATTTAATTAATAAATAGATAGTCTGTTACATGAGCTACTTAATTGGCCCATTAGCAAAACTACTTATAGACTACTTTTAGCCTCACATTTATTTCTACTAAATAAATAAATATTAATATTTACTAATTCAATTAATTAATAAATCATTAATCATCTTCCCATAACAATTTCGTAACTCTCCAAAACTATTTATTTAATCCCGAAACTATCCCTAGCAACATCGCAACCTTAAGTGTGTCACCCTACGGTTCGAGAATGTGCAGACATGACCGAGACGCCTCTCCGATCAATAATCATCAGCGGGCTGGAGATCCGTAATGACTCCTACATATTCAATGATGGACAATGTGATCGAATGAACCATTAACATACGATACCGATTTCCTTTGTCGCGTGATATTTTACTTATCTGTGGTTTGATCATCGGTATCTCTATACCTAGTTCTATCTCGTTACCGACAAGTACTCTTTACTCGTACCATGGTGTGTCATCTCTTGTGACCTTGTCACATGCTTGCAAGCTAATTAGATGACATTCCACTGAGTGACATAGGCATCCCTATGGGCCGTCAGATAGTACCCGGGGTTTACTGAAGGCCATGACCCAAAGATTATGAAGCACGGAAGCCTAGTAAAGCGTCGACTATGGCAAGAAGAGATAGATTAGGAATAAAGAAACTTGCAACTTTACGGGTCGAACTCAAAGAGTCTCCCGAAGTTTGTAACTTGTGTAATACGAAACCCTCGGCTTCGCCTCCTATATAAGGGGGAGTCGAGGGACAAAGAAAGGATCAATCTCATTGTCAACAAACCCTAGCTTTTTAGCAGTCGAGCACCTTTTCGGCTGAAACCTTCGAGATCTACTTGCCCTCTACTTCCACGAAACCCAAGTCTACAACTTGTAGGCATTTACATGTTAATCCCTTGTCAATTGGCGCCGTCTATAGGAATTAGAGGCGACAAGGAGCTGATCTCGATGGCATCGTCAACATCTTCGGCAACATCGTCAACAGCTTCAGTGGCAAGCAACGCGATGGACAGATGTAAACAGATTGAAACTGGTCTAGTTGATTTTGTTTCTCACCCGCCCTCCCGTTTGGATGCATATGCATATCTAGGAGCCCATGGAGATGACGTTCGGGAGATTCCACTTCTGCGTCCGAAAGGAGGGATCACACCGTCTCGCGATACCGGATTCTTCGGGATCGTTCGCGGTCGATTCCGACTTCTCGGGATCGTCATCATCGTTCGAGTCAGGCGAAGAAGGATCTCGCCGTCAAGCTTCACCAGGCCCGCTCCAAGCGGAAAACTCGCCAAGATCTTCGGCAGCATGTCCTTCGGGTCGTCTGCGGACTCAAATATAAGCAGCGACTCAGACAGCGTCGACAGCTTCGACTTCATCGACAGATCTACTTCTGTTTGGGAGGTCCTCGCCGATCTATACGACGGTGTCACCGACCCTGAAGAAGAAGATGAAATTCCAAAATATCATCAAGTCTGCGCAATTGGAGAGTCAAGTCGTCAAGAGGATGAAGCTTCAGAGGCTTTCGATGATCTGGGAAATCCATACATCGATCCCGCTGATCTCACGCGAGGTTTGGGAAACAAATATGTTGGAACCGATCCTCGCCAGAGGGTGCAACTTCCACAAGAAGCTTGGGACAGAGCAACAAGAGCCATGGACACAGCCGATGACTACTACTGCCACGGCCGAAGAGTTACAAGCGTACCAATACAAACTCGCCCGTGCTGGACGAGAACTCGAAAAACAGAGAGCCGAAATTGACAAGAGGAGAGCCGAGCTTCTGCGTCAAGCCGAAGAAGGGCAGAGCTAAGTCGACATTCAGGAACTTCGGGATCCAACCACAGAGCAGCACGTGACAGGGGAAGGTCTCGCTTAGCACACTTACCTGAGCACGAGCGAGAGCAGCTGATCCAGAATCTCGACATGTCATTTATGTCGATTGATACAAGAGGGAATATCATCCCCAAAACACCGGAAGCCGGGTATATGGCGACACAAGCCTTTATATTAGCATCAAGACCACCGGTAGGAGACCCGAGAGAGCCATTATACCAGATGGCCATGGCAGGAGTTGGAGCCATGGGAGCAGCATTCGCAAGTCCAAGCACACCACAACCTGAAAGTGCTCCAAGGCGAAACAGCCCTCGACCCACCACGGTGGCGCGAGATCCTCCACGAGCAGACGTGGCGAGAAATACAGAGGCACAAGATCGAGTGGACAGAGCAAGAGAGAATAGATCCAGGCGACACTCGCCAGAAGTTGCGGAAGAAGATATGTGCGGACTTCCCTGCTTTACTCGACGAGTTCGCATGACGAAAGTTCCATCTGGTTTCAAGTTGCCAGAAAATTACAAAAAGTTTGATGGTTTGCAAGATCCCGACGATTGGCTAATTGACTACCTAGAAAGAGTGAAACTTTGGGGAACAGCCATGCAAAGCGTCCAAGTCCATCTTAGTGGAGCCGCAAGATACTGGATCAAGAAACTGCCAATGGGATCCATCGACAGATGGGAAACTTTCGAGGACTTGTTAGTGAAGAATTTCCGTTCTACGTGCAAGAAACTTGCGTCCATAGAGCAACTAAGGGCGTGCAAACAGAAATATGGCGAATCAATGAGAGCTTACATCCAGCGATGGAATTTCATAAAAAAAATCCGCGGAGAACGCATCCGACGAAAGAGCGATCGACGCATTTGTCGGAGGGATTTAGAGGAAAGACCTAATCGAAGATTTGGGTCGAACCAACCCGAGAACAATTGCTGACCTTATGGACATAGCAAATCGCTGGGCAGATGGAGAAGATGTCGTGCATAACAAACGGCACAGGTCACCCGAAGAAGATCGTAATAGAAACAGTAATCAAAATAGGCGATGATATGCTCATCAATACTCAGATTATGACGGTCTGATGCGCGTAGATGTACACGTCCGTTGGAAACCCCAAGAGGAAGGTGTAATGCGCACAGCAGCAAGTTTTCCCTCAGAAAGAAACCAAGGTTATCGAACCAGTAGGAGCCAAGAAGCACGTGAAGGTTGTTGGTGGAGGAGTGTAGGGTGCAATACAGTGAAACCGGCGCCAACGTGGAACCTGCACAACACAATCAAAGTACTTTTCCCCAACGTAACAGTGAGGTTGTCAATCTCACCGGCTTGCTGAAAACAAAGGATTAAACGTATCGAGTGGAAGATGGTGTTTGTTTGCAAAGAACAGAAGAATGAGAATGTATTCAGATGTAAAATAATGGACCGGGGTCCACAGTTCACTAGAGGTGTCTCTCCAATAAGATAACTAACATGCTTGGTGAACAAATTACAGAGGCAATTGACAAATAAAGATTCAATACATACCAACGATGATTACTATGTGATTTAATCAGGGCATTACGGCAAAGTACATAGACCGCTATCCAGCATGCATCTATGCCTAAATAATCCACCTTCAAGGTTATCATCCGAACTCCTTCCAGTATTAAGTTGTAAACAACAGATAATTACATTAAGTATGGTGCGTAATGTAATCAACACAAATATCCTTAGACAAAGCATCAATGTTTTATCCCTAGTAGCAACAACACATCCACAACCTTAGAACCTACTGTCACGATCCCAGATTCAATGGAGGCATGAACCCACTATCGAGCATAATTACTCCCTCTTGGAGTTACAAGTATCAACTTGGCCAGAGCCTCTACTAGCAACGGAGAGCATGCAAGAACATAAACAACACATATATGATAGATTGATAATCAACTTGACATAATATTCTATATTCATCGGATCCCACCAAACACAACATGTAGCGTTACAAATAGATGATCTTGATCATGTTAGGCAGCTCACAAGATCTAAACAATGATAGCACAGGAGAAGACAACCAACTAGCTACTGCTATGGACCCATAGTCCAAGGATGAACTACTCACGCATCAATGAGGCGGGCGTGGATGATGTAGAGCCCTCCGGTGATGATTCCCCCTCCGCAGGGTGCCGGGCGATCTCCTGAATCGCCCGAGATGGGATTCGCGACGGGCGGCGTCTGGAAGGTTTTCCGTATCGTGGCTCTCGCAGGGGGTTTCGCGATGAAGGCTATTTGTAGGCGGAAGGGTAGGTCGTGGGCGACGCGAGGGCCCAGACCACAAGCCGGCGCGGCCAGGCACCGCCGCGCCGCCCGTGTCCGGCCGCCCGTGGCCCCACTTCCTTCCCTTCGGTCTTCCGGAAGCTTCTGTAAAAATAGGACCCGGGCGTTGATTTCGTCCAATTCCGAGAATATTTCCTTACTAGGATTTCTGAAACCAAAAACAGCAGAAAACAGCAATCGGCACTTCGGCATCTTGTTAATAGGTTAGTGCCAAAAAATGTATAATAATGCTGTAAAGTATGTATAAAACATTCAAGTATTGTCATAAAAGTAGCATGGAACATAAGAAATTATAGATACGTTTGAGACGTATCACGGTCCCAGCCAAGTGGCGGCTGGCTTCCGAGGAAGTAGTGGAGGAAATCATCGGGAGGAGTACCAAAGAGGCAGCGAGTAGCGCAATGATCATAGGTGTTGCCTCCAAGAGCAGAGGTTTGTAGAACAGCAGCAAGTTTCCCTTAAGTGGATTACCCAAGGTTTATCGAACTCAGGGAGGAAGAGGTCAAAGATATCCCTCTCATGCAACCCTGCAACCACAAAGCAAGAAGTCTCTTGTGTCCCCAACACACCTAATAGGTGCACTAGTTCGGCGAAGAGATAGTGAAATACAAATGGTATGAATGAATATGAGTAGTAGTACGGTGCCAGAAAAGTGCTTGGCGCGTAGTTGACGATAGTAATATTGTAGGAAGTAAACATGCGAGTAACGCAACAAAAAACAGTAACAAGCAGTGATAGCAGTATTTAGGAACAAGGCCTAGGGATTACACTTTCACTAGTGGACACTCTCAACATTGATCACATAACAGAATAGATAAATGCATACTCTACACTCTCTTGTTGGATGATGGACACCACTAACTGTGTAGGATTACACGAACCCTCAATGCCGAGTTAACAAGCTCCACAACATTCGATATTCATGTTTAAGTAACCTTAGAGTGCAAGATAGATCAACACAATTACACCAAGAACTAACATAGCATGCACACTGTCACCTTCACGCTTATGTAGGAGGAATAAATCACATCAATACCATCATAGCAATAGTTAACTTCATAATCTACAAGAGATCACAATCATAGCCTACGCCAAGTACTCACACGGTGCACACACTGTCACCTTTACACACGTGGAGGAGGAATAGAGTACTTTAATAACATCACTAGAGTAGCACATAGATGAATAGTGATACAAAACTCATATGAATCTCAATCATGTAAGGCAGCTCATGAGATCATTGTATTGAAGTACATAGGAGAGAGATTAACCACATAGCTACCGGTACAGCCCCGAGCCTCGATGGAGAACTACTCCCTCCTCATGGGAGCAGCAGCGGTGATGAAGATGGCGGGGGAGATGGCAGCGGTGTCGATGGAGAAGCCTTCCGGGGGCACTTTCCGCTCCGGCAGGGTGCCGGAACAGACTCATGTCCCCGATCTGGCTTCGCGATGACGGCGGCTCGAACTTTTCTCGTATCGTGGCTTCCTCCGTAAGGGTTTTCGATGCAGGGGCTTTATATAGGCGAAAGGGCAGCCTCGGAGGGGCTAAGGCGACCACACCATAGGGTGGCGCGGGCCCAGCCCTGGCCGCGCCACCCTATCATCCGGGCCCACAGGCCCCTCCGGCGGCTCGGTGTTCTGGATGCTTCCGGGCAAAATAGGAACCTCGGGCGTTGATTTCGTCCAATTCCGAGAATATTTCGTTACTAGGATTTCTGAAACCAAAAACAGCAAAACAGGAACTGGCACTTCGGCATCTTGTTAATAGGTTAGTTCCAGAAAATGCGTAAATACGACATATAATGTGCATAAAACATGTAGATATCATCAATAAAGTAGCATGGAACATAAGAAATTATCGATACGTTGGAGACGTATCAGCATCCCTGCTTAGCTCGTCCCGAGCAGGTAAAACGATAACAAAGATAATTTCTGAAGTGACATGCCATCATAACCTTGATCATACTATTGTAAAGCATATGAGATAAATGCAGAGATTCGAAGCAATGATGAAGATAATGGGTAAACAAATGAATCATATAACAAAGACTTTTCATGAATAATACTTTCAAGACAAGCATCAATGAGTCTTGCATAAGAGTTAACTCATAAGCAATAAATTCTTAGTAGAAAGCTTTGAAACAACACAAAGGAAGATATAAGTTTCAGCGGTTGCTTTCAACTTTAACATGTATATCTCATGGATAATTGTCAACACAAAGTAATATAACAAGTGCAATAGGTAAACATGTAAGAATCAATGCACACAATTTACACAAGTGTTTGCTTCTAAGATAGAAAGAATAGGTAAACTGACTCAACAATAAAGTAAAAGAATGGTCCTTCAAAGAGGAAAGCATTGATTGCTATATTTGTGCTAGAGCTTTGATTTTGAAAACATATAGAGAGCATAAAAATAAAGTTTTGAGAGGTGTTTGTTGTTGTCAACGAATGGTAATGGGCACTCTAACCCCTTGCCAGACAAACCTTCAAAGAGCGGCTCCCATTTTATTTTATTTTTGGGTGGCACCTTCCAACCTTTCTTTCACAAACCATGGCTAACCGAATCCTCGGGTGCCTGCCAACAATCTCATACCATGAAGGAGTGCCTTTTTATTTTAGTTTTATTATGATGACACTCCTCCCCACCTTTGCTTTCTCAAGCCATGGCTAACCGAATCCTTCGGGTGCCGTCCAACAATCACATACCATGGAGGAGTGTCTATTTTTGTTAATTAATTTGGACTGGGAATCCCATTGCCAGCTCTTTTTGCAAAATTATTGGATAAGCGGATGAAGCCACTAGTCCATTGGTGAAAGTTGCCCAACAAGATTGAAAGATAAACACCACATACTTCCTCATGAGCTATAAAACATTGACACAAATCAGAGGTGATAAATTTTGAATGGTTTAAAGGTAGCACTCAAGCAATTTACTTTGGAATGGCGGAGAAATACCATGTGTAGGTAGGTATGGTGGACACAAATGGCATGAATATTGGCTCAAGTATTTGGATGCATGAGAAGTATTCCCTCTCGATACAAGGCTTAGGCTAGCAAGGTTATTTGAAGCAAACTCAAGTATAAAATGGTGCAGCAAGACTCACATATAAACATATTGTAAGCATTATAAGACTTTACATCGTCTCCTTGTTGTTCAAACACCTCAACCAGAAAATATCTAGACTTAGAGAGACCAATCATGCAAACCAAATTTTAACAAGCTCTATGTAATTATTCATTAATGGGTACAAGGTACATGATGCAAGAGCTTAAACAAGATCTATATGAGCACAACAATTGCCAAGTTTCACATTATTCAAGACATTATACCAATTACTACATGTAGCATTTCCCGTTTCCAACCATATAACAATTAACGGAGCAGTTTCAACCTTCGCCATGAAAATTAAAAGCTAAGAACACATGTGTTCATACGAACCAGCGGAGCGTGTCTCTCTCCCAAACAATCATTTATTCAAACAAAAACAAAAACAAACAAAAACATACGGACGCTCCAAGTAAAGTACACAAGATGTGACCGAATAAAAATATAGTTTCAAGAGAAGGAACCTGATACTTTGTCGATGAAGAAGGGGATGCCTTGGGCATCCCCAAGCTTAGATGCTTGAGTCTTCTTAAAATATGCAGGGATGAACCACCGGGCATCCCCAAGCTTAGACCTTTCACTCTTCTCGATCACATTATATCACCTTCTTCTATTGACCCTTGAAAACTTCCTTCACACCAAACTTCAAGCAAACTCATTAGAGGGTTAGTGCATAATCAAAAATTCACATGTTCAGAGGTGACACAATCATTCTTTACACTTCTGGACATTGCATAAAGCTACTGGACATTAATGGATCAAAGAAATGAATCCAACATAGCAAAAGAGGCAATGCGAAATAAAAGGCAGAATCTGTCAAAAACAGAACAGTCCGTAAAGACGAATTTAAAGCTGGCACCAGACTTGCTCAAATGGAAAAACTCAAAACTAATGAAAGTTGCGTACATATCTCTGAGGATCACGCTCGTAAATTGGCAGATTTTTTCGAATTTTCTACAGAGGCCTGTGCCCAGATTCGTGACAGACAGCAATGCTGTTTCTGCGCAGCGATCCCAAATATAACATCAACTTTAGCATAGAAACTTTACTTGGCACAAAAACATGATAAGGAGAGGTTGCTACAGTAGTAAACAACTTCCAAGACTCAACAAAACAAAAATTTCTGTAGTAAAATAAACACATGGGTTATCTCCCAAGAAGTTCTTTCTTTATAGCCATTAAGATGGGCTCAGCAGTTTTAATGATGCACTCGCAAGAAATAGTATTTGAAGCAAAAGAGAGCATCAAGAGGCAAATTCAAAACACATTTAAGTCTAACATGCTTCCTATGCATAGGAATCTTGTAAATAAACAAGTTCATGAAGAGCAAAGTAACAAGCATAGGAAGATAAAACAAGTGTTTCAAAAATTTCAACACATAGAGAGGTGTTTTAGTAACATGAAAATTTCTACAACCATATTTTCCTCTCTCATAATAACTTTCAGTAGCATCATGAGCAAACTCAACAATATAACTATCACTAAAAGCATTCTTATCATGAGTCTCATGCATAAAATAATTACTTCTCCCAACATAAGCATAGTCATTCTTATTAATTGTAGTGGGAGCAAATTCAACAAAGTAGCTATCAAATATAGGAGGTATATTGTAATCATAATCAAATTTATCCTCCATAACAGGTGGTAACAAAAGACTACTATCATTATAATCATCATAAATGGGAGGCAAAGTATCATCAAAGTAAATTTTCTCCTCAATGCTTGGGGGACTAAAAATATCATGCTCATCAAAGCCAGCTTCCCCAAGCTTAGAATTTTCCATATCATTAGCAACAATAGTGTTCAAAGCATTCATATTAATATGTTCCATGGGTTTTTAAATTTTCGCATCAAACCATCCATGTCTTAAATCAGGAAATAGAATAAAAAGGTCATTGTTGTCCATTATGCCTAACTAGTGTAAACAAGAAACCAAATGTCGCAATTGCAAGTCTAAAGGAAATAGCTTCGAGCACACACACAATGGCGCCAGAAAAGTACTTTACCTGGAACCGGAGTATGAGTGCCTTTTACCTTTCCTCACCGGCAACGGCGCCTAAAAGTGCTTGATGTCTACGGGTGCTTCTATTCTTGTAGACAGTGTTGGGCCTCCAAGAGCGAGGTTTGTAGAACAGCAGCAAGTTTCCCTAAGTGGATTACCCAAGGTTTATCGAACTCAGGGAGGAAGAGGTCAAAGATATCCCTCTCATGCAACCCTGCGACCACAAAGCAAGAAGTCTCTGTGTCCCCAACACACCTAATAGGTGCACTAGTTCGGCGAAGAGATAGTGAAATACAAATGGTATGAATGAATATGAGCAATAGTACGGCGAAAGAAAAGGCTTGGCAGTTGACGATAGTAATATTGTATAGGAAACATACAAAATAGTAACGCAACAAAAACAAGAAGTAGCGATAAAGTATTTAGGAACAAGGCCTAGGGATTACACTTTCACTAGTGGACACTCTCAACATTGATCACATAAGAATAGATAAACACACTCTACACTCTCTTGTTGGATGATGGACACCACTAATGTGTAGGATTACACGACCCTCAATGCCGGAGTTAACAAGCTCCACAGATTCGATATTCATGTTTAAGTAACCTTAGAGTGCAAGATAGATCAACACAATTACACCAAGAACTAACATAGCATGCACACCGTCACCTTCACGCTTATGTAGGAGGAATAAATCACATCAATACCATCATAGCAATAGTTAACTTCATAATCTACAAGAGATCACAATCATAGCCTACGCCAAGTACTCACACGGTGCACACACTGTCACCTTTACACACGTGGAGGAGGAATAGAGTACTTTAATAACATCACTAGAGTAGCACATAGATGAATAGTGATACAAAACTCATATGAATCTCAATCATGTAAGGCAGCTCATGAGATCATTGTATTGAAGTACATAGGAGAGAGATTAACCACATAGCTACCACAGCCCCGAGCCTCGATGGAGAACTACTCCCTCCTCATGGAGCAGCAGCGATGAAGATGGCGGTGGAGATGGCAGGGTGTCGATGGAGAAGCCTTCGTGGGCATTTCGTCCGGCATGGTGCCGGAACAGAGACTCATGTCCCCCGCATCTTGGCTTCGATGACGGCCTGAACTTTTCTCGACGTGGCTTCCTCCGTAAGGGTTTTCGCAGGCTTTATATAGGAAAGGGCAGCCTGGTTAAGGCGACCACACCATAGGGTGGCGCGGGCCCAGCCCTGGTCGCGCCACCCTATCATCCTGGGCCCACAGGCCCCTCCGGCGGCTCGGGTTCTGATGCTTCCGGGCAAAATAGGAACCTGGGCGTTGATTTCGTCCAATTCCGAGAATATTTCTGCTACTAGGATTTCTGAAACCAAAAACAGCAAAACAGGAACCGGCACTTCGCGCATCTCGTTAATAGGTTAGTTCCGTAAAATGCGTAAATACGACATATAATGTGCATAAAACATGTAGATATCATCAATAAAGTAGCATGGAACATAAGAAATTATCGATACGTTGGAGACGTATCAAGTACCAAAGAGATAGCGAGCAGCGCAACGATCACAGAGATGCGCCAAGCTCCAGCAGACAAAATAATAGGCCAAGGTTCCAACGGCCATATAATATATCACCCGAAGATATGCTGAACGGACCGTGCCAGATGCACTTTTACCTCGACAATGACGGTAAAAGACAGTCGGGTCATCTTCAGAAGGACTGCCGAACTTTCCAAGCTTTGCACAGGTATGCAGGAAATGCCAATGCACAGGCAGCAAACAGGGGGCACCCGCAAGGGCCAAGAAGTGAGATCCACCTTCCACCTCCACCCGCAATTACCAACGAAAATCGACATCAACTGCAAATCGCGGCAAACCCGCAGAATGGTCCCTACATCGACACAAACGGAGCAGTAGCGATGATTCAAAAGGGCAGGCCTTCGAACAGAGCCCAAAAGGTGATTTCGCGACAAGTGTTCATGGCAGAAAAGATGCCCCCACCAACGATCGAGTATCTAAATTGGTCGGGACAGGACATCGGGTTCACTCAAGCAGATCATCCGCCCCAAGTTCCGCGGCCAGGTCAATCAGCTATGATTTTGCCAGCTGTGATTGCAGGATTCGATGTTTCGCGAGTATTCATAGATGGCGGAAGCAGTCTAAACCTCATGTTCGTAGACACATTGAGGAAGATGAACATATCTCTGTCAAACTTGAAACCAACAGACACACGCTTCCACGGGATCACACCGGAGAAGCCGAACTATCCACTAGGAAAGATCGATCTCGACGTTCAGTTCGGAACTCGAGAGAACTACAGAGGGAGAAGCTAGAGTTTGAGGTGGTAGATATTCCGTCGCAATATCATGCGTTACTGGGACGACCCGCCTATGCCAGATTTATGGCAGGCCGCATTATACGTATCTACTGTGGAGAATCCCTGGACCCAATGGCCCAATCACGGTAAAGGGAAGTTTTGCTCTAGCAGATAAGTGCGACAAAGACTTCCACAGAATGTCAGAAACTTTCGGGATGCAAGCAGAGTAGACAGGTCACAACTAACAACCGACTATGATGTGCTACTCGACGGAGGAAGGCCACTTAAGGAGCAAACTTTCGACACGCCAAAAACTCCAAGGAAGTGTAGATCCACCCGACAGATCCCAAAAGACAACAGCTATCGCAACAAACCTGATAGCGTATAGAAAGCGCTCGTCGAGTTCCTCCGTGAGCGCTAGGAAATCATTGCATGGTGTCCACCGACATGCCAGGAGTACCCAGGAACTGCCGAGCACCCCCTTAATCTAGAGCCACGAGCCGACCCATCCGACAACCTTGCGCGTTTCGCCGAGCCAACCGCAAAGCAATGCTATCTGAGATTAATCGACTCAGAGAAGCAAACTTCATCAAGGAGTTACACACCGAGGCCACATGGGTCGCCAATCCAGTGTTGGTCCCGAAGAAAAACACGGAGGTCCTTCGCATGTGCGTCGACTTCACGTGTCTCAATAAACATTGTCCAAAGGATCACTTTCCCCTCCCAAGGATCGATCAAATTATCGACTCCACAGCGGGATGCGAACGTCTTTCCTTCCTGGACGCGTATTCTGGTTACAACCAGATCCGCTTAAAAGAAGAAGATGAAGTCAAAATAGCTTTCATAACCCCTTATGGCGTGTTTTGTTACAGAACAATGCCCTTCGGGTTGAAAAACGCGGGAGCCACTTACCAGCGGATGATGCAGAAGTGTCTCGCCACGCAAATTGGAAAAAAAACGTTCAAGTATACATTGATGATGTCGTCATAACAACAAAACATAGTGCGTCTCTGATCGACGACCTCAAGGAGATCTTTGACAACCTCGACAAGTTCTGCCTCAAGCTGAACCCGACGAAATGTTCCTTTGGTGTTCCTGCGGGAGAACTCCTCGGATACTTGGTGTCAGCAAGAGGAATCGACTCCAACCCGGAGAAAATTAAAGCCATCGTAACAATGAGGAGGCCAACCAAGCTAAAGGAAATACATCAACTAACTGGGTGAGTCGCCGCTTTGAGCAGATTCGTCGCCAGATTAGGAGAAAAGTGTTGCCGTTTTACGCGCTGATCAAACACCAAGAAAAGTTCGACTGGAATGAAGAAGCAGATAGAGCTTTCGAAGATCTCAAGCGCACAATCTCGACACCCCCAATACTAGTGGCTCCAAAGGAAAAGGAACCTCTCCTGTTGACATAGGCATCCCCAATGGGCCTGCCAAAGATGGTACCCGGGTTTACTGAAGGCCCAGGACTCGAAGAATAAGAAGACTCGGAAGCCCATTTAGTTAAGGAAAGATAGATTGTATTAGGAAATATAGAAACTTGTAATCTTACGGGTTGGATACGAAACCCTCCCGAACTCTGTAACTTGTGTATTACGAAACCCTCGACTCCACCCTCTATATAAGGGGGAGTCGAGGGACGAAGAAAGGATCGAATCTACTGTCAACACAACCCTAGTTTTCACAATCGTCGAGTACTTTTCGGCTGAAACCTTCGAGATCTACTTGCCCTCTACTTCTAGCAAAACCCTAGTCTACGATCTGTAGGCATTGACAAATTAATCCTTTGTCAATTGGCGCCGTCTGTGGGAACTAGAGGTTGCAAGGATCTGATCTCGATGGCACGTCCAGAATCGTCGACTTCGTCGGTGGCCAGCAATGCGATGGATCGAGGTAAACGGGAAAAAACTGATCTAGTCGATTTTATTCCTCACCCGCTCCCGTATGGATGCATGTGCCTATCTGGAGAAGCCCATCGTCATGACGTTCGGAGAATTCCGATTTGGCGTCAACAAGGAAGGATCTTACCGTCTCGAAGTTCCGATCTCGCTCGGAATTTTCAGCGGTCGATTCTAACTTTTCGTCGAGTGACGAAGAGTTTTCGTCGCCACGCTGTTTACACCAAGGCAAGCGGAAAGCTCGCCAAGATCTTCAGCAACACATCTTTCGAGTCGTCTGCGGACTCCTTTATAAGCAGCGATTCCGACAGCGTCGACAGCTTCAACTTCATCGACAAATCTACTGCCATCGGAAAGGTCTTCACCAATCTATATGACGGTGTCACCAATCCTGACAAAAATCAATACGCAAAATACCATCAAATCTGTGCAATCGAAGAGGCAGGCCGATCAGAACCAGAGACGTCAGAGGCTTTCGACGATTTGGGAAATCCATACATCGATCCCGCTGATCTTAGAAAAGGCTTAGGCACTAAATATGCTGGGTCTTCAACTCGCGCAAGAGTTCAACTCCCGCAGGAAGCATGGGATAGGGCCGCAAAAGCCATGGATGGTTCAGAACCAATGACCACCACTGCTACTGTACAAGAACTACAAGCATACCAATATAGACTTGCTCGAGTAAGTAGAGAGCTGGAAAAACAGACAGCATCCTTGAATAGAAGAAAGGAGGCAGCCTCCGCGTCCAGCAGGCGTCGAGCAGAGCTTAGTCGACAATCAGAAACATCAGCAGATAGCCATAGAGACGCTCGAAGGAGAGCGAGATCTCGGCTGCAAAATATACCTGAAAAAGAGAGAGGAAACATAATTCAAAATCTCGACATGTCCTTCATGACGATTGATACAAGGGGAAATATCATCCCGAAAACGCCAGAAGCAGGATACATGGCAACGCAGGCTTACATCCTCGCGTCCAGACCACCTCCTGGGGACCCGAGAGAACCATTGTTCAATATGGCAATGGCTGGAGTAGGAGTTATGGGAACAGCGTTCGCAGCCACGCCTCCCGAAGCAAATCCTAGGCAAAATAGTCCACGACCCACCGCAGCGGTGCAAGACCCACCAAGAACAAGTGGAGCAAGAGACACAACAGTTCAAGTAAGGGTGGGATGAGCGCGACAAGAAAGAAGAGAACGTCAGCACTCACCGAAGTTGCCGACGAAGATATGTGTGGACTCCCGTGCTTTACGAGAAGAGTTCAAAGACTCGAGTCCCAAAAGGTTTCAAGTTACCCGAGAATTTCAAGAAATTCGACGGCCCTGCAGGATCCCGAGATTGGCTCGTTGATTATCTCGAGATGGTGAAGCTGGTAGGAGGAACCAGAGCAGCTATGCAAAGTATCCAAGTTCACTTGAGTGGTGCTGCAAGATCTTGGATAAAGAAACTCCCCCGTGCTCCATTGACAGTGGGATAATTTCGAGACATCTTCGTGAGAAATTTCCATCCACCTGCAAGAAACCTGCATCATTGGAAGAATTGAGGGCGTGTCGACAGAAACATGACGAGTCAATGAGAAAATATATACAGAGGTGGAATATCATCAAAAACTCGGCAGAAGATATCTCTGGCGAGAGAGCAATAGACGCGTTCGTAGCAGGAATTCGGCGGGGAGATTTTCACGAGGACTTAGGGAGGACTAACCCTAAGACAATATCAGCACTGATGGAGATAGCCAACAAGTGGGCAGATGGAGAAGACGCAATATATAACAAGCGACACAGGTCGCCAGAAGAGGATCGCGGTCGAAATTTCCAAAATAGAAGGCGATTCTCTCGCAGTTCTACAACAACGACGCTCCTGGCCATATATCGGCTGGTTCCGGGGAAATCCTGGAGGGAATAGTCGAGATGACTATCAAAGGAGTAATGAGCAACAAGGCGACAATAGAAGTGATTCTCGCGGCAACAGGCAAAATAGTGGACCAAGGTTTCAAAGACCTTATGTGTCCCCCGAGGAAATGATGAACGGTCCGTGCCAAATGCATTTTTAGCTCAACAATAACGGAAAGAGGCAGTCAGGACATCTCCAAAAAGACTCAAGCAATGTTGCGAGCCGCAGGAATTGCAAATGCTCAAGCAATGAACAGAAACCCCCATGGGCCAAGGAGTGAGATCCACCTTCCACCTCCTCCCGCAATACGGACGAAAATCGGCACCAGCTCAGAATAGCGGCAGCACCACACCCACCACCATATGTTGACCCCAATTCCAACGGTGCGGTCTCGATGATTCAGAAAGCTAGGCCATCCAACAGGGCGCAGAAGGTAATCTCACGACAAGTATTCATGGCAGAGAAGATGCCTCCACCAACAGTTGAGTACTTAAATTGGTCGGGGCAAGACATTGGCTTCACAATCGCGGATCATCCACAGCAAGTTCCTCGACCAGGACAATCGGCACTCATCTACCCGCAGTAATTGCTGGTTTCGACGTGTCGAGAGTTTTCATAGATGGCGGCAGTAGCCTAAACCTTATGTATGCAGATACATTGAGGAAGATGAACATATCCTGGCAAACCTGAAACCAACTGATACACGTTTCACACCAGAGAAGCCAAGTTATCCGTTGGGCAAGATCAATCTCGACGTTCAGTTTGGAACCCGAGAAAACTACAGGATAGAGAATCTGGAGTTTGAAGTTGTGGACTTCCCGTCGCAATATCACGCCTTGTTGGGACGACCAGCATATGCCAGGTTTATGGCGGTACCACATTATACGTACCTATTGTGGAGGTTGCCTGGACCCAAGGGACCTATCACAATTAAGGGAAGTTTCGCGCTAGCTGATAAGTGCGACAAGGATTTTCATCGATTGTCAGAAACTTTCGGGATGCAAGCAGAATATATGGCGCCAAGGCTCACTGATTATGATGTGCTGCCAGATGCAGGGAGGTCTCCTAGGGAGCCAACTTTCAACACAGCCAAGGATTCAAAAGAGGTACAAATCCACCCGACGGACCCAAAGAAAACGACATCCATTGCAACAAACATGGATATCGCATAGGAAAGCGCGCTCGTCGAGTTCCTCCGTGAGCACTGGAAAATCTTCGCATGGTGTCCAGCCGACATGCCAGGAGTACCCAAGGAACTTGCCGAGCACCACCTCAACTTGGATCCTCTCGCGAGACCAATCAAGCAACCTTTGCGGCGCTTGGAACCCAACCGCAAAGCTATGTTATCAGAAATAGATCGACTCAAAGATGCTGGTTTTATCAAAGAAATATCTACAGAAGCCACGTGGGTAGCTAACCCAGTGATGGTGCCGAAGAAACACACGAAAGTCCTTCGCATGTGTGTCGACTTTACGTGTCTCAATAAACATTGTCCTAAGGATCACTTCCCCCTCCCAAGGATCGATCAAATCATCGACTCCACGGCAGGATGCGAACGTCTTTCCTTCTTGGACGCGTACTCTGGTTATAACCAGATCAGATTAAAAGAAGAAGATGAAGCCAAGACAGCGTTCATAACACCTTATGGCGTGTTTTGCTACAAAACAATGCCCTTTGGTTTGAAAAACGCGGGAGCAACATATCGCAGATGATGCAAGTGCCTTGCAACACAGATTGGAAAAAATGTGCAAGTCTACATTGACGATGTCATGATAACATCAAAGAAAGGGTCAACATTGATCGAAGATTTGAAGGAAACCTTCGACAACCTCGACAAGTTCTGCCTAAAGCTGAACCCGACAAAGTGCTCTTTTGGAGTTCCCGGGAGAACTTCGGGTTCCTAGTATCAGCAAGAGGGATTGAAGCTAACCCGAAAAATACAGGCCATCGTCACTATGAGGAAGCCAACAAAGTTGAAAGAAATACAATGCTGACGGGGCGAGTCGCAGCTTTAAGCAGATTCGTCGCAGTGCTAGGAGAAAAGGCGTTGCCGTTCTATGCATTGATCAAACAAAGGGGGAGAAATTTCAATGGAACGAGGAAGCAGACAGAGCTTTCGAAAATCTCAAGCGCACAATTTCGACACCACCAATCTTGGTGGCGCCTAAAGAGAAAGAACCTCTCCTCCTATACATTGCAGCCACACCTCAGGTGGTCAGCACGGCCCTAGTAGTTGAAAGAGAAGAAGAAGGAAAGCTCCATGGAGTACAGAGGCCAGATATTTCATCCTAAGTACGCGCCTCAAAACAGCGGGTCCCCCAAGTCGGCGTATGGAGTATTTACTACGACAATAAAATTGCGACACTATTTTTCGGCGCACCCGATAATAGTGGTCAACGAAGCTCCTCTGTAAAATATATTGAACAACCCGGAAGCTACGGGTCGTGTCTCCCTTTGGGGAATAGAACTTTCCCTCGGGACATCACGTATGAAAAAGAAAGGCAATAAAATCGCAGGTTTTACCGGATTTCATCGCAGAGTGGATGGAGCTACAAAACACAGGGCCTCCAGATTTATCGAGAACCTGGACTATGAACTTTGACGGGTCCAAAAGGTTAGAAGGCGCTGGAGCAGGCGTCATACTAGTATCACCCGAAGGCGACAAGTTGAAATATGTCTTGCGGATGACGTTCCCAAACGCATCTAACAATGAAGCAGAATATGAAGCTCTCATACACGGGATGAAGATGGCGAAAGCTTGCAACCCGAATGAAAATCTTCGGTGACTCACAATTGGTGGCACAGCAAGTTATGAACCAATGTGATGCAGTCAACGAAAGTATGATAGCATACAAGGAGGTGTATAATGAGCTGGAAAAATTGTTTGATGGATGCGAGGTAAACCACATCAGCAGGCTGAGTAACGATGAAGCCGATGTTCTTGCAAACATCGGGTCACAATGTCTCGCGATCCCTCCAGGCATGTTTTGGGAAGAAATAAGCGAGAGATCAACAAAGCCAGTGAAAATAAAGAAGAAGGAGAAAGAAGAGAAATCTTCGAGTGCCACCAAAGACTCAGTGGAAGAAGAAGAGGAACAGGAGCTAGTCATGATGGTGCAAATTCCGTGGATGCAGGCTTACATATCATACATCCTAAGGAAAACAATACCCGACGATCCAGTTGAAGCAAGGCAATAATCATGATCTAAAGCTTTTACTGTGGTAAAAGGGGAGTTGTACAAACGAAGTATCTCGGGTGTGCTACAGAGATGCGTCACACCTGAAGAAGGAAGGATCATCCTGAAAGATGTACACGAAGGAATATGCGGGCATCACGCGAGCAGCCGAGCTATCGCGGCCAAAGTCTTCAGAGCAGGATTTTATTGGCTAACAGCAATTGAGGACGCGAAGAAAATAGTGCGAACTTGCGATGCGTGCCAAAGATTCGCGCCAAACCTCACTCGCCAGCAGCAGAACTTATGCCAATCCCATTGTCTTGGCCCTTTGCTCAATGGGGTCTCGATATGGTGGGAAAACTACACAAAGCTTCGCCAGGAGGATATGAGTATATGCTCGTTGTGTCGACAAATTTACTAAATGGATAGAAGCAAAGCCGATAAATTCACCGGATGGCGCGTCGGCAATTAAGTTTGTGAAAAGCATCGTCTTTCGATTTGGAGTCCCTCACAGCATCGTCACGGACAATGGCAGTAATTTTACATCCAAGGAGTTCAAAGCATATTGTGCGAAGTGGGCATCAAACTGAGTTTCGTCTGTCGCACATCCACAGACCAATGGTCAAGTCGAGAAAGCTAATGGCATCATCTGCAACGGTATCAAGAAGTGTTTGTTGGGACCATTGGAAAAAGCTCGACATGGCCAGAGGAGCTGCCAAGTGTGTTGTGGAGTATTCGAACGACACCAAATACGGTGATGCAGGAGACGCCGTTCTTTCTGGTCCATGGAGCTGAGGCAGTCCTGCCGATAGAGATAGAACATGATTCTCCAAGAGTTACAGAATATGATGAAGAAACTTCGAGAAAAGCTTTGGAGGATGATGTCGACGCACTTGATGAAGCTCGAGATGAAGTCCTATCACGAGTCGCCAAATATCAGCAGGACCTGAAAAACTACCATAGTCGACGATTACGACCGAGATCTTTCCAAGTTGGTGACTTGGTCTTGCGACTTAATCAAAAAAGTCATGAAAAACTCGAGTCACCATGGGTTGGACCCTACATCGTCACAGAAGTAATCGAAGGAGGAGCATACAGAATCAAAGACAAGAAGACAGGGATTGCCGAGCCAAATCCTTGGAACGTATGCACTCAGCGTTTTACGCCTAGATGTCGAAATATAGTCTCCTTTGTAAACATACAATGTACCGAAACACCCGCGAGTTTTCAGACGCACTTTTTCCTTTTCGGGGCACCGAGTGGGGCCGAGAAAGGTTTTTAATGAGGCGGGCTCGCGGTGCTGCAATATAATAAAGATAGTGGAATTATATACCTTTCGACAGTTCTGGGCTTCCCCCAGACGATACAATATATATATACACAGTGTCGACAAACACAACTCGCAAAAAGCATCTCGCCTTGGTATAAAGTACCTCGCCAAAATAAAAATATCGACAAATAGCGGTCAACATAAAGCTCGGGGGCTCATACCCGCAAAAATAGTACACAGTATAATTTATTTTGCCTTGGGACAACCTCGCATTATAAAACAAAAAGCTGTCACCAATAAAACGCCCGGGGGCTTGGCGGTGAAAATAAAAATATAGTGACTTTACAATACAGATCATATACACAAGATACAACTTTCGGAACAAGTTTATCTTCAAGGATTTCCCAATATATTGTCTATCGTCAATCGCTCATTATTTATAGCACGAGTGCTATGCTCAGCATAACTGCCCTTCACAAAGAATTCAGAATCCATCCGAAGAAGTTCATCCATCATATCTTCGGCAACAGGGGTCACAACGTCGTCATATTTACTGAAGTTCTTCCTCCTCTTCGCCATCTTGGCTAAGCACTTTGGAACAACTTGACCCACATCTAACTTCGGGTAGCAGATTTTTATCATGATCATAGCAAATCTTGCGCCAGCAGCTAATTGGGCTCGCACAAAGCCATGGATTCGAGGAGCATCCCGAAATTTATCCATTAAAGCAGGAAGAGTTTCTGGCATCTTATTGCGAGGAAACATGGTGCCATAGACCAGAGACAAAGTCCTCGTGCAGAAGTCGAGATAATCGCGAACCTGAAGCGCGCGATCTTGAAATCTGACGATCTGGCGAGTCCGTTCAGGCGTGCCCCAAAAATTTGAACCATGATCATGCGCAAGTCAAAGAAGTGCATTGGATCGAGCTTCGACACGTTCATCTTCAGTAGCAGCATCCAAAAAAGAACCTATTTTGCCAAAACAGGAATCAGTGAGAAACGAGGAGACAAGCAAAAGGAAAAGAAAAAAGCACGACAATGATAATGAGGCACACCTGCCATATCCAAGCTAGCATCTCAGCGTTGAAGCATAAAATTTTCGGGATGTAGCTGCAACAGCTTCAGAACGGCGGCGTCCTTTTCAGTTATGGCATCTTGAGCTTGTTGAAGCGCAACTTTTTCCCTTTCAGAAGATTTTCGAAATTGTTCCATGAGCATAAGTGATTGCTTCTTCGTGGATTGGAGCTGTTGTCGAAGTTCTTCCAAATCTTCTGCCGAATTCTTACTCGAAGAATTTTCAACAAATTCAACAGAGACAAGGGTTTTCTTTGAACAAGACGAAGGAAAAAACCTCGGAAGGACCAGGAGTTGCCGTATAGTTGTCAAAAATTAACTGAAAACAGAAATTTCGACATCAATCATCGAGCAAAGACAGATTCCCATTCATTTTCATAATATATACATGTCTATTACAAAAGAAGGTCTTCTAGAGAACTACAGAAGCAGTCATTGCCAAGAACACTACGGCGATAGCGCCAAAAGGGGAGATAAAACTAAAAAGAAAAAAGCAAATTAAGTGGTCTACTTGACCTCCGGTTTTGAAGAACTCGGAGCGGTTGTTGGCTTATATCCAAGAGTGGCGAGGATCTTCTTCGAATTGGGCTTTGCCGCTTTGATTAGCGACTGCCACTTCTTAGTTTCAATTTTCCCCGCGTCGCCAACTTTCGACCAGTCGACTTGTTGTTGACTCTCTGCAACCAAGGCCATAGTACCTTCGACACCAACCTTTAGTCCCTCTTGACGAAGTTGGAGTCCAAGGTCTTCATTGCCATTGAAGCACTTGGCGAGGTCAATGAAACTGCAGGTCGCTCCTTTTTATGGAAGAAATAGGGGAAGAGCCGCGACAGGCCAGCTTCAGCTTCATCTAATCCTTTACGAGCTTCCGTCCCATGAATTTCGAGAAGAGAAAGCGCATCGAGAAGCTCGTCATCCTCATTATTTTCCAGCTCGTATTCTTGATGTGTTCTCCCTGCTTTAAGCATTAAAAAAAGAACGTTATCGAAAAGAAAAAAGGGGGAAGACCAAAACATGACGTGAGAAAACTGTAAGGGTGTAAGGACTTACTAACAAAATGTCGACTCTGAGTTTCCAGTCGACTGAGGATCTCTTCTTCTCGAGCAGAATGTTGAGCTACATTTTCTTCTAAGGCCCTTTTTGCGTCGTCGAGTCTTTTTTGAAGATCTTCGACAGTTTTCGTGTGCGCACTTTCGCTTTGTTCTAACTCAATAGCGAGGACGTCAGCACGTTTGTTGGCTTCTGCCAGTTTCTCTGCCAACATAAAGACAGATAAGCATCGATAGTGACAGAAAAACTCGACAAAGAAAGCTGGACAGAACAAGTAGGTACCTTCAAGTTCGCTGGCATAATCACGGTACCCGATAAATTGGGTACCGAAGCGGACGAGCTCTTTCATAAAAGGCTGGAGAGATTACAATGAAAAAAGGATCAATATAGGAAGAAGAAAAAGTTGACATCAAGGAGAAAAAGAGGAAAACTTCAAACGAAAAGTCAATACAGAACAATTTACCTCTTCCATCAAAGAAGTTGAGGAACAACCAGCTAATATGGTTGGTTCCTTGGTTGTTTCCACCCTAGCTCTCTTCGGGGAAGGAGCTTGGGGGCTTTCGGCTGGTTTTGGATGTTCAAGGTTTTGCGGAGGAGGAGAAGTTTCGTCGCCATCAGGACGAGCTTCTGAAACAACTAAAGTACGAGACGTGCTCGTTCGAGCAGTCTCGTCGATAGGAGCATCTTCTTCTTCATCGTCACTGCCATAAAAATGGCGACAAGATAAAATAGCAATTTCAAAAACATCGACAAAGGGAAAATACAGCATAGCAATTGCAAAGAACTTACGAGCTGACGAGAGCAGCACCGTAAAGATCCAAAGTTTCTTCCTCGGCAGTGAGTGTAGCTTTGGAGGCGCCAGAGTCGATGGCTTCATCCCTTTTCCTTTTGCCCTTTGGAGAAGCAGCAGGGAGAGATGAGCGTGTCGACGAAGAAACTTCTGCTTCAGTCTCTTTTTCAAGAGAAGCCGCGGATTTATGGGAATCCCCGACTCCACTTTCAGGGCGAGAAGCACCCTGGTTGTCGTCGGTGACAACAGCCCGTTCTTCGACTTCCCCACCTTCGGGAAGGGGAGGAAGAGAAGATAGAACAAGGTGACCCTGTGGAAAATAAAGAATATCGACAAAACAATTATATTTCACTACAAGTAAAAATAGTCGACACAAAAATAATTCGGGAAGAAGGTATAATACCGGCGAATAACAAAATACCTTGGGAAGAGGATTGGCACGGCAAAATGGCGCAACCTTGCAAGAAGATGGAATGGTGTCCTTCTTGCTAAGCTTGGAGATTCTTCGGATTAGCTTCTCCAAATCTTTTGCAGAAAGATCCGTGGAGAGCCTCTCGACATCTTCATCACCAGCGTACATCCAAAGGGGATTTTTTCGAGCTTGCAGAGGCTGCATTCTAATCCTAAGGAAGTAAGCTGTGTGTAACAACCCAACCTTTTGTGCATTTGTTTAAATCTTGAAATGCAAAAATTTGGGCCAACAAAAACTTTTCTGTTTCTCAAAAATTGCATGCATATAGTTCCTCATACTCATGCATTGTAGAAATTTGGTGTTAATTGTTTGTGAATGTTGTGTTGTGTGTGGAACCTTAAAACCCTAAACCTATTTATTAAATTTGAGAATCCCTTTTCTTATTAGGGAGAAATTGGAATGGCCCATAAAACCCTTGAGCATATGATCATGCTCACATGAGATCTTCTAAGATCTAGTCCTACTCCAATTTCCCTCTTCCATATCTAATTCTTCTTTACTCCAATTTCCAATCTGAAATTTCTCCCAAGCAAGAGGGCCATTGACTCATCACTTTATGCATCAAAAATTAAATTGGATCATCTCTATGTGATTACTCCAAAAATTTCGAAAATTAGAAATTTTGAGAATGGCCATGCCGGCCATGACACTTCCTTCTCCCTTGATCATTCTCCTCACATTTTCTCCACACTCACACTCTAGTGCATGTGATCATGCTCACATATGATCTTCCTAGATCCTAATTATTGCAAATTCCACTCCCCCATATCTTTTTGTTCTTTTCTCAAATTTGATCTCTAAAAATTCTCCAAGGTAGCACACCCCTTGACTTATCATATTTATGCTCTGAAACTATTTGAGAGCACATATTTGTGGCTCATTTAAAAATCCCAAATTTGGTGAATAAGTGAGGATGGCCATGCCGGCCATGATCTCTCCCCTCTCCCTTGCTCACTCCCTTCACCCCCTCTCCTCTCCAACCCTCGCACACGACCAGGAGGAGCTTCAGCACCCTCCCAAATCCCTGCATCCGACCCACCTCTCTTTTTCTTGTCCCTTGGGCACCACCTCGGGAACCTGCAAAGAATCAAGGAAATCTTCTCCCTCCCTCCATCTTTGGCAGCATCTGGCTGTCCTGCTCGACCTCCAGACGCCTCCCTTCCTCCCAGACAACCTCATGCACGCCACCCTACCCTCCCTCTCCTCGACCCGCGACGGCGACCCCCTATGGCCGGCAGACACGTCTGCCCCGACCCGGCCACGTCGTCCACCCTACCTCCCTCCTCTGGTCACCCTAACCTCGTCTAGCGCACGCCCACGACCCGACCATGCCTCGGGGACACGCCGCAGCCTACGCCCGAGCCCCCACCGACGCTGCGCGGCGACGCCACCGCCAGGTCTTTTCGTCGAGCGCCTGGCAGGCAGGTCGCCCCGTCGCGTCTCACCCTTCTGACCCGCTGCAAGACGCGCGCTAGCCTCCAAGCCACGGAACCGCCTCTCAGAACGGCAGCGACGCCGCCCATCTCGACCAATCCTCCGCTGCCGCTCTTCCTCCCCGTCGGTGCACGGACTTGGTGCACGGTGCACCAGCCGCCACCCTATATAAACAGCACCGCACCCTCCTCTCCCCCATTTGCTCCACCACACCCTCCCCAGAACCTCCCCTTCTCAACGCCCTGGGCGGAGAGGAGCTCTGCTCCTCCCTGCCGTCGACCTCGCCGCGCCGCCGTAACCTTGCGGTGAAGGTTGCGTCACCGCAGACCCTCTGCGCCTCTCCCTCTCTTCACCACGCGACGCACCTCCTCCTACTGAATCTGACCGCCGTTTCTTTCGCCGTAGGTCGTCCAGGAACGCCGCCAGACGCCGCCTCGCCGAGCAGCAGTTTTTCGCCGTCGCCGTCAACCGCTGCTCCGGCCACCTCTGTTCTCCCCGCCGTGACCACCATTCGACGGAGATCTCTCCGGCGCATCCGACTCGCCCGTCCCCGTCGTCATCTGCTCGCCGAGGTGAGCACACCAGCCTCCGCCGTTTCCCAGGTCGCCGGTGCCCGTCGTGCACGTCGTGCATGGCGTCGTGGGGACGACGCGCAGCAGCCGTCGATCTCCGCTTGATCGGACGGCTGCATGCAACCGCCTCCCCTGGCCCGCGCCAACGTGGCCGCCGTGTCGGCCGGGTTCAAACCCGCGGTTCCCGCGCAGCGACGGAGCTGCCGGGCCGGATCTGGCCGAGCCCAGCATCTCCGGCCCGTCTACTTTTTCTCTTTTTCCTCTAATTAACCTGCCAGTAAATTCCTGTGTAGGTTTCGAAATTCCATAAATTCATACAGTAACCAAATTGATTGATTCAAAGTTCTAAATGCTCACAAATGAAATCTCTACCACAAATAATTACCTGCATGTCATTTTGTGCTGTGAATATGTGCTGCAAAATATAAACCTAAAAAGTGTCTGATTGTGTAATTTAATTATTGTGTGATATTTATGCAACCTTTCGGCATGAGGTCAATTTGGTTGTGAAGTGTATGTTAGTAGCTTCATTTTGACACTAGTGTAGCATGCAGGAGCTTTCTGGATTTTAATTGTTTTAGAAAATAAGATCTGTCCAGAGAGGCAGTAAAGGATTTTTAATTCGAAAAATAATTATGATTTTGAAATGAAACCAAGTGCTACTGGTAGATATACCTATAGGGTAATTTTGTGCCAAAGGAAATATTTTTAAGAGCTATAGTTTAATTCTAAGGATTTAACTACTGAAACAGTATATCTTTTCAGTATTTGATTTTTATAAAATCATTCACAAATCAGAAAAATACAAATCCAGTGGGGTTAGTTCACATTTGTTCTTAGCTATCCAGGGGTATGCTTTGTTTTGGTAGGAGATGCTCTGGTTAGTGTTGGTTTAAGTTTTGGAGTGCTCTGGTTTCTGTATTGATTGAATTGTTTGAGACAGTAGAAATTTTATTTGCATATGATTCTTGTGCAGGTGTGTTCTACATGTCAATAGCTTTCTGTAGATATGCTGCATGCATTTTTGTGACTTCCAGAAATATTTAGGTCATTTAAATGGTGCATAGGTCAATTCTGGAATTGCAAAAATCATATCTCTTGTTTTAAAAATCATAAATAGGTGAAACCACTTTCAGTAGCTTGCATTTGTCAACCTCTACCTACTGTGATTTTATCAAATTTTTGTGTGCAATATTCTGGAGATAGTCTGTTGATTGGTATGGTGTGTTTCTTTCATTTTTGCGACGATAGATTCGAACGCCGCCGGAGACGAAGGAGGAGGTGACTTTGGGGGATTTGAAGAAGAAGACCAAGGACACTTTGCTGAGCAAGGCAAGCCACCTCTTGATGCATCTCTGATCCTACATATCTTACTCTTGCATTATTACAAGTTTTATAAAATGCATGTCCTTTTATTTTTCATTTCGGTGGTTAGTGCCACCCGGAGTTTTATTATTCCACCCTTAGGGTGCAGCCCTCGTTGGTACCTACTGAACACATCCCTATTAGTGATATGGTGCTTATCACCTTGTCATCCTTGTCGCCCTTTTTCGAAGAAGAATTGGACTATAGGTGGGGAGCCCTGGAAGAATGGTTACGAAAATGTTTTCCTAAAAAGGAGTTTTTTTCGAAAACCTTGGAATGGGGTAGCCCTGCCCAAGTGTGAGTTTATCAAATGAGAAATGTTTATGAAAAGGAGATTTGCTGAAGGCAAGTTGAGGAAAGAAAATATTTTCGAAAACTTTAGCGCCTAAGTACTCACCCGGACTGAAAAACAGTGCAACCACATTACCCCAAAGTGGGCACGGGGCGTAGTGTAGTAGTTTGTCTCGCCTTAGACTGAGTCCTGCAAGTGTAGTGGCAGTCCGACCATGGACGCTTCGACCGGGGTTCTTCCCATGAGAAGGGACGCAACCCATTTGCCTGTTTAGGTACGCGGGGTACAACTTATGAGCTCCCATTGAAAGATGCCTAAGTAGTTGGATGGCATTCCGGAGGGTCGGGTGTCGGGGACTTTGCAACTCCTGGGAAAACGGCAGCCCGGACTCTGGTGTTGGGAGGTACAACTCATTAGGCATGTCTTAGGCTAAGGCGAGCAGGCGAAAAACTGCGATCGTGTATTTGTCGTGGCATAGGTTATTATGCAGGGATGATGCCCACACGATGAGTACCCGGATCTTGTGGAGAAAGTGTACAACCTCTGCAGAGTGAAAACTATTCGAATAGCCGTGTCCGCGGTCATGGACGGTCGGAAAGGCTGCTGCTTAGCACTAAAGAGTTTTTGGCTTTTAAAAGTGTTTTCTCAAATATTGTTTTGGGAAAGTAACGCCAGTGCGACTGGTGGAAAGTGTACCTGCGAGGTACGGTGGAAAAATCTGGAAAGGAGTTGGCCATATGAGATGGCTGAAGTTAAATTGGGTCACCCTTACCTATTAGTCTGCAAATCAAGGTGTTTATAAAAGTTTTTCCAACAAAAGTATGAAGAAGCCATACTCTCGAGAGGAACCACCTCTCGCTCTTTGTCGCCTTAGTTAGTGCCTGTTCCTTGCTACTGCCATATTGCATTTCCTTTACTTCTCTCTAAGGTGGTTTGCGAGTACATTCAAAAGTACTCATTGGCATTGTTGTCCTGGTTATCTACTTGACCAGACTGTGAAGAAGAATACTTCGAAGAAGAGGAGTACGACGCCGAAGACGCGAACTAGGTCGCTCTCCCAGTCAGCCGCCTGTAGGGTAAAGGCCTGACTTGGGTTCCACCGCTTTTGGATTCAAGTTGTTTCCGCTGCTGTTTGGTGAACTACGGCCCTGATGGCCTATGATGTAAGACTTCGTATTATTTAAATTCGGTACTGTAATGGATGATGTAATCTGGTATCAGTTCGGTTATGTATTCACGATGGAATGATCTTGGGATCGTGAAATTGTATGCATAACAGGAGTTCTGGACTGGTAAGTCCGGGGCCCCACAGAGCTGGTATCAGAGCCATCCTGACTGTAGGAGGCCTTAGTTAGCATGGACGTTAGAAATAGAACAAAAACTATTTTCTTAAACAAAAAGGTTGACTAAGTGCTGAAAAATGCTTAAGTCCCTTACCTCCTTCTATTTCCAGAAAACTTTACTTGCATTAATTGTTTTATTATGCTTAAAATCTTGCACACTGTGGTCACTAACTTAATCTACTTTAAAAATTTGTGTAGATGCCGATCGAGTACACGCACGTCCGTCAGGTTGGAGTGAGGCCGCCCCTCTACTACTTCGAGCGGGCCTTAGCCGACCTGGCTATTCGCTGCGGACGTATGGTGCCCGAGATTAAGGGCGTCCGTACTGAGAGGTCCGCAGACTCGGAGATGGCCTGGCTGGTCACCTGCGTCGTCAGGGGGAGCGGGATTTCCCCCGCTACTGAGGAGTTCACCATCGACGTGATGGAGCGCACGTGGACCGACGGGATGATTCGAGTCTCTCAGGAGGCACTTGCTCGCCTTGCCTTTCTTCACCCGGAGGTTGTCGCCGGCACTGGCTACCAGTACTTGGGCCAGCGCGACCTCGCGGGTCAGCCCTTGGCCGGCGCCCCACACGCCGACACCGCCCACCAGCTGCACCACATGGAGTACCTGCTTCACCACACTCAGACTCAGCAGGACCGCGCCCGTGAGAGGTGCGATCTGCAGGAGGATGAGATCGCTACACTTCGCGCTCAGCTTGCCGCCTCACAGGCTGACCTTGCCAGTGAGCGCAAGCTGAGGTTTGCCGCACGCCGGAGGGTTACTCGCCTGAAGGCGAAGGTGACTTCGTTGGAGGCTCTGACTACTCAGATGGAGGCCACTATTGAGGAGCTTGAGGACGACGGTGAGGATCTCCGCAAGGAGAACGAGGCTCTCCTTAGTGACGACGACGACTACGAGGACGAGGACTTCGATATGGAGCCTGATACTGAGGATGAGGCCTTCATCAACGACGAGGATGAGGAGCCCGAGCCACTGCTGTCTGAGGAGGACCCCGAGGAGCCAGCCTTTGTTGAGGAGGACGCCCCACCTGCACCTGAGGTTCCTGTCGTGGACCTCGACGACTTCTAGAGCACCACCTTGGACTCGCACCACCTTACCGTAGGGCGATGAGATAGGCCCCCTTTTGCGATGCGAGTAGACTTGTGATAATGGTTCCATGAAACCATTCTTTTGGTTGTGTTGTATGAGACTTATGTGTGATGATGTATGCTACATTGTGCCATCGGCACCACTGCTATGTTATGCTTTCATTGCCTACTTTGCATTTGTTGTGCCCGTTTTCGAATTTCCGTTTTAAATTGCAATCCCTCCCCTTTTAGGTGGCTGCCCATCTACTTGTTCTCTTTTAAAATCTGAATCCAACCTTCTTCAGGATGGTGGAAACCCGTAGAGGAGACCACGGCGGGGCCGGCCAAGACGCCCCTCCACCTCCACCTCCGGAACCAACTATGGCTCAACTCCTGCGCATTATGTTGGAAGACCGTGAGGCAGCCCGTGCGGAGCGTCAAGCTAATCTTGCTACCCTTCAGCACCTCGCCCAGATTGCTACCGGTAACGCCAACAACAACAATGGCGGGGATGGAAATGGAGACCCCCGCTCCAAACTGAAGGATTTCCAAAGCACCAACCCCCCAGTCTTCTCCAAGTGCACTGAACCCCTCGACGCCGATGATTGGCTTCGCACCATTGAGAACAACTTGGAGGTTGCCGGAGTCGGCGATAATGAGAAGGTTCTGTTTGCCACTCATTACCTCTCCGGACCTGCCCGCGCTTGGTGGGAAAATGTCAAGGCTATTCAAGCCGAAGGACACGTCATCGGCTGGGAAGAATTTAAGACCAAGTTCCGCAAGACCCACATCCCCTCAGGACTGATCAAGCTCATGAAGGATAAGTTCATGAATCTGAAGCAGGGGAGCATGTCCGTGGTGGACTACATGGATAAATTCACCACTCTGTCCCGGTATGCTCCAGAAGACACCGACACCGAAGAGAAGAAGAAAGATCGCTTCTTAAACGGACTGCATGATGAGATGCAGAGTATCCTGGTGGCCGTTCCATACCCTGACCTTGAGTCGCTCGTTGATGCCTCCATTATGGTGGAGAGCAAGCGCAAGAGTGCGTTTGAGAACCGCAAGCGCAAGGCGATGATGCAGCAAGGCAGCTCCAGCACTCAGCGCCCCCGCAGCTTTCCTCCACCAAGGCCGGCGCCCCAGCAGCAGAGGGCACCACCCCCTGCACCTCGCCCCAACAACCCCAACCGCAGCTACAACCCTCAGCGTTCTGGAGGAAGCAACTACAACCCCAACTACAATCGCCAGAGCAACACTGTCCGCCCCGCCACCACTGGATGCTATACCTGCGGTCAGCCCGGTCATTTCTCCAAGGAGTGCCCCAACCGAGCTACTTCTGGACAGCGCCCCAATGCGCCCAAGCCTAATCCGGGACAAGCTCGCACTGCTACTGGTAGGAATCTGAATCAGAAGAAGCCAGCTGGACCAGCTAGGGGACACCTCAACCACGTCAATGCTGAGCAAGCTCAGGAAGCTCCGGATATTGTCCTGGGTACGTTCCCCGTCAACTCAATACCCTCGACTGTTTTGTTTGACTCCGGTGCATCGCATTCTTTCGTTACCAAGACCTTTGTGAGAAAAGGAGGTTTAACCCCCACCCCCATGAAGCGACCTATGTTAGTGCAAATCCCTGGATCCACTAGCAAAACCCAAAGTTCTTGCAAGGAGGTCCCCATAGAAATTCAGGGAAAACGTTTTCACGCGGATCTGATTGTGTTGGGTGAGCAAGGCCTAGAGGTTATTCTAGGGATGAATTGGATGGTCAAGTATAAGGGCCATATAGATTGTGTTCGCCGAGCCATAACATTGACTGCTGAGGACGGAGAGGTAGTTGAGCATGTGGCGACCATACCTTCATCGAAGGTCTTATGCAAGAAGAGTGTCGCCAGCCCAGCCCTGCATGAGGTACCCATAGCTTGTGAGTATCCAGAGGTTTTTCCCGATGAGCTACCCGGTATGCCCCCTGACCGGGATATCGAGTTTATCATCGAGTTGGTCCCCGGAACCGCCCCCATCGCTCAGCGACCTTACCGGATGAACCCACAAGAATTAGTTGAGTTGAAGAAGCAGTTGGACGATATGTTGAGAAAAGGATTAATCCGCCCAAGCGCATCACCCTGGGGATCTCCCGTTATCTTTGTGGATAAGCGAGACGGTACTATCCGCCTGTGCGTGGATTACCGGAAACTAAATGACGTCACCATCAAGAATAAATACCCCCTCCCGAAGATTGAAGATCTATTCGACCAGATGAATGGTGCCCGCATCTTCTCCAAAATTGATCTCCGAACTGGTTATCATCAACTCAAGGTTCGAGAGTCAGACATCCCCAAGACTGCTTTCACCACACGGTATGGACTTTTTGAATATACCGTGATGTCTTTCGGACTGACCAATGCTCCTGCCTATTTCATGAATCTCATGAACAAGGTGTTCATGAAGTACCTCGACAAGTTCGTCGTGGTTTTCATCGACGATATTCTGATCTACTCAAAGAGTGAAGAAGAGCATGCTGAACATCTGCGGATTGTTCTGGGAACGCTCAGAGACCATCAGCTTTACGCCAAGTTTAGTAAATGTGAGTTTTGGCTGAAAGAGGTAGGATTTCTTGGTCACGTCATATCTGCCGGAGGAGTGTCTGTCGACCCGTCCAAAATTCAGTCCATCATGGAGAAGAAAGCCCCTACCAATCAGACCGAGATTCGCGCCTTTTTAGGATTGGCGGGATATTACCGCAAGTTTGTTGAAGGATTCTCCAGCATTGCGAGACCCTTAACACAGCTCTTGAAGAAGGATAAGAAGTTTGAGTGGACCGACAAATGTGAGGCCAGTTTTCAGGAACTCAAGAAGAGGTTAGTCACAGCCCCCGTCTTGACCATGCCCGATATTACCAAGGATTTTGATGTGTACTGCGATGCATCAAAACTTGGATTGGGAAGTGTGTTGATGCAAGAAGGAAAGGTGATAGCCTATTTGTCAAGACAACTTCGACCGCACGAGATGAATTACCCCACGCACGACTTGGAGCTTGCTGCGGTAGTTCATGCCCTGAAGACCTGGCGTCATTATCTAGTTGGAAATCGTTGCGAAATTTATACCGACCACAAGAGTTTGAAGTACATCTTCACCCAGCGGGAGCTGAACATGAGGCAGAGCAGATGGATGGAACTCATCAAGGACTATGACCTCGGTATTCATTATCATCCCGGTAAAGCCAATGTGGTAGCTGATGCCCTTAGTCGAGAGCCCTGTTCGCTGAACGCCCTTATCAAGATTGCTCAACCTAAGCTGTATGAAGAACTGGAGGAGTTCGGCCTCGAACTCGTTAGCCATGGTTTCCTGGCCAATCTTGAATTGAAGCCTACCTTATTCGATCAAATCAAAGAAGCTCAAGTGGGTCATGAGAGTATTGAAGGAATCAAGCGTAGGATGAATAGGGAAGAAGTTCCTGGTTTTGAGGTTGACGCCAAAGGAGTTTTGTGGTACAAGGGACGCTTGTGTGTGCCTAATGTTGAAGACCTGAAGCAACTCATCATGAAGGAAGCTCACGACACCCCATACTCAATCCACCCCGGAGGAACCAAGATGTATCAAGATCTGAAGAAACAATTCTGGTGGCATGGTATGAAGCGCGAGATCGCCTTTTTCATTGCTCGCTGCGATGTGTGCCAGAAAGTGAAGGCTGAACATCAACGACCAGCTGGACTACTCCAACCCCTCCAAGTTCCTGAGTGGAAATGGGAAGAAGTTGGGATGGATTTCATCACCGGACTCCCTAAATCCCAACGTGGCCATGACTCTATCTGGGTTATTGTTGACCGACTTACCAAAGTTGCTCATTTCATCCCCGTGAAGACCAAGTATAATAGTGCCAGACTAGCTGATCTATACATCTCCAGAATCGTGAGTCTCCACGGTGTTCCTAAGCGGATCGTATCGGATCGTGGTACCCAATTCACCTCGAGATTCTGGAAGAGCCTGCATGAAGCCCTCGGTACCAAGCTCGCCTTCAGCACTGCTTATCACCCGCAGACAGGTGGCCAGACCGAAAGAGTAAATCAGATTCTTGAAGATATGCTTCGTGCTTGTGTTCTCGCCTATGGAGCCAAATGGGAAGATTGTCTACCCTTCGCCGAATTCTCTTACAACAATAGCTACCAAGCTAGTCTGCAGATGGCCCCCTTTGAAGCTCTATATGGTCGCCGTTGTCGAACCCCTCTCAACTGGTCCGAGACTGGAGATAGTCAAGTTTTTGGACCTGACCATCTTCGCGAAGCTGAAGAGCAAGTTCAATTAATCCGTGATCGCCTCAAGGCTGCTCAATCCCGTCAGAAGAGTTATGCTGACTCTAAGCGTCGTGAGCTGACATTCAATGTTGGTGATCATGCCTACCTTCGCGTCACTCCACTCAAGGGAATGCAGAGATTTCACGTCAAAGGGAAGCTTGCCCCCAGATATATTGGACCCTTCAAGGTTCTCGCTCGTAGAGGTGAAGTATCCTATCAGTTGGAACTGCCTGCTGAATTAGCGGATTTCCATGATGTGTTCCATATCTCTCTTCTTCGACGATGCCTCCAAGTGCCTGACAAGCCTGAGACATTCAAGAACATCGATTACCGCACCCTCGACCTCAACACCGACTTAACCTATCGAGAAGTACCCCTTCGGATCCTAGAAGAAGCTGTTCGTCTCACCCGTAGAAGGAAGATAAAATTTTGCAAGGTTCAGTGGACAAATCACTCCGAGGAGGAAGCCACTTGGGAAAGAGAAGATCAGCTCCGAAAAGATTTCCCCTCACTCTTCAGTTCTTAGCCACCGAATCTCGAGGACGAGATTCATTTTAAGGGGGGAAGGTTTGTAACAACCCAACCTTTTGTGCATTTGTTTAAATCTTGAAATGCAAAAATTTGGGCCAACAAAAACTTTTCTGTTTCTCAAAAATTGCATGCATATAGTTCCTCATACTCATGCATTGTAGAAATTTGGTGTTAATTGTTTGTGAATGTTGTGTTGTGTGTGGAACCTTAAAACCCTAAACCTATTTATTAAATTTGAGAATCCCTTTTCTTATTAGGGAGAAATTGGAATGGCCCATAAAACCCTTGAGCATATGATCATGCTCACATGAGATCTTCTAAGATCTAGTCCTACTCCAATTTCCCTCTTCCATATCTAATTCTTCTTTACTCCAATTTCCAATCTGAAATTTCTCCCAAGCAAGAGGGCCATTGACTCATCACTTTATGCATCAAAAATTAAATTGGATCATCTCTATGTGATTACTCCAAAAATTTCGAAAATTAGAAATTTTGAGAATGGCCATGCCGGCCATGACACTTCCTTCTCCCTTGATCATTCTCCTCACATTTTCTCCACACTCACACTCTAGTGCATGTGATCATGCTCACATATGATCTTCCTAGATCCTAATTATTGCAAATTCCACTCCCCCATATCTTTTTGTTCTTTTCTCAAATTTGATCTCTAAAAATTCTCCAAGGTAGCACACCCCTTGACTTATCATATTTATGCTCTGAAACTATTTGAGAGCACATATTTGTGGCTCATTTAAAAATCCCAAATTTGGTGAATAAGTGAGGATGGCCATGCCGGCCATGATCTCTCCCCTCTCCCTTGCTCACTCCCTTCACCCCCTCTCCTCTCCAACCCTCGCACACGACCAGGAGGAGCTTCAGCACCCTCCCAAATCCCTGCATCCGACCCACCTCTCTTTTTCTTGTCCCTTGGGCACCACCTCGGGAACCTGCAAAGAATCAAGGAAATCTTCTCCCTCCCTCCATCTTTGGCAGCATCTGGCTGTCCTGCTCGACCTCCAGACGCCTCCCTTCCTCCCAGACAACCTCATGCACGCCACCCTACCCTCCCTCTCCTCGACCCGCGACGGCGACCCCCTATGGCCGGCAGACACGTCTGCCCCGACCCGGCCACGTCGTCCACCCTACCTCCCTCCTCTGGTCACCCTAACCTCGTCTAGCGCACGCCCACGACCCGACCATGCCTCGGGGACACGCCGCAGCCTACGCCCGAGCCCCCACCGACGCTGCGCGGCGACGCCACCGCCAGGTCTTTTCGTCGAGCGCCTGGCAGGCAGGTCGCCCCGTCGCGTCTCACCCTTCTGACCCGCTGCAAGACGCGCGCTAGCCTCCAAGCCACGGAACCGCCTCTCAGAACGGCAGCGACGCCGCCCATCTCGACCAATCCTCCGCTGCCGCTCTTCCTCCCCGTCGGTGCACGGACTTGGTGCACGGTGCACCAGCCGCCACCCTATATAAACAGCACCGCACCCTCCTCTCCCCCATTTGCTCCACCACACCCTCCCCAGAACCTCCCCTTCTCAACGCCCTGGGCGGAGAGGAGCTCTGCTCCTCCCTGCCGTCGACCTCGCCGCGCCGCCGTAACCTTGCGGTGAAGGTTGCGTCACCGCAGACCCTCTGCGCCTCTCCCTCTCTTCACCACGCGACGCACCTCCTCCTACTGAATCTGACCGCCGTTTCTTTCGCCGTAGGTCGTCCAGGAACGCCGCCAGACGCCGCCTCGCCGAGCAGCAGTTTTTCGCCGTCGCCGTCAACCGCTGCTCCGGCCACCTCTGTTCTCCCCGCCGTGACCACCATTCGACGGAGATCTCTCCGGCGCATCCGACTCGCCCGTCCCCGTCGTCATCTGCTCGCCGAGGTGAGCACACCAGCCTCCGCCGTTTCCCAGGTCGCCGGTGCCCGTCGTGCACGTCGTGCATGGCGTCGTGGGGACGACGCGCAGCAGCCGTCGATCTCCGCTTGATCGGACGGCTGCATGCAACCGCCTCCCCTGGCCCGCGCCAACGTGGCCGCCGTGTCGGCCGGGTTCAAACCCGCGGTTCCCGCGCAGCGACGGAGCTGCCGGGCCGGATCTGGCCGAGCCCAGCATCTCCGGCCCGTCTACTTTTTCTCTTTTTCCTCTAATTAACCTGCCAGTAAATTCCTGTGTAGGTTTCGAAATTCCATAAATTCATACAGTAACCAAATTGATTGATTCAAAGTTCTAAATGCTCACAAATGAAATCTCTACCACAAATAATTACTGCATGTCATTTTGTGCTGTGAATATGTGCTGCAAAATATAAACCTAAAAAGTGTCTGATTGTGTAATTTAATTATTGTGTGATATTTATGCAACCTTTCGGCATGAGGTCAATTTGGTTGTGAAGTGTATGTTAGTAGCTTCATTTTGACACTAGTGTAGCATGCAGGAGCTTTCTGGATTTTAATTGTTTTAGAAAATAAGATCTGTCCAGAGAGGCAGTAAAGGATTTTTAATTCGAAAAATAATTATGATTTTGAAATGAAACCAAGTGCTACTGGTAGATATACCTATAGGGTAATTTTGTGCCAAAGGAAATATTTTTAAGAGCTATAGTTTAATTCTAAGGATTTAACTACTGAAACAGTATATCTTTTCAGTATTTGATTTTTATAAAATCATTCACAAATCAGAAAAATACAAATCCAGTGGGGTTAGTTCACATTTGTTCTTAGCTATCCAGGGGTATGCTTTGTTTTGGTAGGAGATGCTCTGGTTAGTGTTGGTTTAAGTTTTGGAGTGCTCTGGTTTCTGTATTGATTGAATTGTTTGAGACAGTAGAAATTTTATTTGCATATGATTCTTGTGCAGGTGTGTTCTACATGTCAATAGCTTTCTGTAGATATGCTGCATGCATTTTTGTGACTTCCAGAAATATTTAGGTCATTTAAATGGTGCATAGGTCAATTCTGGAATTGCAAAAATCATATCTCTTGTTTTAAAAATCATAAATAGGTGAAACCACTTTCAGTAGCTTGCATTTGTCAACCTCTACCTACTGTGATTTTATCAAATTTTTGTGTGCATTATTCTGGAGATAGTTTGTTGATTGGTATGGTGTGTTTCTTTTATTTTTGCGACGATAGATTCGAACGCCGCCGGAGACGAAGGAGGAGGTGACTTTGGGGGATTTGAAGAAGAAGACCAAGGACACTTTGCTGAGCAAGGCAAGCCACCTCTTGATGCATCTCTGATCCTACATATCTTACTCTTGCATTATTACAAGTTTTATAAAATGCATGTCCTTTTATTTTTCATTTCGGTGGTTAGTGCCACCCGGAGTTTTATTATTCCACCCTTAGGGTGCAGCCCTCGTTGGTACCTACTGAACACATCCCTATTAGTGATATGGTGCTTATCACCTTGTCATCCTTGTCGCCCTTTTTCGAAGAAGAATTGGACTATAGGTGGGGAGCCCTGGAAAAATGGTTACGAAAATGTTTTCCTGAAAAGGAGTTTTTCGAAAACCTTGGAATGGGGTAGCCCTGCCCAAGTGTGAGTTTATCAAATGAGAAATGTTTATGAAAAGGAGATTTGCTGAAGGCAAGTTGAGGAAAGAAAATATTTTCGAAAACTTTAGCGCCTAAGTACTCACCCGGACTGAAAAACAGTGCAACCACATTACCCCAAAGTGGGCACGGGGCGTAGTGTAGTAGTTTGTCTCGCCTTAGACTGAGTCCTGCAAGTGTAGTGGCAGTCCGACCATGGACGCTTCGACCGGGGTTCTTCCCATGAGAAGGGACGCAACCCATTTGCCTGTTTAGGTACGCGGGGTACAACTTATGAGCTCCCATTGAAAGATGCCTAAGTAGTTGGATGGCATTCCGGAGGGTCGGGTGTCGGGGACTTTGCAACTCCTGGGAAAACGGCAGCCCGGACTCTGGTGTTGGGAGGTACAACTCATTAGGCATGTCTTAGGCTAAGGCGAGCAGGCGAAAAACTGCGATCGTGTATTTGTCGTGGCATAGGTTATTATGCAGGGATGATGCCCACACGATGAGTACCCGGATCTTGTGGAGAAAGTGTACAACCTCTGCAGAGTGAAAACTATTCGAATAGCCGTGTCCGCGGTCATGGACGGTCGGAAAGGCTGCTGCTTAGCACTAAAGAGTTTTTGGCTTTTAAAAGTGTTTTCTCAAATATTGTTTTGGGAAAGTAACGCCAGTGCGACTGGTGGAAAGTGTACCTGCGAGGTACGGTGGAAAAATCTGGAAAGGAGTTGGCCATATGAGATGGCTGAAGTTAAATTGGGTCACCCTTACCTATTAGTCTGCAAATCAAGGTGTTTATAAAAGTTTTTCCAACAAAAGTATGAAGAAGCCATACTCTCGAGAGGAACCACCTCTCGCTCTTTGTCGCCTTAGTTAGTGCCTGTTCCTTGCTACTGCCATATTGCATTTCCTTTACTTCTCTCTAAGGTGGTTTGCGAGTACATTCAAAAGTACTCATTGGCATTGTTGTCCTGGTTATCTACTTGACCAGACTGTGAAGAAGAATACTTCGAAGAAGAGGAGTACGACGCCGAAGACGCGAACTAGGTCGCTCTCCCAGTCAGCCGCCTGTAGGGTAAAGGCCTGACTTGGGTTCCACCGCTTTTGGATTCAAGTTGTTTCCGCTGCTGTTTGTTGAACTACGGCCTTGATGGCCTATGATGTAAGACTTTCGATGGCTTTAAATTCGAACAGAATGGATGATGTAACTGCATCGTCTTCGTTATGTATTCACGAGCGGAATGATCTTGGGATCGGGAAATCGTATGCATAACAGGAGTTCGACTGGTAAGTCCGGGCCCCCACACTGCGATTTGGATAATTCAAAGCTCTGCCACGGTACCGGTTCACTTGATGCGAGTCATCATTGCCGCTAATTCTCTTCTTCAAAAGCTTCAGATCCCATGAGCTGCGGCGAAGAATTTTGGCTCTTCCACAAAAGGAGTGTTGTACCCGCTGAATCCGCAGCTTCGCACATACAGCCACCTCTTGCGCCACCTTTGACAAGTTAATCAGGAAATTTGAGGTCGGGGCTAATCAACGCCAGATCAACACAGATGACACCGCCGCCATATTATAGCGACGCCTGCGGGGAGCCATTACGGCGAGGCGAAGATGCGCTTTCTGCTGTGAGCCCAGCTTAGGTTGGACTCCAGAAAGCATTCAGACAATGTGACAAAAGATCAACACGTGTGCAGATAGAATGGGCGTCACCGGTGAAGTCGAAGCCCATAAACAAAAAGAAGACCGCGCAGAAACTCGTGGATAGGAGGGGAAAGACCGCGGATAAGATGGTCAACAAAACTAACCCGGTACTCCATTGGAGGCTTTGGGTAGCTTTCCTCGTGGGGGAAGCGCAGTGCATCCTTTTCCTTGGTGAATCCCAACCTCTTCAGCAGGTTCATGTCTTGATTGGAGATCTTGGATCTCTCCCACTCCAGATCTTCGGTGGCCATTGGAGATTGTTGAAGCGCTGGAGTATGCGTGTCGCGGGGATGATGATTCCCACTCGAGGGGAGTAGAACAGCACAAGCTTGGAGGAGCGCGCAAGGCAATGAGCGCAATGGAGGATTTTTGGCAGAGGCGCAGATGGGCGGAGTGAGCGAAAGTGACAGAGGAAGAAGATGATGGAATTAAATAGAGGTGCGGTGAATCGACGCAGCCATTCGATGAAAAATTTACGGCGTAGATGGATTACACGTGGACAAGGGGTAAAAATGGCTTTTCACTGAGAAAAGAAACGACAGAGGGCTACAGTACGTGCGCCAGGAAAAGTGGAGGACGTGTGTCCCCCACTTGCACGACGTGTCAATCAGATGGGGAATTTGGACCCACAAGGCAGTGAGAGGAGCGGTTTTCGCATGTTACCAAAATAGAAATCGTGGCTATCATCAGCACTGACGTCATCATGGTAAAAGAAAAGCTCGACTATGAAGCTGGGAGAGATTATCGACAACGTAAGATTATTTCGAGAGCTTTTGATCAAATACAAGTTTTTGCCCAAAATGCTGGGGCTACTTTGGAAAAATAGAAAAACTTTTGAGTATGACAAGATAGAAATGGCGAGAGCCTATAGACCAAATGCAAGCATTTGTTCATAGCCTCGGGGGTACCCCCATCGGGAGCGCTGGTCGCGCACCCGGGCAGAGGCAAGAAAATATCAAGATTACAACAGAGTGCAGCAGAGAATACTAACTGGTGGAGCCTACACCTGCCAATGCTCTCCGCTGTGGCCCGGGGGTTACCCCATCGGGAATTGCGCTGTCCGTGCCCGATGAATTTTTATCAAAAGAAAGAAGTAATGAGTATATTTCGAGTTACATAGGATAACTCTACATATACTCACATCGGGAAGACAAAATAAGTCATCAAATATGACTCGATAAAATGTGCTATTCAACAGCCGAAAAGCACTCGACAATATATTCTCGGAGCGCTAAAAGTCGCGACAAAATCTCTGAATGCCGCAAAACTTTGCGAAGGCAAGACCCTGCATCCGTCTCCAGCGGCGTGGCACCGTCTCTGACGACGGATTGCTACTTTTTTCCGTATCAACGATGCAAGAAAAATCCTAACCCACGTTAGGGTACTCCGATAAAATACAGACTCAATTCTCAGCTAAATGTAAGACCTTGCCGTGACTGTTTAAGTTTACAACAAAGATTCCAAGATCATGTCCAGACGGATTCTAAGTAGTGGTTTTTATGGGATTGCCACTAGAGAAGTAACTAGTACCCGATCCGTCGATGAACTAGCCTCAACTACCATTATCCCAAGATAAAATAGTATTTAAGAGCCAAAGATTATGTAATGAGTAATAGATTTTCCCATTCCTCCTATCTAAGAAAAACTGGGCCATTACATAGGCATCCCCAATGGGCCTGCCAAAGATGGTACCCGGGGTTTACCTGAAGGCCTAGGACTCGAAGAATAAGAAGACTCGGAAGCCCATTTAGTTAAGGAAAGATAGATTGTATTAGGAAATATAGAAACTTGTAATCTACGGGTTGGATACGAAACCCTCCCGAACTTTGTAACTTGTGTATCACGAAACCCTCGATCTACCCTCTATAAGAGGGAGTCGAGATCAAGAAAGGATCGAATCTACCGTCAACACAACCCTAGTTTTCACAATCGTCTCGAGCACTTTTCGGCTGAAACCTTCGAGATCTACTTGCCTTCTACTAGCAAAACCCTAGTCTACGATCTGTAGGTGACAAATTAATCCTTTGTCACCGTTGTACATCGCCCACACCTCAGGTGGTCAGCACGGTCCTTGTGGTGGAACGGGAAGAAGAAGGAAAAATCCATGGAGTTCAGCGGCCAGTATATTCATCAGCGAAGTTTTATCGCCATCAAAGCAACGTGCACCGCAGCATCGTGGTTAGCATAAGCATGTTCAATAACGGCAGAAAATCATGTTATCACTTTTCCGCTCTCATCCAATAGGCCATCAATGAAGCACCTCTCTCCAATATCCTAAACAATCTAGAAGCTACGGGTCGTGTCTCCCTTTGGGGAAGAGAGCCTCTCCAGACATCACTTATGAAAGAAAGGCAATAAAGTCGCAAATTCTGCGTATCATCGCGGGAGTGGATGGAGTCGCAAAACACGATCCAGATTTATCGAAAACTTGACTATGAATTTTGACGTGGTCCAAGAGATTGGAGGGAGAGCTGGAGCAGCAAGTGATATCACTTGTATCACCCAAGGCCACAAGATGAAGTACATACTGCGGATGACGTTCTCTAACGCGTCCAATAATGAAGCAGAATATGAAGCACTTATACATGGGATGATGGCAAAGGCGCATGGTGCAACTTCCGCCTAATAATTCGCGACCCTTAGCTTGGTAGCCCAACAAAGATAAACAAGTGCGACGCAGTTTCATGATTGCATGATAGCATACAAGGCATTATACAATGAACTCGAAGACTCTTCAATGCCAGGAACTTAATCACATCAGCAGATTTGTCACGAAGCGATGTTTTGGCAAACATCGGGTCGCAGTGCCTGCCAAACCAGGCGTGTTTTGGGAAGAAATAAGTGAAAGATCTACCAAGCCGAAGAAACAGCAGAAGAAGGAGAAGGAAGAGAAACCCTCGAGTACTCCAATGCAGCAGAGCTGCATAAAATATATCGGGAAGATGAAGAAAAGACCCACATCAAGTTATGGTGATAGAAGTTCCTTGGATGCAGGTTTATGTGACATATATTACAAGAAACAAGATACCCGACAATCCGGTTGAAGCCAGGCGAGTCATCCGACGATCTAAAGCCTTTACTGTAGCACCCGAGGAAGGACATGTCATATTGAAGGATGTGCACGTGGGAGTATGCGGCCACCACGCGAGCAGCCAAAGTCTTCAGGGCAGAATTTTATTGGCTAACGGCAATAGAGGACGCGAAAGACATAGTTCGCACGTGCAAAGCCTGCTGTGAGATTTGCGGCAAAACTCACTCTCTCGGCAGCGTAATCCGATGCCAATACCACTGCCTGGCCTTTGCACAATGGGGCTTGACATGGCGTGGAAAGCTACACAAGGCCTGGCCAGGAGAATACGCATACTTGCCGGTAGTCGGTCGATGTCTACCAAGTGGATTGAAGAAAAGCAAGAATCAGCAGACAGTGCCGCTGATATCGCCCAACGATCTATACTTCTATGTTCCATGCTAGTTTTATGACAATACCTACATGTTTCGCTTCACACTTCATAATGATTTTATGCATTTTTCGGAACTAACCTATTAACAAGATGCCAGTGCTGTTCCTGTTTTCTGCTATTTTTGGTTCCAGAAAGGCTGTTCGGAATTTTCGGAATTCGACGAAACAAAAGTCAAACATCTTATTTCACCGAGACTCGATCGTAACAATCGAAGGGGAGCTTGATAGGAGGCCTGTAAGAATCATCTAGTCACCCACAGTAAGTCGGCGCGGGCCTAGAGTGGGCGCGCCGCTCATGGGGTGGGCCCCGCACCCCCTTGCGCCGCCTCTTCGCCTATAAAATCCTTCGCGACGTAAAAACCCGATGGCTTTAATTGACGAAACTCCAGAAAGACTCAGGCGCCGCCGCCATCGCGAACCCATTTCCTTGGGATGCCGTAATTCTCCGTTTCACGCCGCCGGATAGGGAAGTGCCCCCTAAGTCATCTCCATTTCCATGCCACCACCTCCATCATGCTCCGGGAGTAGTTCCATGGACTACGGGTTCTAGCTGTGGCTAGTTGGTACTCTCTTCCCATGTACTTCAATACAATGATCTCATGAGCTGCCTTACATGATTGAGATCCATCTCGATGTAATCGGTGTTGTGTTTGTTGGGATCCGATGAATTGTTACATTATGATCAGTCTATCTATAAGTTTGTGAAGTTATTGTTGCTGCAACCTTGTTGTGTTTAATGCTTGTCACTAGTGCACGAGTGGCATGATCTTAGATTTGAGCTCTATAATTATTGCTTAGATTGTATCTACAAGTTGTTTGCACATGTCTATGTCCGGAACCCGAGGCCCCAGAGTGACAACAACTGGGATAACCGGAGGGGAAGGCTTAGATATGAGGATCACATGTTTTCACCAAGTGTTAATGCTTTGCTCCGGTGCTCTATTAAAAGGAGTACCATTACCAGTAGATTCCCTAGAGGCCCGGCTGCCACCGGCTGGTAGGACAAAAGATGTTATGCAAGTTTTTCATTGCGAGCACGTATGACTATATATGGAAAACATGCCTACGTCTCAAACGTATCCATAATTTCTTATGTTCCATGCTACTTTTATGACAATACTTGAATGTTTTATACATACTACATCATTATTATACATTTTCCGGCACTAACCTATTAACAAGATGTCGAAGCGCCGCCTGTTGTTTTCGTTGCTTTGGTTTCAGAATCATAAGGAAATATTCTGAAATTTTCTGACGAAATCAACGCCTGTGGTCCTATTTTTCCACGAAGCTTCCAGACTGAGGAGGACCATGGGGCCGCAAGGTGGCTGTATTCACGTGGCGGCGCTGCCCCTGCCCCGGCCGCGCGGCCTGTGGTCTGGGCCCCCAAGGCGCCTTCCTCGACTCCACCCTTCCGCCTACTTAAAGCCTCCGCCGTTGAAACCCCCTCAGACCGAGAGCCACGATACAGAAAACCTTCCAGAGACGCCGCCGTCGCGAATCCCATCTCGGGGATTCAGGAGATCGCCCGCACCGCCGGAGAGGGGGAATCATCACCGGAGGGGCTCTATATCATCATGCCCGTCTCCGGATTGATGCGTGAGTAGTTCATCCCTGACTATGGGTCCATAGCAGTAGCTAGTTGGTTGTCTTCCGCATGTGCTATCATTGTTTAGATCTTGTGAGCTGCCTAACATGATCAAGATCATCTATTTGTAATGCTACATGTTGTGTTTGGCAGGATCCGATGAATATAGAATATTATGTCAAGTTGATTATCAATCTATCATATATGTGTTTTTTATGTTCTTGCATGCTCTCGTTGCTAGTAGAGGCTCTGCCAAGTTGATACTTGTAACTCCAGGAGGGAGTATCTCGATAGTGGTTCATGCCTCCATTGAATCTGGGACTGTGACAAGAGATTCTAAGGTTGTGGATGTGTTGTTACTAGGGATACAACATTGATGCTTTGTCTAAGGATATTTGTGTTGATTACGCACCATACTTAATGCAATTATCTCTTGTTTACAACTTACTCGAAGGGGTTCGGATGATAACTTGAAGGTGGATTATTATTTAGGCATAGATGCAGGCTGGATGCGGTCCATGTACTTTGTCGTAATGCCCCGATTAAATCACATAGTAATCATCATTGGTATGTATTGAATCTTTATTTGTCAATTGCTCGCCCGTAATTTGTTCACCCAGCATGTTAGTTATCTTATTGGAGAGACACTACTAGTGAACTGTGTGGACCCCGGTCCATTCTTTTACATCTGAATACATTCTATCTGTTTACTGTTCTTTGCAAACAAATACCATCTTCCACTCGATACGCTTAATCCTTTGTTTTCAGCAAGCCGGTGAGATTGACAACCTCACCGTTACGTTGGGGCAAAGTACTTTGATTGTGTTGTGCAGGTTCCACGTTGGCGCCGGTTTCACTGGTGTTGCGCCGCACTACACTCCTCCACCAACAACCTTCATGTGCTTCTTGGCTCCTACTGGTTCGATAACCTTGGTTTCTTTCTGAGGGAAAACTTGCTGTGCGCATCACACCTTCCTCTTGGGGTTCCCAACGGACGTGTACATATACGCGCATCAAGCTCTTTCTGGCGCCGTTGTCGGGGAGATCAAGACACGCTACAAGGGAGTCTCCACTTCCAATCTCTTTACTTTGTTTTTGTCTTGCTTTACTTTATTTTATTTACTGTCTTGTTTGCTTCATATTAAAAACACAAAAAATTAGTTGCTTTACTTTCTGTCTTGTTTACTTGCTCTATATCAAAACACAAAAAAATTAGTTACTTGTCTTTACTTTATTTGCCTAGTTTACTTTTACTGTATAATGGGTACTCCTGAAAATACTAGGTTGTGTGATTTCACTAGCACAAATAATAATGATTTTATATGTACTCCAATTGCTCCACCTGCTACTACAGCAGAATTCTATGAAATTAAACCTACTGGTGTTAGTACTGATGATGTTGCTGCCCATCTTAATAATTTGGTTGAACTTTGTGAAATGCAAAAGTATAAGGATATAGATGGTGATATTATAAAATTGAAATTGTTTCCTTTCTCATTAAGAGGAAGAGCTAAAGATTGGTTGCTTTCTTTGCCTAAAAATAGTATTGATTCATGGACTAAATGTAAAGATGCTTTTATTAGTAAATATTATCCTCCTGCTAAGATTATATCTTTGAGAAGTAGCATTATGAACTTTAAACAATTTGATAATGAACATGTTGCTCAAGCATGGGAGAGAATGAAATCTTTGGTAAAGAATTGCCCAACCCATGGACTGACTACTTGGATGATCATCCAAACCTTTTATGCAGGATTGAATTTTCCTCGAGGAACCTATTGGATTCAGCTGCTGGAGGTACTTTTATGTCCATCACCCTGGGCGCCGCAACTAAACTACTTGATGATATGATGATCAATTACTCTGAATGGCACACTGAAAGAACTCCTCAAGGTAAGAAGGTAAATTCTGTTGAAGAAACCTCTTCTTTGGGTGATAAGATTGATGCTATTATGTCTATGCTTGCAAATGGTAGATCTCATATTGATCCTAATAATGTTCCTTTAGCTTCATTGGTTGCTCAAGAAAAAAATGTTGATGTGAATTTCATTAAGAACAATAATTTCAACAACAATGCTTATAGGAATAATTATGGTAACAACAACTATAGGCCATATCCTTCTAATAATGGTAATGGTTATGGTAATCCTTATGGTAATTCTTACAACAATAATAAGAGTGTACCCTCTGGTCTTGAAGTGATGCTTAAAGAATTTATTAGTACACAAACTGCTTTCAATAAAACTGTTGAAGAAAAGCTTGGTAAAATTGATGTTCTTGCTTCTAAGGTTGATAGTCTTGCTCTTGATGTTGATCTTTTAAAATTGAAAGTTATGCCTGAGGAAGTTAAAGATGCTAGGTTTGCTAAAACAAATGCCATCCAAGTTCGAATTAATGATAATATTAGACTGTTGGCTGAATTGCATGCTAGGTGGGATAGAGAAGAAAAGAAAAACTTGCTAAAGAGAATAATGTAGCTAAAGTTTGGACTATTACCACCACTAGTAATGTTGATTCTTCACATGTTGCTACACCTCCTACTATCAATGGTAAAATAATTGGTGTTGGCAATGTTTCTACTCCTAGTACAAAGCGCGCAAAATTGCCTGAAACTGCTAAAACTGCTTGTGATAAAACTGCTGAAATTTTTCAAAATATTGGTGACAATGATTCCATTGCTGTAGAACATAATGGTTTAGATTTTGATGATTGTCATATTACTGAAGTTATAAAGTTCTTACAAAAACTTGCTAAAAGTCCTAATGCTAGTGCTATAAATTTAGCCTTTACAAAACATATTACAAATGCTCTCATTAAAGCTAGGGAAGAGAAATTAAAACTTGAAGCTTCTATTCCTAGGAAGTTAGAAGATGGTTGGGAGCCCATCATTAAGATGAAATTCAATGACTTTGAGTGTAATGCTTTATGTGATCTTGGTGCAAGTATTTCTGTTATGCCTAAAAAGATTTATGATATGCTTGACTTGACACCATTGAAGAATTGTTATTTGGATGTTAATCTTGCCGATAATGTTAAAAAGAAACCTTTGGGGAGGATTGATAATGTGCGCATTACGGTTAACAATAACCTTGTCCCCGTTGATTTTGTTGTCTTGGATATCGAATGCAATGCATCTTGTCCTATTATGTTGGGAAGACCTTTTCTTCGAACTGTTGGTGCTGTTATTGATATGAGGGAAGGTAATATTAAATATCAATTTCCTCTCAAGAAAGGTATGGAACACTTTCCTAGAAAGAGAATGAAGCCTTTTGATTCTATTATTAGAACAAGCTATGATGTTGATGCTTCTTCTCTTGATGTTACTTGATTTGCACTTTCTGCGCCTAGCTGAAAGGCGTTAAAGAAAAGCACTTCTTGGGAGATAACCCATGTTTTATTTATTTACTGTATTGTTGAGTCTTGGAAGTTGTTTACCACTGTAGCAACCTCTCCTTATCATGTTTTTGTGCAAGTAAAGTTTCTATGCTAAAGTTGATGATAGATTTGGATTGCTGCGCAGAAACAGCATTGCTGTCTGTCACAAATTCTCGCAGAGCTCTCTGTAAAAAAATCGAAAAAATCTGCAAATTTACGAGCGTTATCCTCATATATGTACGCAACTTTAATTAGTTTTGAGTTTTTCCATTTGACCAAGTTAAGTGCCCCTGCCAGATTCATCTTTACGGACTGTTCTGTTTTTGACAGATTCTGCCTTTTATTTCACATTGCCGCTTTTGCTATGTTGAATGAGTTTCTTTGTTCCATTAACTTTCAGAAGCTTTGTGCAATGTCCAGAAGTGTTAAGAATGATTGTGTCACATCTGAATATGTGAATTTTTGATTATGCACTAACCCTCTAATGAGTTTGCTTGAAGTTTGGTGTGGAGGAAGTTTTCAAGGGTCAAGAGAAGAGGATGATATACTATGATCAAGAAGAGTGAAAGGTCTAAGCTTGGGGATGCCCCGGTGGTTCATCCCTGCATATTTTAAGAAGACTCAAGCATCTAAGCTTGGGGATGCCCAAGACATCCCCTTCTTCATCGACAACATTATCAGGTCACTTCTAGTGAAACTATATTTTTATTCCATCACATCTTATGTTCTTTACTTGGAGCCGGTTTGCTTTTATTTTCGTTTTGTTTTGAATAAAGTTGGATCCCACCATTCTTATATTGGAGATATTACGCTCCGCTTTTTCATATGGAACACTTGTGTTCTTAATTGTGCTTTAATGTTCATGGCGAAGGCTGAAATTGCTTCGTTAAATTGCTATTTGGTTGGAATCAGAAAATGCTGCATATGGTTTGGCAACTTGGCAATTGTTTGAGCTCTCATAGATCATGTTTAAGCTCTTGCATCATGTAGTTTAATCTATTAATGAAGAACTACCGTAGAGCTTGTTTAATTTGGTTTGCATGATTGGTCTCTCTAAGTCTAGATATTTTCTAAAGTGTTTGAACAACAAGGAAGACAGTGTAGAGCCTTATAATACTTGCAATATGTTCTTGTGTGAGTTTTGCTGTACCTGTTCATACTTGTGTTTGCTTCAAACAACCTTGCTAGCCCAAACCTTGTACCGAGAGGAAATGCTTCTCGTGCATCCAAACACCTTGAGCCAAAACCCATGCCATTTGTGTCCACCATATCTACCTACTATGTGTTATTTTCTGCCATTCCAAAATAAATTACTTGAGTGCTACCTTTAAAATTTCATTCCTTTACCTTTGCAATATATAGCTCATGGGACAAATAGCTTAAAAACTATTGTGGTGATGAATATGTAGTTATGTGTCTTAATTTTATAAGTTGCTTGTTGAGCGGTAACCATGTTTCTGGGGACGCCATCAACTTTACCTTTGTTGGATATCATGTGAGATGCTATGCATGTCTTCTTGTCTCAGTAAGTGCGATTTCATGATCAAATGGTTTGAGTATGCATATGTTAGAGAAGAACATTGGGCCGCTAACTAAAGCCATGTATCATGGTGGAAGTTTCAGTTTGGACATACAACCTCAATCTCTTATGAGAATATTAACTTTTGTTGAATGCTTATAATAAAGAGGAGTCCATTATCTGTTGTCTATGTTGTCCCGGTATGGATGTCTAAGTTGAGAATAATCAAAAGCGAGAAATCCAATGCTTTCTCCTTAGACACTTGTACATGCGGCATAGAGGTACCCCTTTGTGACACTTGGTTGAAACATATGTTATGCGATGATAATCCGTGTTTTCCGAGCTAGTAGGACAAGGTGCGAGCACTATTAGTACTCTATGCATGAGACATGCAACTTGTAGGAAGTATTATGCATAGCACATATGAATTATTACTACCGTTGACAAAATTGTTTCTATGTTTTCAAATCAAAAGCTCTAGCACAAAAATAGTAATCCATGCTTCCCTCTGCGAAGGGCCAATCTTTTACTTTATTGTTGAGTCAGTTTACCCACTTTCTATCTTAGAAGCAACACTTGTGTTAACTGTGTATTGATTCTTACATGTTTACTTATTGCACTTGTTATATTACTCTCTATGTTGACAAATATCCATGAGATATACATGTTACAAGTTGAAAGCAACTGCTGAAACTTAATCATCCTTTGTGTTGCTTCAATGCATTCTACTTTGAATTTATTGCTTATGAGTTAGCTCTTATGCAAGTCTTATTGATACTTGTTTGAAAGTACTATTCATGAAAAGTTTTGCTATATGATTCATTTGTTTAGTCATTATCTTTGTTAGCAATCTTTTGTTCAGATCACTCCATTCATCTCATATGCTTTACAATAATGTTGATCAAGATTATGTTGGTAGCATGTCACTTCAGAAATTATTTGTGTTATCGTTTACCTACTCGGGACGAGTAGGAACTAAGCTGGGGGATGCTTGATACGTCTCAAACGTATCTATAATTTCTTATGTTCCATGCTACTTTTATGAAAATACTTGAATGTTTTATACATACTTTACAACATTATTTTCCGGCACTAACCTATTAACAAGATGCCAAGCGCCTAAATGTTTCTGCTGTTTTTGGTTTAAATCCTAGTAAGGAAATATTCTTGAATTGAAATCAACGCCCAGGGTCCTATTTTTCCACGAAGCTTCCAGAAGACCGGAGGGATAACGAAGTGGGGCCACAGCAAATAGGACCACGTGCAGCTCAGGCTCCAGCCGCTGTGGTCTGGGCCCCTCGTCGCCCCCTGACCTACCGCCTACAAATAGCCTTCGTCGCGAAACCCCGTACCGAGAGCCACGATACGGAAAACCTTCCAGAGCCGTCGCAATCCATCTCGGGGATTCAGAGATCGCCTCGGCACCCACGGAGAGGGAACACCGTAGGACTCTACATCATCATGCCTGCCTCCGGATTGATGCGAGTAGTTCATCCTTGGACTATGGGTCCATAGCGTAGCTAGTTGGTTGTCTTCTCCGCATGTGCTATCATTGTTTAGATCTTGTGAGTTGCCTAACATGATCAAGATCATCTATTTGTAATGCTACATGTTGTGTTTGGCGGATCCGATGAATATAGAATATTATGTCAAGTTGATTATCAATCTATCATATATATGTTGTTTATGTTCTTGCATGCTCTCCTTGTAGAGGCTCTGGCCATGATACTTGTAACTCCAAGAGGGAGTAATTATGCTCGATAGTGGGTTCATGCCTCCATTGAATCTGGGACGTGACAGTAGGTTCTAAGGTTATGGATGTTGCTACTAGGGATAAAACATTGATGCTTTGTCTAAGGATATTTGTGTTGATTACATTACACACCATACTTAATGCAATTATCTGTTGTTTACAACTTAATACTGGAAGGGGTTCGGATGATAACCTAAAGGTGGATTATTTAGGCATAGATGCATGCTGGATAGCGGTCTATGTACTTTGTCGTAATGCCCTGATTAAATCTCATAGTAATCATCATTGGTACGTATTGAATCTTTATTTGTCAATTGCCCGCATGTAATTTGTTCACCCAGCATGTTAGTTATCTTATTGGAGAGACACCACTAGTGAACTATGGACCCCGGTCCATTCTTTTACATCTGAATACATTCTACGTTTCTGTTCTTTGCAAACAAACACCATCTTCCACTGATACGCTTAATCCTTTGTTTTCAGCAAGCCGGTGAGATTGACAACCTCACACGTTTGTTGGGGCTTTGATTGTGTTGTGCAGGTTCCACGTTGGCGCCGGTTTCACTGGTGTTGCGCCGCACTACACTCCTCCACCAACAACCTTCACGTGCTTCTTGGCTCCTACTGGTTTGATAACCTTGGTTTCTTTCTCAGGGAAAACTTGCGGCTGTGCGCATCACACCTTCCTCTTGGGCGAGCACGTATGACTATATATGGAAAACATGCCTACATGATTAATAGACTTGATGTTCTGTCTTAATGCTATTTCAATCCTATCAATTGCCCAACTATAATTTGTTCACCCAACACTTGTTACTTGTTATTTGAGAGTTACCACTAGTGTAGATAGCTGGGAACCCCGGTCCATCTCTTATCATCATATACTCGTTCTATATGTCATTGGAAGTAGTATCAACTATTTTCTGGTGCCATTGCCTCTGTGTTACTGTACTGCCGTGTTATTACTACTGCTCTCATATTACTGTTGCTTTCACATCACCCCTGTTACTAGTGCTTCTGCAGCTGAATTGACAACTCAGTTGTTAAGGCTTATAAGTATTCTTTACCTCCCTTGTGTCGAATCAATAAATTTGGGTTTTACTCCCCTCGTTGTGATACCCTATACTTGTGGGTTATCAAGAATATTTTCTCGTTGCCGGGGAGGCATAGCTCTACTCATAAGTTCACCTGGGGAGTACACTCTACCTCTCTCTCTGTTTTTATTTTATTTTGTTTTGCTTAGTTTACTTTTGTCTAGTTTATTTGTGCTTAGTTTATTTCTGTCTAGTATTATTTTGCTTAGTTTACTTTTGCCTAGTTTGTTTTTGTCTTGTTTTATTTTACTTATATACCCAAAAATCCACAAAATTTTGAAAAACCGAAAAATTAAAAACTGTTGCTATGGGATAACTCACAACTTATTTGGAGCTTATTGAAATATATATGAATTATAGAGAATCAAGAACGGGTAAACTCATGAGTGCTATGATAGAAAAATTGAATACAATTGCTAAAATCTTGCTTAAACGCCATGATATAAACTGTTGCTCTAAACAGGATACTAAACATCTGAAATTCCAATGTGGCTTTAGTGAAGAAGTTTTAATTAAGAACTATAATTGGAATAACTATATTCATTTTGGGTTCGAAGAGGTAGAACAATTTGTCTTATTTATGGGAGCTTCTCAAAATATAATCCTTCATGTCTAAAAATTATGAAACTTGTATGTTTGTAAGGACCTTAAATATTATGTCTCTTCTATCCTTAATTTTTGCATAGAAAGTTACAGTGATAATCCTTATATCATTGATTATAAAGAGAGACTCATTAATGCACAAGAATGCACTCACAATTTGCAGGAACCAGTGAAAGAAGAAATTGATGAACCTGAAAGCTCATTGGATGAAAAAGAGGAGGAAATTGATGAACCTGAAAGCTCATTGGATGAAAAAGAGGAGGAGAGTGATGAACAAAAGGAGGAAGAATGGATTAGCTACCCATGCCAACCTTCTAATGAGAGTAACTCTTTATCTCTTACACTATTTGATTGTCCTCCATGCTTACCAAAGGAGGATGAATGTTATATGCCTGTGGATTCTCTTGAAATATTCCCTATGAGTAAAACTTGTGAGAATAATTATGCTACTGTTATCTATGATAATCCATGCTATTTCGAAAAATGTTATGATAATGCTTTGTTTGTGCCTGATACCGAAATGCATGGTACTAAAGAGTTTTGCTTAGCAAATGTTTATGATAAAGCTCTAGATGATGGTCCTATGTTACTTGATAATATTAATTGTACTACTAATGAAAATGGGATTGGAGAGATCTTGACTTTATCTAGGAGTCCCATATCTTTTGAGATTGATCAATCATCTTGTTATATTATTGATAAAAGTGGGTTTGAAAGTTTTAATCCCATTATTTTTGAGCTTGATAAAAATTATGTGTTTGTAGATCATGGAAAGCATGATGTATGTGATAGTTATATTGTTGAGTTTGTTCATGATGCTACTAAAAATTATTATGAGAGAGGAAAATATGGTTGTAGAAATTTTCATGGTACTAAAACACCTCTCTACATGCTGAAAATTTTGAAGTTACTCTTGTTTTATCTTCCTATGCTTGTCACTTTGTTCTTCATGAATTTATTTGTGTACAAGATTCTTATGCATAGGAAGCGGGTTAGACTTAAATGTGTTCAAACTGCTTTTTGATGCTCTCTTTGCTTCAACTCTCATCCTTTATGTGAGCATCATTAAAATTGGCTGAGCCCATCTTAATGGCTATAAAGAAAGCACTTCTTGGGAGTTAAACCCATGTCTTTATTTTGCTAATGTTTTTTGTGTCTTGGAAGTTGTTACTATTGTAGTAACCTCTCCTTATCTTTATTTTATTGCATTGTTGTGCCAAGTAAAGTCTCTAATAGAAGGTTGATACTAGATTTGGATTTCTGCGCAGAAACAGATTTCTATCTGTCACGAATTTGAGTAGGTCTCCGTAGGAAACTCAGAAAAATCTGCCAATTTTCATGTGTGTGTTCCCAGATATATACGCAACTTTCATTAGTTTTGAGTTTTCTGATTTGAGTAACGGAAGTACCTCTTTAAAATTCGTCTTTACTGGCTGTTCTGTTTTGGCAGATTCTGTCTCTGTTTTTTGCATTGTCTCTTGTGGACTTTAAGTAAGGCTTTCTAGACGTGGAGAGCTGTAGCTAATGTTTTATTGAGTTCTTGCAATGTGTCACTACAGGACCAAAGTGGATTAAAGTTTTTTGAGTACTAACTCCTCTAATGAAGTTTATGAGAAGTTTGGTGTGGCAGAAGTTTTCAAGGGTCAAGAGAGGAGGATGATATATGATCAAGAAGATTGAAAAGCCTAAGCTTGGGGATGCCCCTGTGGTTCTCCCCGCATATTTCAAGAAGACTCAAGCGTTTAAGCTTGGGATGCCCAAGGCATCCCCTTCATCATCGACATATCATGTCACTTCTAGTGAAACTATATTTTTATTCTTCCACATCATATGTGCTTTACTTGGAGCGTATGTGTGTTTTTATTTTTGTTTGTGTTTGAATAAATTCGGATCCTAGCAACTTGTGGAGACACGCTCCGTTATATGAACACTCGTGTTCTTTGTTTTATTTTTCATGTTCATGGCAGAAGCTGAAAGCCGCAGCACTTATTGTTATTTGGTTGGAAACAGAAAATGCTTCATATTGTCTTGAATAATTTGATACTTGGCAATTGTTTTGAGCTCTCAAGTAGATCATGTTTAAGCTCATGCACCATGTAGTTTAAACCTATTAGTGGAGAACTACCGAGAGCTTGTTGAAATTTGGTTTGCATGATTGGTCTCTCTAAGGTCTAGATATTTTCTGGTAAAAGTGTTTGAGCAACAAGGAAGACAGTGTAGAGTCTTATAATACTTGCAATATGTTCTTATGTAAGTTTTGTTGTACTGCTTATACTTTTTGTTTGCCTAAACAACCTTGCTAGCCAAAGCCTTGTACTGAGATGGAATGCTTCTCGTGCATCCAAAACCTTGAGCCAAAACCTATGCCATTTGTGTCCACCATATCTACCTACTATGTGGTATTTCCCGCCATTCCAGCAAATACTTCATATGCTACCTTTAAACAATTCAAAAGCTATTATCTCTTATTTGTGTCAATGTTTTATAGCTCATGAAGAAGTATGTGGTGTTTTATCTTTCGATCTTGTCATTTACTTCTGACAGACTTTCACAATGGACTAGTGGCTCATCCGTTTATCCAATAATTTTGCAAAAAGAGCTGGCAATGGGGTTCCCAGCCCCAATTAATTAACTTGCATTAATAATTATCTTCACATGTTTTGCTCTGATCTATCAGTAAGCAACTTAATTTGCAAATAGACACTCCTCCATGGTATGTGAATGTTGGAAGGCACCCGAGATTCGGTTAGCCATGGCTTGTGTAAGCAAAAGGTTGGGAGGAGTGTCATCTAATAAATAAAACTAAAGTACATGTGTAAACAAAAGAGAAGAGGGATGATCACCTTGCCAGAGATAACGTCCTATGGGAGCCGCTTCTGAAAGTCTCAAAGTGATAAGGTAGTTGTGAGTACCCGCTACCATTCGCGTTGACAACAACAAAACACCTCTCAAAACCTTACTTTATGCTCTTTATATGATTTCAAAACTTGAAAAGTTCTAGCACATGATTTAATCCCCGCTTCTCTGCGAAGGGCCTTTTCTTTTACTTTATGTTGAGTCGGTTTACCTACTTCCTTCTATCTTAGAAGCAAACACTTGTGTCAACTTTGCATTGATTCTTACATGCTTGCTTATTTGCATCCATCATATTACTTTGTGTTGACAAATATCCACAGATATGCATGTTGAAAGTTGAAAGCAATTGCTGAAACTTAAATCTTCCTTTGTGTTGCTTCAAACCTCTTATTAAGAATTTATTGCTTTATGAGTTAACTCTTATGCAAGACTTTTTGATGCTTGTCTTGAAAGTACTATTCATGAAAAGTTTTACTATATGTATCTATTTGTTAGCAAACTATAGATCGTTGCCTTGAGTCACTTCATTTGCATTCATTACATATGTTTACCAATAGTATGATCAAGATTATGTAAGTAGCATGTCACACAGAAATTATTCTTTTATCGTTTACCTACCCGAGGGCGAGTAGGAACTAAGCTTGGGGATGCTTGATACGTCTCCAACGTATCTATAATTTCCGATGTTCCATGCTAGTTTTATGACAATACCTACATGTTTTGCTCACACTTTATAATGATTTCATGCATTTTCCTGGACTAACCTATTAACAAGATGTGGTCATGTCGCTCATGTTTTCCGCTTGTTTTTGGTTCCGTAAAGGCTGTTCGGGCACATTCTCGGAATTCGACTAAACAAAAGCCAAACATCTTATTTCACCGAGACGGATCGTAACACCTGAAGGAGCCGAGAGAGGCCTGTGGCCTCCACACCATAGGCAGGCGCGCCTAGGGGAGGGGGCGCCGCTCTATGGGTGGGCCCCTGTGCACCCCGACCGCTTCTCTCTTCGCCATAAAATCACTGCGACCTAAAAACCCGACACGAATTGACGAAACTCCAGAAAGCTCCAGGGGCGCCGCCGCCATCGTGAAACCTAGTTTCGGGGGTCAGAAGTTCCTGTTCCAGACGCCACCGGACGGGAAGTGCCCCCAAGTCATCTCCATCGACGCCACCACCTCCATCATGCTCCGTGAGTAGTTCCCCATGGACTACGGTTGTAGCTAGTTGGTACTCTCTCCCATGTACTTCAATACAATGATCTCATGAGTTGCCTTACATATTGAGATCCATCTAATGTAATCGGTGTTGTGTTTGTTGGGATCCGATGAATTGTTACATTATGATCAGGTCTATCTATATAAGTTTGTGAAGTTATTGTTGCTGCAACCTTGTTGTGTTTAATGCTTGTCACTAGTGCACGAGTGGCATGATCTTAGATTTGAGCTCTATAATTATTGCTTAGATTGTATCTACAAGTTGTTTGCACATGTCTATGTCCGGAACCCGAGGCCCCAGAGTGACAGCAACTGGGATAACTAGAGGGGAAGGCTTAGATATGAGGATCACATGTTTTCACCATATGTTAATGCTTGCTCCACTGTTAAAGGGAGTACCCTAATTACTTCAGAGATTCCTTGAGGCTCGCTGCCAGCACCCTACCGGGTAGGGATGCAACATGTTACAAGTTTCTCATTGCGAGCATGTATGACTATATATGGAAAACATGCCCATGATTAATAGACTTGATGTTCTGTCTTAATGCTATTTCAATCCTATCAATTGCCCAACTGTAATTTGTTCACCAACACTTGTTAATATTATTGGAGAGTTACAACTAGTGTAGATAGTTGGGAACCCCCGGTCCATCTCTTATCATCATATACTAGTTCTATATGTCATTGGCAGTATCAACTATTTTCCGTGCCATTGCCTCCGTGTTATTGTTACCGCCGGCTGTGTTAACAGCATTATTGCTCTCATATTATCTGTTTTTCACATCACCCTCAGCATTGGTGCTTTTCCCTGTGCAATGAATTGACAACTCAAATTGTTAAGGCTTATAAGTATTCTTTTCCCCCTGTGTCGAATCAATAAATTTGGGTTTTATTTCCCTCGAAGACTGTTGCGATCCTTCGGCAGATGCAGCGTCAGTGGTGAGTTTTATCAAAGGCATAGTTTTTCGATTCGGGTTCCAAATAGCATCGTCACTGATTAATGGCGCAACTTCACCTAAGGACTCATGGATACCGTGAAGAAGTAGGCATAAAACTACACTCGCATCGTGCACACTGCAAACCAATGGCCGTTTAAAAGAACGGCGTCATCCAGACCCGCATTAAGAAACGCTTTGCTAACACCACTGGAAAAAGATCGGCACTGGCCGAGGAGTTACTAAGTGTCCTCCTGAGCATACGAACTACCACTCAACACATCAACGCAAGAAACCTGCTTTTCGGTCCATGGAGCCGAGGCGTTGCTCCCGATAGAAATAGAGCATAATTCACCGAGAGTTGGGCAGAATACATAAGAAACTTCAAGGAAGGCAATGGAAGATGATGTGGATGCACTCGATGAAGCAAGGGATGAGGTACCACGAGGGTTACCACGTACCAACAAAACCTGAAAAATTATCACATCCGACGTTTATGTCAAGATCTTTTCAAGTTGGCGACTTGGTTCTTCTAAGACACCCAAGATGTACCTAAAAGTTCGAGTCTCCTTGGATAGGACCATATATTGTTATGGTTATCCCAG